>CM031243.1:136085339-137285339 GCA_018340775.1 Taxus wallichiana var. yunnanensis
ACATGTGGCTGCCCCCATTGCATGAATGGTTGGTCAACCGATATTGATGCAAATGGGAGTGTGGCGTAAAGTCTTCTTTTCCGTGAAGAATGCACAATTTTTACACTCTCTTGATCCATGCATACAATCACTAAAGATTTTGAAATAATAATAACTAAATTTCATGAATTTGTGAGTCACACTTTGCACAAATGGCCACTAGTTGGTCCACCATGAAACTCTTCCAACACCTTTGAATCTGATTTGTGCTAATGCATCTCAGGCATGACTCCATTCACCATCTTTCTTGAACAAAACTCCATCAGCAATGGCATACGGAACAACTTTGCGGCACGGAAGTGTCTCAGCTTCTGGTCTTGATCATCTCTTAGGGGTCACGGGCCGTACATGCACAGAAGTGTATATAACGCCTTGGGTCCAACAGTGGGGAAGCATTGTTTCTTCTTCTTGATTGCCATTTGGCTCATGGCTGTCTGGAGAACTTCAAATAGCCTCTTCTTCGTTGCATACTTCTTTTGCTTCCCCAAAACCAGCCTGCTCACCACAGGTCCTTTCCTCTTACCACTTTTGGTGATCTTGATCTCAATGTCATATTCCATGACATGGGTGATCAAGCACTTACCCTTGTCTCATTAAATCCTCGTTGAGGAGGGAAGTCCTTAACTCTAGCATGTGAGACCAACATTTGGACTCTTGTTGTTTGAGATTAAAATGCTTGAATTTCTTCAAGCCTTAAGTTACACAAGCTTTATGCTTCTCAATAAAAGAAGTACCTCACCTCATAGTCATCTGGAGCTGCAAAGTGTGAAGAAGGCAACCGATTGCTCATCATTATCTTTGTTCTACTTTGTACTGAGGGAATGGCGAAAATGGTAGTGTCATCACCCTCCAAATGCATAGAGGATGAAATCCTTGGGAATTCCGGGTTGATGAGAGTTAGGTGCTTGAGAGATAGCTTCTTTGATTGCTTCAAACTCTCCTTGCCTTCTCACTGTCCACTTAAAAGCCATGCTCTTCTTTAACATTTTGGTGATGGTCTTGTGAAGGGCTGCACGAAATCTAGACAAACCTGCGGACAAAACATTGATCCTTCCCAAGCTTTGAAGAGCCTTCTTGTGACTTGGAAATGGTAGTGCTCTTATAAGCCCGACCCTCTCTATAGATCAATTGCAAGTCCTCTTTCCCGAGACAATATGGCCTAGAAGTTTCCCCTCACTAGAGCCGGGAATATGCATTTTTTTGGGATTCAATGATACCCCAAATCTTCTACTGCAGCTCTAAAATACCTACCTCGAGATGAAAAAGGTGATCCAGCACTTTGCATTTTTTGGAGAATATAGTGATGTCATCAAGATATATCAAAACTATTTTATTGATCAACCCCTTGAATGCCATATCCATTGCCCTTTGGAAAGTGGCTCCAGGCATTTGATAGGCCAAATGGCATCTTCTTTGTGGCATATGTTCCCCATTTGTGGTTGTGAAGGCTTATCTGAACCGAGTCTTCCTCCCTCACAGTAATTTGATTGTAGATCTAACAAAATGAGAAAATTCCTATTCTCATACATAGGAATCTTAAAAAAAGAATAATATATGTAAAGTGTAATTTGTTTTAGAATGGCCGAGTTTCACATTCTCATGACCTTCATTGAGTTATTAAAAATCTAAACGTAAAAACAATAATCAAACTTTAAAGGTTGTATGAAGTAGCTTTGTGGTAAAGCTTCAATTCCCAAGAACTCAATATCCTCTAAAACATTAACTTCCATTAATATATCCATTGTGCCACATAGTGACATGGATTAAATGTTATTAATATCTCGATTTACCTCTAAGGAGTGTTCGAAGAGGTGTTTTAAAACAATTACCTTCAATTAATAAATAAATGGTGATCATTGATAATATATTTTCATGGTGGTATCATTTATGTCATGGTTAGAAACAAATATAAATTTTAAACATTTTTCATATCCATGTTTTAGGTTATTTTATATTTAAAATACATTGCCATTAAAATCACCTTTGTATTGCCACGTAGTAGCCTACACAGTTTAGTTCAATATTGCTTGTATTGGAATGTTTAGAATGGGTATATGCCAACTCTCAATCAAACAAACATTTTGGTCTTGTATTCGATGGGAATTTTTGTACAAGAAATATTAAACTTAATCATTTTAATATCTCTCTGAGAGGCTATAAGAATGGGCAAAACAATTAATTTCAATGTAACTTTGTATTGTATTTAAGTGTTACTTTGAAGGACATTACTTATAAAATTGTTAAACTTATTGCATAAATAATGCTTGAATATGTACTCTCATTGCAAATTATTTACTAGGCATGTGTGGGTATACTAAATATTGATTTGGGGAACATTTCTCATAGAAACCTCAGATAAAAGTAGAGTACTTTTAGATTTAGCAATAGAGAATTTAGATTGTTATTTGGAAATTTCTTAAGTGTTAGATATTAGGTTGGTATTAGGTATGAATATAGGGTTCTTTCTTTATGGGTTCAAATAAATATTTACCTTGAATTTTTAGCATATAATGGAGGTAGGTTTTACACTAGTAGATATATACGCAGCACAAAAATATGTGGTAATTTGATGATCTACACAAAAACTATACAAAATATATATGACATAATCCCAATGTATACAAAATGGGAATATCTACGGTTAAGTACATGGTAATTGAATGAATATATGTAAAAAAATAAATGGAAATGAGAATGGGAATGGTGGTAAACAATATATTTACATGGTGGTATTGTTATGTCATGGTCAGAACAAATATATATTTTAAACAATATCATAGCCATTTTTAGATTATTTACATCTATAATAATGCGGTATAACTTTTAATATTAGAGATCCTCAAAGTGAGAGAGATGCATGACATTTGGAAAGTTACTAAACTTATGGGACAATATGATTAATTTCAAATAATTGCTTGTATTAGAATGTTTAGAATGGGCATATGTCAATTCTCAAACAAATAAACATTTTGGTCTTGTATTGGGTGGGGTATACACCAATTCTCATAGCCTTTATAGAGGTTTTAATTTAATGATTAAGTTCAATATTGCTTTATAAACAATATTCCGATTCTCACATCATTTATAGAGGTATTAAAAATATTTAGGCTCATTATTACTCGTATGGGATAGAATGGGACTATGCCCACTCTCATTTGTGAATCAAGAAGAATAACAAAATAAAAATTTATTTTATTTTAAAACATTTCTATGAATCCTACATGAGAGGTATTAAAATGATTAAATTCAATAACGATTTTACAAACACACTTCCCATTCTCATGACCCATTCTAAAAAATTTTACAATCATATAAATATATTGTATGATGAGAACTACATAAGGCTTGATCCCTCTTGAGGGTATGTAGTGCAACACTTGGCTCTGCCAAGGATAGTCCAACTAGTGTAATACAATTATTAATAATTACAAAAAAAAATTGTATGTTTGTATGAGAATGGGCTTGTGCCCATTATAAACATTCTTTCACTAGAAATATTTTCTATCTATAAGGGTTATGAGAATGCACAAATTCCCATTTTAAAAAAAAGTAAGGTTGTGAGAATGTACATATTTTCATTATAAAATAAAGTAAATTGTGTCTCTATTATCCTTCTATGAGCTCTTATATGAGAATGGGTGTATGCCCCTTCTAAACATCTAGTCGTATTCTACGTTTCCTATATGAGAATGTGCATCACGCTTATTACACCATTTTTATAATAGTGTTTTTATCATTTTCATATATTAAGTAACATCTTCTTCCTCCGTATTTTAAGTGTATGAGAAAGGACATACTCCCATTCTATACAAAAATACAAATATAATATCTATTCAATACAAAAAGGAAATGTAACATATTTTAAATACCATATGCAATGTAACATCTATTCAAGAAGATTGCTACATGATGGACACGAAAACCATCAACAACGTTACTTCATTATTATCATTTTTAATCTCATATTCACTCATCTTTGCTACTTGAATAATCTAGGTCTTACATTATTATCAAATTTTCACTCATATTGCAACTTAAAGGAGACCCATAAGAGTCAACAACACTACTTCAAAATTATCATTTTATAAGAGTATGAATTTGTGCATAATAATGTGGTCACTAATATATAATTTTCATAAATTAAAGTTCTTATTCCACATTTTTTTCCTTTCTAGTAATTTCCCTCACATCGTCCTTCACCATCTCGCGTTCTCCTCTAAGCTACCGAGGTAAACCTTAATACTTGTACTTTTTCTTCTCTGCTCCAATTTAACTAGCCTCCTATAAATGTACATAACTATATATTTAATCCCAAATAACTCCTCTCTGATGGAATTTTGAGAAATACAAATTTTCTTTGAGGCCTCAACATATTTCATGAAATTATATCCCATGTATGCCCCAACCTCACCGAGAGAATCAACGTCCTTTTCCACTTGCATAACCATGAGGGAAATGTTTTCCAATGTCATACTCGAATCAAACTCCAAATTCTCTTTCCTTTGGAATGTTTCCCCTTTGATATCGGAAAAAAACACCAACCGTAGTATCAATAACCTTCTTCTTCCTTAGTTTATTCATTCATTTGGCTATAATACAATTATCATCAAGGTCCTTAAAATTTAGCTCCAAATAATTAGCCAACAATGGATCCAAATCCTCCCTCTCCATATTACCAACATCATCTACAATGTTTATCGATGGCATAACAAAATATTTTATGTCATTTGATCCCAAATATGAGAATCCCCATCATCCTCCTACTCCATATACTTATCATCCTCATCATGTTTTACATCATCATTCAATAAGCCCCTAAACTTATCGATTTAGTGAAATCTTTAGAACCCAAATGGAATAAGGCCATCATCAATCCACGATGAAGAGGGATTTTCAACTTTTCCTTTTATGAAATTCTGGAGTGATTTTGAGGGAATGAATGAGAAATAAATGGAAATTATAATGTATACCATGGCGGATATGGCTTAACATAGGGAAATGGTGGGCATAAACTACCTTGTACCTACCCTCTAGGGTGATAAATTGCATCAAGTGTAGGAAATTTTATTAAAAGGATCAGGGTAAAGAATCTCTCTCAAAACCTACACAAAGTGATATCTTAGTTTCTATTTATCCACCAAAAATTTTCCCATCTCTTCATCACATTTTTCTTCAGTTTGTAAATATCCCTCCCCTCATTCTTCATCCCAACCACTATAACAATTAAATCTACATGTGAAGTTGGTATAGATAAACCCCGATACTAACCCGATCATTATTCCAATGACTAGAAAAATCATTTCTCGTGGATTCTTCGTGACTTTAAAAATTTGAAAGAGAGATGACATACCTGCCTTTTCTAGCATCATCCAAACTCTTCTACTAATCCCATTGATCGAATCGGTTTCTAGACAAAACTACATCACTTCCCATAGTTTTTGTTCCTCTATTAAAATGGAAATAAAACCAACCCATTACAAAACTTCTTGTCCATTCTAAAACCAATTATCATACGTTATCAATCCCTCCTCTAAACCAAATTTCCTTTGTAAAACCAACACAAAACTTATATCATCCAACCTCTACCATGTCTCCTCATAACTTCTTACTTTTCCTTTATACCCAATAATGACACGTAATGATTTTCAATAATTAATAATCTTTACAATGACACAAAAATTTCTACCTCTTGAACCTCTGTTCACAAGGTAAAATTCATCCTTGTTCCCTTCCTGTAGACATGATTATATGAAATTGGTTTTAAGGATGGTGCCATGTCATTCTCCATTATTTTTATTCTAATAGAAGAAATAGTGAACTTAATCATTTTAATAACTCTTTGAAGGATGTGAGAATGGGGATCCGGCCATTCTAAATCTAATTCAATTTTATCTCTATTCTTTTTTTGATGAATCCTATATGAGAACTCACATTTTCCCATTTAATACACGATTGAACTTATTAATTAATTTAATAAATTTAAACATTGTGATAATGAAGAGATACCTATTCTAAAATAAAGTAATTTTTCTCTATTTTCTTAATATATGATTTGAATATGAGAATGGGAAATTTCCCATTCTAAAATAAATTAAATTTTATCTCTATTATTCTTCTATAATTCCTATAAGAGACTGGGAAACAGTCCATTCAATAGAAGATAAAAATGTTTGTTTGTATGTAAATGGGAATATGATCGTTGAAAACATTCTAATGCAAGCAATATTCAACTTAATCATTTTAATACCTCTATGGGAATGGGTATCTGACCATTCAATATAAACATAAAAATATTGTATGTATGATAATGGGTGTATGCCCATTCTAATCATTGCAATACAAGTAATATTGAACTTGATCATTCCTAATGGGAAAAGTAATAGGATATAAGAGTGAAAATGAATGGTCAATCTAATACAAGAAATATTTAACTTAATCAATTTAAAAACTATATGAAGGAAATAGGAATGGAAACTTTCTATTTTAAAATGTATCGAGATAATATTTATATTATTATTTTATGATTCCTATATGGGATTGGCGCAGTTGTTCATTCATAAAAAAATGGACATAATCATTTTAATACCTATGAAGGATGTGATTATGGGGAACTGCCCATTCTAAAACAAATTAAATTTGTTCTATTTTTCTTATATGATTCCTATATGATAATGGGCAACTCGCCCATTCTACAAAAAAATAAATTTTATCTATATTCTTCATAAATGATTCCTATATGACAAGGAGCGTCTTCTCGTTCAATGCAATAAATAAATAATTTTTATATTTAAATGGGAATAAAATACTTCTAAACATTCATATACAAGAAATATTGAACTTAAAAATTTTAATATCTCTATAGGAATGGTTACCTCACCATTCAATGGAAGATAAAAAATTTGTTTGTATGAGAATTGGAGTATGCCAATTCTAATAATTTTAATACAAGAAATATTGAACTTATTATTTTAAATAACTCTATGAAGGCTATTACAATGGGTAACTATGAATTATAAAACATGCTAGATTTAATCTCTATTAATATTTCATGATTCTAATTATGAGAATAGGAATTTACTCATTAGATACAAGATTGAACTTAATCCTTTTGATTCCTATATGAAAATGATTGAGTTCAATATTTCTTAGCTTGAAAGGTTATCTGGGTTGGCTCATCTCGGAAGAGCATCTCGCCCACCTATCTTGGTAGGTCATCTTGCTAGCCCATATTGGCAAGTCAGCTCACCCAAGTGGAAAGACAACTCTATACTTTGCACACTAAACTCGGAATAGATAAATCCCCGTATTAGAATGAAGGATTGGAAGTGGATTTATTAGATATACATTAGTAGTTTGGCTGTGAATACATAAGAGTTCCAATGGGCATTGAGAATTTCATACATTTATGCAAGGGAATGATCTTGTTGAAACTATGAAACTTGTAGATTAAACAGATTAAAACTAGTTGATGATTCAAAGAGTAATATTTCAAGAAAATGGGTTTTCAGTGTAGAGTGGAAGATGAAAGTGCTAGAAGAGCAATTGATGAACTTAAGAGCATGGTGTAAAATGGAGAAGCATTTAAATCTATAATACTTGCTGAATTTCAAGCTATTCGGTGTTAGTTTTATATAAAGACTATGGAAAACACCACCATCCCCAAAGGCATGGAGATTGTTAGAGCTCTTGTTAAATTCAGAAATCAAATACTCAAAGTGAAGACTCTAGTAACACCATCTACAAGTGTTCCTTCCCCTAGTTCCTAAGTCCTTCTTTCTAGTCGTTGTAATTCAAAGTTAGCTTTATTATTTTAAAAAGATGTGAAATTGTAAATAAATATAACTAAAATGTAATTCATTAATTAAGTGGAAACACTTAATTAAAGATAATGGAACTAGGAAAATTTGGTTACAACCGCCCTTATGCCTATATAAGGATTTTCTTTCATTGTAAAAGGGTTGTTGGATTTTGATGTTTTGAATGTAAAAATATAGAACTACAAAGAATCAATACAAAAGAATTTCTTCCCTCTCATTTTTGCATTCTTTCTATTTTTGTTCCTTAACCTATAAATGTGGATTTGATATATTTGAATATGAAACTTTGTGTTCAATCATTGATGTAGTGTTGAGAACTTTGTGTCTATTACATATATGTCATGTGGATCATTTAAATATATATAAATTCATGTGCTCTTGATATTTCATGTATGCATAAGTAAGATACTATTATGTAATCTATATATCTTGAAAGTGTTTCCATTTCCATTCCTCAAACTATTGATTCTTCCACCTCTTTATCTTCTATATTGAGAATGATTGAATATGGAAACATTTAATACATCAAAATCCTCATTTGAATATTGATAGATTGTATATTTGTAAATAAGTAGGTTTTTTTTATTTGGTGAATAAGGGAACCTCTCCCATAAAGAGGAGGGATTGTTGTCCCTTGAAATATTGCTTGTATTGTGATAAAATTTTCCAACCAACAATTTTTTGGCACCCACCATGTGGGCACATGTATTGTGCTTCCCATTGAAATAATCTTCAAGTAAACCAAAATTCATAGCACACACTAGTGGAGAGAAGATATACATGAGGAAAAAATAGCCCAGGTATTGAGGATCTTGATTTTCAGTTGTTGGAACAACAAGGTTTTCAACTAACTCCAAAAGAAAGAAGAGGTAGAGGTAAAAGGTCTACAAGCACTCCTCCTACAAAGATAGAGCTGTTCATCTTCTCAAGCAGATGTTGATACCCAACCCATAAGTAAGTCCTAGTGCTCAAGCTTTGGTATTAGCAGGAGTTTAGTTCCATTACAAACCATATTTTTCCTAGAATGGTTGTTGCGCCTTTGCCTTGGGGTCAACGGGTTGGGCCTTTGGCTCTTCCTCAACCATTACATGATTTTCCAAAAGGAAATAGAAATAATTTTCCCAAATTCAAAGGTGATGGAAAAGTACATCCAGATGAGCATATTGCTTCTTTTATTGTTTTATGGGAGTGCTTGGAGTTGAGCATGAAGGATGTCTCTATCAGGTTATTTGTTGAGACATTACAGAGATAATGTTGTAGACTGGTTTTACCATCTCCCGGTGGTGTCATTACCAATTGGGATACTATGAAAAATCAATTTGAAAATCGGTTCAAGCCTACTTGAATATGTGCATGCTCTTCTAGCACAACTCTCCCAAATCAAGAAGGAACCATATGAGCCTATGCGTGAGTTTGTTGTGAGGTTCAAAAAATTGGTAAATAAAATTCCAAGTAACTACTCACCCTATTGACCAAATTCAAAAGTGTTTCTTCCTGAATGCTCAATTGTCATAAGTAAGCTATGCACTAAGGAGAGATAATCTTGCTACTCTATATGTTGATCAACACTTAGCCATCAGTGTAGAAGATGACCTTGATAATGTTAGGGAAAAATTGAGGAAAGATCCACCCAAAGCTAAAGCTTCTACTTTTGGGACAAATAATTCAAAACAATTAGTTCAAAATTTGGCTAATGATTTGATTTCCATTAAAAAAAATTAGCTTAAAATGTACCTTACAAAGATATACCAAGAAGGAATTTTCAGCCTCAAATCATCTTCCTCCTACCCAACCTAAGCTGGAAATTGAAGCTCCTCCTGTTAAGGTCCTAGTCAATGCAACCTATGAAGTCTAGAGCCTGAAGATGAAGTAGGAAGCATAGAGATGGAAGAACCTAAAGAGGAACTTGAAGAGGTTCAAGAAGATGTAGATGATTCCCAAGTCAACTTTCTTACCACTAAAGGAGTTGATGATGATGATGATGACTATGATGAAGTGGTGGTGATATGAATAATGAATCATATGTTGTTATGACAAGAGAAAAAACTAAATAAGAAGAAGGAGGTGGTATAACCTTCAAAGAAAGAAAGAAGTCTAAAGAAGTTCCAATCACCATCCCAGTGGTTGCAAGGAGAGGAGCTCCCATTCCTACTTTTCTTCAAAGAAAGTAAGTACCACCTCTTCATCTAATATTCCTTCTACTTCCACTCTTCTTGTTCATAAATATAATTCACCTTCCACTCCCATGTCTAAAGCACCTTCAACCATAAAATATGACAAGCCCAAGACTTCTGTTGTTTCAAGCCAGGAAACCCCATCCACCTCAAGGTCTTTTGATATCATTGATCATATTAAAAAGACCAAAATTCAGATTTCTGAGGCTGAATTTTACCAAACCCATCCTAAGCCTTTTCTCAAGTGGTCAAGTTTTTCAATTCCAAGCCTATCCAATCATCCACCACTTCTAAAGGTATTTTTCCTACTCCTAACTCCCCTTCCCCACAAAATTTTATGGCCTCTACACCCTCCACATCCGATAAAAAAATTGAGCCCTTCTATGTCACATTGCTCTCATAGCTGGTCATAGGCTCAGTAATTGTGTGATTGACTCAGGTGCATCGATAATGTAATGCCAGCCAAATTTTCCCATGCCCTTGGCCTTACCTTAACCCAAACCTTTGGTTCTTTTTATTCCATGGAAACTAAAGAGGTGCCTTTGGTTGGAAGAATTAAAGATGCACAAGTAGCCTTTGTTACATTCCCTGAAAAAAGAGTCAAGGCCACAATCCTGGTTGTAGATATCCCCCATCTTATGGCATGATTTTAAGTAGGAATTTTTATAGGAAGTTTGGAGGAGAAATTCAAATGGATTGGTCTCATGCTCTCATTCCTGTTAATGGAAAAATGAAGAAGTTTTTAGAAAGACAAGATGAATACATTGTGCAAAAGACTGATGATCCCAAGGCACAAATCCTTTATGAAGATATTGGTCATGAAAACTATATGGTCATGTCAAGAAGATGAGGCTAAGGTTCCTAAGGTGGTGGTGGATGATCCTAATGGTGTTTGGATCCTTGAGTTTGATGGCAGTTGTTCTACGATGGTTCTAGAGCTGGTGTTGTTTTGATTTCTCCTAAAGGTAAACCCCACCCATTTTCTTATAAGATTCAATTTGAAAACATGAATAAATACTGCTGAGTATGAGGCCCTTCTTCTTAGCCTAGTAGTAGCAAGAGAAATGGGAATCAAGAACCTTTGTGCTCATGGAGATGTTGAACTTATTGTTAAACAAGTCAGAGGAGTTTTTCAAGTGAAGAACCAAAGGCTGAAGCACTATAGGAACTTGGTCTGGATTCTATTGAATTATTGGATGCATTTTCTATCAACATTGTACCTAGAGAAAATAACACAAGATCAGATGCTCTAGTAGTTTCTGGGTCATTACTCATTCCTCATCCAGACTTCACTCAAGAAAAATTCACGATTGAGATGATACATAGACCAAGTGTCCCAAGATAATGTAAATAATTGGAAAGTATTCAATGATGATCAACACTGATTTCCTTCCTAGAACTCAAAGATAATTTCAATCAATTGTATTTTGAAGGAAGTGAGGTTGGTTATCATGAGTCCATTTCATCTTCTGTGTCTGAAGAAGGAGTTGAAGAAGAATCTGATAAAGATGGTTACATAAAACTAAAAGGAAATAAGATACCTAAGGGTCTAGTAAGTTTAGAAGATCTATTTGATAAACATGATAGGTATATCAAAGCCAAGGTATCACATGAAGCCCATCAATCAACTGAATATGAGAAATTCAACATAGGGAGTGAAGAGAAGCCCAAGTTTGTCAACATTGGAAAATGTTGTACTAAGGAAGAAAGGAAGAAAATGGTTGAATTACTAAAGAAGTATGTAGATGTACTAGGCTTATTCATATGATGATTTGAAAACCTTTAAACCAAGGAAATGCAACATTATATTCCCTTAAATCCAAGAATCAAACCATTTCATTCAAAAGCAAAGAGACAATATAATCCCAAAATTCAGGTACAATTTACCAAGAGATTCAAAATTTGTGAATGCTCAAATAATTTTTCCCATTCACCATTCAACTTGGGTAGCTAACATTTGTTCCTATAAGAAAGAAGAGTGGTGAAATCCAAATCTGTGTAGACTTCAGAATTTAAACCAGGCCTCTCTTAAGGATAATTATCCTCTCCCTATGATGGACCAAATCTTGCAAGTTGTCACTAGTTCAAAAATGTTATCCATGCTCGATGGATTCTCAGCTACAACCAAATTGAGGTGGATGTCCAGACCAACACAAAAATTCCTTCACAACTCCTTGGGGCACTTTTTCCTATAGAAGAATGTCATTTGGTCTCATCAATGCAGGTGTAACTTTCCAGAGGGAATGGATTTGGCCTTTTGGTGATTTGAAAGGAAAATGCATAGTGATCTATCTTGATGATCTAACTATTTTTTCTCTAAGAAGAGAGAAGATCATTTTTAACACCTAGGAGTTATGCTTCAAAAGTGTAGAGACCATGGAATTTCTTTGAATCCAAAGAAATCCATCTTTGTGTCACATAGGGTAAATTTCTTGGGCACATTGTTTCTAAGGATGGAATCAAGATTGATCCAGAATGGTTCAAGGCCATTCAAAATTCCTCTTCCAACAAGAAAGAAAGGTGTGCATTCTTTCTTTGGAAAAATTAATTTCTAAGAAGATTTATCCCTGATTTTGCAGAATTAACTAGGAGCATAGCCCAAATGATGAAAGAAAAGAAATTTTTTTGGACTACTAAGGGAAAGGATGCTTTTGAAAACATCAAGAAAGCTATTGCCAATACTCCCATTCTTGTTTGTCCTGATTTTGATAAATATTTCATAATCTATTGTTATGCCTCGAGCACACCTTGGCAGCCATTCTAGTGTAGAAGAATTCTAGAGGATGTGAACTGCCTATAGCTTTCATGAGCTATGTCTTGAAGGCTCATGAACTGAAATATACTCAAATGGAGAAACATGTTTTTTCTGTGGTAAAGGTAAATAAAGCAATTCCACTTCTACATCCTAAATTCCCATTCTATTGTGTTTGTGCCTGATACAATAGTAAAATCAATCCTCACACAACAAGAATTTGGGTCAAAACAGGAAACTAGGTAGAAAAATTCTAGAGTATGACCTTGATATCAAGCCAACCAATCTTGTTTGAGGTAAAGGCCTCTGTGAATTACTTTGCTAATGGTTCCAGGTATGAATCATCTGAAGAAGAAGTTACTAGTGTCCCAACTTTTCTTTTCCTTAGTTCAATAGATGAATGGTATGCAAACATTGCTCATTTTCTTACTTATGGAGAATGTCTAGCACATCTAAGTGCCAAAGAAAAAGAGCTATTAAGTTGTGATCTACACAATATGTACTCTGGGACAATTCATTGTTCAAGAGAGGGATTGATGGAATATTTCTCAGATGTGTAGATAAGGAGAAAAAAAATATTGTTAAGGGGATTTCCATGATCAGGCATGTGGAGGCCACTTTTCATCTTCAGTAATAACTCATAAAATTTCTCATGTAGGCTACTATTGGCCAACACTTTTCAAGGATGCAACAAAGTGGGTCTCAAAGTGTGAAGCTTGTCAAAACTTTTGGGAAGACCTAAGTTGGCCACATTTCCTCTCAAACCAATGGTGATTGAAGAGCCCTTTCAATATGGGGGATAGATTTTATAGGAACCCTCAATCCTACTTCAAGTGTAGGACACACATGTTTTGATGCCACTGAATATTTCATGAAAGTGGGTGGAAGCCATTCCAGTTAAAAGAACCACTTCTGAAGTAGTATGTGATTTCATCAAAGAAAACATCTTGGTCAAGTTTGGAATTCCAAAAAAATTGTCACAGATAATGCCCCAAATTTTTCTTCACATGAGCTTGATTGATTTTTTTATGGGTATGGAATCTCCCTTGCACATTCTTCTGATTACTATCCATAAGGGAATGGGTAAGATGAATCAACTAATAAAAATATGGTGACAATTATTAGAAAACTTGTTGATGAATCACAAAGAAATTAGCATAAAAATCTATGATGCTCTCTGGGAAGATAGGATTACACCAAAGAGAGCTATTGGAATGTCTCCTTTCCAATTGGTATATGGAACAAAATCTCAATTTCTAAGTAACAATGGAATTTCTTGCATTACATTTAGTAAAAGCTATTGAAGATGAGGAGTTCACCAAGTGCCATGGAGAAAAGAGTGATGTACCTATAGAAATTGGATGAGGACAAGTTGCAGGTGGTTGATAGAATTGTTGCACACAAGAGAAGGTGAAACAACTATTTGAAAAAAAGTCCAGACCTAGAGACTTCCAAGTTGGATACATTGTCCTACTCTGGGAAAAAAGAAGAGAACCTCGAGGAAGTCATGGTAAGTTTGATTCTCTCTGGCTTGGTCCTTTCAAAATCAGACATTTTTCTAGTGAAAATTCATATTACTTGAGCTATATGGATGGAACTTCACTTCCATTACCATATAGTGGGAAATATTTGAAATTGTTTCAATCTTGAAGTAGCAAGTAGTCCTTTGTAAATAGTCTTGTAAATATGTCTTGTATAGTCTTTGTTTTTTGTTTGTCTTGTGTCTTTTGTTCTTGTGTCTTTGTATTGTCTTGTTTTTTCTATATATATTTCCAATGGATAAAGACTTTTCATGTAAACCAAAGATTCTGGGGTCCTTTTCTCTTGTTTTCACTATGTGTTAAGTCATTCCAATCCCAAAAAGAGCCAACTATTGTCACTTACCCAAAAATGTGTGAATTTTTTTCAAATTTTTTTTTTTTTTTTTGGTAAAGTGACTTCTGTGATAAATTTTTTTTTCCTTTGTGAAGTCTTGTGGAAGAGAAATGATCCCAACAGTTAGTCATTTTTAGTACTTTGAGTATTTGGGTCTTTTCCTTTGCATTGCGGAAATATCAGGTTTTTGGAGAACTCATGTCCCTAGTTCCTTTGGGCCTCAAGTTCTCCACATCCCCACCTTTTCCACACTTTGTTAAGTCTTTTTTATGGGTTTTGGTGTTCATCGGTGAACTGTTTATTTCCAGTCTCAGTTCCCACATCCTTCTATTTCCCATAGCTTGCCTTTCTTCCACAAACTTTGCACTCATCCTTTGTATTGCAAACTTTGCATTTTCAAAGAACTCATGGCCCTTGTGCTTCCTGATACTTCATTTCTCCATGTCCCATGTGTTCTCTCACTCATTTTTCCAATCCATGTAAAATTTTCATCAAATTTGGTAAATGTTTCTTTTGTATTACAAAAAATTTTCGAGAGAACTCAAATTCCCCATTCCCATGGGCTTGTTGTTCTCCACTGGACCGATTCTCCCACACTTTTTAGATTTTTTGTATTACAGAATTTTGGATTTTCAAATAACTTGTGTCCCATGTATCCTGATCTTTTGTTCCCCACAAGCCCACCTTTTCCACACACTAAATCTTTCCTATGTATTTGTGAGATTTTGGAGTTCTCGAGATCCTCATGTGTCCCTAGTTCCCTTTGGCCTTTCATTTCCCATTTCCATCATAACCACAAATATGAAGGGTAAAATTGGTAAAATTGTTTCATGAACCCTCCCATTTCCCAAATACACTAGGGACCCCTAATTAATTTTTAATCACTCTTTTTTCAATGGGAAAGTATAAAAGAGGTAAAAAGGGTCTCCATTTTTACCATCACAAGTCAAGAATTATAACTAGTCCATGCATTTCCATTCCCATGCCCTCAAATCCATTTCTAGCCATATACTAAGCATTCTCCAACCATTTTCAAAAATTCAAATTGCACTGTGATCCCGAAGAGAGAAGGCATTCTTCTTCATGTAGCAAGGTGAGTGATTTTGAAGCTTCCTACGAGGGTTTTGATATCAAATTGGTTTTTGCCCTATCATATCATTCTTCTTGAAAAATTTGTTGAGTTCCCATTCCTCTGAGTGTTTGTTTCCTAACCTTTCCATCATGAAGTACCATTATGGGGTTATGAACACATTTCATCCCTCAAAACATCAATACCCAATATTGGGGATAGTGATGTTTGACATATTGATTTCAATGACTTTTGGGCCCATATTTCTAATGCAAACCCCACTCCCATGGCTCAATGCATTAAAGATAGTGGGATTTCTCATGTCGGTGGTTTCCCTATCTCAGTACAATGTGCAGATACCATTTTAGCTTGTGCTTCTTGTTTTGATCCAAATTCAAAAGAAATCAAAGATCCTCAGGGCCAAGTGATTGCTAAACTAGATGTCAATTGCATAAATGTTTCCTTTGAATCCCTATTGTTGAAAATGCCAATACTCTCACTAGGGCACAGGCTCAAGGCCTTTTTGAACAAGATAAGGAGAAGTATAAAACAATGATAGCTAAGTCTTGGTTCAAGGTTCCAAAGAAAGGAGCATCCAGGTTTCCTAAGGTTATGTATAGGGCTTGATTTCAAAGAAGAGTTGTCTATATAATCACTCTGTTGTCTAGAATCATGGGCCTTCCCTCAACCAATGATTTTTAGTTTTGGATGTGTCCTTATATAAACATTATTTGTGAAGGGAAGAAAATCCTTGAAACTGGGGAGAGATAATTTGTGAAAACCTCAATGAATAATTAGTCAATGTATAACAGAGAAAATCTTTCTACATGACCTCATATTTGATGTACACCATTACAACATATAGGGTCTGAGTTAGGTCTTACTCCAGTGGATGAAAAGAAGAATGAACCAATGTATGATTATTACCCACAAACTAACTCTTGAAAATAAAAGCATCATTTTAGAAGAGTCAATGATGCCTTCACAATGTACATTGTCAAGACTCTTGAAGGGAATACAACTAAGAGGGTATCTATGAAGAAAAAATTAATCTCAACCTATGGTAGTTTTTCATCTAGTTCAAAAGGTTCTCATATATCAGATTGGTTGGTTTTGAAGGTGCACCTAACAAGCTTCCCATGTACTACAATGATAAACTAGTTTTAGTGGAAGTTTGTAGGCAACTTGATATGTTGCATAGAACATGCAGGGATAAAAATATATGGTATTCAATTCCCAATCACTTTGGGAAATTATACTTATAGGACAACATTAGATGCTCAAAATGTAGAAAGGACCATTTTTGCATTCAATTTTTATACTTTTCACAAAGGTCCTATGTTTTGATATTAAAGGCTTTATCTCCAATAACCTTAGAATGAATTTCTATCACTTTCCTACCCTAGAAGATTATTGGGAATATTTTTAATGATTATGAGGTGAGAAGAAGATACTTTTGCCAACTTTCTTTTGAGATTAAATATTTTGGATTTACAAAGTGTCAAAGACTTTCCAGATGATGATGAAGACTTGTATTCTCTTGAATATAATAAAAATATTCAACATACACCCCTTCTCACCATCAATTGGTTTCAAAAGGAAAAGGATGATCTTCAGAGATAATAAACCCAGTCATGGTGAGGACCAAAGTCTGGTTTGATAGAAAGATGAAAGCATATAAGGCAGGTGTGACTCAATCTTCTTCTCAAGGAGCATCAACATCTCATAAGGAAGTTTCTGCCACACACACAGAGAAGTTCCAAATCAGCCAACTCTTTCTCCTCTGCATGTAGAATCTTCAATCAAGGTATATTCAAGGCAAGAGAAGACTAAAAAACTAAGAAGAAAAAAATAATTGAAAAAAGAAGATAAATAATCTCTCTCTCCAAGGCTAATAGAAAAGGTTCAAAGGGTTGAAAAATCATTGACCTTTTAAAGGAAGAAGAAAAGGGGATAGAGGAGCATGAAGAAAGTAACTATGAAGGAGGAAGTACTGAGAAGGAAGAAGATGAAGAGATAAATTGAAGGGTGCAAAGCCAGATTCTAGGCATTGAGCATTCCCAAGCTCAAATCACCTATGAAAGTAAATATCTTCTTCTAGTATTGAAGCACCTACTCTTGAGGTATCTTCTTCTCAAACCCTTGGTTCCCTCAACACACTTTCTTTGGGCCTCTTGTTTCTCCACCTTCTAGTGACTCCTTCACATGGGTCCAACCCCTAATTGATAATAAGAAAAGGAAGGCATCCTCCCAAATCATTTCTCCTAAGTTTGATGTTGTAGCTTCCCTCCTGGGTACAACTCCCACTCCTCCTACAAAAATCCAAGATTGCTTCAAGATTAGTATTTGATTCAAAAGGCCAACAATACTTGGAGATAACAAAGCCAAGAGTGGAGAAAGATGAAAAGGATCTAACTATTGCTGACTTGGAGCTAACAAGAATTCCACTGGGTGAATCTACTCCTGAGGGGAGGTTCATAACTTAAAAGAGATAGTCTCCAAGGTCATTGAAAGGGTGGAAAAGGGAAAACAAACATAGGAACAACTTGAAGAGTAGGTACAAGTCCTCTCTAGTTTCATCAAATCCTTCCTTGTAAGTGATAAAGTGTTTGATCCTTCCCCTCTACTTCAATTCCCCCTCCCACTGTCTTGTCTGATGAAGAAGTTCAAGCTATCAAGGAAATTCATAAGCATGTTTCTTATGGAAAGGAAATTGAAGCAAATGGTTGAAGGAATGTTGATGTCTGGCTTGAATTTCATTGATGAAGCACACAAAGTGTATGACAACATTTCTTGGTTCAAAGTCAATTTTGACCCAGTAATCATTGGCTCTGAGAAGGAACTTAAAATTTGGTTAGAATGTATTCAAGATCTCAGACTCATGAATGATACAAATGAAAAATTCCTCTCCTTGCACATAAGATCTTTGATGATTCAAAGAGTAATATTTCCAAGAAAATGGGTGTTCAGTGTAGAATGGAAGATGAAAGTGCTAGAAGAAGCAATTGATGAACTTAAGAACATGGTGCAAAAGGGAGAAGCATTTAAATCTACAATACTTGCTTGAATTTCAAGATCTCTGGTGTCAATTTTATAAAGAAATTCTACAAAGAGGCACACATTACAAGAAATCAAAGAAAATTTCAGGCACTCATCAAAGAAGACTTATTCAAGCCTAAAACTGTGACTAAAGAGAAAATGGAAGAGATCAGTGAATTACATAATGTGGTCATAGAAGAAACCAAAGGCTTATTGCAAAAATGTAGATATGGGAAAGGAGATGGAGGATTCCTTGGGTAGTTGGATGAATGCTATGGAAAACACCACCATCCCCAAAGGCATGGAGATTGTTGGAGCTCTTGTTAAATTTAGAAATCAAATACTCAAAGTGAAGACTCTAACACACCATCTACAAGTGTTCCTTCCCTAGTTTCCTAAGTCCTTTCTTTCTAGTCATTGTAATTTCAAAGTTAGCTTTATTATTTTAAAAGATGTGAAATTGTAAATAAAGCTAACTAAAATGTAATTCATTAATTAAGTGGAAACACTTAATTAAAAGATAATGGAACTAGGAAAAGTTGGTTACAACCACCCCTATGCCTATATAAGGCTTTTCTTTCATTGTAAAAGGGTTGTTGGATTTTGATGTTTTGAATGTAAAGATATAAAACTACAAAGAATCAATATAAAAGAAGTTCTTCCCTCTCATTTCTTGCATTCCTTTTGTTTTTGTTCCTTAACTTGTAAATGTGGATTTGATATATTTGAATATGAAACTTTGTGTTCAACTCATTTGATGTAGTGTTGAGAACTTTGTGTCTGTTGCATATATGTCTTGTGGGTCATTTAAATATATATAAATTCATGTGTTCTTGAATATTTCATGCATGCATAAGTAAGGTGTCATTTTGCTAGTCTCTACACCCAAACGTGTTTCCTTCTTCATATCTTTCCTTTTGCAATAGTGAATAATATTGTAGAAGTAAGAAGAATACTTATATTCTTGATAGGTGAATAAGATGAACTTTGTGTCCTCTTTACCAATCTTATTTATTAAAACTATTGTTCTTCTAAAAACTCCTATACCTGAATCTATATGAGATACATTTGAATATGGAAATCAAAATCCTCATTTGAATATTGATAGATTCAATCAACAGGATGCATCTAAATTTGGTCGTTTATGCTAGTTTTAATCTGTCTAATCTACAAGTTTCATCGTTTCAATAAGATCATTCCTTGCATAAATGAATGAAATTCTCAATGCCCATTGGAACTCCTATGTATTCACAACCAAAATACTATTATATATCTAATAAATCCACTTCCAATCCTTCATTCTAATACGGGGATTTATCTATTCCGAGTTTACCAAAGTATAGAGTTGTCTTTCCACTTGGGTGAGCTGACTTGCCAATATGGGCTAGCAAGATGACCTACCAAGATAGGTGGGCGAGATGCTCTTAGAGATGAGCCAACCCGATAACCTTTCAAGCTAAGAAATATTGAACTCAATCATTTTCATATAGGAATCAAAGGATTAAGTTCAATCTTGTATCTAATGAGTAAATTCCTATTCTCATAATTAGAATCATGAAATATTAATAGAGATTAAATCTAGCATGTTTTATAATTCATAGTTACCCATTGTAATAGCCTTCATAGAGTTATTGAAAATAATAAGTTCAATATTTCTTGTATTACAATGATTAGAATGGGCATACGCCCATTCTCATACAAACAAATTTTTTTATCTTCCATTGAATGGTCAGATACCCATTCCTATAGAGATATTAAAATTTTTAAGTTCAATATTTCTTGTATATGAATGTTTAGAAGTATTTTATTCCCATTTAAATATAAAAAAGTATTTATTTATTGCATTGAACGAGAAGACGCTCCTTGTCATATAGGAATCATTTATGAAGAATATAGATAAAATTTATTTTTTTGTAGAATGGGTAGTTGCCCATTATCATATAGGAATCATATAAGAAAAATATAAAATTTTTAATTTGTTTTAGAATGGGCGATTCCACATAATCACATCCTTCATAGGTATTAAAATGATTATGTTCATTTTTTTATTGAATGAACAACTTGCCCAATCCCATATAGGAATCATAAAATAATAATATAAATATTATCTGATACATTTTAAAATAGAAAGTTTCCCATTCCTATTTCCTTCATATAGTTTTTAAATTGATCAAGTTTAATATGTCTTCTATTAGATTGACCATTCATTTTCACTCTCATATCCTATTAATTTTCCCATTAGGAATGATCAAGTTCAATATTGCTTGTATTGCAATGATTAGAATGGGCATACACTTATTATCATACATACAATATTTTTATGTTTATATTGAATGGTCAGATACCCATTCCCATAGAGGTATGAAAATGATTAAGTTGAATATTGCTTGCATTAGAATGTTTTCAACGATCATATTCCCATTTACATACAAACAAACATTTTTATCTTCTATTGAATGGACTGCTTTCCCAGGTCTCTTATAGGAATTATAGAAGAATAATAGAGATAAAATTTAATTTGTTTTAGAATGGGAAATTTCCCATTCTCATATTCAAATCATATATTAAGAAAAATAGAGAAAAAATACTTTATTTTAGAATAGGTATCTCTTCATTATCACAATGTTTAAATTTATTAAATTAATTAATAAGTTCAATCGTGTATTGAATGGGAAAATGTGAGTTCTCATATAGGATTCATAAAATAAGAATAGAGATAAAATTGAATTAGATTTAGAATGGCCAGTTGCCCATTCTCACATCCTTCAAAGAGTTATTAAAATGATTAAGTTCACTATTTCTTCTATTAGAATAAAAATAATGGGAGAATGACATGGAACCATCCTTTGAACTAATTTCATATAATCATGTCTACAGGGAAGGGAACAAGGATGAATTTTACCTTGCAAACAGAGGTTCAAGAGGTTGAAATTTTTGTGTCATTGTAATGATTATTAATGATTGAAAATCATTACTGTGTTAGTATTGGGTATAAAGGAAGAGTAAGAAGTAATGAGGAGACATGTTAGAGGTTGGATGATATAAGTTTTTGTGTTGGTTTTAGAAAGGAAATTTGGTTTAGAGGAGGGATTGATAAAGTATGATCATTGGTTTTAGAATGGACAAGAAGTTTTGGAATGGGTTGGTTTTATTTCCATTTTAATAGAGAAACAAAAACTATGGGAAGTGATCTAGTTTGTCTAGAACCTGATTCGATCAATGGGATTAGTAGAAGAGTTTGGATGATGCTAGAAAAGGCGGTATGCCATCTCTCTTTCAAATTTTTAAAGGCCACGAAGAATCCCTGAGAAAGGATTTTTCTAGTCATTTGAATAATGATCGGGTTAGTATCGGGGTTTATCTATACCAACTTCTCGTAGATTTAATTGTTATAGTGGTTGGGATGAAGAATGAGGGGAGGGATATTTACAAACTGAAGAAAAAATGTGATGAAGAGATGGGAAAATTTTTGGTGGATAAAGAGAAACTAAGATATCACTTGTGTAGGTTTTGAGAGAGATTCTTTACCTGATCCTTTTAATAAAATTTCCCTACACTTGATGCAATTTATCACCCTAGAGGGTAGGTACAAGGTAGTTTATGCCCACCATTTCCTATGTTAAGTCATATCCGCCATGGTATGCATTATAATTTCCCTTTATTTCTCATTCATTCCCTACAAAAATCAATCGAGAATTTCAAAAAAGGAAAGTTGAAAATCCCTCTTCATCAAGGATTGATGATGGCCTTATTCCATTTGGGTTCTATAGATTTCACTAAATCTGATAAGTTTAGGGGCTTATTGAATGATGATGTAAAACATGATGAGGATGATAAGTATATGGAGTAGGAGGATGATGGGGATTCCTCATCTTTGGGATCAAATGACATAAAATATTTTGTTATGCCATCGATAAACATTGTAGATGTTGTTGGTAATATGGAGAGGGAGGATTTGGAGCCATTGTTGGCTAATGATTTGGAGCCAAATTTGAAGGACCTCGATGACAATTGTACTATGGCCAAATGAATGAATAAACTAAGGAAGAAGAAGGGTATTGATACTACGGTTGGTGTTTCTTTTCTGATATCAAAGGGAACCTTCCAAAGGAAAAGAAAATATGGAGTTTGATTGGAGTATGACATTGGAAAAAATTTCCCTCATGGTTCTGCAAGTGGAAAAGGACGTTGATTCTCTCGGTGAGGTTGGGGCAGACATGGGATATAGTTTCATGAAATATATTGACGCCTCAAAGAAAATTTGTACTTCTCAAAATTCCATCAGAGAGGAGTTATTTGGGATTAAAAATATAGTTATGGACATTTAGAGGAGGCTAGTTAAATTGGGCGAGCAGAGAGAAAAAAAGTGCGGTATTAAGATTTACCTCAGTAGCTTAGAGGAGGACGAGATGGTGAAGGATGATATGAGGGAAATTATTGGAAAGGAAAAAAATGTGGAATAAGAACTTTAATATATGAAAATTATATATTAGTAACTACATTCTTATGCACAAATTCATACTCTTATAAAATGATAATATTGAAGTAGTGTTGTTGACTCTTATGGGTGTCCTTTAAGTTGCAATATGAGTGAAAATTTGATAATAATGTAAGACCTAGATTATTCAAGTAGCAGTATGAGTGAATATGAGATTAAAAATGATAATAATGAAGTAACGTTGTTGATGGTTTTGGGTGTCCATCATGTAGCAATCTTCTTTGAATAGATGTTACATTTGCATATGGTATTGAAAATATGTTACATTTCCTTTTTGTATTGAATAGATGTTATATTTGTATTTTGTATAGAATGGGAGTATGTCCTTTCTCATACAGAAAATACGGAGGAAGAAGATGTTGCTTAATATATGAAAATGATAAAAAACACTATTATAAAAATGGTTGTAATGAGCAGATGCACATTCTCATATAGGAAACGTAGAATAAGACTAGATGTTTAGAAGGGGCATATACCCATTCTCATATAAGAATCATAGAAGGATAATAGAGACACAATTTACTTTATTTTATAATGAAAATATGTGCATTCTCACAACCTTACTTTTTTTTTAAATGGGAATTTGTGCATTCTCATAACCCTTATAGATAGAAAATATTTCTAGTGAAAGAATGTTTATAATGGGCACAAGCCCATTCTCATACAAACATACAATTGTTTTTGTAATTATTAATAATTGTATTACACTAGTTGGACTATCCCTGGCAGAGCCAAGTGTTGCACTACATACCCTTAAGAGGGATCAAGCCTTATGTAGTTCTCATCATACAATATATTTATATGATTGTAAAATTTTTTAGAATGGGTTGTGAGAATGGGAAGTGTGTTTGTAAAAGCAATATTGAATTTAATCATTTTAATACCTCTCATGTAGGAGTCATAGAAATGTTTTAAAACAAAATAAATTTTAATTTTGTTATTCTTCTTTGATTCACAAATGAGAGTGGGCATCTTCCCATTCTATACGAGTAATAATGAGCTTAAATATTTTTAATACCTCTATAAAGGATGTGAGAATGGGAATATTGTTTATAAAGCAATATTGAACTTAATCATTAAATTAAAACCTCTATAAAGGCTATGAGAATTGGTGTATACCTCCAATTCAATACAAGACCAAAATGTTTATTTGTTTGAGAATTGGCATATGCCCATTCTAAACATTCTAATACAAGCAATTATTTGAACTTAATCATATTGTCCCACAAGTTTAGTAATTTTCCAAGTGTCATGCATCTCTCTCTCTTGAGGATCTCTAATATTAAAAGTTATACCAAATTATTATAGATGTAAATAACCTAAAACATGGCTATGATATTGTTTAAAATATATATTTGTTCTTGACCATGACATAACAATACCACCATGTAAATATATTGTTTACCACCATTCCCATTCTCATTTCCATTTATTTTTGTACATATATTCCTTCAATTACCATGTAATTAACAGAGATATTCCCATTTTGTATAGAATGGGATTATGTCATTTATATTTTGTATAGTTTTTGTGTAGATCATCAAATTACCACAGATTTTTGTGCACATATATCTACTAGTGGAAAACCTACCTCCATTATATGCTAAAAAAGTCAAGGTATATATTTATTTGAACCCATAAAGAAAGATCCCTATATTCATACCTAATACCAATCCTAATATCCAACACTTAAGAAATTTCCAAATAACAATCTAAATTCTCTGTTGCTAAATCTAGCACCTACTTTATCTGAGGTTTCTATGAGAAATGTTTCCCCAAATCAATATTTAGTATACCCACACATGCCTAGTAAATAATTTGCAATGAGAGTACATATTCAAGCATTATTTACAATGTTTAACAATTTTATAAGTAATGTCCTTCAAAGTAACACTTAAATACAATACAAGTTACATTGAAATTAATTGTTTTGCCCATTCTTATAGCCTTTGTAGAGATATTAAAATGATTAAGTTTAATATTTCTTGTACAAAAAAATTCCCATTGAATACAAGACCAAAATGTTTGTTTGATTGAGAGTTGGCATATACCCATTCTAAACATTCTAATACAAGCAATATTGAACTTAATCCAGGCCACTACGTGGCACAAAGGTGATTTTAATGGCAATGTATTTTAAATGTAAATAACCTAAAACATGGATATGAAAAATGTTTAAAATTTATATTTGTTTCTAACCATGACATAATGATACCACCATGAAAATATATTATTGACCACCATTTATTTATTAATTGAAGGTAATTGTTTTAAAACACCTCTTCGAACACTCGTTAGAGGGAAATTGGAGATATTAATAACATTTAATCCATGTCACTATGTGGCACAATGGATATATTAATGGAAGTTAATGTTTTAGAGGATATTAGAGTTCTTGGGAATTAGAAGCTTTACCACAAAGCTACTTCATACAACCTTTAAAGTTTGATTATTGTTTTTACGTTTAGATTTTTAATAACTCTATGAAGGTTGTGAGAATGTGAAACTGGCCATTCTAAAACAAATTATATTTTACATATATTATTCTTTTAAGATTCCTATATGAGAATAGGAATTTTCTCATTTTGTTAGACTACAATCAAATTACGGTGAGGGAGGAAGATCAGTTCAAGACAGCCTTCACAACCAAATGGGGAACATATGCCTACAAGAAGATGCCATTTGGCCTATCAAATGCTGGAGCCACTTTCCAAAGGGCAATGGATATGGCATTCAAGGGGTTGATCAATAAAATAGTTTTGATATATCTTGATGACATCACTATATTCTCCAAAAATGCAGTGGATCACCTTTTTCATCTGAGGTAGGTATTTCAGAGGTGTAGAAGATTTGGGGTATCATTGAATCCCAAAAAATGCATATTCCTGGCTCATGAGGGGAAACTTCTAGGCCATATTGTCTCGAAAGAGGGACTGGCAATTGATCTAGAGAGGGTTGAAGCCATAAGAGCACTACCATTGCCAAGTCACAAGAAGGCTCTTCAAAGCTTCTTGGGAAGGATCAATTTTGTCCGCAGGTTTGTCCCAGATTTTGCAGCCCTTGTCAAGCCCATCACCAAAATGTTAAAGAAGAGCATGGCTTTTAAGTGGACAGCAGAAGGCAAGGAGAGTTTTGAAGCAATCAAAGAAGCTATCTCTCAAGCACCAACTCTCATCAACCCAGACTTCTCCAAGGATTTCATCCTCTATGCATTTGGAGGTGATGACACTATTTCTGCCATTCTAGTACAGCAGAACAAAGATAATGATGAGCAGCCGGTTGCCTTCTTCAGCCAGAGCCTAGATGACTATGAGGTGAGGTACTCTTTTATTGAGAAGCATGTGCTTGTAGTAATCAGAAGCTTGAAGAAATTCAAGCATTTAATCTCAAACAACAAGGTCCAGTTGTTGGTCTCACATGCTGGAGTTAAGGACTTCCTCCTCAACAAGGATTTGAATGAGAAAAGGGCAGGTTGGATCACCCATGTCATGGAATATGACATTGAGATCAAGATCACCAAGCTGGTAAGAGGGAAAGGACTGTGTGAGCAGCTGGTTTTGGGGAAGCAAAAAGAAGTATGCAACGAAGAAGAGGCTGTTTTGACAGTCCAGGACAGCCATGAGCCAAGTGGCAATCAAGAAGAAGACAATGCTTCCCCCACTCCTTGCTGGACCCAAGGCGTTATACACTTCCTAGGTACAGGCCTGTGCCCCCCAGAGATGAACAAGACCCAAAGGAGACACTTCAGGTTGCAGGCTTGTTCCGTATGCCATTGTTGATGGAGTTTTGTTCAAGAAAGATGTGAATGGAGTGCTGCTGAGATGCATTAGCACAAATCAGATTCAAAGGGTGTTGGAAGAGTTTCATGGTGGACCAACTAGTGGCCATTTTGCACCAAGAGTGACAGCTCTAAAAATCATGAAGGCTGGTTATTATTGGCCTAAAATCTTTAGTGATTGCTATGCATGGATCAAGAGGTGTAAGAATTGTGCATTCTTCACAGGAAAAGAGAGACTTTCTGCCCTCCCATTGCATCCAATCTCAGTTGACCAACCATTCATGCAATGGGGTTTGGACTTCATCGGAGTCATTAATCCCATTTCAAGCCAAGGGCACAAATGGATTTTGACAGCCACAGACTACTTCACCAAATGGACAGAAGCAGTAGCACTCAAAGAGGCAAATGAGTCTAGCATCTTAGACTTTTATGAGGAAATAACAACCAGATTTGGTGTACCTGCTACAATAATCTCTGATAATGCATTGGCATTCATTGGATCTAGGGTGACTGAGTGGGCTGTCAAGAACGGTATTTACCTAAGCACTTCATCAAACTATTACCCTCAGGGTAATGGCCAGGCCGAGTCTACAAACAAGAACTTGTTGAGGATCATTAGGAGGACTCTTGATGAGAATCAGAGGTCTTGGCATACCAAACTGAAATCAGCCTTATGGGCTGATAGGATAACTCCCAAAAGATCCACAGGTAACTCTCCATTTAGGCTTGTCTATGGAAGAGAGGCAATCTTGCCCATGTCACTTGAGTTGCCAACGTTGGAACTCATGAAGCAGCTGGAGTTGCTAGAGTTTGAGCCCATGGAGGTGAGGTATGCAGAGTTGATGGAGCTGCAAGAGATCAGAAACCAGGCATCCCAAGTAATGGAAAAGGATCAAGCTTTGATCAAGAAGACCTTTGATAGGAAGGCCAAAGATAGATCTTTTCAGGTTGGAGATCTAGTGTTAAAATGGGATGTGGATAGAGCAAAACCGGGAAGGCATTCAAAATTTGATGCCATTTGGAGTGGCCCATACATGGTCACAAAGTGCAAGAACAACAATGCTTTCCAATTGGCCTCATTGGATGGTGAAGAACTGCAGATTCTAGTCAATGGAATCTATCTCAAGCGTTGCTTCTAGAGGGAAGTTCACTACCTCTATAAATATTAGATTAGATTTTCTTTCCTCCAAGTGCTTGTGCACATTGTTTTGCTGTAGGTTAGTTTTGTTTTCCCTAAGTGCTTTAGCACAGCTTGCTGTCCATGGAGATGTTTTGCAGTCTTTTTCTTTCATCAGGTGATATTCCATCTTCCTCCTTACACATTCTTAGTCAGTTGGGATTCTAAACTAAATGTTTGATAACTCCATGCCCAATGGACTACTTCAGGCTACTGGTCTTTTCACCTAGCAGGCAGGTACCCCAGCTGAGTCACCAATTGTTATCCAAAATTCACCCCCCAGAGTAAATTTTGATAACATGCATTGAATTCTCAAGCCCCAGGAAAATTGATTGATTCAGGAAAAAATCATGTTCCCAGGGTCCCCTCATATTTTGTTTAACTCTCCTGTCTAGGTTGAAAAGAGCAAGTTCTGAGAAAAGGTTTAAAAAGTTGTAAAAACAAGCTTGGGCCAGGAAAAATCATGAAAAATGGCTAAGTCCTAGTCCTCACAACAGTTGGGATGTGAGGGACATTGGGGCGCGAATTAGCCGAAAGGCTGCCAGGCAGTCTGCAAAGCAAAGGAACATCCGGGCCATCGGGACGCGCGGGACGCAGGAAGCCGGTTCAGCCAAAGGAGAAGAAAATCGACTAATCAGTCTGGGACATTTGGGACAAGAAGATGCGAAGGAAGGACGCGAACCGGCGATTCGGCGAAATGGGAACTCTTGACTGGGACATCTGGGACAAAGGGACGTGGAAGACGCGGATAGCCGAAAAATCCAAGAGCAAATCAGATCATGCCACGTGTCACCAGCAAAAAAGGGACAGGGAAGCCCATTTCGGGCGGATCGGAAGTTTTGTCCCGCATAAAGACTGGACATCTCGAGACAAATGGATGCGGTGGACATGAAAGAGCCGGCAAACCCACAACCAACCAAATCATGACACGTGTCACAAGGAGAAAAGTCCAAAATTCAAAGGGTGAGGTTTGAGGGGTCAGCCTGAGCCAATCAAAAGAGGACACATGTCCTATGGAGCAAGGAATGCGGAGCTCGGGAGGAGTTAGAGAATTTGGCAAGAATTTCACCCAAAAGCTAAAAGTAAAGGTCTGCCCCATGCCCTTGACGACCAATCAATGCATGCCACGTGTCATCCAGGTGGCAGAGCGCGGGAAGAAATTTAAAAATCCGTTTCACCTGTTTTGTGCCCTAAATCTTCAGATCTCCATATCTTTTGATCCAGAGCTCGGATTTGCACATTCTTTATATCAACGGAAAGCTTATGAAATTCTCTACATGATTATGGGGTTAATCTTGAATTTTGGTGTGGTCTGGAGAGAAAAATTAGAAACAGATCTGACACGTGTTCATGGCCAGAAGTGACATTTCAGCGACCAGATTTAATGCAGAATGGGTCGCATTCTCCTGTAATTTGGTCAAAATGATAGGGTATGGGTTTGTAAGGTCCCCCATGCCATTTTAATGCACCTGCAGTCAAGAAGGAATGGGCTCTCACATTTTTTGTACGTTTCTGTCTCCTAGGCTCGACCCATGCAATGTAAAAGCCAGATTTGGCTCATTTCTAAAAAAACATTTTTTTGGGCATAGCAGACTTCTTCTTTCACCTCCAGCAAGTGATTGATGCAAGGATCAGACCTCTCCAAAGATTGTAACAGTTTTCTTTTACCTCTCTGAGGGTGTAATGCGTGTTTTTGACACTGAAATGATAATGCAAGCTCTGTGAATGGGTTTCAGTCCTCTGTTTGTATTATTTGCTTCATTTCAGATCCTAAATTATACCTTATCAGTCTGTGTATGTTTTATGTTGTGAACTTTGGTCTGTGTCTATTTGCATGACAAATATGTTTCACCACTCCTTTTGGTGCATCACCATCTTTAGTTAGTTTCAATTTCTTGCACTTCTACCCCTGTCTCCTTGCAAGTTAGAGTAGGATTAGGATCTGAACCTCTGTAGTTGTGCAAGCATTAGATCTAAATCAGAGGAGTTTGAGGAACCAGCCTCTAATCTGGAGATTCCTCTCTCAGTTTCACAAGTCCCACGCTTGGAGAGAGGTTTCCATGTTGTGCAATCACACTGGATGCTAGAGTGATCAACCTAGAAGCCTGATCTACATCCAGGGGTGCTGTGAGTCTACAACAACAAGACTCTACCACAAAACACTCAAACTCATTCGTCCCTTGTTTTGCTAAGTTTTCCCTCCCAAACATCAAAATCTGAGCCAAAGGAGTGAAAAATCATAAATTCTTTGCAAATCAACCCACTATTTTTCCTTCGGCACAAACTTCATCCTTGTTACATTAAACACAGTCTTTCAATAGGCGCACTGTCCCTGCATGTAGCATAAGCCTTCTCCACACCTTATAAAAATCACAAATTTCCCTAGGCACAAGCATCGGTGCCAAAAACAACTACAACAACATTTGAATGTTGTGCAAACCTTTCCCGCACCACGTAATCTAAATCACTTGGCGCACCTCACTCTCATGCAACATCTACCACATCTGCGCCAATGGTGCATCCTGGGACCTTGCAACACCAACCATATCTACACCCCACTTAAAAGGACTTCTAATGGTGCAAGTGCACATCCCTCGACACCAACATTTGAATGTTGTGTGTAGCCTTCCCACGCCCTGCACCCCTTTTGGCATTGTTTTCTCCCATGCAACACTTTCCCAAAGTGCACCTTGCTTTTCTAAGACCCTGCAGCCTACAGTAGAGCTATGCCTTGCACCCAGAGGCTCGTAAATTGCTAACTTTTCATTCTATAAGCTTTGATGGATGACTTAACAGCTAACATGGCTCTTCTGTGATGGACTTCCCTAATTCTTCTTGCAGATCAATAGCTAAACTCAAATCCACACATGTCTTCATCGAGTAAGAAGCCAACTAAGTCCAAGGGTAAAGCTAGGCTAATAGAAGAAGAAATGAAATATAAATACCAAAGGGTCAGGATGCCTAAATCTCTTGCAGAGTGTGATCTGGATATCAGAGATTTAGAACTCGGGCACATTGACATGGAGGACTTTTGGGCCAGAACCAAGAAGGTCATAGGCAGCCCATGGATGGATAAATTGGTTGGTAGTGGTCTAGCACTTTGCTATGCAGGGATCCCCATGAGTGCAATCAACAATGAGTTCATGATGTTGGTGGGCTGTTGTTACAATAAGGACACAAGATGTGTCAAAAATGAGAAGGGTGAGGTAATAATCAACCTCATAGCCCGGAATTTTGAGATCATGTTGGGTATCCCTCACCACCGACATTTTGTAGTGGTAAGCCAAGAGGACTGCATGAAGACATGGAACAAAAATGAAGACAAATGTATGCAGTTGATGAATGAGGTGTACCTCAAGAACAAGAAGGTGACAAGCAGGTGGCCATAAGTCATTCATCGCAGTGACTTTTCAGAGGAGCTGAGTGACACCATCACTTTCTTGAGCAGGGTGTTTGGGCTCCCGATGCCCATTACTTTCACAAGTGGATGCTCAGGTATTTAGAAACCATGAGTAAAAATGTTCTGATCAAGCATTTTGAATGGGGAGAGATTATCAACAGCACGATCTCGAGTAGCTTCAACAACTTTCAACAACTGGGAGGTTCTATATGAACTCCTATGTGGTATATGTTGTTACCTTAGAGAGGGACTACCCAACATTGAATTGGTATGGGATATGGCCCTAAGTAAAAATATACGAGTACTATCTAGAATTAAAACTAGAGAACAACATAGCCCAATTCAGTAAAGTCAATGACGTCTTATTCTATGGTGTCATCTGCCTCTTGAGGCCCAACATGACTTACGGTCGGATGACCAAAAGCGTGGTCACCACCACAGAGAAGTGGGGAGCATTATTCATGCAATTCCCCACTTTCACATATCTCAGAGCCGCTAACTTCTTGGGAGAGCCCACCAAATTACCGAGGTATGCGGGACCCAAACTGATCCTGTTGGAGCTGTCTAGATAGCTCATCACATACCATGAGAAGTGTTTAAAAAGGAAGAAGGGTGGAACTCCATTCCCCCTCACAGTGGGCAGGTACACCTACACTTCACAAAGAAAAGCTTGAGAGATGTTTGCAGAGCTTGAATTTCTCAACTTAAAGCATAATTTCCCAACTGAGGCCAACCTTTGATCCTCGTGATTTCCTCCCAAGGGAAAAAATCGATCCAATTCACGTCCCTCAGATTGAAGATATCTACATCGATCTATATCATGAATTTGAGCTCAGATGAAAGGATCACTCCCACTTGGCCCTGACAAAGATCATTCAATATGGTGTGGCCATCATCCCAAAGGGTTTCCAAGCAACTAATCAAGAAGTTGATCAGGTTTATCTAGACACGGATGGGGACAATTGGCTGTTTTCTAAAATTGATAAAAACAAGGCCCCTCGAATATTGAGGAAAGGGTCAAAGGCACTCTATAACGACACCGAGCATTGGTGCAAGAAAAATGGTATCATCTACCTTGGGGTAGACTTCACCATGTCTCCCTTGGGTGATGCACCCACCAGGCCGAAACACTTTCCTAAAGGCAAAGGAAAAGATATAGAAGGGGAGGCAAGCACTACTTAGAAAGAAGTTCCTAAGATCCCTCCTTCCACCACTAAAGAGAAAGTTATGGACTTAGTGTCCCCAAGAAGAGAAGAAGTGGCTAGTGCTCCAACGGACACATCCACTCAGGATGTCGTCACTGCTACAACTAGTGAGGTCTCAACCATTCCCCCTCTCACTCCTCCTTCCCCTCCTCATGTCGCTCAACCAACCGCTCCTTTGGTTGTGTCTTCTCCCCCTCTTCCTCCATTTTCTCTTCCCTCACGATCTATCCCCTAGAATTTCTTCCCTCATCTCACAGATCCCTTCCGCCCCCATAGTTTCCTCTCCTACAGTCACTCCTAACCCCGTGAGCATTGGAGTGTTGGCTTCTTTCTCAATGCCACCACCAAGTGTCTCGACACATTTCCTCATGTCCACTACAGTTGCTCCTTCTTCCACCCCCGTTTCCTCCTCTTCCTCTAGTCCCACTCCCTTAAGTCCAAAATGGATCTCTAAACACCTAAGCCAGCACAAGAGGAAAGTCCCTATTGCACCTATGGACTTCTCTATTATTCTGGCTAAAGGGCCCAAGAAGAAAAAAGCTATAACCCGCTTCTCTCAAAGCACTTCAGGTGAAAGGGTTATGGAGATCACATACCCTAATCTCACAAAGAAGAAAGAAGATCTGTCCCCTACAGATTTTATAGTGACTCAGGTCATGATGGGAACATCATCAAAGAGCCTGCAAGGAGAGGCCTTATCCGTAGTGGATGCCCTTTGCAAAAAGCTTCAAGAAGCAAAGGAAGAGAAGAGAATATTAAAAGAGAAAAACAAACATCTTCTCCAAGCCCTGCAAAATATGGGCAATGCCCCTCCTATGACTGTCACCAACCCTCCTGAAGTTCTTAGTCAAGAGAAGATAAATGAGTACACCAAGATCGACAAGCAAGGTATAGAAGTTTCCACCTGGAGAGAGTAGATCCTCAAAGATAGTGAGTAAGTGATCACAAAGTTCACATAGTTTTATCAAAATATAGATCAAGCTAACAAGGAACTCCAGGAAATAGCAGGACCTATCTCCGAAGAGTTAGACCATGCCAGGTTGCAACATGAAACATTCCAGAAGATCCTCAACTGCTCGATCGATGACTTGGTTAAATTCGGTGTTTTTGATCACCCGCAAGCACCTAACAAATTCCTTGCTACTTTACACTATTGGGTTGACCAAATGGAGTTTGTCTTGGAAAAGATAGACAAAATCAAGGAGGAAGCCCTGGATGCAATGCATCAAATGGAGCAGATCATCTTAAGAATGTCTCCAGGGTTTCTCGGTGCATCATACGCCTTGAGGAAGGCATATGATACTATTCGGATCTTTAAGGAAATCACGTCACAAGGTTTAGTGTCAGAGGCCACTTTTGATATAGAATCTATCAACAACCTTCTGGCCTGCCTGCAACTTTGTTGGATACCTGATGGAGGTAGGAAATGAATATTTCAAAATCCCAATAAGACTCAGAGATGAATAGGAAACTTGTGAGGTCATTGGGGATCACTTCAAGGGTCCCACTCAGGATCAACTTCAAATAATGGTAAGCATGTTCATGGAGTATCAAGCTCAATTTCACATTACCTCCCCTAAGTAGAAGCAAGACACTCCTTTCAAGCTAAGGGATGACAACGAATAGGCTCCTTCCTCCTAGGATTAATCCCATTTTTGTAAAAATATTTAAAAGTATGTTGGCACAAATGATGACATCATCCATGTTGCACCATGGGATGTTGTCATCCACAAAATTGCCCCAAAGTCAACATTTGACTTTTAGATATTTTGTAAATGGTTGTTGGCTCCTTTTTGTCTTCTTTCTCCTTCTCTTTCTATGAATACTTGGATACTTGTAGTATTCAAGGGTGAGAAAATTTGTATGAAAAATATAAGTGAGGAGAGAAATACTTTGAGATTTCTTGTAACAAACAACTTATTAATACAAAAATTGAGACTTTGTGCTGAATTCCTGTGTTATGTGTTAGATCTTTCTTAAGTTAGATCTACATGCTTATTCTGATTGAATTCACCTATGCTTTTGTCATTTGTTTAATAGTATTGCTTTGTTTGTTTATGTGAGTAAGTTTGGCTCTGTTTACTACCGACCCAAAACATAAACCCTCTAACCTTTCTACTTTGGAATTCATTTCTTTTCTCCCTTTAGATCCACCTTTCTTCTTTTCCTTCCTTCATTCCTTTATGTTCTTCGTCGAAACTAACTCTACCGAGATGAGATCCCAAACCCCCTTGAAGGTAGAATACTATAAGACTTACACAGATTCCTGCTGGTAGAATAGCAATAAACCAGTTTCACTTTGTTGTCTCAAAGAGGGGCTATGCCCTACACACTGTTGGCCTATCTATCCATAGATCTGCCCTCCCGATATATTTTCGGACCAACAATACCAACTTATACCTTTATTTGACTTCCTTGGGGAATTTTCTTGAAACTTGATCATAATGGGAATACATTCAAACATGAGTTATCAATTTTGGTCATTTTTATCCTTGATAACTAGAAGTGGCCCTGCCGTGGCCAATAGCTCATTTGAGCAAACCTTGAACATCTAAGACCCAAAAAAGAAACAATAGTCCAAAATGACCCCGAAACCTCTCGAAACACTATAAATGTCCCCAAAGAAAAAAAAATTTCATAGGCCCAAATTTCTCCCGTGAAACCCCTTTTGGCCCTAGGGTCTTATTTACCTCATTGTCTATTTTTTCTCGGGGAAAAAAATGGATAACATATTCCATGCAACAATATATCCTAAGGAAGGATCAATTCACCGTATTCCTATGCTACCTTATTTATCCATGAAAGATAGTACATTTTATAATTTGTCTCAGAATATTAACTAAACCTAATGTTACTTTTCATTCATGGTATGTTCTCTTTTGTCAAGAATTTCTTACATGTTCATGTCCCACTTGGGTTAATTCTTCTTCCTTCTTGGATATGGGGTTTGATGTGATTAACAAATGCAGGGAGCCATGGTTGCGAGGCCCGGATAGTGGTGGAAAATAAAAAAGACACCATGCTTAGATCAATAATTTATTTTCCTTACTTCATGATGGTTTCTTAGAGGGTGGGAACATCCTATAAGGAATTCTTATCTTTACTAGTAGAACCCTTGATCGGGCGGTGCTACCCAAGTTTTATGTGGAGGATTTACACTCAAATATGTGGAGGGTGTTTAGTTCCTTTGGGAAGAGATACATTATGACTACCAATATGAGGTTCCCTTGATCAATAATTATTTAGGGGTGAAAAATTTGAAGAATCTAGATGTGTTATTCGAGTGGTTCAAGAGAGACGTCATTGAGGGTTGTCGGTTCCTTTGGAAAGAGATACATTATGACTACCAATTTGAGGATCCCTTTCCAATGAACTATTTGGAAGAATAAAAAGTTCTTGGTAGGTTACCAAGTCAAGAATATTTTTGTGCTAGTTGGGTAGTTCAAGAGAGACAACATGGAGGATGTTTAGTTCCTCTGGGAAGAGATACATTGTGAATGTTAATCCCTTAATCAAGAACCAAGTCAAGAAGCGTGTTGGTTGGGAGGTTCAAGAAAGACCCCATAGAATTTTTTCAGTGCCTTTGGGAAGAGATACATTGTGACTTCCAATATGAGTATCCCTTGGTCAAAAACTATTTTGGGGTGGATAAATTTCTTGGCTATAAAAAATCAATGTAAGATATTAGCTTAGTGATCATTAGGAAATGTATTAAGAAGCTATCAAATACAAATTGGAATGATTAAATTCAAACTAATGTTTTTACTTGTAATTCACCCCAAGTATTTCTTACATGCTATCAAGATAAATAAAGAGAACAAAAAAACTAAATAAAATCTGATTAGGATTAGGGCTAGTGTTTTAGTGCAAAATTTATATTCTACTTTCTCTCCTATAAAATTTTCTTCTTTAGGGATTTTTAGAATTATTGGTTGGTGGAGTGGAGGGTGAGACATAACATTAGTGGCCATGGTAGCCACGTTACAATATCTTGAAGTGAATTTTTTAAACCATTGGACCTTTGTAGATGTTGAGGTAATAATCTCAAATATCACTTGAAACTATCCCGAATGTTTTCGCTTATTTCTTCATGAATGAGCTCTTTTTTATTATGATTGTAGTTAGTATTTCCGTATAAATTCATTATTACTTTAATAGATATTTATTTTTTATTATCAATATTATCCAATAAAAAAACAAATGTTTGTGGTATAATCTCGTGGTTATTAAAATAATCCTTTTTGTAAATGCAATGTCGTGTAATTATGTGAATTTTTTGTGGTAGTCGGTCCCGACCTTGATAGTGGGAACCATGACATGATCCATCCCTTTTATTTAACACTTATAACCTACCCTTCTCATTTTACTAGCTCGACTAGATAATGGCTAGCATCGAGACATATGTAATGTGGCTTGAGTATTGTCTATTATCAATTAACTACCCATATTTTTAGAATTTTTTTATGTTAATGATATACTAACATTTAAGAGTAGTAATGGCTCATAATATGGAATTTGATACTTGAATATATTGATTTATTGACACATTTATATCAAGGGAATAAATAACAAACCCATCACTACTACTCTGGTTGATTAGAAATGAAAAAGGAATGAAAAGTATATTAAAACACAAGGTGAAATAGTGATTAAAAATATAGATTCAAAGGTGCATCTATAGGATTTTGTTGTTGCAAAAATATTTTCATAACTTTATGGCCACTAGGATCAAACCTATACATATTTTCTTCATAATACTCTTTGTATAGCTTAGTGGACACGAGGCTACAACCTTTAGAACTTGTCATCTAAAAAAATATTTGTATATGTGTGTTGTCATTGTGTTTCAAATATTTATAATCCAATTTCATTACATAATACTATTTTCAAATGGTTTTTATATTGAAAAATTTAAATTAAAAATAGAATTATTTGATATTGGTATTTTTTACAGAAATTTGATACACTTTTCTTTCCTTAATGTTTTTGTTTTGGAGATGGAAGTGAAGGTACATGATTCTAATCTAGGGGAAAATATTTGTTTCAGCACTTTAGTATGCAAATAAAGATGGTTCCTCTTGATTGTACCATTTATCCCACAATCATGTTCTCCTAGTTTTTTCAATGTTATCCAATGTTTGTGTATGACACATCAGTTGTTTTATTTTGAGTTGTAGTTGTCATTAGAGAACTTAGAGCATAATCAGATAGTCTTTGAGTTCTTAGGCAATGGATATGAGCAGCCATTCATTCTCGAAAACAATGTGTTCAGTGGAGGAAAAGGAGATAGGGAGTAAAATATATACCTTTGGTTTGACCCTACTAAATATTTCCATTTTTACTCTATTCTTTTAAACATGCATCAAATTGTGTAAGTAAATTTCATTGAATTAGAACAATTTTTGTTATTTCATTGATTTATATTTTAGATTCTTTATAGATGATATTCCAATCAGAGTCTTCAAGAACAAGTAATTGGAAGTTAGGTATCCATTCAATCATCCCATGAAGATATACTCAATTTATACAAGGCTAAAAGATTGGGATACAAGAGGGGGACTTGATAAAATAGATTGGAGTAAAGTGTTACTCCATAATGATGGGTGTGAAGAAACTGTAGCTCATTCACGGCCCCAACACTTGGAAAAAGTGGTGGGATCTTCTAGGAATTTCTTAACTCATAAAGAATACAATTGTGTCATAATTTTTATTTTTATTGATGTACACTATATAATATTGGTTCAATGTATCTCCAAGGTCATTTTACTATGTTTATTAAAAGCGTTTTGCTTGCATTGTGTCAAGAATTACTTAATTTTATTCCTCATGAAAACAAGTGACTTATCATTTATATGGATGATGGAATAATTTACAAGCATAAATTATACTTTCTTTCATAGTAATTGAATTTGTGATATACATACCTCCCAATGATGTTGTCGGATTTTCATGATAAATATGAGATATAATTTATAATAATAAGTAGTAGTAAACTTAAGGCCATGTACAATCTAAGAAAATAATACTTGATTTTCTTTAATTCTATGAATGAGATAATAAAACTTAAATTTCTACCAAAATATAAAATTACTTCTACCACCTATCTTCAACAATTTTAAAATTTAACCCAAAAAACAGAATGACCAACTAGCACAAGTTCCATATTTTTCTTCAATAATTTCACTATTATAATATCAAACAAAAATTTTTATACATTATTCAATAATAGTGATATGCCAAGTGTTAACAGGGCAGGTGGATTAATTCATAAAATCCAAGATTAAAAGTGGAATCTTAATAATATTCATGGAATTTTGATTTTTTAATGTCGGACATTATGCTTGAAGTTGATATCCTTTACATTATACTTATTTACACAACAACAAAAAATACAAAACCTCATTTTATCTAGTGTTCATGATTCATATTTTGAGATAATCATAAAAAATAAAATATATTTTGGGGTGAGCATGTAATTTTATTGTAAGTTTGACAAGAAATCAAAATAACACGATGAATATCGGTTTTGGTTGAGGTCTCGTTTCTACTATATCAGTACCAAACACCATTAGCATTTGAGGCCAATGCCAATCAAGTATGCACATAATTACTCCAACATTAAGGGTGTGATTCCTCACACTTTTAAAGTGTAAGGCTCACACATTGAAAGTGTGATCTGCACACACTAAAAGTGTGAGGCTTGCACTGTGAAAGTTAGAAGCTCACACTTTGAATTTTATTTTGTAGGAATTTATTGTTATTTTTATTTTTATTTTAGTCCAACAGCTCATGCCTTATAATAGTTAGAGGTTGTTAACCTTACATACTCCTAAAGGATTTTTCTAAATTCATTAAAATCCAAAAATAGGGAAATTAGAATCCAATAATATCAACATTGGTATCTAATAATAACAAAATTGGAATCCAATACTAAAGAAATTGGAATCTAATAATAGAAAAATTAGAATCCAATAATAAAAAAAGTATAATCCAATAAGAGTAAAATTGGAACTCCATTGAGTCTAATAATGATAATATTGGAATCCAATATTACTACTAATGGAATCGATAATAGTAATAATGGAATCCAATATTAACAAAAATGGAATCCAATACACACAAAAATAAACCCGTAATACCGAGTCTCGATTCAGGTGGAATATTTCCAGTTACTGAAATAAGAATTATACATGATAATATTGTAAAACCAAGAAAGATGTCCATACCTTTAATAAATGAATCAATGGAACTTTGTGTCTATGATTTATTATGTCTTATCATTGTTTTCATTTTTGTGTTCTTCTTATTGAATGTGGACCCACTCTAGCTATTGTTGGTGAGAACCTAATAATTCCTTCTCACAACATTAACCCTCTCTCCTTGTTTCTCCAACTTCCCCTTACCTCCCTTTGCTGGAATTTCCTCCCTTGTACTTTATAAGAGCACTTTACCATAGGTTCAGTAGAGTTTTCTTTTATGATCCCTGACCTATTGGCCACCCATTATATTTTAGGTAATTTAAATATTTTACAATGGGAGCATCCCCATACACAAGATGGAAGGGCTTAGCCTCATGACCGTTGTTAGAAATGAACAATTTTCCCACATGAAAAATTATTTCACCAATAATGCTCATGCTTAAAACCACAAAAATGATGGTGCGGGGTCCTTGGTGGGTGACATTAATTCATATCTCTTATTCTGTAAATGTAAGTGCTTAGGCATGTTTTACGGGTTCTTTTCTACCGAATCTACATGAAACCATAATTTCCTTAAATATGGACACTTTACCAAGAATCTAGTTTATAGTATTATCATTTTTGGTTTTATAATTGTTGAAATTAGATTCCTAAATTGACATTATTGGTTTTTATCTATTGTGATATCATATTCCAGTATGTTTCTTATTGTTTTTAAGTAGTGTAATATCAAATTCAAATATTTACACTATGTCATAAAAGTATGTTTCTAATTCTATATTGAGTTTATGAGAATGGGAATATGCCCAATCTCAACACACTCATAGTATAACTATGTTCCTAATTATTTTTATGTGTACTTGATTTATATCAATTCTTTTTCTATGATTCCAATATGAGGGATTTTGATACCTTTTGAAAATTAAAACAATTTGATATGGGTAAATAAGAAGCAAATATTGATTTTATGAGAATGAATTATCTGTAAACTTATACTTTGGAACTCTATGAATCACACAATTATGTTGTTCTAATTTCAACTTTGGAAAATGAAATATTTTTCTTGAAGATTAGAGCTTAGTGACTGAATTACTTAGTGCTTAGAAAAAAATTACAGAGAGTGCTAATGAATTCAAACACACAACACAAGATTTTTTATCCTAGAAACCCCCAATGAGGGAAAACCAGTCGAGAAGGGAAACTGATCTTTCTTCCCACTTGTATTGGCCAATTAATCAAATTTTACAGATTATAATAAGTATGAAAAGAACCAAAAATGGAAACCTTCCCTCTAATTACTTGTTTTCTCTATTTTCTTGCACCTTACTTCTATAAATCCACTCCAACACTGAAATTCTTTTTCTCACTTGCTCTCATACATTTAAACTTTGATCTTGATCTCTTTAGTTCTTCGAATGCCCATTTCTCTTGATCCTTATTGTATTTATAGCCTCCACCATGTCCTCCCATGAATTGAAAAATGGGAAAGGTCAAGAAGGGAAGAGACATAACCTAGACTCTTCAAATCCATCGTTGTTCATGGTTCATTTTATTTTTTCTGTCAAAAGTGACAGGATTGCTGCCTTGTGAGACCGGTGGTTACTGGACCATCACCTTAGTTGGGCAGTGGTTACAGGACCACTTCCTAGGTTGGGAGGTGGTTCTGTAACCTTCACTCTGTGCAGAGCGATGGTTCTATTGAAATGCTGACAGAACCACCTTTTCCTCATTTTTCTTCACTTTTTCTTTTTAGTGTTGATGGATCTGATGGAATAGTGTGTTCTTTTCATATCCCTATGGATCATACCTCCCATGCTTAGGATGATTTTGGTCCCATAAGAGATTAGTGGGGGAGTGGTAGAGGAATCAAATCCCTCTCTTTCTCCTTCGAGTACCACTGGGTTTCCCTTGGCATATTCTCTTCTCGTCCAACCTTCTAAGAATCTTGTGGATCTCTGGTTTACTGCTCTAGTGCTACATCCTACTTAGAGTTACCTTGAGTACAATCCTCTTTAGAAGGAAAATTTTATATGTTTTCTTTATCATGCATAGATGACCCTAGTAGGTGTGAGCTCTTGCAACTTTATAACGAGTGTATCCACATGAAGTGTGGCATACTTTGTCTCTTGAGATGGATTTTCTAGATCCTCTCCATGTGTGCTGCTACTATAGTCACCACTATTCCTTGTATCTCATCCTATTCCTGCTACCCTACTACTAGGTCTAGTGAATTAGTGAGTAGATATGGTGACTGCATGGAGGAATTTTGTATTTCTCCTTAAATGAGAAGTTCTTATGGTGGCTTCTACTACAAAAATTGACATGTGCTATCCAAATTCTCCATCCTTTGGTTAGAAGCATCTATGCTCTCTACTCCATTTTTCTTTTCTTCCAATGAAAGTAAATAAAACCGACGATTTTCCTGAATAAGTATTTGTGCTTGGTTGGAACTTACCATACCCTTCTTTTATTTTCTCTGGTGTGCCAAGATGTTGAAACCAACTTCATCCTTGACCCATCTATACCAATTCTCCCTCGTGAATATAACATCCCTGACATATAAGTAAGGACTTTGAAAGACAACATCAAATGCATCAAGTGGAATGATATCAACCTCTAATACATCTATGTATTGGGAATTTATCCCAAATATGAACTTACACTTCCTTGTTACTTGGATTTCTACACCCTTCTTTACCCATCCCAATGGGTATGGATGTGGATGCTCATAAGTTTCTAGACCAAGATCTTTTACAACCATATCAGAAATAAAATTTGACTGAGAACCAAAATCTACTAAAGCATTTACCTTAGTCTTCTTGATTTGGATTATGATTTGAAATAACTTACTCATCTCTTCTTTTTATTTTCACCTATACATGTTAGTGGTCACGCATCCCATCCTCTCATCTACATCTAAATCATCCTCAATATCCACCTCTTTTTTTTTTCACTTGTGGCCATGAATTTCTTGCAATCCTTGGTTTTGTGTTTTAGGTGCAATTCTAGATGAAAATTCCAACACATGGCGTCATTGTTTCCATTTATATCACGGTTATTATATAAATTCTTAGGATCTTTACAAGAATGCAAATCAATGGCATCTTTTTTACCTTTGTAACTTATTGATCCCTCTTTGCTTTTGTTGTTGATTTTTTTTTGGTCTTCCTTTGGCTTTGCTTCTCCTTGTTTTTTCTCATCATCAATATAGTATGCTTACATGCAATTTTTGTTGAGATCCTTGGGATTCATGGAGATTACCTTCCTCTGAAGGTGAGTGTGAAGTCCTCCCAAATATTTGGTAATAATTTCCTCATCCTCTAAGCCCATATTAAGAAACATGGATTATCTCTACGAAACTTTGTAGTATAGTTCTGCATGCTTTGACTGTTGCCCTACCTAAAGCACTATCACTTAATCATCTAGTTAGTCTTATGGATGATAGGATAGAAATTATCTCTAAGTAACTCTTTAAAACCCTTCCAAGTACTGACAATAGGACGTTTCTTCTTTTCACAAGTGGCTAGATGGGTTTCCCACCAAACCATAGCATGACCTTCCATTTTGAGATGTGCAAAGGTGATCCTTTGTGCCTCAATGAAATTATGCACACTAAAAGAAACTTCCAACTATTTTAGCCATTTATCTAGTAATTCTACATCTACTTTTCCTTCTAAATTCTTTATTTCAACTTTCGTTTTGAATTTAAAATGAGTATGAGTAGATTTTACCTTCTCACTTATAGTTGTAGCCTCTTCTTCATGCCCTTCCAAATCTTCCTCATCGTGGCTCCCTCTCGATACCAAATTTTTGGCCAGTGCTTGAACCAATGAGTCTATGGAATCTTTCTTAATTGAAGCCATATTTTCTAGATCTAAAAGATCTTGTTGTTTTCTATGCAACCTATCCATCATGGTCTCTAGCATCTCAACTCTACGGACCAAGTTCTCTTCCTCCATTTGAGCTCGAATTATCTATTTCCACTTCTTCATAGAAATATTTGGTTCACAAGGTAAAAATTCTCCACCTTTGGACCTTTTCACTTTCATACAAATCACAAGAAATATCAAATACCACAGATCCTGGATATATAATCAGCTCGATACCAAAATTATCTCAGTAAACTTCTACTTTGGAACTCTACAAATCACACAATTATGTTGTTCTACTTTCAACTTTGGAAAATGATAGATTTACTTGAAGATTAGAGCTTAGTGACTGAATTACTTAGTGCTTAGAAAAAAATTTCAGAGAGTGTTAATGAATTCAAACACACAACACAAGATTTTTATCCTGGAAACCCCCAATGAGGGAAAACCAATTGGGAAGGGAAACTACTCTTTCTTCCCACTTGTATTGGCCAATTAATCAAATTTTATAGATTACAATAAGTATGAAAAGAAGCAACAATGTAAACCTTCTCTCCAATTACTTGTTTGCTCTGTTTTCTTGCACCTTGCTCCTACAAATCCACTCCAACACTAAAATTCTTTTTCTCACTTTCTCTCATACAATTAAAATTTTCTCTTGATCTCTTTGGATCTTTGAATGCCCATTTCTCTTACTCTTTCTTGTATTTATAGCCTCCACCATGTCCTCCCATGCACTATAGAATGGGAAAGGTCGGGAAGGGAAGATACACAACCAAGACTCTTCAAATCCGTGGCTATTCGTGCTTCATTTTATTTTTATGTCAAAAGTGACAGGATTGCCACCCTGTGCAGACCGGTGGTTACCGGACCACTACCTTGGCTAGGCGAGTTACAGGGACCACCACCTAGGTTGGGTGGTGGTTTTGCAACCGCCACTCTGTGCAGAGTTTTGGTTCTATTACAATGCTGATAGAACCTCCTTTTCCTCATTTCTCTTCACTTTTCCTTCTTGGTGTTGATGGATCTGATGGAATGGTGTGTTCTTTCTTTATCCCTATGAATCAATGAGCATATGCCCATTCTCGTCAGAATCATGTTATAAGTTTGTTCCTATATATTTTTATGTGTTTAAAATTTTTATGTTACAAGTATGTTCCTAAGTCATGGTGAATTTCCAGACACTATTTTTTAGAGCATTGAATAATATATCTTGGTACTATAAATACTATAGTTCTACATTCTATAATTAAGGGATCCTAGGCATATATTTTAGTATCTAGACTTCAAAAAGGTTTTCATTTTACAAAGTTCTTAGAACAATTTAAAAATAAGTTATCTAGATTTATGCACATACCTTTAGGAAAAGACCATATAATTTTATGGTTGTAATGATTACATAGATCAAGGCTAATTCCTTGAAAAATTAAAAGAATTAATGTTTTGAAATGAATTCCTTGTAAATCACATCCAATTCCCTTTAAATCACAAGATCTAGCTCCTGTAAACTTACTTAGAGCATAATTAAGGATTTTTTTTCAAATTAAATTAATTGCATGGTGGAGATTATATTGTTAATACATTAATAAGATTCAAGAGTTCCAAAAACAACACAATGTTTTATAGAATTATACTGTGGAAAAATATTCCAAAGTAATATAATACCCAATCTTTCATTTAATTATCAAATAAAACTACAAATGTAAAGTTTTATAAGACCAAGGTAATTGGAATAATTTAAAAAAAAAACCCATATCCTGTCCAAGATGATTTCAAATATAAATTTATGATCTTCAATATTTTCTCCAAGTCAACATTCATTATCCTGTTCAAGTAGTTCAAGGTATGATTTAATGGCCACGTGTCCTTTATCGAGTATCTTTGTGCTTCCACTTTGCCATTTTTTATTTGGTTTCCATGCCAAGATGATGTTATCCAAATCGATATCTGATTTAGGTTTGTTTGAGGTGGTCCATTTTTATTTGGGTTTAAATAATCCCAATATAATGGTACCTTATCCTCTCCTTGTAAGTTTCCAATGTTGAACTCTCGGCTTTTTATGTAGATCATTTCCTTCCTATTTAAGGAAAATATCCCTGTCTGCTCTCCCCATCCATATATTTTCATTATCATTTCCTTGTCATATAAGTAGCATTTTTCCCTTGAATGCATCCTTCAATGGATTGAATTATTGTTTATATCTTCCAAAAACAGGCCCAACGTAAATATCATTATTACTTTTGATATGTTGACTAATATAGTATGTTATCCAAAATTACCCCCAAGGTTATTTTGGCTATAAAAAGTTTTAAAAATGGACTTAGCCCTTTAACATGTCTATGTCGGGAATATCACCATCAAATTTCCCTTCCCAAAGGCTCTGGCAGTTGGCATTTGAAAACTCATGGGATACTCAAGTTTAAAACGTTTGGGGGTTATTTTATTAGAAGCCACAAAACAAAGAGAGGTGTAGTTTTAAAGAAAAGAAAAAGGGGACAGGTGACAACCAACTTAAAAGCTAAAAAATTTTAAGTCCCCTGAACTGAGAATATGTGATGCGAAGAGCTACATGGTGCCATTTTATTAGCCCGCCTTTCACAATCTGACAAATACAAAGGCCCATACAATCAGATCAAAACACAAAGAAGACAAACTAACAGGTTATGACACTATGGAAACGTGGAGCTTCCTCATTTGCTCATGTTTCACAATTTTTAGTGGGGTTCAAATAGAATACCGCCATATGAAGTGCATGGAGCTTTCTTATTATCTCACTCTTCGTTATTGTAAGAGGAGATTATAAAAATTATGAAATAACATCAAGGTATGGAGCTTCCACATTGGCTAATCTTTCACGGATGTTAGGGGATGGATATCAAAGGAATGACATGCAAAGTGCATGGATCCTTTCTATTGACTTACACTTCGCAATGGTCAGTCAAGGGGCAAATTACAAAGAAATGTCGTCATTTCTTATTGGCTCATGTTTCTAGTGGCTTAACAAGGTCTAAAATGAAAAAGAGTGTGGAGCCTTTTCATTGGTCCACATGTCATGAATAATGACAAAGGTAAAGGATATTCCGACATCCCAAATGAATGTGGTAGAGTTTTATTGGCCCATATTTTCATAAAGGTAATCCGAAAAGGTAAAAGACAAGGACAAATGGTAGACATGGAAGTAAAGCCCGATATTGTGAGCCAATGGGAGGTAGAAACTTGTAAAAATAAAAAATCAAGTACACGTTGGTAGAGGCTGATCCCTAAACCAATCAAAGGCTACCACTTGTCAAATTTTTATGCCTTGCGACAAAGAAAAAATTTGTAAATGGCCATATCTTTTGATCCCGATCTCCAAATTAGACAAAATCTATATCGTTGGATATCTCTCATTGAGCCCTTCAATTTGACATAGTAAAAATATGATTTTTGTTGTTGGAGGTTCAAAGTGAAAACATGACATATCAAAAGAGGACTATTTGGGCACGCAAATGATCAAATCAGGTAGCTCAACCACCAGAATTGATGAAGCATGGCTTCATTTGCTTCTGCAGGATGAAATAGACTGAATGATGGCTCTGTAAGGTGCCCATGTGCTTTGTAGAGGATTTTAATGTAGACTGTTGGTGGTTGAAGTCCAAAAAATTTGTGCCCCTTCTCTTTTCCCTCTTCTCTTTCTTCCTTCTCTTTCATTTGAGCTATATATTGTAAAAATATTTCATTTTGAAAGGATGGACATTCAAAAACTGTAATGGAACTCTAAAAAAATTTCCAAAGTATATGTGAGTTGTAAGACCTTAATGTTTGGGCTTGACAATGTTCATTGTGCCTCCCTCTGTAATTATAATGGTTGGTGCATATGTTTATTGCAATAAAGCTTGTTTTGTGACACATTTGTCTATCCTAGCTCATTTTAGCTGCAACCTTGCCTCTCTTTTACTTATTACATTGTGTTTTGTATGTCTTTCTCCTTGTCAATTCATTTTTGTTGTGTTTCATGTGATAACATATGGTAAATGAATATTTTCATATGTGTCCCTTATGTATGGCCTCTCCTTCTTCATTTATTTCTTTTTCTCCCTCACTAGAGTGTCTCTCACCCCTTTTCTGGTGCTATCACCACCTTTTAGCTTAGGATTTCCCTTTCATGCATCTTTCTAACCCTCTCTCTCTCTCTCTCTATCTCTCTCTCCTTGGTCCCTTGACATGGTTAGTTTTGTATTACTTAGATGCATTTTCATTTATAGGAGTAAGAGTAGGTTTAGGATTAGACTAGGAAGAGGAATTCTACCTTCTCCATAGGGTTATCTCAAGTTCATAAGTCCCATAGCTTGAAGGATAACCCCATGTTAGCAAAAATTATAGATCTGCATTTCCAAATATTAAGGTGTTACTTTTTTACAATAATAGTTTTGGCACGCCTGGTGGGAGAGGTTTGAAGAACCTTACCACTTCACTTCATCAAGTTTGATGTGCTCTTGCTGAAGGTTCCAACCTTGGAGGTAGAATTCAAGCATATCTGAAAACTCCACTAATTCAATGAACCCATTATCTTTGTTGATAATTTTTTTCTTTTATTCTTCCATTCATTTTTATGTTTTCACTCCATCCATGGCTCTCCAAGGATCTTTTCCATTCCCTCATTTCAGCTTAAGTCCTCATCACTTACAGCAGTGGGATGTTATCCCCAAGGTGGCCCTAAAATATATTTCTCTCCTTCATGGAAATGGAGATCAGTACCTTATTGATCAAATTCAAGATGTTGCCATCAATTGTGCCATTCACATCATCACGAGAGGAGAATGTTTTCCTCAAAATTCTGGTTGCATCTCTCAAAGGAAAAGAAAAATATTGGTACAACAATTTGGCTCCACAATCTATTTCCACATGGAATCAGTGGGGGAAAAAATTCACAACTAGTTTAAGGAGGATGCAAATGTTATTTACCTCATAGAACACCTCAAAAAAATACAACGGGTTTCAATGGAATCCATCATGGATTTCAACCTCAGATTCATAAGGACCTGACACCAAATCCTATAAGAATATAGGCCCCCACAAGGTATGGGCTTCTTTTACTATTTGAGGTCCTTTGATATTGACTTAGTTGTATTGATTCAGTCTCTAGGGAGGTAGTCTTCTTCAATATTTTTCCATTGTATCCCAAGATGAGAAGATACTCATTCAGTCGGAAAAATAAATCCCATTCATATTACTATAATACCTCCCTCACCACCTCAATTTCTTCCTTCCCCATCTGTAGACCAATAAAAATCCATCATTCCTTTCCAAAATCAGAAGCTCCTTTTCTTCTTTATCCTTCATTTGATTCCCCACAAGTTTTTATACCCAGATCATTCCCCAAGCTTCAAAAATATCCCTCCCATATCCACTTGGGGCACTACCTAGCTTCCCTAATCCATACACTAATGTCCCTACCTTCTACCCAAATATCACTCAATTACGTTATCCTACAAGGCTGGTAGAGAGAGAGAGAGAGAGAGAGATGTTATGTTGTCAAATAGAGGGATATGCCCATACAATTCCCCAAACAACAAGGCTTCAGGAAGAATCATGTAATTGTTTCAAAGGCAACATATCAATAGAATAGGGGTTGTGTTCTGGAGGGTTATTTGGCTTCCCCAAGTGATCAAATCAGATCCCTTGAGCATAAAACATCTCATCCCGAACAAGAGATAAAACAACAACCTCTTTCTTACACCTCTCCATCGACCAGTCTTGCCAAGGATGAAAATTTTATATCAATAGGTGACTAGTCTGATTTAGATTGGGAGGATGAGGAAATTCAAAATGTCCCAAACAAGGATCCAAACCAATAAGAGGAGTACAAAGGTGATAAGGAATCTCAAATTGGTAAGGTCAGGGAGGAGGAAGTGTTTTTAAACACTATTAGCACCCAAGGCCTCAAGGAGAGACAATTATAAGGTGAGCAAGATGCTCCTATAGAATGTAATTATCCTCACTATTCTACCCATCTAGAACTGGTTGTACTTTTGTTTGAAAACAAAGAGGAAATGGGGAATGAAGAGGCACAAGGAATTCCAACAGCCATCAAGGTGGAAATAGAGTTGTTTGTAGAGGCACATCAAAGAACAGATCATCCTACAAATAGCCATATTGAGGAAGAAGGTTGAGAGCCCTAGTTATGGGGCCAAGAAATAAATGAGTAGGAAAATCAAAATAATCAGACCTTTCCCAATAAAATACCTAGCTTCATTAGAGCAGGGGTAAGAGTTGCCACTGGTTATGCTCACTTAAGAGCATGAGGATGATTTTAAATGCACCAAGGGTCAACAAAGACACCTTCAACCAAATACAGATCAGCCAAAGGAGGTGTTTTATTTGTTTTTTGATACCTTGGAAGGATGTGTTGAAGATTTTATCCATGCTAGTCTCTCATCCATGACCATGCCCATTGTCAAATCGTTTCATGGTCTAAAATGTTGAGGAAGGGAAACTATATTTCCTTACTAGTGTCAAGGTTTGTGTGATGGTTACCCATTCCTCCGGTAAGTGTGTAGAGTAGGTAGGTTTTCTTTTAGTATAATAAGTACTTGTGCACACTTTGCATGCTCCACTTGGAGTATGTATGATTTTTCATCTTTTTTATATAGTTTTTGAGTGTTGCACAATTCAATTCATCTCAGAAATGTTAATAGAAAAATCAGATAGTTGGAGTAGTTTTAAAGCTTCATTTGGAGCTCCAAATATCAACTTCAAGCTTCTAGACCTTGTTAAGTTCAGCTCATGCTTCAAAATGGCTCAAGGATAAGAATTTTAAAAGTTCGATTAATGTTTAAAGTTTTAGGCTCAACTCCATGCCCAATGGAATGCATAAAGGCTACTAATCTAATCTAGTAGGAAGATTACCCCGAAAGATCACCAAATTGTTATCAAAAATTACCCCCAGGGTTATTTTGGCTTTAACAAGCTTTAAAAATGGAATTATCCTTTTTATAGGTCTCGTGATGGACATATCGCCATCAAATTTCCCTTCCCAAATGCTCGGTCATTGGCATTTTGAAAACATGTGGGATACTCAAGTTTAAAACATTTATGGGTTATTTTCTTAGAAGCCACAAAATAAAGAGAGGCCATAATATAAAGAAAAGCAAAAGGGGACACACAGGTAGCCAACTTCAAAGAAAAAAAAATCTAAGTTCCCCAAACTTAGAAATTGTGATACAAAGAGATACGTGGCACTATTTCATTAACTCACCTTTCACAGTCTAAAAATGTGAAGGCCCATCTAATCAAATCCAAACATGAAGAAGACGACTAACGGGTTCTGACACTATGGAAATGTGGAGCTTCCTCATTTTCTCATGTTTTATAGTTATCAGTGGGGTTTAAAGAAAAGAATTACATGCAAAGTGCGTGGATCTATCTAAATTGGCTCACACTTCTCTATTGTTAGAGGAGATTATAAAAGGTTTGAGGCATCAAGGATTGGAGCGTCCTCATTGTCTAATCTTTCACATATGTAAGAGGCTAGAGATAAAAAAAAATGACATGTGAAGTGCGTGGAGCCTTTCTATTGGCTCGTACTTCAAAATGGTCATTTGAGGGGATAATTACAAAGAAATGTGGTCATTTCTTATTGGCTCATATTTCTAGGGTCTGATAAGGTCTAGAATGTAAAGAGCATGGATCCTTTTCATTGGTCCATGTACCATGAGACTAACAAAGGAAAAGGACATTATGACATCTTGAAGGAATGTGGTAGAGTTTTATTGGCCCGTATTTTCTTAAAGGTAGTCCGGAAAGGTAAAAGACAAGGACAGATGGCACACATGGAAGTAAAGCTTGATATTATGAGCCAATGGGAGGTAGACACTTGTAAAAATAAAAAACCAAGTACACATTAGTAAAGGCTGATCCCGAACCAATCGGAGGCTTCAATGTTTCGAATTCTTGTGCCTCCCGATAATTAAATCTTTAAATGGCCATATCTTTTGATCTCGAGATCCAAATTAGACAAAATTTATATCGTTGGATACCTCTAACCGATCCCTTCAATTTGAAATCATAAAAATCTGATTTTGGTGGCTTTTGGTAGGTCAAAATTGTAAACACGTCTTTAGGAGGAAAAAGATAACTTTTTGGGCATGTAAACAATCAAAGCAGGTAGCTCAACCACCAAAATTGATGAAGCATGGCTTCATTTGCTTCTATGCAGAATGAAATAGACTAAATGCTTCCTTTATAATATACCCATGTGCTTTTCAAAGGATTTTAATGTAGATGGTTGATTGTTGAAGTTCAAAAAAGTTTTTCCCTTCTCTTTTCCCTCTTCTCTTTCTTCCTTCTCTTTCACTTGAGCTATATATTGTAAAAATATTTCATTTTGAAAGGATGGACATTCAAAACTATAATGGAACTCTATAAAATTTGTTCCAAAGTAACTATGAGTTGTAAACCTTCATTTTTGGTCTTGGTAATGTGCTTTGTGCCTCTTTCTGCAACTATAATGGTTTGTGCATAATTTTATTGCAATAAAGCTTGTTTGGTGACACATTTGTCTATTCTAGCTTGTTTAGCTATAACCTTTCCTCTATTTTACTTATTGCATTGTGTTGTTTATGTCTTTCTCATTGCTAATTCATTTTTTTATGTTTCATGTTAGAACAGATGGTAAATGAAGCTTTGGTTCTATGTCACTTATGTATGGCCTCTCCCTTCTTCATTTATTTCTCTTTCTCCCTCACTAGAGTGTTTTTGACCCCTTATCTTTTGTTATCACCTCCTTTTAGCTTAGGATTTCCCTTTCATGCATCTTTCTAACCCTCTCTCTCTCTCCCTAGTCCCTTTGCATGGTTAGTTTAGGATTAGTTAGCTGCATTTTCCTTTCTAGGAGTAGGAGTAGTTTTAGCATTAGATTAGGAAGAGGAAGTCAGTATTCTCCAGAGGTTTATCTCAAGTTTGCAAGTCACATAGATTGAGGGATAACCCCATGTTAGAAAAAAGTAGATATCTGCATTGCCAAATCTCTGGGTTTTTCTTTTTTGTGATTACAGTCTTCTTTATGAATATGTATGGCTCATGTTATTTGGTCATATATGTCTATCTACTATATTTTTTTTTTCCAAAAGCAAAAATCTCACCTCCTGCTACAATTTACAAATGGTCTATCAAAAAGATGTAACATATTTTCCCAATTCATGATCTTTTGAAGCTAATACTAACTACCTTCTCCTGTTGCGATTTTCCCCAATGCTCAATGTATGCTTTTATTCCCTTTTTTGATATTCAATTTCTTTGAGTTCTTTGAAATTTTCCAAAGGAATTTTCCCATCTGGTAATATTAGTTCACCATTATCCTTTGTACACCATATATCGATAGAACAAGAAAAGTGTAGATCCTTTATTTTTCTTTGTATTCCATCACTGGTATGCCATCCATAACATGGAATCTGAACATCTTAGGTTTGTTGATACCCACTATCTTATGGTTTCCATCCAATAAGAATGGCTCCACAAATTCCTTGAAGTTGTACACTTCCTCAATAAGGTAAGGAGTGAATTTACTTGACCCTTATTGGCATGTTCTGTAAGATTCCATTATATGTGGCAAAGAAAATGTCTCTATTTTATTTAACGATGTTGCTAATATTCCAAAAGTCTCATCTATATCCTCATGAGTGTGTCCCACTAGAAGGAAGCTTAGATACACAATGTTAAAAAAATGTTGTCAACAATGATACAAATGTAAATAAGGTATGATTCTTATTATCACTTGAAGCATTATCCAAATGTAAGTAGATGATCAGTGGTTGCCTTACGAATGAATTATTTGCGGTAGCAACACTACCATATTTTGAATGGTCAAATTTTTCCTTGTACCTTTTATAGTTTTCATGTACATAATTTTTTAATAATGCATCATGTAGTGGCTATTTGGATGTTCCACATTTATACAATAGATATCCATAATCATCAATTACAGGTTCTTCAAGCATCTAGAGACACAAAGCTAATGATGTGACTGTATAGTTTTCTCCACGTTCAACAAATGGTAGGCCAAAATGGCCTAAACCCCTTGTCTTATGTCCATGTGTGAGAATGCCCATCAAAGTAACTAGTAGGTTCATAACATTACTTATTGAATTTGCTTTTTTACCGATCCTTAGTATGGAAGTTTTCATTTTATCCATTTTATCATGCACAATGATCAAGAATCCATGAGGTTGTTCTTATTACTACAATATATGGAAATAGTAAGCTACACAACAACTTTGACTATATCCTCAATATTTGTGAGTGCTTATGGGTATGTGGTGGTTCTACATTTGTTGTAAAAAAATTTGCACTCATCACACTTGGAAAAGAAATTATTTTTGCAATGGAAACATGTTGAAATCTATTGTTCATTATGTTTCTAAAGCTTGACTGTGACACCTGAGGAAGATTCAAGAATTTAAGCTCCTCATTAAACTTTTTTCGTAGTATATTTGGGGTATAGAATGAAGGAAGAAACCTTTGGGGAAATTTTATACCATCCTATCCTATAGACTGAGTTAGATGTGGAGAGATATATAAATTTTGTTTAACAATTCTTGATATGTAGGCAATTGTTGCAGCAATGTTTGAACTTTATTTCTCTTTTCCAATGTTACCATTCACTGCAAGCCTATTTTCACTTATCCATTCAAATTTATGTTTATAGAAGGAACTCCTTGGGTACCCATAAACTTTGTGCCATGAATTCTTACAAACATCCATCCCATAAAATTTCATTTTATGTACCTACATATATTTCTTACCAACATCAAAGATAACATTTGTTGTTAATGCATCAAATACAAAAAAAAATCTGTCAATTTCATTCAATGATCTAGTTGTGTGCCATAGATTATGAACTATAACTGAAGCAAGAGGTAAATTTTGGATACAATTACATTTGCAACAACTAAAATATTCATTTTCCACTTCTTCTAAAAATTTTACTATTTTCTATCCTCATCAGAATTTTGATTTGATGGATTGGATTGAGGGGTATCCATCTTCGACATTTTGTAGCATTATAAGATATTTTTATCATTGTGTTCGATTGATTGTGATTAGTGGCATGATATGAAATTGGTTAAACAAATTGATTTTTTCAATCTACTAATGCATCCCACATGATGACCTCAACCTATTTTGTGACTTCTTTAAATCTATTATCCATCGAGAATCGTTTATGTCCGCCAAATGCCCAAAAGTCCATTGTATGAGAGATCCTTTAGCTAGGGAGAATCCTTTATAAGGAGAGTTGAATACTCTATATATATGTACACCAAATATATTGGCATACAATATATTAAAATGTACCATGTCTCTTTCAACTATGTTAGTAATTGTTCCCTCTGTAATAAATTTACACTCAATCGAGAAGTAATGGATTAATTTTATAACAAATCCGTTGAACTGAAATGTGTTTTGATCACTTGTGTGCACAAGGTGTAGACCATCCAATTAAGAACTCCCTAATTTAATCATAAGGGAACTTCTTGTTTAATTGAAAATTAATTTTTCTATTTGCAAAACTATTGATTTATAAGGTTGTAGAAAGTTTGAGAAATCAAAACACATTTTCCAAATTTTCTATCCATACACCAAAATTCCAAGGATCTAACCTCTCTCCATTAATTTTATGATATTATAGCACATGAGTTATATAACCCATGGCCATGTCATTGTCTTTGCTACAACATTTGTGTTTGAGAATGAAATTATTTGTGACAAAATATCTTCTATCTTTAGGACCTGTATTGATGGTGCTTTCAGTGTCATCACTACAATATCCATCACTCTCTACATTATAATCCTCTGAACCACTAAAAATGTTTTCTCTACCCAAATTGGGGGAATGGATGAATCTACGTGCTTTGACACTTCACTCTCTTCCCAAGAAATGTAGTATCCTTTATTATCGACATCTACCAAGGTTTCAAATTCATCAACTGAGAAAGGAAATTTTACTCTTCCATCCAACACTATGTTTACACTGACAACAAAATCCCTCTTCCCACAAATTTGCAATGTGGTGTCTTCTTACTTGGATATACTCTTCCCTCTACAACTTTCGTTCCTTTTGAAAAAAAGTTCACATGATCTCCCTCTTCAAATGAAAAAGTATACACTATTATAACATGTTGAAAGGAAAAAATGGCCTAAGTATTGGGTGAGCGAATGTAGGGCACTGGAAGAGCATGCAGTGTTATGATAGGGTTCAAGCACCCAGGATCAGGACTTAGTCATTTTGTGGATAAGGGCTATTTTTGGAGTTATCGTGTTGAGCACACGAAGGAATGAAGACTTGTGGTCCCCACAATGGTATTTTTGGAATAAGCAAAAATTGATCATCATGCATAATTTAGGCTAATAATAGGATTTCTACTCATAGTTAACTATAGGAAGTATATTGTTAAAGCACTTGCATGTTGTGCATCCTATTTTATAGGTGCATGGATATTATTAACATGTGACCTATTTTGATAAGTGCATTGGCGGTGAAGGGAAAGTCCCCACCCCCATATATATGTATTGATTTTCATGGTTTTTGTGTCTATGTGTCAAATTATAGAGTTATATTGTTGGTTTTGTCTCGCATGATGAATCATGGAGATACTTATGTAATGTAAGAAGCTTTTGTGTTTTATAGTATTTAATAAAATGGTTCATATTGGCTAGATAATGGTATTGAACATGATAGAATTTGGTTCTTGCATGGTAAATATTCTTATAGTCATTTTTTAGTTTATCTTACATATATTCTAATAACTAGATCTAGTTTATGTATTGTGTGTTGTTTACTATTGCTAATGAATCTGAATACCTATATACACCATCATCCTAATATTTTGTACAAGAAAATATAAAGAGGGACCTGGTGCCTTTGCACACTTTAGGTGAGTACTCAGCTCAAGCTAAGTGCTCAGATTAGGTTGAGTGATGTGCAAGTGCACCTGGGTTATTCACAGTAAATTCTAGGATTCATCATTGGTTCTATTTCCAGGACCTCTTTTTCAGTTTTTTTCAGTATTTTTGTGATGAAGACGTACCAATTGACCTTGGAAAGTGTTGAGGAGTGGATAGTAGATCTGGAAGAAGAGTACACACAGATATTTAGCACTGGATCTGAGTTTGAGACATGCACGTGGGGGAGCAGAATTTGTATGACACCTTATATGAGAGCTTATTTTCTATCTTTCCAATAGAGTTATACGAGTGGCTGGTTACTTAAAATTCTAAAAGGAATTGGAGGTTTTGCACACTTTTTTGGATGCAAGAATAATTTCAAGACCTCTATGATGTTGATATGATTTGGACGCGTGTTGTGGACACTTGGTTTCATGGTGTTCTGAATAGCTATATTTTGGAGTATTCAATTTCCACTTACTCTTTTATAGAGGTAGCTGAGTTTAAATATTTAAATTATCCCAGGGGAGCATATCTGCATGGAATTCCACTGGGAATAAGGATCTTAATGGTAACCCTAAATTTGGAAGAGAATTTGATGGCTAGCTAAACCCCACCACACACGGGGAAGGAGCAGGTGTGGTGAGGTATGGCAGACCTAGCGATAGAGAGGAAAAGAGAAGAAAGGTAACTTAAGTTAAATGAGCCATGTGAGAGGGATTTAGAGAAGAAACACGAGATTGTAGAATGAATGACACTGAGGAGAGAGATGGATCGTGAAGGATTTGGAGCTCACGCAGAGGACGTGGATCCAGAGCATCTAGAACTCTCCCATTTGGGAAAGCATGATAGGGAACCCTCATGGGCATCCTATGAGACCACACCAACAAAGAAAACTTGGGCCATGGGTGTGCATCTGAATCTACCTAGCAACCTATCCCTTACGTTTGGTTTCCTAGTTTCTATTACAACCAGTAGTCAGCAAGCTACTTTGGGCATGAGAGTAGCAAGAGGTAGAGTTGACTTATCAGTAAGTTCATGAGTAAATCAAATAGAAAGTAAATTTATGGCCAGGTAGGCATCTTCCCCATTATTTAGAGGACTAGTTGGAGGAACCTTTTAAGGTGTGTTGTCAACACACGTAAAATAGGCACGCAGAACTTTGGACTCACATCAAGGAGTAACACAACTTCACATATTATATGATTTAATTTTAGCACCACTGTTGGGACACTAGGTAGTGCATACTTTGGTTAAATTCTTGCTATGGGTGGAGGATCATGAGGGACAAGTAACTCAAGATCTAGTAGATTTGGTGGATCTAGAGGTGGAGGTAACACATGAGGTTCTAGATCTTGTGGGCATGGTCTACACCAACCCTAGAATATTTACATGGATATGTCACCTCATCTTGTATAGTATAGGGAATAGAAGATGTTTCTAGAATGTTCATATGTGTGAGATACTCAGTAGCACGTGAAAAGAATTACATCTTCAAAGCACAAGGCCAGTCAGTTTGTAACTATGTTGTAGGGATGCATGCACAGCTGGTATAAAAAGTTTGACCATGATTAGAATTGTGAGGATTATACAACATTACGAAATGCTTTCATTAATGAATGTTTATATCTCTCGAGTTCATGTAGAAAATTATAATTACATTCAATGATATCAAATAGGGCACTACTGAGAGTGTACAGGAATATGATGCTCATTTCAAAACACTCTTTTCTAAACTATCATATGATATCCATGCAATTCAACATGCATAGTGGTCCGTCGGAGGCCTAATTATGCCTTTTAGAAGGGAACTCTCACATAAGACATATATAGACCTGCGCAAGACACTTGAAGTAGATCTATGCACTAAGGCATTTGGGAGCATAGACACTAGAGTGAGCCCATTCTTGGAAGCTTAGATTGCAGCAATGAAAAATCAGTTGGAGAAACTATTAGCCAATACAACACATGAGACACGTAGTGGAATTTTGTACACAAATTATGAAGTAGAGGGCATACTAAGGATAGTTTCCCTCATAGATCGGTGAGCTCCTTGCTGTTGGATTGTGAGATATGTCATTTAGACCATGATGAAAGTTTTTATTGCAACACGTGATAAGGAAGAATGTTTCTTCTACTATAATATTTTTTAGTCCACAACTCACAATACTTAAGATTACACATTGATTGATCAGATCCATGATACCTTTGATAATTGTGTATGATAGACTGGAGTTTTGAATAACTCTAAGGAAAAAGGTGAGCAACATGATCATGATCACACTCAAGGCTACTATGATCAAAATGAATGGAAATTTATGGGAGGCCATGGTAGAGGTAAAGGATACCATGGTGGATTTAGAGGCAGAGGCCGCGGAAGTGGATGATGTGAGTTCCCTCATGGAACATGCTATACGTGTAGATCCCCTAACCTTTATAGGCCCGAATGTCCTTAGAACATTACTTGTTATTTTTTCGAAAGAATCATAACTATGAAGAGTGACTATACTTATATCAACATCTTAAAAAGAAGCAAAAACAAGAGAAAAAGGGCATATGGATGGTTAGAATACAACACATCATGGAAAACCAATGGATGCTAAAGTTAGCACTAGATCCTAAGGTAGTACCTATGAAGATTACTACACGCGCTGAGGCTGCACATGCTAGAGAAACATTGTAAAAAATCCTACCATCACTAAGGAGGAGGTTTTACATGAAAAATATCCAAACCCTACACATCAGAAGGAGGTTTATCAGGAAACCATGGAGGTACTCAGAAATTTGTAGGGTGAAATACAATGTTTAAAGGAATAGTCATATAAGTTGGAATAGAAGAAGGAAGCTCATAATTTCCAGTTGAATGTTGATGATCTAAAATAATTATGCAAGATGTTGTATCAAGATAACATTATTCCATTACTATGGATTTTATTGAAAGGAAACACTCCATGTAGTGGTATTGAAAAAAAATGAAAATTTTTACATGCTAATCTCCCTCCCCATAGCTTGGATTATGACAAGGAGATCACTCTGAATGTTGTTGTGGATGGATGGATTTTGAGAAATATTTTGATTGACACAAGCGTGGAAGTGAATGTGCTTGTTGAGAAGATAGAATGTTTCTCTAAGGAGAAGACAAACAAAGGATGTGCACACAGGAACAAGGCAAATTTTAAGGAAAAGGAAGATAGGAAAGGAAATGCGTGGCGAACACTTTGCTCAGGACTTAGCCATTTTTTTATGGATAAGGGATATTTTTGGAGATAGTGTGTGGAGCACACATAGAGATGAAGACTTGCGCTACACACAATGATATTTTGGGAATGAGTAGATGATAAGCACCATGCATGGTTTGAGCTAATAATAAGATTGCTTCTTCCAGTTAACTATAGGACATCTATTATTAGAACACTTGCATGTATGCATGCTATTGTAAAGGTGCATGGCTATTATTAGCATGCGACCTATTTTGAGAAGTACATAGGTGGTGAAGGGCAAGTCCCCACCTCTATAAATATGTATTGAACTATGTAGTTTAGGACTGTGAATTATTGTAGAGTTATGCTTGTAGACACTAAAATTAGGTCACACTCCCCTTTGGTCCCTCAAAAAATAAGCACCCTTCATCAAATTAACCTAGCCATGGCCCCTTTCACTCCACTAATATTAATTTAATTAATTATCTTCACCATATTTATTATTTAAATATATTAATTAGGGATAATGTCCACATACATCTCACCTAGACACCTCATCGGGATAACTCACCCTAAGACCTATTCTTAGTAATTTACACTAACTAAGACTTACCCAAACCCTAAAAATCAATGCCTACATTCCCTCTAACCACATTCCTGCATGTTGACAAGAAGCTTCTAGTCTAATCCATGGGTGAATGACACGAGATCCTAGAAAATCAAGGGGATCTACCTAGTTTAGTAAACCTAGGAAATCCTACCTTGACCGACGTCGGTTACCCCTAACCATCACCGATTAAGCTGGAACCATCGTCGGTCACCTTTTAATCCCCAAAACAACCTTATTTTAGAGGTTGGAAAACATTAGTAGATTCTTGAGAGATATCGCATCTTCTGAGAATGAATTTCAGGGAGAACATGTATACAAGGAAGGAGATCAAGTATTTTCTCTTACATAGCCATAAAGTATTCACCCCAGCAAGGATTTTCTCCAACCAAGCAAGAAGAAATACACATACAACCCATGTAGAAGCTTTCCTATGATTGGTGATCCTCTACAGCATTCAACCTCTTACCAACACCTTCATTCCTCACTCGCAGGCACCCAGAACCAAGTTCCAAGTAAGTCAAATTTTGTATTCCTTTAGTTCATTGGTTCCATCATTGTATTGTCCTTTGTTTCCCTAGCCACCCACTGAACTCCTTTAATACTCACCCCTCCATATACCAGTTAAAACCTCACCAAACCCCACCCAAACAGCCTAATACCTCCTTCCAACCAATCAATTCCTTGTGCAATCATAAGCTAGATCCAGAGCCCATCCTGTGGCATTCCTTGTTTTGCACAATAACTAGCACCGGCTACACCTAACCGTCGTCGGTTACCCTTAACTAGCATCGGTCTCTGTATTCATCAATACAACCCAAAACAATGACCTATCCACCTATTCCCACATTACCTTTGTTCATCTATGATCTTCCTGAGACCTCTGTCAGACCTACAGAGACCCAGAACTAGTTACTTGACCTTCAAATCTTATTTTAACTTAGCCTAGTAGATTAGATATTTCTTATTGTATTTTGGATGAGATACCCAAATCATTTCAATTACGATAGGATTTTCTTTATTACCCACATTAAATTTTTTTGAATGGTGGATTGACAACCATTTAGGAAGTATCACACTTCCCGGATCTAGCACACGCTAGAAAATTCACTACACATATTGCTTAACTCTTTTTGGTGGTCTTGCTTTTCATTACAGGTAGTTCCTCCTAGCTAAAAGGAAGCTCTCACAATCAGCTGTGGATCAAGAAGTCATACATGTGCAACAACCCATCAACCAGCATTTCAACAGGTATTCCTCCTATACCCGTTACCCTATTTGTTTCGACAATATTTCAAAGAAACATCTAATAATCAGGTGAAACATTTTGGCACATTCGGTGGGACCCATTCGGGGTTCCTTACAATTTATTCTTTCTTAGGAAAATTTGTGTGTTTGTTTCCCTTCTGAAAAGCATACACATCAATTTTCTTCCTTGGTAACCTACCTTTTCTTTCTATTTTCTCTAAAAAAATATTTCTTTTGGTGTGCTTAAAAAGAACCATTTCTTCATGTTTTTATGCATTTTAGTGAAAGAGCATCCCTCTTCCTCTTCATCTATTTGTGTCATCCAACTTCACATTTCGATTTGGGCTTAAAAGAAGTGGATTGCATTTTGATTTATCGCATTAGCTCACATTAATTCAGGGCAACCTATACGCTAGAAGTCATTCCCAGGTGATGGTTGAAAAATGAATCATAGAAAGCACATCTCTCTCTCTCTAAGTCTTGCCACATCACAAATTAAAAACAAATACATATTCTTAAACAACATCTTTCCTGGGAATTCCTGTCAATGATTGCACTGATTTGAGGATTGGCAGGTACTCCCAACTCGCTACTCACGAGTCATACTTCAAAGTGAAGCCCGCCACTACCATAACATACCTAAAACCTCACATTTTAGATCTCCTTCTTTATAGGAAGCCATCCTCACCAAAAAAATATTTTATAGTTCATGATTCAGTCCTTAAATAGCATAAGCTAAACAAACATAATAGAAAAGGAACTCTTAGGATCACATTTTTCTTAGTGTTTCTACTTGGCTTGCGTTTTGAGGTGAGAGGTCACGTTCTTCATTCTTCTTGTTTATCCTTGCATGATCCTCATCATAGTTGGTGTATTCGGCTTCATCTGAGGGTGCCTGGACCATATTCTCATCATTCCTAGAATTTTGGGTTTGATTCCACATCAGATTTTAATTCACAACCATTTTCCTTTCATCACTATTTCAATTTCACAATGACCGGTGTTGGTCCAGTGACCATCATCGGTTACCCTCTCACCGTCATTGGTTATACCAACCGGTGTTGGTTCTAGGTCCTTTTGTTAACCTACCCAAAAGGACATTTTATTCATCTTCTTTAGATTTTTAGAGTCCCTGTTACTTCTATCATTCCCTTTGGCCTTGTAAAACTCATCAGATTTGGCATACCTGCCAGATTTGACCATATACCCTATTTTTCACTCACTTTCCATTTCCCACAGTGACCAACCATGGTTACTCAGTAACTTCAGAATCGGTTTACCCTAACCAAAGATCGGTTATCCCGTAATTTTCCAACCTACATTTAGTACCTAATCCATTTTTTCCACCAATTTCACCTGTCCCTGCTGTTCTTTTGTGTCATTTACAAAGAACTGGCCCAACCTCATCAGTACTGGTTCACATGGTGTTGACCTCAAGACAAGAAATTACACTCGTATTCCATGCCGCTTGTTAACCACTCCTTCCTAGTCCTTCACCACCTTCCATTTTATCACCAGCCATGGATCCTATCCATCCTATCACTATTACTACCAGAGATGAGGAGTTCACATGATTCCTTGACCAAAACCCCACTACCTCATAGTTTTATCTTTCCCACTCGTCCACTCGAGATGCCTCAGGTCAGTTGATATACGACATGCCCGTATCTATCCCCTGACTCTCGCTCTCACTCTTGCATCAGCCCCGTCTGGCTCCATGCTACCCACATCTACCTTACCCCCAATTGTCTCACAACTAAGGCCTATACCCGCTTTGACTTCCACATCTGCTACATCCATGGCACCCACCACATTCACCATACCTTTGATAACCACCTAGAACACAACCTCATCCACCCTTATGGTCTCACATATACTCGTAGCTACACTACCACCTCACGTGTTGGTGACCCCTACCCCTTTTCAAAACATTTTCCTTTCTATTCCACAATCGTTAGCCCCCATTGCCACTAGGGTTACCACGAGCCTTCCACCCCTATATACGTAGCATCCTCCCATTTCATCTATTAATCACTCTAGGTATGTATCCCCTATTTCACTGCCTTCTTCTCAATCAAGCTACATAGAAGCGCCATATACTAGAGTTCCACCCCCATTATATGCCCAAAACAAACCCTCTCACGCTACATGAGGCATCCAATCATCGCAACCTACCAACGACCTAATCAAATTGATGTTGGAAAATATGTAGACATTATAGGCATTAGTTTCAATCTCCCATAACACTATCACTGTGACGAAATTTGCAACAAACCCATCCACCCATCCATTCCTATTTTTCCATACCCCATACATTGGGAGATAACTAAATTCAACCACTTCAATAGCAAGGAATACCCATAACAACATTTTCAGTCGTTCAAACATGGGTTCTACCTACTGGCTTGAAAGGAATGATAACCAGATCATACCATGCCAAGAACATAGATGCTAATCAAACACCACAATCAATAAGATGAAATCAATTCACCAAAATAGCTTTACATAAAACCTTTACAAAAAAATGAGTAGCAATATCATATATTATTATGGAACTCAATGTAATACATTGAGAATGGGTCTTGCTTAAATAGGCAAGGAATAACAATCTAAGAACTAGTCAAGGTCATAGATCAAGCCATAAATCAAGGAAATAACTAGTCATCAAAGAACTAGTCAAGACCATAGATCAAGGAAAGAACTATACCTAACAACTAGATAATATCTCCTAATATCTAAATAAGATAAAAGAAATATCCACACACATAAGTGGGTGAGGATAAATACAATAAAGGTAAATAAAGTACCTAGGTGAACATGAGATACGGTAAATACCTAATCTAACACCCCCTAAAGTGAAGCTAGGGCCAAAATAGAAGTGGCATGTCCACAAAGATGAGTCCCGACAACTAGGCTCGATGAGGTACTCATGTACAATATATGGGAAAAAGAGACACCACAAGGTACCCAAAACCAAGAATAACAAAGTAAAAGAGAGTAAAACCCACTCCAAGGAATCCCAAGAAGCTCAACTCAAAAAAATCATATAATGCAGAAGAATTTTGGTCTAAATCCACCGCTCGATCATAGAACTCAAAAAAAACTGACACTGGGCTTCACCAGCATAGCTCCATACAAGGAGATTGTCAACTGAGTGATGTCGAAAGTGAAAAAAACACCAAACATGATTCGACCAACTACTGCAAATAGGTGTGCCACGATCCAAGAACAATAACCAAATTAACAAGGAAAGGAAACAAAATCTAGAGTGTCACGATCCAAGAAAAAACCAAGGTAATAAGGCAAGGACACAAAACCAGAAGAAGTAGGATCAACACCACACCATCCCATACTACTGAATGGGTGGAGTGATGCTACAAATCTGTATGAGTTTTCAAAACAACTACTTGAGCATTGACAAAATAACATTGGACTCCACTAGAATAGATCCCCACAAGAGATACCGTCAACATGCCAAAAGTATTGAAAATACATATACAAAATCTCTCAACAAATAAGAGAGATACACTACACTGTTAAAGAAAAATTTAAAACAAGAAGCATCACAATGCGTAAGGTATAGAAGTGGAGCAAGAGGCTGAATGGTGGATGATCCATGCCTCAGAGAGTCCTCTCAATGGATACCTATGTCACCGCCACAGTGATCGATATCCACCCTAAATCAACACGGATGGATGAAGAAGATGCCTGCATATGACTTGGTGCAAAATACACAATGGGTGCATACAAAAGAACATCGAGATGTGTGTTAGGTTGATCATGTCCGATAGTTGAAATCTCGTGTTTCTTAAGCCTAAGTGAAGGTGCGAGAACTCATGTGTTGTTCATGATCCTCAGAAAGAGTCGAGTGAACAAAAAAGATCTCTATCAATGTGTGATCCCAATGAAGTATCTGGCTCAAAACCAATGTCATGACAAGAATTCCACTTCACATGTTGAATAGAGGAAATAATACCCTGTGAATGTCTACTAATGACTCCACTAGTGAGACCCATAGAATAGAGCATGCGAGAATTGTATGTAGTGGTATGCTTCCCAAAAAATCCATGCAAGTGAGTAGAAGTAGGATACACAACATGTGGTACTGCAATAGGCACAAATGTGGAAGATCATGCAGTAACAAGCCTCACAGGTTTAGAAGCATTAAAAGCGGGTTTAGGCTCAAAGACTGGCATATCAATGTCAGTGGGTACAAGAGCAACAACTGCAAGTGGACTAGGAGCATGGATATGGTTGTCCACAATATGATGGTGATGTTGTAGGCTAGCAAGTTTGTTCTGCAGAAGTGTATTATTGTATCCTTATCGTGAATGAGTGATTGTAGAAGAGAATTTCACTTCTTGAGTGATCTATTTTCTTCCACAAATTTTACAATATCCTCTTGAAGTCCACATACTTCATAGAAAAGCATATCATTCTCATAATCCATGATAGGTATAAACTGTAACTCCCAAAAATTTAGGACGTCGGGCTCAGCTGAAATTGCATCCACAATTGATTACAACACTCCTCCATATTCGCACTTTATAATTATAGTGCAAGTCTCAAACTAAATAACTTCAATGGAAAGATCATGAAAAAAATCGAAGTTATCGATCAAAAGATACAAGCTTTTTAATATTTTTCTCTTTTATTTATTTTAGTTGCTATCAAACAAAATAAATTGTTGTTGCCTTCACAACACAAATAAAATTAAAGGGGGCTAAAGTTAAGCACCTACTAGTAGGAATCACAAGCTTTAAGACCTCATATGACCATACCATATGACCACTTCTAGTAAAAATAGATCTTAAGAAATCCAACAAACCCGAATAAATAAAATCACGTTTTCTTCCTTGGCTCAAATCCTTTGGTGCTTTGTGTGCTTCTCTCGCAAAAATAAAAAAATCACAAAAATGAATACCTCTAGAATTGATTGAGTTTACAAATCAATCTTAGGGTTTTCACACCTTCCGATCCAATGGAAGCATCTGCTTTTGCATAAATATTCATGCATAAACAAAATACGACAAAATCCCAAATATATGAATACAAAATAATTTATTTACAAAAAGAACTTACGATGGATGTCAACATCAATCTCCCCTCTGATACCATGAAAGGAACGATAACCGTATCATACCAAGCTAAGAACACAGATGCTAATCAAACACCACGATCAATAAGATGAAAGAAATTCCCATAATAAGTTTACATAAAACCTTTGTAAACAAATGAGCAACAATATCATATATTATTATGGAACTCAATGCAATACATTGAGAATGGGCCTTGCTTAAATAGGAAAGGAATAACAATCTACGAACCACCAAGGTCATAGATCAAGCCATAAATCTAGAAAATAACTAGTCATCAAAGAACTAGTCAAGACCATAGATTTAGGAGAAACTAGACATCAAGAATCTAGTCAATACCATAGATCAAGGAAATAACTATACCTAACAACTAGATAATATCTCCTAATATCTAAATAAGATAAAAGAAATATCCACACACATAAGTGAGTGAGGATAAATACAATAAAGGTAAATAAAGTACCTAGGTGAACATGAGCTAAGGTAAATACCCACTCTAACAATTTTTGGCATATTCAATGAGGATTCGGTCACCAAGAAGATGGAGCTTAGTTTGGTTAGTTTAGAGCTCAGGTGGAGATCTTGTTTCTACGAGCTTGACGTGGGGAGCTCGGTTACGGTGGATGGTGGTAATGAGCCCATGATGCACTCAGTTGGTATGATGTGATGGCGATGGACTCAGCCAATACATAGGTCGGAGGCTCTTGGACCTAACTCATTGAGTTGACTCGAGGAACCAATCACCGAGTTGGGATCTTTTTGGCCTTTTCTATATGATTCCCCCTTCAAGACAAACCACCAATAGGGGTCCCACCATATAATTTTAATTAATTTAATATTTTTATTTAAATATTTTAATAATAATATTTATTTTTATTATTTAAATATTCTTTTAATTAATTAAGGATAACTAGGTCAACAGAAATTAATGACACATGATGGAACCTTCTAAAGTGGTTCAACCAACTGTAACAAATACATCATGTGACTTCAATTTAGGAATGTAATTATGTCCTTTCCTCTTCTCTCTCACACATTCTTCTATAAATGTAAGTTGGAATCTCATTCCAAAGGGTTCCAACAGTTAGATAGGTTGGAAAGTTAGACATCTTAGGCAAGTGTAATTTTTCAAGAGTCCTCTCTCTACAAGTTGTCCTTATATTTTGAGGGAACTTTCAATCCTTGTTCTAAAGAATGTAATGGAAACCATTGCCTCTTATGAATGTATGATGCATTATGCACATTATTGAAGTAATAAAAGTGTGTTTTATGACTAATCTCGGCCCTTTCATCCTTTTATACTTCTTTGTGCCTTTTCTCATGCTTACAGGTACACTGTGCAAGTTCATGTTTCTATTGTAGGTTCTTGGATTTATATGTTTAATCAAGTGGTGGAGTGTTTCATGCAATTGGGTTGTGATGCTTGTTCACCCTTCTCAAGTTCATCCTTCTTCACTGGAAGACTGATAACTTGTTTGTTTGATTGATTTTAACAAAGGGAACACTTGCTTCCTAGTCTGTGGTATTCTATACCCTCTCTAAGTTGCAGTAGGTGAAGTTGACTTGTGGTGCACACACCCTCTTAAAATTAACCCTTCCTAAGTCTAGAAACACCCTTTATTTGGTGCATCACCATCCCTAGTATAGTTTCATTTCTGCAAATCTCTTTCCCTAAAACCCATGAAAATGTTAGCATAGGTATAGATAATTGTTTCATTGCACTAGGAGTAGTCAACACTTAGTTTAGGAAGAGGAAGTTGGCCTTCTCCGAGAGGTTCACCTTGATCCCAATTCCCATAGCTTGAGAGGTTATCCCATGTGTCCCAATCACACTGAATGTTATGTTCACATTTTTTCCATTTGGAGGGTGCAGTGATTTGACGACAACATTTTTTGGCACGCCTACTTGGGATAGAGTTGGTACTTCTCTTCTCACTTACACAAGTCAAAGTACCGTGACTCTATATCTCTGGATTTCAAATCTCAGTGTGTTAACTTATGTGAAGAATTCAGACAAGAGCTTCTTCAAAGCAAGGAAATTATCAGCATATTGAACTTTCCTTGTCTCCTCCAAAGAGAAGAAGAAGAGGCATTTCAATATCACTAGTTGCATCTCTACCTCATAGGGGTCATTCAAATCCTCCATACAAAATATTTACTCCACCAAGGAACAATCAACCTCTTACTGCTATGACATGAAACCAAGTTTTCCCCCTTTCAATGCAAGTAGTCCTCTTTTGTTGGCTCAACGTGACCCTATACCTATTGTAGAACTCAAAATTTTACCCTTTTACATAGGGGAAACTCACGTTACTCTAGTGGAACATATTATTGATGTAGCCAACATTTTTTTCATACATAATATCATAGAGGACAACGTTGCGGTTAGACTTCTTGCTACCTCTTTCAAGATAAAATCACTTCAATGGTTTCGTGGGTTAAGTGTTGGCAGTATAACCACTTAGGATGAGTTAGGAGAAAATATCTATAAGAATTTTGAAGACAAGATTGATCACCTATCACTTTTGTAACAACTCACTACCATGAAGAGAGCTCCCTAAGAATACATGAGTGATTTCAACTTCTAATTGCACAGGACCTAGAATAGGATTCCGACACTTATAGAGCCTTCTTCACATAATGCATTCTTGTACTATTTGCGAGCCTTGAATAGAGATGTAGAAGTTATGATCTAGTCCATGGGAGGGGCTACATTACCTGATGCCTATGATGTTGCCATAAGAGTGGAAAATTCATTACTCCATGACCGCCAATGTCATTGTCTCTGATCTTACAAACAATTAGCCTATCATTGCTCCTGCTCCAAAGAGCCTTGAATCAATGAGATCAGTCTTCCCCTGCTTATTTAAATGATCTATTTGAAGTCAAGTCACTATTGCAAAATTTTGGAAACGAGCTTGTTACACTCGGAGGAAACAATTTCAATACAATTGTCCATATCTGCCACAAAATCAGCATTATCAGAGCAACCATCCTCCTTTTAAGGGGAAAAATCAGCCGTAAAATCAAGCTACAAATCAAGCTATGAATGTTAGGCCTTTGAAATTTTGGAACCCTCTTGTTGCTAGCTCATCTAGAGCCATAGTACCTATCCAGAATAATCTAGTTCAAGACTACAAATGGTGTTATCCTTGTTCTCAACCCCACAATCAAAATATTTATCCCAATGGAGTTCTTGGCCAGGCCCTTATGGTTCAAAGTGTATCTTCCCCTTCGAGATAACAAAGAACACATCTACACAAGAAACAACAGATCAACCATAGGAACATGAAGAAACCACTTTGCTAAACTAGAAAGTAGAAGATTTTTGTGGGTTAAATACAGATTCCTCATCAGTGGTAGAAAAACTCATTCCAAGAAGAGAGAAATGGAACCTCAAACTTCCAAATCTGATCAAGCATCCAATTCATATCCTCAGACACAAGTGGTGGTTGATAAAGAGGTGGGAAATAAATCATGGAAATACCTATTAGCCAAGCTAAAAGGAAAGAAGGTTCTTCAAGAATCATGATACCCAACAAGCACTTTCTAAAGGAGGATCCCAATGCCTAAAGAAGTTTCAGAAAATTTGGAGCTATTCCCTTTATCACAAGTATAAAAATGAATAAGACCAACTAATCATTACTATGTGGGACGCACTCTTAATTCCTTCTCAAAGAAATTTGTTGCGAGAGGCTTTAAATAGTTTTGCTACAACTGACGGATCGTTAGGTCATGGAGTAGCAACTGATACGAGTTTGTGTCAAATGAAAGGGAAAAGTATTCCTAAATCCAACAAACCACCGCCATTCTATATTTCCTTGATCATTGGCAACCACCTGGTGCATAATTGCATGATCGATTTTGGTGCCAGTAGCTCAGTCATGCCCAAACAAATTATAGACGTACTAGGCATACAATATATACCGGTTGCAAGAGGATTTGTTCAACTAGATGGCACAACTATTAAGATTGTTGGAGTTATCAAAGGAATTCAACTTACCATCCATGCATGCCCAAGTTTTTCATTCACCCAAGACATATCATTCATTGATCTTCCTCCTCTCTTCACCATCTACCTATCACGAGATTTCACTGCCAAGATGGGTGGTTATCTATCAACCGATTGGTCACATATGATTCTCAAGACTCAATACGGAACCAAAGTGACTATAAGGGTGGAACCAATCTGCCATAATCATGTAGAACCCTACACTGCTAGTCCTATAAATGGGAATTACACCATCGAGAGATCCATAAGAAGAAGTTACTGATCATGAACCGAAAAATCTTGTTGAAGAAGTCCCCGATACTTGTGCTAGGAAAAGTAAGTGGAGATCATCGATCGATCCCTACGTTGATGTTTGGTAGAAGAAGAAGCTGGTTTGCTACATTTGGAAGAAACAAGATTGGGTACCTATTGTATTCACAAAGAAGATACGATCATACCGTAACTTGTGAAAATGCCAAGTGATTCGTAAGGACCGTGGCAATTGTTCTTGATGGATTGAGAAGTAATAATGGATCCAAGTGTTGGTGTTATGTTAATTTATCCAAAGGGAGATAATTACTTCTCATCTTTTGATTGCAATTCAGTTGCACTAATAATGTTGCTGAATACGAGGCCCTTGTGCAAGGAATTCAACTAGCCCAAAGGAAGGGAATCAAGGATCTCGATTGCTTATGGAGATAGTGAGTTAGTTTTTCATCAAGTGATGGCACATAGTGCATCAAAGAATGATCTTTTAAGATCATATAAGAACTGATTCTGGGACTTGATTGAAGATTTCAAAGCTTTTAGAATCCATGTGGTTCCTACAAATCAAAATCAAGATGGTGATAGGCTTGCTAAAATTGGCTCGTAGTATGACATTCTAGTTGATATCATGAAAAAGGTAGCAATTTTTAGAAATGGTGGTTTGACCCATAGTCCCTGATAATGTGAGTAGCTAACAATTGTTTGATAGTGACAAACAAATTATCCTTTTCCTACAAGATGAGACGGAATTTTCTACAAGAAATCGTGGATAAGTTACAAGAGTCATATGGTGATCAAATTATAAAATTAAAGAGAAACACATTACCAAAAGGCTTAGTCACTCTGGAATCCATTTTTAATTAAGATGATCAAGCCAAAAGACAAAGATCTAACATGGTGGTCAAAGAAGAAGATTTTGAGGAAGTTGAGGTAGCACATGAGAAGTTTCTAAAGATTAGAAAAAGTGTGTACTTCCAAAGAGAAATAATCTTTCATCAAACTTTGTTAAGAGTATCACGAAATTTTTGCGTGGAGCTATACAGACCTACGTGTTTTTGATCCAAGTCTAGAACAACATACCATCGAACTGGATCCTAATGCCAAGCTAGTTTGCTAGAAAAAAGGCCAATTAATCCCAAAATTGAGCCACTAATGAGAAAGGAGCTAACCAAACTCATCGAGTCCTATATTATTTTTTCCATTAAGCACTCCTCTTGGGTAGCCAATCTAGTGCCCATAAGGAAGAATAACAGAGAGATTCAGTTGTGTGTAGAATTTAGGGATTTGAATTGTGCATCATTGAAAGACCATTATCCTCTTCCATCAATGGAGCAGATCCTTCAAACGGTGGAAGGAGCTTAAACATTTTCTTTTCTCGATGGATATTTGGGTTACAATCAAATTCTGGTCTAAGAATCCAATCAATTTAAAAGGGCTTTCACTACCAAGTGGGACATGTATTCTTACAACAAAATGCCATTCAGATTATCCAATGTCAGGGATACTTTCCAAAGAGTCATGGATATGGTGTTTAAAGGAATAATCAATGATATCATCTTGGTTTACCTAGATGACATAATCCATGTATTCTAAGCATCTAGATGATCACATCGTGCATCTAAGGAAGTTTCTCTGAAGGTGTGGGGAGTTTGGGGTTTCAATTAATCCTAAGAAGTGTATTTTTGTAGTGCATAAGGGAAATTTGTTGGGACATGTTGTTTCCACTAAGGAATATCAATTATCCAACCACGATTCATTCAATTATGTCCTTATCTCTCCTAAGTCATAAGAAGGGCCTCCCGAGTTGTAGTCATTTTTACCCCTATCACAAAAGAAAGGAACCCCATGCGCATCAGCCTATCACCCAAGGTACGTGCGGGTGCCAAGTCTCTCTTTTATGTGAGTTTATTAGGAAACATCATCCATGATTTATGTTTAAGAGAATTAAAAGGAGTTAAGACATACAAGCACCATAGAGCTCAAAACGGCTTCTAGATCCTTGTAGTCATTTCAGATAGAAAGTACTTAACAGATGATATAATTTGTACCAAAACAGAAAGAAGTTATATAAGCATCCATACTTAGCATAAACATAAATGAAATAGAACTTATGAGAAATATGTAAGCATCAGAATCATCAATGTTCATATATATGTAAGCTGGTAACCTCATTACATCCATGGAGCCATTATAGAATGTCACAGAGAAGTAGACCACAATCATGCATTATAACTAGACTAATGTAGCTAGGATATCAAAATAAATTTACACTCCCCATACCCATTAGACATCCTTTTCCAAGTACAATTACCCACTATTAGAGTTCTTATAGTATTTCTACAGAGCTCCACCTTCTCTCTAGTTCTCTCTATTTACTTTTGTAGGCACTTGTATATATAGCCTTTCTAGACTACCAACTTATCCTCTAGTGCCCTCAGATCTGATGCCAATTTTCTAAATGTGCTCCTCCATGTTAGCATGCTCCTCTAGGCCTAAGATTTCCAATTTTTACCATGATGTGCTTCTAAAAGCTTCTACCGCAGAATGCTCCTTCCTGGGTCAATCTGCTAGGCTAGCACCTTATCCATTCCGTATCTCGCAGATGGGTCATGATTTTCTATATGTCCTACCCAAAACACCCAATATGGCTAAGTCCTAAACCTTGGTTCTGTCCCACATGCACCACGTGTGCCACAGTTTCCTTAAACCCTTTCCTAAACCCTACCCTGAACGCCTTATCCTTGCGCACCTTTCTTCAACTAGGACTTACGTGATTACATGCCTCTTGTACTTAGCCAATATTTTAGGGTCCCAACATCACCCCACACTACACCTATTCTCTATCCGTGGGAACACTTCTCTAGTGAAAAGAAAGAATATAATAGGCTTATGCCTTAGAACAAGAATAAGGGGATGAAATAATTGGGAAAGAAGAAAGAAATGGAAAGTGAAGGAATCACTGCAATAAGCTATGAAAATCCTTTTGCAATTCAGCCTCCAACTTGTTCCAGGCATCGAATTCATCCTGCACTCTCTGACAGAGGTCGCCAACCAGGGCACTCACCTCCCAAAAATTTAGTCCATTTCCTTGTGCGCTCATGGTGTCAATGATTTTCTCTAACTCCTTTCCTACATCCTACAATGCATCCATCCTTCATTTAATTTTCCGATACGGTTCCTTCAACTGGTTTTTATTGAACCCCTTAAGGTTTCAATGGCCTCAAATTTATTTTTGACCTTGGAAAGGATTTTTCCCTTTTCGCCCTATTCCCTTGTTCTTCTCCTGGAACTCCTTGAGTTCTACTTCATGAGTGGTGACCAAGGTGCCCACTTTTTCTCTATCCACGCAATTATCATACTTGGCCTCAAAGCAGTCCAGAAGTAGCCTTAACATCAACAAGAACCTTGTTGTATTTTTGATGATCATTATGACCTTCAACTTATCCTCTTACTCTAGGTGAGCAGCCACTTCTTCTGTAGACTCCAAAGCTAGCAGTTGTCTCTCCATGGTTAGGACCCTTGTTAAATCCTCCAGGCATCCCAAGGAATATCTATACTTCTACGTGGGCGATGGTAGGTCTGGATGCTTCAATACTATGGCCTCATTAATGGACTCCACCTTCTTGTATACAACACATACCTTAGATTTTTCATCCTTCAACTCACGCTGCCACTAGGCATTGATCAACTTCTCTTGACTTATCTCCTTTGTCCTTGTAGCTAGCTCTTCCTCTTTCTTCTTCATCTCCCCCTCTAGATCTCTGATTCTATCACTCTACCAAGAGTCTAGCTTTGATCTCAATGGAGACATTGTTGAGCGTATCGCACAATTGTTCATCTAAGAGCAGCTTGGGTATCCACCACGAGGTTATCTTCTCTTGGTCTTGGAAATGTTATTATTTCCCTGTGGCTTACCTCAAATTATGGATCATCAAGGTAGGACTCTATTGCCCATGAGAGCATCTTCCTTGTCCATGGGTATGCAACCTCCCTATCAAAAGATGACATTTCTACGAGCTCCTCTGCTAGAATTGTACCTTAGAACCACGTGCAAAATACTTTCTTGGGGTCATCAACATAACCCATCTCTGGAATCTACCCTCTACGAACCTTCCTCCCATGCACGTACTTTAGGGACACTTACAATTAAAATGGTACCTCTAGTGCTATCATGGTCCTCTTCTGCTCTCCTCTTTCTCTTTGTTCAATCCCATCTCGGTAGCGCTATGTTCCAATTTCTCCTCCACCAAGGTCTCAATGTTCTTTGTTTCTTCTCCTCATACCACCTTGGTTGTCTATTCTTGCACAGATCTTGGGGCCTTCGATTCTATGCACTAGCATCTTCACTTTCTCCCATGTCCTAGGCACCTTCTCCTACTTGGCTATCCTTGCACCACACGAAAAGGAACCCTTGTTCCTCTTCTCTACCTTCTTCTTCCAAATCATGCACATTGAAGACAAGTGGCCCTTGATCTTTTCTAGGATCCTCTTCCCCACTAACTTCTTCTCCACTATCATCTTTTTCACCTATGTACTTCTCCAAACTCCCAGTTTCTTCTGAGGTGGTTTCCTCTTCTATCCTCTCGCTTCTTCTTGACCGGGGATTCTAGTGTAGGAGACTTTGTTTATTCTTCTCCGATGAATCCTTGTCTCTGATGGATTTTTGGATCTGGAGTCTTCTCTTTGACTATGGGCATCTTCTTGCGTGCATACATACTTGGTTCTAGAACTTGTCCCGGGGATCCTATTACCCGTGTGTGCCTACTACACTTGGTATTTTCTTCTCTAGCTCTTTTTCCTCTCGTTTGGACATGGGTCTCTTCCTACCAATTGGGTCTTGAGGTTTAGACACCTCATTCTCCGAATATGTGCCCTTCTTAGACTTGGGTCTTCGTGGATGTATACACGTGCCACGGATCCTTCGTAATTGGCGAGTCACGGGCCTTGTCATTTGAACTTCATGTGACATGTACCACTCCACGTACACACATTTACCAGTAGACTAATCCTTTAAACATTTCCCGTGATCTGGTATAGATTACCAAGGTCTAGCTTCAACTTCTTGGACTCCTTAAACTTGTTTACTCCGCTGGAAGTATTGAGTTGCATGAAGGCAAAGGGGAGCTTACACCATGGGATCCATGTATCATCTGTCGGTTTGAATCTTCCCAGGAAGAAATGATGGTACACAAAGCAAATTCCGATTCTCCCTAGTGGCTGCTTGAAGTTGTTTGGGATTTCTCCATTCCACCCTCGAACGCAATCCTCGTGCACATATACCATTTCTCCGAGCATGCCTTGTGCACGGTTGTCATAGTATCACAAGAATATTTTTCAAACATCTTTATGGGTGAGGGGTCTTCGTAGGGTATTTCCACATGAACTTTTCTCGATCCATTTGGTACCTTGATCTCTGAAAACACAATGGTTAGCAAGACAATGCCAAGAAAGGATTTTATCACCTTCCTTTTCACAACTAACAATCTCATCCATGCTAAATGTGGACAAGTTATAGATGGTGCCCTCTAAAATTTTCTTTCACACATGCAACCATGGCTTATTAACTTGGGTGCATCTCTCTTAGCCATTTAACTTTGACACCGTGTGTGCAGCTATCTTCATTAATGGGTCCTTAATGTTTGTACTATCATAATACCTTAAACCCTTCTTATATGCATAGGCGGAAATAGTTTCCTTAATTGCCTCTTTGTCACTTAAGTTGTCTTCCAACCCATCTCCTTCATAGACAAGGCACAGTGAAATGAGAAATGAGCTATGGGGTTATATGCATCTTGCACCCTACGAAGTGGAAGTAGTATTCATTAATGTGTGACATTAGCCATTGATACAGCGCTCAAGATTCCCAAAGTAGGGAAACTCAAAGAGTTGTAATAAACCTACCTTCAATAACTTGACCTTCACATCATCGTTATAAATGGGAAAACCATTTGGTGTCCTTTTTGTTCATTGGGTACACTAAATCCAAAGTGCCATCTCCTTCTCGATTATGCTTGTATGATGATTATAGTCATTCACAGACATGTTTCTCGATGGGACTCCTACTCCTTCCCTAAGAACACTCCATCTAGGTACTACATTTCTACATACCACTCCTCATTTGTGCATGCATTAGTTTCTTGTTGTTTTCCCTTGCCCTTGCCCTTCTTGGGTGTGCTAACTGGTTTCTTGGGTGCCATTATCTAGGTCTTCTTACCACTTCAATCACTCTATGTTACTTTGTTCTTCCGCTCTCTCCAACCTTAGATCTCAAACTTGTGAAGAAAATTCCTTAAACCTGTTCCTAGTTCTTCAAACCCTAATTGGGATACTCCCTTCACAAGACGGTGCCTTCTCACACTTTTCCTACACCCGTGAAATCCCTTCCTTCTAGTTCACAAATCCAAACTAGTTACTCATGCTTCAACTCTTCAAATTTTTCTTCACACGGATCTATTTTTTTGAAAGCCCTAGTTTGCAAAGATGCAACAAAATGCTTCTTTCTCCTTATACGTAAAGTAAATAATGAAATGCCTTGACCCTTTATTTATAGTTTTTCCCTTTTAAGCATTAAGTGCTACTTCACCTACCACCATACCTTTAACATTTAATGTGGATTTTTCAAACAAAGTTTGACTTTAGTGCTTTTCCTCACGTGCCCAAACCTACGCGGACAATCTTCCAACCTTCTGATGCACAACCAATCCATCATGACAGGATACTCTTGCACATACATCACTAGTACCGAAGGCACTTCTTCTGTCCTAATTTTTGCTCTTACCTACCTCGTGTTGATTATGCACTTTTTCCTCCTTTGTACGTGGGATCTAAAAGTATCCTTATCTTAACACCATCCATCCTTTTCCATTTTTTCTTTTCATACACCTCTTTCAACAGGGCCATTCAACCAAGATTTTTAACACAAACTACCTTGGCACTTTAACCATGCTCTCCTTCACATTCTTCCACCCCACACTAAAATGATGTGTGGTCATCTATGCATTTAAAAATTCTCAAAAAGTAATAAGGTTACCTACGCCCAAGGCACAAAACAAAACAACAACACGAAAGGAAAACACAAGAAAGAAAAACATAAAGGAAAATTCTAAATTAACTGGAAAAAATTCCTTATTTAAAAACATGAAGAATCCTTATTTATAGTAGGGCTTCACCTACTCCCATTGAAGTATCCAGAAATTTTGTTCCATCCAACGCTTGAATCGCACGCGCCCAAATCAAGGATGTATGAGATTGTGTAGGGACTCACCAATGGACTTTCAACTTCCCAGATGGCACAAAAACTTTGAATCATATAGTAAGACCATCCGCCCAACTTCAAACTTCTTGTTTCGATGTGGTTATCATGCCATGATTTTTCTTTTCTTTCTATATTGTTTGGATCCACCTAGCGAGTGATAATCTTTCATCCAAATTTTAATCAGTTCATCAAATATTTCTTCTAGTGCTATCTCATCAGCTAACCCTCCTGCGTGCATTATTCATAGAGAAGGTAACATGAATTCAACCGATAGAACAACTTCCATGCCAAACACCAATTGAAATGGTGTGGCTTTGTTCACCTTTTATAAGTTGTCTTGTAAGCCCATAATACTGCTGATACTTTGTCATCCCAATCTTGTCTTCTAACATCACAAATTTTGGTTAGGTTATGACTCAATATTTTTGTTGAATGCTTCATGGTTCCATTTTCTTGTGGGTGATAGGGTGTAGTCTTGTGATGAGCCACCATGAACTCTGCTAATAGGATCCTCATGGTCTCATTCAAGAAATGCATACCCCTATTGCTGGTTAAACTCAAAGGACATCCATACCTTGTGATAATGTTCTCCCACAAAATCTTGTTCTTTGTGGCTACTATGCGAGTCTTTAGTTAGGGATGCCTCGCCACCTTTTCAAAGATTTCATGCAAGTGATGACATAACATGATCCAATCTTATGCACTGCTGGTGCAATAGGGCCTACAAAGTCTATTGCCCACTTTTCAAAAGGTTGTGCACTAGGGATAGGGTGCAAAGGCATTTCATCTCTCTTTCATGGCTTTCCAATGCACTCGAAAATGGTCGACTCTTTACAATAGTCTTTACAATCCTTGTACAGGGTTTCCCACAATAGTCCTACCATTAATATCTTACACACAAAGTAGCATTACCTACATAATTCCCACCCACACTTCCTCTATGTGCTTCCTCCATGATGGAGAGGCAATCATGCTCTAGTACACACCTACACAAAACTTCATCATTCCCTAACTTGTACAAGTCCCCAATGATCAACATGTAGGATGTGGTGCATATGGCTAGTTGCTTCTTCTCTAATGCCTTCATCCCTTCTAGCTTCACACCTTCCTTTAAAAATACTACAATCTCCTCCAAATCTGAGGGTGCACTCCACAACGTAAATAGTTGTGCATATGGCATTGTCTCTTTAATACTTTGTGCATCCTCCTTGAATCGATTCTTGAAAAATGATAAAGTCCACAATTACTCTTCCCAGGCTTCACTACTACCATAAACTTAAACTCTTGAAATAACAACACCCACCGACATATGCGCCCTTGTAGAATGGGCTTGTTCACCAAATACTTTAACACCATGTGGTTGGTGTAAAATACAAAGGGAGTTACTAGTAGATACTTCCTAAACTTGAAAAGCACATAGATCATTGACAATGCTTCACACTCAGCAATGGTGTAATTCTGCTCTGATGGTGTCAACTTCCTACTTGCAAAACACAAAGGATGATCAAAAATTCCTTCACCTAGCTATGTAAGAACTGCTCCAATAGTGGTTCCTAAGGCATCTACATGGACATGGAAGGGCTTGTCCTAAGAGGGAAAACGTAATATAGGTGTGGTGACAAGCCTATCCTTTAATGTGTCAAATTCCCTCTACTACGCCTCTCCCCAATGGAAGTAACTTTTATGTCTGAGCAGCTCCTCCAAAGGTGTGGCGATCTTGTCATACCCTTTGATGAATTTCTTGTAATAACCCATATGCACAAGGAACTCGCGCACCGTGCTTTGTCTAGTCAACTCCCCTAACCTCATAATGACTGCAACCTTGGCAAGATCTACTAGCAAGCCCTCCTTACATATGATATGCCCCAATAATGTCCCAAAGGGTGTAAAGCAAAGACACATTTCTTAATGTTGAAGGATACCTCTCAAACATTAACCTCAAATTATCACAATGGTCTTTTACTAGCCCATACACTATCCAATCATCCAAATAGACCTGAAGAAACTTATGGATGAAGTCTTGGAATGCCTACACAAGTATGCACGAGAAAAAAATAGGCACATTCTTTAACCCAAAGGGCATGACCATGTATACAAAACTTCCCCATTCAGTGGTGAAATTTTTCTTCTCCCCGGTCTTCCTCTTGTAATCCAGATTGGCAAAGACTTCAAAATCCATCCGTAAAGGAATAGATTTCGCACCCAGTGACTCCCTCCAAAATTTCTTCAGTGAAGGGGGTTGGAAAAGGATTGATGAAACAAACTACGTTTAGCTACCTATAATCCACGCAGATCCTAATCCACCTATCCTTCTTGATGTTGATTACCATCGGGCTTATCCATTTTGATTCTTTCATTTCTTCAATGATCCCATAAGCTATCATTTTTTCTATCTCTTCCTTAAACTTCATGCGTAAATTGGGATTCATTTAGTAGGGTCTCTTCTTAACTAGGTGCGCACCCTCATTTAACTTTATTCTCATCTCCCCCAAGGAATGGTGGATGCCTTTGACCTCATGGTACCCACATGGGAATAAATCCTCAAATTCACACAACAGATCAATGATCTTAGAGACTTCCTTCTCCAACAAGTAATCTCCAATGGTAGCCTCCTTAGGTTCTTCTTCTAAGCTGATGTTAACCTTTTTTTAAGGGCACATGATAGGCACAAAGTGTGAGTATCAACATTGTCCAATACCTTGCGTGTACCTACAGAATGGTTAACATCCAAGCTCTTTGCTTCCTCCCCATCAATCACATATACCAACTTACCTTTTTCCTTTTCCAAACACACACACTCAAGCTGTAACTCTTCTATTTCCTCTACCTCTTCTTCAAAGTGCACCTCCAAACCTCGGTCCACCTAAAGAATCTCTAATAGCCTCTCTTCTCGCCGTGGCACTATCCCCCATGGTAAGGCACTTGACAACCTTCAAGGCCTTATCAACTCGATGGCTTAGTACTCGATACTTAAAGGTTTAAACGAGGTCAGATGCTAGATGTTACCAATTCCTATCTAGTGGCGTGTCTACGAATGTATGTACCATGCACTGCGTAACCCTCGCAGTGTAGAATATAGCTTGTGTACCCAGGAGGGACAAAGTGGCAATACTTCCATGCCTTCTCTCCGATCCTTTTACACTCCTAGACATAGAAATAGGTGGGCACCTTCCCATGGTAGTCCTTTATGGCGGTGGACACATTTATTCTAGAGAACTCCGATAGAGAAAGAAATTATCACTTCACGCCATTCCAAAAGTCTCTTTAGATGTGTAGCCCACCACCGTGCCATTGTGCCGAGCAAGACATAACTTAACATCCCTCTCTATTCCTTCTCCTCCTTCCACTGAGCCTCCATTTCCTACAAAAAAATCTTAGGGAAGGCTCCTCTTGAATACTTAGGTAACTCCTTTCCTCCTAGGTGTCAGACTATGCACACCTTTGTTACCTTTGTTATCGATCCTCTTAACTATCATTTGATCAATTCATAAGTTCCATGCACCCAATTATCACATGCTAGACTAGTGGTATCACTTACTGACTGAGTATCCTCAAACTAGATAACTCTGTTGGTAGGATAGATTATCTCTAGGTCCCTGATTGAGCACACATATATAATTTCTAGAAATTTTTCTCCCAAAGGTTTAGTATAGGGTGTGGAATTCCCATCAACCAAGGGTATAATGACTCACTCCTTATTTTCAAAGCTGATGTACCCTTTGTTGAATTGAAGGTCTGCATTGTTCTTGTAACACCATGGGTGCCCAAGTAGTGTTGGGAAATTTTCTACCTCGGTGAGCACCAAGACTTTAAAGTCCCCAGTAAACTTAACTCCCTAGATAGTGATAGTTGCATCCTTTAAGACACCGATGGGCATTGCCTTAGTCTTGTTTTCCATATATAACACATTTGAAGATGGTTGTAATGTAGGTCTCCCCATTTGATGTCATGCATCCAAAGTGAGAATATTGACCTCCATGTATGTGTCAATGAGGATATTACTAAGGATCCATCCATATAAAAGTGCATCCAACATGGTCTCCTTGTCATATTCAAGGCTATGAGAGGGAAGGTTTACATGCAAGACCTTCCTCTCGTGCTCTCCTCTGGTGTGGGGTACCTTCTCTCTCAACCATGATCCTAGCAAGGGAATGATATTCTCTTGCCTTATCATTTTACATACTTACTTGACCTTATCTAGGTCATCCTTTGGTTCCTTTACCCTTCTTCTATGCTCCTCCCTCATGGAATACTCCTTTAGACACTAAATTTCTCCTTGTAAACTCCAAATGACATCCATGGTATCTTGATATACCTCCTTTTAATGTGTAGGGTCTGGGTACTTCCCATGAACTACTTCTTCCCTTGAAACTAGGTTCTTTTGCCTTGGTATCTCCTTTGTACGCATGGCTTTTACTCTTGTTGTTACCAAAATAGGATCCAAACCTACATCCTGTGTTACCCATGGCATCCACTATGTGTCTTCCTTCTTAATTCTAACTATTACAATGCTCTTGTCTTTCCAAAGGTCGCACATTCATGTGCTCAAACAACTCCGGGCACTCCTCATACTTGTGCTTCTTTCCGCACCATGAGCACTACAATAGGTCCAAGCACTCTTGTTTGTAATGCTCTGTAGACCCACAATTAAAACAAGGTCCACATGGGAACTCACTCCTTCCTCCTCTGCAGTTACCATGACCATGGAATCCTCCGTGAAATCCCCTTCTGCACGTGACTCTATCTCATGTGCTCCTTATAACAGCTATCATCACCCTTAGAACTACCGGAAATGCTGGTCCGCATACCCCATGATCAATGGCCTCATGGATCTTATCAATGAGCCTATAGTCCTTAGTATCATGGATTGTATATGTGTAGATCTTATAGTAGTAAGACACGTTCTTCTAAATTGTGCATTATAACAAGGGGCATCTACTTGCATCATGGTCCTCATGAAAAATTTCACGCATATCATTGTCATGGTGCATACTATCCTCTGGGAAACTATCCTCGACATGCCCTTCTACTTCACATTTTGTGCACCATAAACCATCACTGAGTCTCATAGGCTAAGTTTGCAGACAACTTCTTCAGCTGCTTAGCCATAGCAGAAATTTGAGCCTCGAGGAATGGTCTAACACCAGTATCAACACTACCAACATCCTCGGCACACAGAGTAGCTTATAACACCTCACGCAGGTCTGTGAAAGTTTTATGAGACAAGGCGCTTCTAAAATGTGTGATCAATCCCCAACAAACTACCGAGCATGCTATGAGGGGTGAATATCATATGATAATTCGAGATAAAAGAGTTTTAAATCATGCATCATAATCCCACACACTCTCTCGCCATTCCTTATTGAATCTCCTTCAAGGCACTAATGCTCTTCTGTTTAAACTTAGGGATGTGGAATTATACCAAGAATTCATTCTTTAGAGAAGTATAATACACCACTATTTGATGAGGGTCATATTTCCTATACCGGCTATACACGCACCCTTGCAACGTGGTTATAAAATGACTAGCCTTCCACTGCTATTATGATACCCTTTTCTTGCCATAGTAGTTAACACTTGTGAACATGTTCTAAACATACTCAATACGTCTCGTAATCAAGAAATTGTAAAGACATTTCAAAGAAGACTTGGGGGTGGTTGGGGCCCGTATCCTCCTAATCCAGAGCCTTAGTTTCCTCCTATGTTTCCTCTACTAGCTTGACCCACTAGGTCCACCAGGTCCTGTGCCTCCTAAACCACTAGATCCACAAAACCCACCAACTCTTATTCCTCTTGAACCACTAGATCCACTAGGTCCTATTCCTTCTGACCCCCTGGATCCACCAGATCTCATAATGGTCATGTCAAGGGTCCCCATAGTTCCACTGAATTGCACACCGATGGTCTATGATAATACCCCACTACTAATAGTATACCTTGTACCACTTCGAGATACGAGACCAAAAGCTTGTGTGTCTATACCTTGCCCAAAAATTCCTCCTAACACTGGATTGGTGTTTACAGCCATAGAAGGCCCAAATGAGAAATTATATCTCTTGGGTGTAGACTGATCACTTCCAATGTAACCAACTGGACTAGTAATATTTTCCCCTTAATTTGGAAAACCAAGTGCCAAGGTTTTGGTCACTAGGTGGGCTCAGATGTGCACCAATGGTTCTTCTCTCTCCGCACAAAGAACTCTCATTATAAATCGAAGGGGTCTCTCTTACGCACTTGCCTAGATGGGGTCGAACAAACTGCTCAGGTTCTACATCCTCTACATGAACCTCAAATCCTTCCCATAATGTCTTCTACCATACATCCATCACACCTACAACCTCACATTTTCTAGAAATCACCCTTTCATGTGCTTCACTATACTTGAGTCGTCTCTCCTCCCTTTCTTTCTCCATCACAACATCTGTCATCTTCCTCCATCCTAGCTTCCTCGTCCAACACTTAGAACAGTTTAGCTGGCCATTGGAAATGCCTTTAAACTCATGGTAACTATCAAGATATTCATTTCCAAAGGGATAACACGTAGAAATGATCCTTTGGGCTCCCAAAAACTCAAACTTAGCAACCTCTAGACAGGAATATGTGGAAATGGCATACTCTAGAGTGTAGCTAGCTAGTACTCCTTTCCACCAATGATCCACAACATGAGTCCACGTCAGATCTACATCCTGCAGCCTCTGATATTTTTCTTGGGTCCACACACATGATCCATGATGCCAACTAGATCTAGATGCATTGGCTAAGATCCACTCATATAGTTCTACCAGAAGTAATAGAAAAAAATTCATACAAATCGTGGTAGAGGTTCTCTTCTACCCATCTACGTGCATCAAAATCAGTACAATGTTGAATCTCTAAGAAAATTCATCTTCTCGTGCTCTTGAACCATGATTCAACACCTTAAAAAGTTAACCACTCTGTCATTACCCACTACACAAATCATGATGTATGTCATTTCCTACTAAAACTTCAAAAACAGTCCCGGTAACAAACAATCAAGATGTAGTCATTTTTACACCTATCACAAAAGAAAGGAACCCCATGCGTGCCACCTATCACCCAGTGGATGTTGGGTGCTCACCTGAGGCATGCATGGGCACCAAGTCTCTATTTTATGTGAGTTTAGTGGGAAACATCATCCATGATTCATTTTTAAGAGACTTAAAAGGAGTTAAGACATACAAGCACCATAGAGCTCAGAACGACTTCTAGATCCTTGCAGTCATTTTAGACAGAAAGTACTTAATAGATCATATAACTATTATCACCGAATCACAAAGACACCCTGTGCATGTATTTGAACTCACAGGTGTGATTGGATAACATGGGTACTATCTCCAATTTGTGGGACTTGCTACTTGAGACAGACTCCCGAGAAAGCTAGTTCTTGCTCCTAAACTACCTGCCACAATCTACTCTAATGCAGGATAAGCTAACTGTTCTAATCTAAATTTCCAAGGGACCAGGGAGAGAGAATACATAAAATGAAAGCCTACACTAAAGCGGTGATACACCAGAAAAGGAGGGTGTGAGAGTAATCTCCAAATGTGTGAAATACAGAGGCAAAGTGCACACTAGAAGAGGTGATGACAGTTCACCACAATCTAGCAAAAATGCATTCACAACAATATTCCAAGCATACACAATGTTAATGAATCCCTGCAAGAACACAATAATAGACACAATATTCTTATAGAAAGATCAAAGGGGCAAGAAGGATGCAAGAAAACACAGCAGGGGAAGATACATCCACAAACTGATATTTTATTGCTTCATGATATGCACAGTTCGATCTATTACAAGATAAGGGCCTGGATCACCATGCAAGGAGTCCACTACAAGGGCCTGCAACACACTGGCTTCACAAAGCAATTTTGGCAGAGCTTTGCTACCCAAAAACTCTCCCCTTTACAATGAGCCCAACACTCCAATTTATAGAAAAATGAGAAGGAGAAGAGAAGGGAAAATGGAAATCCTGAAATCTGTCCTTCAACCACCTGTAAGAAGCATTAAATTGAGTGAAATGATTGTATATTACTTGTAAAAGGCTCCCCATACTGTCCCATGTGCTGCAGCAGAGAAAGAATGATGACCATGCCTCTTAATTGCACTCCCAACTACCAAATAAAACACTGTTCTGAACCCGGCCACGTTTCCTTAAAAACCCAAACAATTTCTAATCAAATCTGGAATTTCTTTATTTCTGTGCATCGGGCTCAGAACCACAATTCCAACAGTACTAATTTTGTGCGATTTCGTTGAGAAATGCAAAAGTTATGGCCTTCTGAGTGTGGGCAGCTATTTTGGGTCCGACAGTGCGTTTTACATTTGACGGAATGAGCATTGATCGATCGAGCCGAATATGTTTCTTTTATTTAAATATATCTACCCTCATTAAAATTAAGAAATCTAGTTTTTTTGGTGTAGAGGATGTCGTGTTTCGTTCCGTAAAAGTCCAATTTTATGAAAATTGAGCTCGAGTCAAAAGTTATGGCCGCTTTGAAGTTTCCGACCAAACGTTGACTTTTCTTCCTTCCTTTGGCCATTTCGCTTTTTGCGTCCCAAGCGTCCCTTTGTCCCATTTGGTTTCGGACCGTTTGGGAAAAATTCACCTGGTTCGGCCGGTTCACGCCCTTTTGTCCCAACTGTTCCGGGACAAAAGTTCTCATTTCGGCCGGTTCGGCCGGTTCACGTACTTTTGGCCCGCGCGTCCCAGACTATTTCGGGCTGCCTTGACTCATTTCGCCCGGTTCGGCCGGTTCGCGTCTTTTTGTCCCGCTTGTCCCAAAGGCGACCCTCTCAGCAGTTAGCCAATTTTTTCTCTCTTTTCGGCCAGTTCGGATTTCCGCGTCCCGCGCGTCCTTTTGGCCCGGATGTCCCATTTGCTTTCGGACCGTCTGGCGGCCTTTCGGCCGGTTCGCGCCCTTTTGTCCCAACTGTCCCAAATGCTGCGAGGACTAGGACTTAGCCATTTTTCGTGATTTTTCCTGGCCCGAGCTTGTTTTTGCAAATTTTTTCACATTTTCTCAGAACTTGCTCTCTTCTACTTGGACAGGGGAGTTAGAAAAATATGAGGGGACCCTAGAAACATGAATTTTTGCCCTGACTCAATCTATTTGCCTGGGACTAAAGAATTTGATGCATGTTATCAAAATTACCTTGAGGGTGAATTTTGGATAACAATAACTTGTACCAAAATAGAAAGAATTTATATAAACATCCATACTTAGCATAAATATAAATGAAAGAAAACTTATGAGAAATATGTAAGCATCATAATCATCAATGTTCATATATATGTAAGTTGGTAACCTCATTACATCCATGGAGCCATTACAGAATGTCACGTAAAAATTAAACCATAGTCATGCATTAGAACTAGACTAATGTAGCTAGGCCATCAAAATAAATTTAAACTCCTATACCCATTATACATCCTTTCCTAAGTATAGTTACCCACTAACAGAGTTCCCGCACTATTTCTACAGAGCTCTTCCTTCTCTCTAGTTCTCTCTATTTTCTTCTCGACACTTGTATATATTGCCTTTCTAGACTGCCAACTCATCCTCCAATGCCCTTAGATCTAATGCCATGTGTCCGAATGTGGTTCGATTGTGAACATGCTCCGCCAGTGCCCGAGATTTCCACTTTTACCATGATGTGCTTCTAGAAGCTTCTACCAGAGACATGCTCCTTCCTCGGGCCAACTGTCGCTGTGCTAGCACCTTATCCATTCTGCATGCATAGACGGGTCATGCTTTTCCATGTGTCTTGCCCAAAATTCCTAATATGGCTAAGTCATGAACCTTGGTTCTATCTATGTATGCCACACATGCCACGGGTTTCCTTAAACCCTACCCCCGCGCACCTTATCCTTGTGTGCCTTTCTTCAACTAGGAATTGCACGCCTACATGCCTCTTATACTTAGCCAATATTTTAGGGGCTCAACAAGAGTTTTTGGAACCATTAAATTCATACAAAGATTTATCCCTCAATTCACAACATTGGCTAAACAATTGACAACCATGCTGAAGAAAAATATGCCATTCTCATGGAAAAAGGAAGGACGAGAGAGATTCAAAGCCATCAAAACAAAAATTTCTCAAGCTCCCATGCTAGTGAACCCCAGGTTTGATAAATATTTTATCCTTTATGCTTTTACAGGTCAAGAGAGCATTTCAGGGATCCTCACCCAACAAAATGATGATCTGATGGAGCAGCCAATTTCTTTCTTTAGTCAATCCCTCAAAGACTACGAGCTCAAATACTCATTCATTGAAAAAAAAGTCTTTACGGTTATTCAAGATTTGAAGAAATTCAAGCACATGTTGTCCAACAACAAAATTCATCTGATGGTGTCTCATTCAACTGTCAAGGATTTTTATTGAACAAAGAGATGAAGAAAGCATGTTGGATGGATCACGAAGGTGATGGAGTATGATGTGCATATCAAGGTTACCAAACTTGTCAAAGGTAAAGGTTTATGTCAACAACTTGTTGCAGATATGGAATCAAAAGGTGATGAGGATGCAACACTCCTAAACACTAATGAGAGTGATGATAAAGTTGATTGGTTATCCAAAATGAAGAATTTCCTCTTCTTAGGAGTATATCCTGTGAACATGGATAAAAACCAAAGATGAACTTTCCGTCTTTAATCTATTCCATATGTTCTGGTAGATAACATTCTCTTTCAAAAGGATTTGAATGGTGTCCTCCTTTGGTGCATAGGACCAGAATAGGTAAGTAAGATACTAGAAGAGTTTCATAATGGCCTATCTAGAGGACATTACTCTGCACTGAACAACTGCTACCAAGATCATGTGAGCCGGTTACTATTGGATGGATTTGTTCAAAGATGCCCATCTTTGGGTAAGGAAGTGTAAGGAATGTGCCTTTTTCACCGGAAAGTAAAAGTTGACAGCTCTTCCACTGCATCCAATTCAAGTGGATCAACCCTTTATTCAATGGGGTTAGACTTCATCGGAATGATTAATCCTCCATCTAGTGATGAACATAAATGGGTCCTTACTTCAATAGACTATTTTACTCGATGGACAGAGGCGGTAGCATTGAAAGAGAGAAATGAAAAGGTAGTTTTAGATTTCTTGGAAGGTATAATGACAAGGTTCGGTGTTCCTTTTATAGTCATTTCAGACAATGCGATGGATTTTCTTGGTATGAAGTTGAGTGAATGGGCTATTAAAAATGGGTTATACCTCAAGACTTCGTCTAATTACTATCCATAAGGAAATGGATTGGCTGAGTCTAGTAACAAAAACCTCATAAGGATTATTAAGTGCATGATGGAAACTAGTAATAGGACTTGGCATACACATCTTAAGACCTCCTTATGGGTAATACCGCCTTATCGGTAGATTGGATTACACCTAAAAGGGCCATAGGGAATTCTCTTTTCGTGCTTGTATATGGAAGGGAAGTAAAACTTCCGCTCTCCTTAGAGTTACCTTCTTTAGAATTATCTCATCAACTTGAAGTTATGGAGAGTGACCCTCTGACAGTAAGGTTTAGTGAACTCATGGAATTATATGAAGTAAAAAACAAGGCTATGAATACTTTGGAGTAACATCAAGCTCGTGTTAAGAAATATTTTGACAAGAAGGCGTCCGAAATGCATTTTCAAGAGGAATATTTAGTCCTAAAATGGGATGAAGACAGGGCCAAACTAGGAAGGCATGCCATGTTTGATGCTCTTTGGAGTGGGCCACACATCATCACAAGTTGTAAAGAGGAAAATTCATTTTATCTATCTAGGATCAATGGAGAAGAATGGCCCATTCATCTGAATGGGATACATCTCAAAGCATGTTATTGAGAAGCATTCCACCCCCTGTATAGTTTAGTTAGGTGGTTTCCTCATTTTTGTGTTGTTGTTGTTGTGGTTTCCTCATTTTGGTTTCCTCATTTTGGTTATGCACATTATTGTTGTGTGTTGTTCTTTTTTTTTTCTCATTTTTGTGTTTTGTGTTGTTCTGCACAGTGTTTCATCATTGGAAGTTTTTCAAGGAAGATTAAAGTTCCAAGTTTCAAGATATTCTCAATTCCTTGGCTGCTTTATTCAAAGTTTTGCGGTATGTTCTAGATGCCAAGTGTTCATTAGATTCAGTATACTTAATCCTTAGCAATCCAGGAGGTCTAGGATCAGATTTGCTCAAGGGGATTCTGGGATGTGTCAAGGAAGATCAAATTACTTTCACGATTCCAACATATACTCCATGCCCAATGGATGACTTAAGGCTATTGGAATCATGCTTAGCAGTGAATCATCCTTGAGAGCTCGCCATAAATTTTATCAAATTTTTCCCCTTGGGGAAAAGTTGAACAACGGAGGGTCCTATTTTGGTCTAGCATTGAAAAGAATTTTGTGAGACATTCTGAATCATTTCAAATCTTGGAGGCTCAAGGTCTGATCAAAGTGTGAAAGTTTACCCCACGGGCCCACTTCTATCCAACTATAGAATAAATGATTAAAATTTATAATTCATTGTTTAGAGAGGTCTTATTTTTTTATTAATGGTGGAAAAAGGGTTGAGGGGACCCTACCCCATACAAGGATTTTATAAAGAGAAATGAGGGGTCAAGGGGATAGCCATTGAAACCCACTCAAAGTAACATGATCATACAAAGAGCCACCAGAAGAGAAACATAACCAGAGGGCACAAAATAGAATAACTAACGATGGCCAGAGAGATAAAGGTAAAAAAACACCAACATGAGAGGAAATCCACCTTCATTCATTGATTAGATCACCCACCGTCTGCATACATCCATTCCACTCTTTAACTAGACTAGCGATAGTGGATTTCTAGTATTTATAGTTGGGTTATGCAATCTCCACCTTAGGGCCAGACCCCTCTTTTCCTTATTTTTTACAATTTCCATTGATTGTATCATCTCAGCAAGGAGTTTGATATTTAGGATGTGTACATCTCTAATCAAAGGATAATACCCTTCATCTTCAACATGTCATTCTCCATAGAGATACACCTTTCATTGGCATTTTTCAGTTGTTCATTCAGCACAATAGAGGAGAGCTTCTCCACTTTCTCCTGTAACTCCCTCAAGTCAATTGTCACCATACTTATCTTGTGTCTATTTATATCGTGTCAAGCCTACAATTCTTGAACTCCCTCATGAACACATTGGACTTAACAACATTATCCTGGGCATTAAACAAATTCTTTTGGGCTGTTTTGAGTGCATGTAAACTTTCAATGCACCCTCCATATTTTTAGATATTTTATCCTCATAAGACTCATGGTTAAGCTCGAAGTTCTTCTCCTCACTACTGTCATCGTGGATGGCCTTCAAATCTTGATTACCCCCAAGCACCTCCTCACCCATATCTTCACCCACTATTCCTCGTAGTCCGAGCTAACCTCCATATTCTCATAGGGACAGAGTCCCTTTCTCCCGATGTTGTTTTTTAATGTTGACCTTAGCCAAGTGAGATCTAGTTCTTTATTCCATAGACTTCCCCATTTCCACCCTATTTGCACCATCCTCCACTACTTCTAGAATCACAAGCTTCACACCAAAACTAGTAGAGGTCCATTTGGCCAAAGCCCCAAATCTTTCATTTTTCCCAATAAGGGAGTTCCTAGTTTTATCATGGCTTTGATTAGGCCTTGATGCAGTGGAAGGGAGAAAGTACCCTTCTCGACCTGAGAGACAAAATTCATAAGAGAAAGGAACAAAAAGTTAGGAAAGTTATAGGGTATGTCATTTTGAATGTGGTTTAACATTGGAAAATGATACCCATAAATAACTTTATAACACCCTTCCAGTGTAATATAAGCCATAATAAGTTGAGAAATTTCATTGTAAGGATAGGGAAGATCCTCTCTTGCATAACCATTGTGGAGGATTTTAGGGGACCCCTTACCAAGCATGAAACAATCAATCTCCTGGCTATAATCTGATTTGGGTTTAAAAGAATTTTTCCCTCCTGAGATAGACCCAAGATTTTGGCAATGAACTTAGGAGATATAGTGAAAGAAAAATTGTGAACTTGAACATGGCCATCCTTCTAGGTATTCGCAACATATTCACTCAGAGTCTCATCAAAGCCATCAAAAATGTTAAAAACCTTATAATCAAATTTCCCTATTGAGAAGCTCCTCTTCCTCTTTGACATATCAGGGACCTTATTTGGTTCAGTCCTCACCAGTTCGCCACCCATGGTGCTAGAGTAATTCTTATTTTAGTAGATCGATATGTGCTTGTTATGGATTCCTTTCCCACACTTAGAGATATGATTCAAAATAACCAAGAGAACCACCCAAACTTTGACATGATAGGATATAAAGGTTTACACGAGTGTTAGATTTAGAAGATCCAAGTGCGTCACCCAGAGGGCTTTGTTACTGATTACCATCCTCATTGGAAGAAATGTAGGTAGGGGCTCTTTCCTAATCTAAGATATCAATGAAATTTTCATCCACATAGGATAGATCCTCAATCACCTTAAAAGCCTTAGCTTCCACCCCCTTATTGGCTAAAACATCAACCAATTTGTTTCCTTCCGAAAGACATGAGAGAAAGATATATCAACAAAGGAGACAAGTTTATTCTTAGCATTGTTGATGAAATATTCAATAGAGATAGAGATAGTACATTTACCCTCTCTCATGCATGAAATAATATTCAAGGAGTCTCCTTCCATGAGAAGGTTTTTGAACCCTTTCTCTTTAGCAAGCTTCATCCCCATTACATCGTAGCTGCCTTCGTAACATGGTTCGATTGAATTCCCAAACAAAAGAAATAAGCAAGGAGAAAACTTCCTTTGTGATCCTGAAAGAATCCTCCTCCACTTGCCTTTCCTAGATTCCCTTTAGATTCCCCATCAAAGTTGAGTTTGATAACTCCTTCCTAAGGTGGCTTCCACTCAACCCCATCTCTAGGATTACTTTTCCTAGGAATTAGGAAAAGGTTAAGTTCCATTTCTTGATGATAAACTATTCACAGTCCATGAATTCCACTTCCTTATTCTTGAGGATAGAAAAATTATTTCTAACATCCTGTAAACACTTGTTTAAAATCAATCTTCTAGGGAGTTTCTTGTTATTGAAAATCCTCCGATTTCTCTCTTTCCATATTTCCCACCAAGAATGGCCAAGGCTCATAATCCAAAGGTTTTTCAACCCTTGACTATTGAAAGGGAATTTCCATTGATTCTAGGATGATTGGAGATCTTTGGGAATAACCCACTTGAGCGAAAACATTTCCAAAAAATGAGACAAGATATGGACTGTAAAAAGGCAATCTAATAACATATGGTTCACCATTTCCAAGTTCTGTTCACAAAGAACGCATCTATTGACAATATGGAAGCCTCATTTGGAAAGGTTATCCATAGTAATAATTATATTTATCACCACTAGCCAACTGAAAACATTGACTTTGGGAGTTATATTCTTATTCCAAACCATTGTTCAGCAATAATATCTTCCTCACTAACTTCCTCTTCGAAGAAAGATATATAAGCTGATTTAACTGAAAAGTTCCCACTTTGTTCTCTTTGCCACACAATCTGGTCTTGTTCCTTGCTATTAGAAGACACATAATTTTTTTAAAAATCATTGAGGTTAACCATGAAGTGTTTTAAATTCCTTCCTATCCAATTCTATGTGTTTCCAGACCTGAAATATTTCTTGAGGTTCCATGTAATTGTTTATTTTTTCCCCATATTTGTCTTCTAGCAGTTTCGAGATTTGGGGAAATTTGTCTTTGAGGGAAAAGTTTCCAGCCCATTTATCAGTCCAAAAGCATATTTCATTTCCCTTCCCAATTTTCCACCTGCTTCCCTTAGCTGCGAGGTCCTTGGCCCAATTAATGGCTTTCCAAACACTTGACCCATTGAAAGACACTAGTTTGAAGATCCACCATTTGTCATTATCATCCAACCAATATTTTTTCTTGATAATTCTCATCTAAACCCCATTTTATTTTATGAGTCTCCAACCAATTTTGGCCAAAAGAGCTTTGTTCATTTTAGTCCAGTCTCTAAGGCCAAGTCCCCCTATCTTTTTTGTTTACAAACTCTATTCCAAGCCACCAATGAGATTCTATCTTTGCTTTCAGTACCACTCCATAGGAATCTTTTTGGATTTTTTCTAGTTTTTCTGCTATAATCCCAGGAAGTTGATAGAGAGACATAACATACACTAGGAGGCTTTGAAGGGAACTATTTAGGAGGGTGATTTTCCCTACCTGAGATAACATATTTGCTTTCCATCCCTTCTTATCAAATATTTCTATAAGAAAGTTCCAATCCAAACTAGAGGGTCTTTTATCCCCAAGGGGAATGCCTAAATATAAAGTTGGAAAAGATTTATAGACACAACCCAAAATATTAGCAATCTTCTTACATCTACTTTCCAAAGAATTAAGGAAAAAAGGGAACTTTTTCCATAGTTTACCAACTGACCTAAAACCTCCATGTAATCATCCAAGAGAGTTTTAAAAATTTTCACTTCCAGGATAGATGCTTCACCCACCATTATAGTATCATCAAAAAAATGCTGGTGGGACACCTTCTCCATTCCTCTCGCTGGAGATAGCCCTTTGATGAAACCATTACAAGTTTCAACATTAAGTCTTTTACTAAGAGCTTCTACCAGAATAATGAAGAGAAAAGGGAGAGGGGGTCCCCTTTCCTGAGACCTTGGGAGATAGGAAAGAAACCACAAGGGGTACCATTCATAAGAATAGAAAAAAACATTAGAAATACAGGATTTCACCAGGATTCTAAATGAATCATTGAAACCGAACTTGTCAAGAATTTTGTCTAGGAAACACCATGAGACCCTATCATACGCTTTAGCCATATCCAATTTTAGAAACATAGCATCCTTCTTGCTAAGTTTATCCAAATGTATAGTCTCTTTAATAGTAATGATCCTGTCTTGGATTTGGCATCCAAGGACAAAGCCCCCTTGTTGTTCGGATATGATTTTAGGTAGGATCAATTGAAGATGGAGAGCCAAAAGTTTCATGCAGATTTTGTAAGTAGTATTGTACAGCTTATAGGTCTAAAGTCTTTCAATTCCATTACATTGCCACATTTCAGAACTAGGGCTAGGAAGGTACAGTTCATATCTTTTAACATATTTCTCCCTTTGAAAAATTCTTTCACAACGATTATACACATCCTTTTTAAAAATATCCCAGAAATGTTGAAAAAAGAAAGCTTGAAACCCATCCAGGACCAGGGCCTTATCCAGGTTGAGATGTTTTACCATAAATTCCACCTCCTCTAAAGAGGGGATTGTAGAAAGAAGAGAATTATCTTCCTCAGAGACTAAGGAAGGGATGCAGTTTAAAAATCTTGCTCTTTGGCCAGGTTAGGAACACCGTGGTTCGTAAGCAAGTTTTTAAAGAAGGATATAGCTTCTTGATTAATTTCATTTTTCTCTTCCACAAAGGATCCTTCCTCTCTCCTTAACTTACAAATTATATTGAATCTTCTACGTTTCAGAGTAGACAGGTGGAAAAAACTTGTATTTTTGTCCCTTCTTTGAGCCAAGAGACCCTGAGATTTCTATCTCCAAAAGATTTCCTCTTTCCCAAGGATATTGTGGTATTTTGACAGTAGAGATATTTCCTTATCATAGTATTCTATTTCCAGATCCCCATCCCCTCCTTCATTTTTCTTCTAGAAGTTTAGCAGGTTGGATTTGAGTGCAACATTCTTCTGGAAAATATTACCAAAGCTTTTCTTGTTCCATATTTTGAGGTTCTTTTTAACGTTCTGAGTTTTTGGTAAGTCTAAACATCACAGTTCCCTGCACCTTCAGTTTCCACCACTCACTGATAAGGTCTTTCAAATCTTCACTATGGAGCCACATTTTCTCAAAGTGGAAGGGGGTTCTTCTTCTGAAAGGATTCTTAATTGTCGCAAAATCGGATTATGATCTGACCCTATCCTAGGAAGAGAGAAAAGAGTTATATCCTAGCTTAACCATTCTTCAAACTAAGGCACGGTCCAATCTCACTTGAATATGATGAACACCAACTCTTCTATTGGACCATGTATATTTACTTCCTTTAAGATCAATGTCATGGAGGAGGCTATCAGATATGAAGAGATTAAAATCCTCCATACCAATAGTATACTCCTTGGAACCTCATTTTTTTCCCATAGAGACAAAGGGGTATTAAAATCACCCATCACAATCCACTCGATCTAGTAATGTTGTATTTGAAAGTTTTAAGATGTTGCCATAAATTTTTCCTTTCTTTGTAATGAGTAGGAGCATAGATGTTGGATAAGATCCATTTTTTTGTTTTCCATATTTCTTATCATAATCACCATATGGTGATCTCTTTTCACCAACAGGGTGCCCTAAAAAGGTGTGGATCCCAAACCACAAATAACCATCTAGAGGTCACTTTGGAACTAACAACAAAAGCTTTTGAATGTTTCCAAGGAATTACAGAACTTAGGAAAACGTCTTCTTTCATTTTGGTTTCTTGTAGGACCATAACATCAATTTTTTGTCCTTCAATCAAATCTTTAAGAACCCTCCACTTCATAGGGCTATTGAGCCCTCTTACATTCCATGAGATGCAATTCATTTTCTAAGATTGGGTTTGTTTTTTTGAAAACCTTCTAGATCTAAACAAAGTTGTTTCCTTGAGTCTATTTCCTTCTGGGTTGATTTTTTCCTTAAATAAAATTTGTTTGGCCTTCCGAGTCTACTGGTGGAGCTTTCCACATTAATAGGATTATCACCGACCAAAAATTCTCCTTTTCTTGGAGGGGACATTAAGGATTCACCCTTTTTAGTAGATCCTTTTCTTTTCCCTAAAGGAGTTCTTTCCTGGTGACCTCCTTCTTATCCATAGTTATCTCCTCTTATTTACTTCCCATCTCTTGATTAATAGAGAAATGACTATTCATTATTTCATTCAAGGAGAGATTAATTAAATCTTTGACTGTCATCCTTTCTCCCTTTGGACTATCCAAACTTCCATTCATCTCCTGGTTCTTGTGTACTAAGGTCTAGACCTTCACCTTTTCCTCCAGGGCGGTGGCAATCACCAGCATATCCTCCTTGTATTTTTGGAGAGAGTTTACTTGACCACTAGGTTTACATCCATTTTATTTATTCAAAATAAATAGCTCCCTATTTGGGTCATTAGGGAGTCCTCGTAGTTTGATCCTTCATTTTTCCCTTACCTTTGATTCAGACCATGACTGATTTTTGGATCTCCTTCTATTTACCACCAAGGTAAATCCCTCCTCATCGGGCTTCTAGGATTTTCACAGGGTTTTCCAAACTGTTTATTTTTCTTGGATTCTCAGGGGTTTGAATCCTTCAATTGGGATATTCAAGAAGGATTTCCTATGGTCTTCTACACTTTGCATGATCCCTTTTCCTTTCTCTTCTTTCCCTTCATTCCCTAAAGACTGCGATGTACCTCTTGGAGATCTTGAAATTACAGTTCTGAATCGAGTGGCCCCATCCATTACATTTAGTACATTTCACTAGGTAACTCTCCATTTCTATCTTCTACTCCCATATTCCTAGGCTATACTTGAGCTTGATGCTTTTAGGGATATCCCTATCCACGATCGTATAGATGCAGAATCTTGCACAAACTAGCCTGGTCATATGCAAGGTTGCATTGTCTATAATAACCAGAGAACCCAAAGAATTAGCTATTCCTTTAAAAATATCTTCATGTCAAAATTACAAAGGAAGATTAGGAAGACGGATCCACATAGGGAACTGATTCAGATTTTCTTTTTTAGGGTTGAAAGTAGGTTCCCATTTCCTAAGATACCATCCAAATTTACCCTAGAACCATGGTCCTTCTTCCAAGACCTTCTACATATCTTCTTGAATATTAAATTTAAAGAGGAAGAAACCATTTGACAAAGAACTTACCTCCAGATGTCCTTTAGGGATCCACTTCAGTTTGGCCCACCTTCTAACAACATCAATATTTGGTCTCCCTCCCACCAGTTTCCCGACCAAAGCTTTGTCTAAATTTGCAGTAGTGCTTTTTAGAAGGGAGTCTGGGATTTCCAAGATGCTTCTCGATGCTTCCTTGACCACCTGGATGATTTTATTTTGGACCTTATGGGTATTTCCATCTTTTACGTGATTTTTCCAAGAATCTTCAGTAAAATTTGGGTCTCTTTTTAATGATTCATCCTGACCCTGGATCTCCCCTTATTCTAAAGTGACATCTCCCCAGGTCTTGGAAAAAATCCCTACCATTAGTTTCCTAATCAATCCAGCTCAAAACATTGCTCTCAGTCATTTCCATTGGGAGGTCTTATTATGTTCATGTTATTTCCCATTTTCTAGAAATACCCCAAGGAGATCACAATAAGGAAGAGATTGGGTGGGATCTCGTGATGAGTCAAATTCACATAGTGGTTATGTTAAAGTTGAGTTTTTGATTGACTTACTCAAGAAGAGGAAACATAGCTCAACTAATACAAGTCAAAGGAATGCATAGCCCGAGCTCCTATAAAAATGGTAACAAGACATGGATGAAGATGAGATCAAATGTGAAGTAAGTATCATTGGAGACCAAGGGAGTTGCACAAGGTCACAATCGGGATGGCTCTTGTTAGCTCGGTTAAGACAAGATGCATGACAAGGTAGAGAGCTCATGGGCCAAGTTAGCAGTTGATTACTAACTGAGTGAGTTAGAGATCAAAAGTAGCTTGGGTGAATACATGGCCGTCTAAGTGTTTGGTTAGCTTGGAGAAGTAATTCATTTCAAGAGGTGAATGTGAGATGGCTTGAGAAAAGTCTATTTTTGAGCTTGATGTGTGCTACAGTGGGATGACCTTGGTAGAATACACAAGGGAGCTCATAGAAAGAGTGAACTTGATAGAGTTTGTAATGAGCTCGAACTCGCAAGTCGATCGACAGGGAAAATCGACAGAAAGCTCGAGTTTGGAATTTTTGGAGGCCTCGGACTTTAAAAATTTGATTACCAAGAGCTCGGGGTGGAGTCGATGCAATGACCCAAGTGATGATGTTGCAATGTTTTCAGGGGATCATGGGATGTTGAACCATGTAGGTGGATGAGCTGAGATATAAACCCAGGTGGGGAAAATTTTGGGTCTCTTTCCAGTTGAATTGGATAAACGGTGTTGAGATTCCGCATTAAGTATTTTCCATGGAAATTAACAAGAACATGGCCAAGCGAGGTATTAACCATGAGAAACCATTATAGGATTTTCAAAGTTGAAGAAATTCAAACCAATTTCTAGGTGAGGATTTCATAATGGCAAGCAATTTTAATAATTACGCACAAAGAATAAGTCTAAGATGGATACCAAAAACTAGGTGAGTCATCGGGGGAGTTAAGCCATGATTGAGTGGTTACAGACAAGACAAGAATTTGTTTTCTCGAGTTATGAGGAGGTTTGTTGGAAAGAACGAGTGGCATGGAAACAGATGGTTCTATATGGAAAATTCATGAGAAGACACCTTAGTAAAGTGAAAATAGATCTAATCAATTGTTCAAAGTTCACAGTGCTACCACACAATATCTTGAACATGATTAGAGAAGAGTGAATCTGCCAACCAAGATTGATACGGTAGCTTGTGAGATCGGGTTTGAGCTCTACCGTTTCATCAATTTCAGCATAATATGAGGGATGGATCATCGTGGGAGCTTAGTATGATAAGTTCAGCCATGGGGGATAGGAAAAAGAGTTGCATCAAGTCAACAAAGAAGTGCGTTGACCACCACACATAGAAGCTAGATCACTATCAAGTGATTATGTAGGTCAAAATGAATATGCAAAGTGAAGTGAACTTAGAATGAATTAAGTTTCTAGCCTTGAATGATTTCAAAAATAGGCTCAAAGGTCACTAACAATTAAACATATGAGTGTTTGTGGCTTGGCTCCTACAAAATGGTGCCAGTAGAACTTGTGCAGAGATTAACTCAGAAACCTGAGTTCCAAGGGGATTATAATATGACCTGCATAGTTATAGATAAGCTAAATCATGTTTGTGAAAGATAATTCAAGTATGTGAAAGTCAACATTGGGCTTCAGTCCATGCATCAAGATTTAGGTGCATCTACAAAAGATCCAACTCGCTTTGTTTGAACGCTTGAACTTGTAGCTTGTCTTATCTTAGAAGGATCCTAGGTTGCAACACTCTCATGGAGGGCAGTGATATATAAATTAGTAGCTTAGTATAATGAGATCAAAATGAAGGATTTACAATAGCTCATGCATGGCTGAGTTATTATGCAAAAATAGATGTGATGAGGTGAAATCTGCATAAGCCGAGACATGGTCCACATGATGAAATGAGTTTGGGAGAGAGCTTGTTCAGAATTGACAAGAAAATGACTCTTGTGGTGAATTATTCACATGATTGAATGCCAAGTTTAAATCAAGAAGAATAATTTCATGTGGGATGTCACCATGGAGCTATGTCAAAACTTAGGACAACGTTACAAAGAAAAGTTAACTCGGTACTAGTGCATAACTCAGCTAATGGAGAATCATTGTAAAGCTGATTAAAAATTAGATTCATGAGTGAGGTAAAAGAATTTACAGAAATGGTTTACATAGATATATCACTAAAATGGTAAAGTATTGAGTATAAAATTCTAGTTGAGAACACAAACATGTAAGGATGACTCTAAGAATGAAGGCAGTGGAGCTTGGTACTTGGCGCATGGTGAATTATCCACAACGAGCAAGGAGTTAAAAATAAAATGGCTTAGAACCAAGCTTGGGAGTTGAAGCATCAAGCATGTCAGAAACAGAGCTAAGCATGCCAACCTCGGTGGCACAGGTGAGCTAAATATTTTAAGTCTCATTACATTCAATAGGCTCGGGTCAAGATGTAAGTCATTGTAGGTGATCATAAAAAAGAAGGACCTACGGTGATTTCTAACCCTGAATCGAGATGACATGATGATGAACTCGATGTCATGTACAAGATCAAAGATGTATCAAGTGGTTGAGCTCGGTCAAGTTAAACAAGTGAAGTGCTTGATTGTTGGAATGTGTAGCATGAAATTCATAAGGCCAAGGTATTCCAACGGTGAGAAAATCGGTGATGGCTCGGCCTTCACCTTTGACTCGGTGATGAGGAACTTGTGGAGTAACTCGATGCTTAGTTCATGAAATTCAATGGATATATGAAGGGGATCTCATCAAGGACCAGGTGATTCAAAGTGGTGGATACAACATGGTTGAGTTGGTAGTGAGTTCAAGGTGATGATAGGGAGAGCTCGCGAAGATGATACATCAATTCTATGTGAGCTCATGCAGAGTTGGTGGTGAGCTTGATTCAAAGTGAGCTTGGCACGCTTACAAAATCATCTCGATGGATAATTCAATGGGACTCTGGCCGTGTAGATTTATGCATATTTTCTCGAGGATTCGGTCACAAAGAAGATGGAGCCTTGTTTATATCTCAGCTTTAGAGCTTGATGGAGAGTTTTGTTATCCAAAATAAGCCCCTTGCTTATTTTTTGGCTAACTCCCTTCATTCCTCCCTCTCAGTGTGCCTCAAATAAAATTTACTTTTCAGAACTCAAAATGTTCTATAAATGGCACCATTGGATAGAGCTCTTTCTCAACTTTCCAGAAAGGTAAAGTTTTCTTCCTAACTCCATGTATTTTTGAAGTTATGGCTTGGCGAGTTTTTGTGGGAAATTTTCCCTTGACAGCCCGCCGACCAATCAGAAGCTGCCACGTTAGCATCGTGGCATCGGGAGGTGGGGGAAATTTTCAAAATTTTACCAAGTATTGTGCAAAGGGAAAATTTCCCATGAAAGGCCCATGGTGAATGGGAGCATGCCACGTTAGCATCAAAGTGGTGGGGAGGAGTTAGGAAAATTTCCTAAGTGTTGGCGCAAACAAAAATTTCGCCCTAAGGCTTGCAACCAATCACATTGTGCCACGTGTCCTTAGGCCAAAGGAATGTTGGGAGGTAGAGGAAATATGAAAATTTAGTGAAGTGTTTGGTGAGGGCACAAAGTTAAGTTTTGGCCCGCACAACCAATGGGATGACGCCACATCAGCAAAGGAATGGCGGAGCGTGGAGGGAGACTTGGAAAATTGCCAAAGTGTTTGGCGAAGGCACGGGGAGATTGTGGCCCGTAAGTCTACGCAATAAATGAGATCATGCCACATGTTCTCAGACTAGCAAGGCATGGGGGAGATTGGGAAATTTTCCCAAAGCAAAATCAAAGGAAAATTTCAAAGGGAAAGCCTACCCCCAAAACCCGAGCCAATAGGATCGTGCCACGTGTCCAGTGGCGAAAAACACAAGGTGGGCCCATAGTAAAAATGAAAAGAGAATCCCACATCCAATAGCATCATGCCACGTGTCTAGTTAAGGGAGGTGATCAAAAGTGATGGAAATTTGAAGGAGAATCCCGTGATGAATCACAACATGACACGTGTCCTCGGGCATCGAGAGCTACGAGAATTTTTGACATTTTTTCCAAAGGCCGAACGATGGAATAAAGAAGCACCAAAGGCCCACAACCAATAAGAATGTGCCACATGGCACCAGAGTGGTGGGGTACAAAGATTTTGGGGAAATTTTCCCAAATGCAAAAAAGTGGGAAAATTTCAAATTTTTGGCCCGCCAACCCATTTTGGCCCTATTTTTCCCTAAATTTTCAAATGAGCATAACTTTCGATCCAGAGGTTGGTTTTTCATGTTCTTTATATCAATGGAAAGCTGGTGAAATTATCTACATGATTCTAGGGTAAATTTTTTTTTGTGGAGTTTGGAGGAGAAAATTGGAAAACACCTCCTCGCACGTGCAAAAGAGCAAAAATGGCATTTCAACCACCATTTTTAATGCAAAGATGGCTCACATTCTCTCCCAAAGATGGTTAAAAATGTCGAGATGGAATTTTAAGGATACCCATGTTGTCTTATTACATTTTTGTTAGTGGTTGAAGCTGCTATCACGTTTTCCAACATTTCTCTCTCTAAGCTTGAATGTGCATTGTTAAAAGCCAAATTTGGCTCATTTTGAAGTGGTTGGACATTTTTATGTTTTGCAGGCTCCTCTTTCACCCTAGAAAGTGATTTTGTGGAATACCACCTTTTTCAAGATTGAAACATATTTTCTACCTTTTTGTTGATGTAATGCATGTATTTTGATGTTGGATTTGATAATGCAAGCTCAGTGAATGAGTTTCAGTCCTCTTCTTGTGTTGTTTGATTCATCCATGATCTTTCATTACATTTTATCAATTTTTGCATGATGTTTTGCTGCATTTCTATAATTTGTGTCAATTTTTAGAAGTAAAAATTCTCACCACTCCTTTGGTGCATCACCTTATTAGCATTAGTTTTAATTCTTTTGCATTCTCTATCTCTATCCCCTTGGAATTTATATTAGGATTTTGAGTTTAAACCTCTGCAATTTTCAAGTAATACGCCCAATTAGAGGATTTGAAGAACCAACCTCTAACCTAGAGATTCTTTTCCCACCTTTACAAGTCCCACACTTGGGGAAAAGATTCAATGTTGTGCAATCGCATTAAATGCTGAGATGTAAAACTAGAAATATGATAGAAAATCCAGAGGGTGCTGCTGATTTGCACTAACAATTTTGGCATGCTTGGTGGGACCTTAGAGGTCTTCATCTTCATTGCAAAAAAATTGATGTGCATTTTTTGCAAGTTTCTTGCTTAAAAGATCCCCGAATTGCACATACATATGGCGACTCCAAGGAAGAAGAATCACCGGGTTTTAACAAGATGCATGACCAAAACTCATGAGAAGAATCACCAAAAGGTCAAGAGTTAGAGAATAAGAAGTATTGTTTGATTATCTCGTAATTATCTCCAAGAAGAAGACAAAGAGGAAGAAGAATCCAAAGGTCTCCATCTCCACCAAACAGAACTCTATACACTCCTCCACCTAGTAGACCTTTCATCCAATCAACAAGGGTTCTAAGGCCAATCAGAATTGCACAACACAACCCCTATGTCAATTTCACTAGAAGCACCCACTTCTCAATGCACAAAATCCAATCCCAAATTGTTGTAGCACTAAAGAACATTCCATAATTTATCGGAGAGAATCGACCACTCCTCGGTGATCATGTCAAGGATATTGCTCATATTTGTCTAATCCATGAGATTGATGAGATGCAAGTTGTTGTCAAACTTCTGGCATCTTCATTCAAAGGGAAGGCTTTGCAATGGTTCAGGAGCCTTGCTTCAGGCTCTATCCAAAATTGGAACCAGCTATGTATAGCCCTCCATGAGTAGTTTGGAGAAAAGGGAGATAACTTATCCCTTTTGGAACAATTGACAACTATCAAGAGATCTCCCAATGAGCAAACTGATTGATTGACTTCAACTTCAAATTTCAAAGTACTTGAGAGAGAATTCTAATGGTAGTAAGGCCAACAACATAATGTGATTTTCTATATTACCTTAAAGCTTTAAATTCTGATATTTCTATGTTAATTCAATCCATGGGAGGCACAACTATCCCTGCTGCTTATAACATTGCCATTAGAGATGAAAATTGTTTGATCCAAGCTGGCAAGCTAGCTCCTAGGCCTCCCATGCCATTGTACCCAAATTTAGAAATTCCAAGCACTAATCAAGCACCTAACCTAGCTCCTATTCCCACTCCTAGAAATCAGAATTCAAATGAAGCTTCTACTTCATCTTCTAGTGCTCCAAATGAACTTCAAGAAGTCATGAAGCAATTGCAAAATTTAGGTAATGAGCTGGTTACACTCAAGAGGTAGCAAGCCCAAAGTTTCAGACCTTCATATCAGCCTCAAGCTTAGCCTAACAGGTAGCCATATCAGCCTCAAAGACCACCCAATCTAGTTGCAAATCAAAATCGATTTAGGCCTTCGCCAATGCACCATTTCAGCCCTATAATCCCAATGCTACATCTCGCCTCTAAAGCACTAGTGTCGAGACAAAACAACATAGCTCAAGAGTATGATTGGTGTTTAACATGCAATGAACCTCAAAACTAGTCTATGTGCTTCAATGGTGCTCTAAATCAAGCCTTGGTGGTAATAACAACTAGCGTGGAGGGTGAAGAGAGTTAAGGAAATAACCAACAACAAGAAAAATCCCAGCAACAATCAGCTCTAAATGATACCACACTTGTAAAATGGCAGGCAGAAGATTTTTGTGGTATGAATCAAACAATCTCTTAAAGTGTTGCAGCCAACAAAAGGTCAAAAAGTAGAAATTTGGGTGAAGGACAGTCATTGGATCCAATTAATCCACAACCTTCTACCACTCCACAAACTATTGGCAAACAAAATGCAGTTCCAAACATGCAAGGACCACCCAAACTAGCTCATAAGCCAACCTAGATGCCAGTTGCTGCTGCCCATGTGTAAGGAATGAATGTGTAAGCCAAGGGGCAGCAAAGAGATGCTTCATCTCCATTCAACATCATTGATCGATGAAGAATAAAAATGCAAACATATCAATTTGGGAATCACTATCCATCCCAGCTAAAGAGATTTGCTACAAGCTGTCATGAAGGACTGGTCAACTTCAAATCAAGAGGTCCAAATGCAAGATAAGGTACTCACAAATTCTTCTCAACTTGAGGGGAATCATGAAGGATAGCAAGGTAAAATGTTGAATCCCCCTACATTCTATGTTTATTTGATCATTGGAAACCAATTAGTACACAACTGCATGATTGATTCCGGAGCAAGTAGTTCAGTAATGCCTAAGCAAATAGCTGATTAGTTGGGGCTTCAATATGAATTCATATCCAAAGGGGTAGTGCAATTGGATGGGACAGCAGTAACAATAGTAGGAGTGATTAAAAACTTGAGTCTCACTTTGCATGCATGCCCCAACATTGTTGTTTTGCAAGATGTCTCAGTGATATATCTTCCACCACTCTTTGCCCTATGTTTGTCAAGGGATTTCACAGCTAAGATTGGAGGTTACTTATCTACTGATTGGTCACACATGTTGTTCAGAACAAGATATGGAACCAAAGCCACAATCAGATCTAATCCTATTGTAAACTTTCACATTGAGCCTCACACTTCAAGCCAAATCAATACCAATTGTTCAACGTTTGATCAAGAGGATTATCCAAGCACTAATGAAGCTGACACCAAGGTTGGAAGCATCCTAGATTTGAATCTTGATGAGTGGGCAAGCAAGGTGCATGCTTTTGATCCTTATCAAGAAATAGAAGAATTTCAGCTAGGAGTCTATTGCATGCATGCAGAAAATCAGCCTGTCCTCTAGCATCACCAAGCTAGACCACAAGGATGACAATGAGGTATGGCAGTTGTTCTTTGATGGATCAAGAAGTAGACAAGGTGCAGGAGGGGGAGCTATGCTTGTTTCACCTCAAGGAGTTAGGTATTATTCAGCTTTTAGATTTCAGTTTGCATGTTCTAATAACACTAGTGAATATGAAGCCTTCATACAAGGATTGCAATAGTCAATCAAGAGAGGAATAAAGAACTTGCAAGTTTTTGGTGATAGTGAGCTGATTGTCAACCAATTTAAGGGGTAGAATGCTGCCAAGAATGATCTACTCAAGTGATACAAAATAGGTTGTGGGACCTCATTGAAGATTTTGAGGGCTTTAGCATCAAGTCCGTCCCTAGAAAAGAGAACCAAGCTGCTTGACTGACTTGTAGCAGAGCTTGGAGTAGCCTTTGATGTTGTTGAAAGCATCAAGAAAGAAAAAGTATAGCCAAGCATTCATGTGATTGTAAGACCTTCAAAGTGCTTAAAATAATGTAAGTTGGCAAGTGTTTGAAAATGATCAACAAATCATCCATTTCTTACAAGAAGAGGCTAAGTTCTCAACTAAAAATTAGGAAAAGTTAAAACAGCAGTATGGTGATCAAGTGGTACAGCTGAAAACCAAAAATCTACCAAAGGGACTTGTCACTTTGGAGTCAATTTTCAATCCTAATGATTAGTTTAGGAAGGAGAAAGCAAACATCCAAGTCAAGGGAGAAGATTCAGTGCCCATCTTGGTGGGAGAAGGTAGATCACTCCAAATTGGTAAAATGACAACTGAGCAAGAAAGGTATGAGTTTATACAACTTTGTCAAGAATTCCCTGATGTGTTTTCTTGAGCTATGAAGATTTGAAAGGTTTCAATCCCAAGTTATCTCAACACACCATTGAATTGGATCCAAGTGCTAAACCCATCAGGAAAAAACAAAGGCCAATCAATCCGCACCTAGAGCCTCTCATGAGAAAAGAATTGAATAAGTTGATAGAGTCAAGTATCATATTTCCTATCAAGCATTCTAGTTGGGTAGCCAACTTGGTTCTAGTTAGAAAGAAGAGTGGAGAAATCAGATTGTGTGTTGACTTCAGAGATTTGAATAGAGCATCTCTCAAGGATCATTACCCACTTCCTTCTATGGAGAAGATTTTACAAGTTATTGCTGGATCTGAAAGGTTTTCATTGCTTGATGGCTATTCAGGGTACAATCAGATTATGGTGAAGGAAGAGGATCAGTTCAAGACAGCCTTCACAACCAAATGGGGGACTTATGCATATAGGAAAATGCCATTTGGGTTGTCCAATGCTAGGGCTACATTCCAAAAGGCAATGGAAATGGCTTTCAAGGATTTGATTAACAACATGGTGCTGATATATCTAGATGATATCACTATTTTTTCAAAAATGCAAGAGACCATCTCTTTCATTTGAGACAAGTATTCCAAAGGTGTAGAAGATTTGGGGTGTCCTTGAATCCTAAAAAGTGTATTTTTCTAGCTCATGAAGGAAAGCTCCTTGGCCACATTGTCTCTAAATAAGGATTAGCAATTGATCCAAAAAGAGTTGAAGCCATAAGAGCACTAGCATTTCCAAGCCACAAGAAGGCCCTTCAATGTTTCTTGGGAAGGATAAATTTTGTTGGAGGTTTGTCCCAAATTTCACACCCTATCAAGCCTATCACCAAGATGTTAAAGAAAATCATAGCTTTTAAATGGATAGTAGAAGGCAAGGAAAGTTTTGAAGCAATCAAAGAGGCCATCTCACAAGCCCCAACTCTCATTAACCCATATTTCTCCAAGGATTTCATCCTCTATGCATTTGGAGGTGATGATACTATTTCTGCAATTTTGGTACAACAGAACAAAAACAATGATGAGCAACCAATTGCTTTCTTCAGCCAAAGCTTGGAGGACTATGAGGTGAGATATTCTTTCATTGAGAAACATGTTCTTACAGTAATTAGGAGCTTGAAGAAATTTAAGCATCTAGTTTCAAACAACAAGGTTCAACTGTTGGTTTCTCATGTGGGAGTTAAAGACTTCCTCCTCAATAAAGACTCGAATGAAAAGAGAGCAGGTGGTGGATTACTCATGTCATGGAGTATGACGTTGAGATCGAGTCACAAAGTTGGTTAGAGGAAAATTATTATGTGAGCATCTAGTCTTAAACAAACAAAAGGAAGCATGCAATGAGAAAGAGGTTGTTTTGGTGTTGCAAGACAGCCATGAGCAAGGAAGCACTCAAGAAGAAAATGATAATGTCCTCACTCCTTGTTGGACCCAAGACATAATGCACTTCCTACACACAGGCCTATGCCCTCTAGACATGAAAAAAACCAAAAGGAGACACTTTAGATTGCAGGCTATCCCATATGCCCTTGTTGATGGTGTTTTATTCAAAAGGGATGTGAATGGAGTGCTGCTAAGATGCATTAATACAAATCAGATTCACAGAGTGTTGGAAGAGTTCCATGGTGGATCAACTGGTGGTCATTTTTCACCAAGAGTGAGAGCTCTCAAGATCATGAGGGCTACCTATTATTGTCCCAATATTTTCAGTGATTGTTATGCATGGATCAAGAGGTGCAAGAATTGTGCATTCTTCACAGGAAAAGAGAGACTAACTGCCCTTCCATTGCATCCAATTTAAGTTGACCAGCCATTCATGCAATGGGGTTTGGACTTCATTGGATTCAGTAACCCAAATTCAAGCCAAGGACACAAGTGGATTCTAACAACAACAGATTACTTCACCAAGTGGACTGAGGTAGTAGCACTCAAGGAAGCAAATGAATCTAGCATCATGGACTTCTATGAGGGAATACCAACTAGATTTGGCATACCTACTATAATAATATCAGATAATTCATTGGCATTCATTGGGCCCAAGGTAATTGAATGGGTTGTTAAGAACAGATCTACCTAGGCACGTCATGAAATTATTACCCTTAGGGTAATGGCCAAGCTGAATCTACAAACAAGAACTTGTTAAGAATCATCAAGAGGACTCTTGATGAAAATCAGAGGTCTTGGCATACCAAATTGAAATCAGCCTTATGGGCTGATAGGATAACTCCCAAGAGATCTATAGGTAACTCTCCATTCCAGCTTGTTTATGGAAGAGAGGCCATTTTACCCATTTCAATTGAGTTGCCAACATTAGAACTCATGAAGCAGTTGGAGTTGTTGGAGTTTGGACCCATGGAGGTTAGGTATGCAAAATTGATGGAGCTCCAAGAAATCAGAAATCAGGCATCCCAAGCAATGGAGAAAGATCAAGCCTTGATCAAGAAGACCTTTGATAGAAAGGCCAAGGATAGATCTTTCCAAGTTGGAGATCTAGTGTTAAAACGGATGCGAGACAGAAAAAAGCGGGAGGCATTCAAAATTTGATGCCATTTGGAGTGGCCCATACATGGTCACAAAGTGTAAGGATAACAATGCTTTCCAATTGTCTACATTGGATGGTGAAGAATTGCAGATTCCAATCAATGGAATGATTATGAAGCATTGATACTGAAGGAAATTCTCCACCTTGTATAAATTAGCATAGGTTTTCTTTCCTCCAAGTGCTTATGCACATTGTTTTTTTGTAGTTTAGCTTTGCTTTCCCTAAGTGCTTTGGCATAGGCTTCTGCTCCAGGAAATGTGTTTTGCGAGCCTTGCTCCAATCAGATGGTGTTCTACCCTCCATCTTCCTCCTTGCATTGTTCTAATCAGTAGGAGTATCAAGTAGAGATTTGATGACTCCATGCCCAATGGATTACTTTAGGCAATTGGTAACTTCATCCAACAGTAGATGACCCCTCTGAGTCAACTAAATTATTATCCAAAATAATCCCCTTGCTTTTTTTTTGGCTAACTCCCTTCATTCCTCCCTCCTCGTGTGTGCCTCAAATGTCGAAAATTTACTTTTCAGGCACTCAAAATGTCCTAGAAATGACACCATTGGATAGAGCTCTTTCACAGCTTTCCAGAAAGGTAAATTTTTCTTCCTAACTCCATGTATTTTTGAAGTTATGGCTCGGTAGAGTTTTTGTGGGAAATTTTCCCTGGACAGGCCCACCGCCAATCGAAACTACCACGTCAGCATCGTGGCATCGGGAGGTAGGGGAAATTTTCAAAATTTTACCATGTATTGTGCAAAGGGAAAATTTCCCATGAAATTCCCGTAGCAAATGGGAACATGCCATGTCAAAGATCAAAGTGGTGGGGAGGAGTTAGGAAAATTTCCTAAGTGTTGGCACGAAACAAAATTTTTGGTCCTAAGGCCCGCAACCAATCACATTGTGCCACGTGTCCTTAGGATGAAGGAATGTCGGGAGGCAGAGGAAATATGAAAATTTGGTGAAGTGTTTGGCGAGGGCACAAAGTTAATTTTTGGCCCATAGGTCCGCACAACCAATGGGATGACGCCACGTCAGCAAAGGAATGGCGGAGCGCGGAGGGAGACTTGGAAAATTGCCAAAGTGTTTGGCGAAGGCACTAAGGGGAGATTGTGGCCCGTAAGTCTCGCACAACAAATGAGATCACACCACGTGTTCTTGGACCAGCAGAGTGTGGGGGAGATTGGGAAATTTTCCCAAAGCAAAATCAAAGGAAAATTTCAAAGGGAAACCCCCAAAACCCGAGCCAATAGGATCGTGCCACATGTCCATTGGTGACAAAAAAACACAAGGCAAAGCTTGCAGTAAAAAATGAAAGGAAAATCCCATGTCCAATAGCATCATGCCACGTGTCCATTTTAGGGAGGTGATCAAAAGCAATGGAAATTTGAAGGAGAATCCCGAGAAGAATCATAGCATGACATGTGTCCATAGGCATCGTAGTCGGTGGAGAATTTTTGGAATTTTTCCAAAGGCCGAACGATGGAAAAGAAGCAAGAAAGGCCCACAACCACCAAAACTTGCCATGTGGTAGAAGAGCAAAGGGGCATGGAGATTTTTGAGGAAATTTTCCCAAATGCAAAAAAGTGGGAAAATTTCAAATTTTCGGCCCGCCAACCCATTTTGGCCTTGTTTTGCCCTAAATTTTCAAATGAGCATAACTTTCGATCCAGAGCTTAGTTTTTCACGTTCTTTATATCAATGGAAATCTGGTGAAATTCTCTACATGATTCTAGGGTCAATTTTGTGTTTTGGTGGATTTTGGAGGGAGAAAATTGGAAAATACCTCTGGCATGTGGAAATGAACAAAAATGACATTTCAACCACCATTTTTAATGCAACGATGGTTCGTATTCTCTCCCAACATGGTTAAAAATGTCTGGGGATGGAATTTTGAGGATGCCCGTGCTGTCTTATTACATTTTAGTTGGTGGTTGAAGCTACTCTCATGTTTTCCCACATTTATCTCTCCTGATCTCGAATGGGCATTGTTAAAAGCCAAATTTGGATCATTTTGAAGTGGTTGGACATTTTTATGTTTTGCAGGCTCCCTCTTTCACCCTAGAAAGTGATTTTGTGGAATACCAGACCTCTTTCAAGACTGCAACATATTTTCTACCTTTCTGTTGATGTAATGCATGTATTTTGATATTGGAAATGACAATGCAAGCTCTGTGAATGAGTTTCAGTCCTCTTCTTGTGTTGTTTGATTCATCCATGATCTTTCATTACATTTTATCAATTTGTGCATGATGTTTTGCTGCATTTCTATAATATGTGTTAATTTTCAGAAGTAAAAGTGGTCACCACTCCTTTAGTGCATCACCTTATGAGCATTAGTTTTAATTATTTTGCATTCTCTATCTCTGTCCCCTTGGAATTTATAGTAGGATTTTGAGTTTAAACCTCTGTAATTTTCAAGTAATACACCTAATCAGAGGAGTTAAGGAACCAACCTATAACTTGGATATTCTTTTCCCACCTTTATAAGTCCCACACTTGGGGAAAATATTCAATGTTGTGCAATCACACTGGATGCGAGATATCAAACTAGAAATCTGATAGAACATCTAGAGGGTGTTGTTGATTTGCACTAACAAGATCATTTTGCAAACTCAATGTGGGAGCTTGATTAAAATGGATGGTGGTAACGAGCCAATGATGCACTCGAGTTCATATGATGTGATGGTGATGGAATCAATGATGCACATGTCGGAGGAGCTCGACCAAACTTGGTGAGTTGGTTTGGTGAGCCAACCACCGAGTTGGGCTCTTTTTGGCCTTTTTCTTATGATTCCCCCTTCAACACAAAGCAATCAACAAGGGCTCCCACCATTTAATTTTAATTAATTTAATATTTTTATTTAAATATTTTAATAATAATATTTATTATTATTATTTAAATATTCTTTTAATTAATTAAGGCTCAAATTGAATGCCTTTGAATTGCTCACATTGTCATGATTTTTCCCTAAATTGAAACAAATTTCCAAGTTCCCCTCTTTTGTGCCCTAACTTCTTCATTTTTTTGGGTTGAGCCATTTTCCCCTTTGTCAAATTCATGCAAAAAATTAAAGTGGATCAAATCCAAGTTGTTTGCTATTAAAATCTCATTCCCCAGGTCATAAACAATGTAAAATCATGCTTCACTTGATTTAAAACTGAGAAATCTGCCCTCCTTGTGAATTTTTTCAATTTCTAGGGCATCTCCTACATTTTTTATGTTTTGATGGGCATACGGGTGTCATTTTCCCATCAAATTCATCCTTCCATCCTTTTGATGATGTGGCAGGTTTCTATTGGTTGGGAGGTGGTCAAGAAAATGTTATAAGTTGTTACTTTTTGAAAAATTGACAAAGGAAAATTTTGCTCCATGGCCCCGCATTTGCTACAGTGATGTGCCTACGTGGCATGATTTGATTGGTTGGAGGATCGGTGGTGGCGGGGTCACTTATAAAATTTTCTTCCATTTTGGAAAATTTCTCAAAGTCACTTTTTGGTCCGAAGGCCCACATCCAATGGGAAGTGGACACGTGTCCAGGAAGGTCGAGTTGGAGAAAAATTTTTGATTCGGGATTTGCCAAGGTAAATTTTGACCCAAGGGCCCATCCTCCAAAAGATGTGGACACGTCTAGGAGGGTCAAACATGAGAGGTGAAGAGTTGGAAAATTTGAAGTTTTTGGCTTCAAAATGCCAAAGTTAAAAATTTGGCCCAGAGCCCAAACCAATTGGGAAGGTGACGTGTCAGGAGGTGAGATGGATGAAGGAGGGACTTGAAAATTTTATGAATTTTTGCCTTTATGTTTGCAAGGTAAAAATTGAAAAATGGGCCCGCCTCCAATGAAACATGGACACGTGTCCAGGAGAGCCAAGGGAGAAGTGGGGTTGTGCGTGTTTTCTAGATTTTTTTCCTTTGGAGGAAAAATCTCAAAGTTAAAATTTGAGCCCGAATCTCCGTAACGAATCACAAAGCAACACGTGTCCACAAGGGTAAAATGGATCGAAGGGGACTTTGATAGTTTTGAATTTTTAACTTTATGTTTGCAAAGGGTAAAAAGTAATTATTCACGCCAAAAACTCCCGCACACGTGTCCAATGAGAAGCAGGACACGTGTCCAAAAGGAGGCGGAGGTTTGGAGCACGGAGGAAAGTGGAAAACTTTGCAAAATTTTGGTGAAAAATATCGAAGTAAAAAATGGACCCGCAAAAATTTGGAGTGTTCTCCCACAGCAAATTAAGGGGTGACATGTGGCCTATTCCAAAAGGCAAAAGGGGGAGTGCGGGCCCGCAGGAGGATTTTGTGCTCACAGAGGAATGAAGGAAAAATTGGAGGGATGGCGGCTCCAGCTGAATGGGAGACCGCCACGTGGCCAAAGAAGCAACGGGTGTTCGGGCTCATGGAGGTTTTGAAGAAATTTTCCTTTTCTCAAAAAGGAGAAAATTTCATTATTTTGGCCCATGGCTTTTAGTAGGGTCCACCTAAGGACACGTGGCGGGTCGAGGGGGCAAGCGGGAAAATTTTCAAAATTTTCCCAAAGTTCAAAAAGGTTTAAATGCATTTTAAGGATTGGGGCCCTCTCCAATCATGTTTGGACATGTGTCCCACCTCATCTAAAGGAAAAAGGTAATATTTGAGGATCTAATCAGCCATGTGGATGGTAGAAAATTAAAGTTGATTTTTAAATCAACGGTCACTGTGTAATTTCATTTTTGGCCACCATGGAAGCTCCAAGAAGTTTGGATTCACCATTTCTGCACCGATTCACATGAAATTTTATATGAATTCACATCCCCTCGGCCTTTTGAATGCAATGGCATCATTTATTTGAGCTAATTCGGTGCCCTATAGTGTTTTTTGTGAAATATTTTTCTCATCCCGTGTAAAAATGTGAAAAGTGAAAATTAAAGTTACAGAGTTAAAATAATGAGGGAAAAAGGTGGAAAATGATTACAAATGCATGCTGGCATGTTGGAATGACAAAAATGTGACCCTGGATGGATAAGGATCTGAGTTCATGTAATATTTTATTGTTTTTGTGCATCCCTAGCATTTTGTGAGTTGTTTCACAGTTTAATATCATTTTTCATCAAATGGATAGGGTTTTGTAACAAATTTGATCCTTTGAGCATATTCTTTTCTTGGGATGCAAGGATCCAAGTTGGCATAGGGTATAAGTTGTAATTTTGAAGCATTTTGTAAGGCGGTTTTGAGATTTTTGGAGAAAGAAGAGAAGAATTTTCAGGAGGAAAACTAGAAGTAATCCATTTCTTTTGGAGAAACTACCTGAGAGCCATTTTTAATTCCTTCTTGCATCAAATGTTCATCATGTTGAGTTGGTTTCAGCTGTAAAGCCATCAACAAGCTTTGAGATTGTCTTAATAACATTCCCTTGCTGGTGTATTTGATCAAATTTATGGATTGACTAGTTTTATCTCTTGGCAAAACTTGCATACACTTGTATTTCAGTATGTTTTCAATTTGTGTTTTATGCTCATGTTGCAATCTTGTGTTTGGGATCTCTTTTGATCATACATGGTCTCATTTCTTGTAGAGGTTTTGAAGGCATCTGTAATCTTTCATTCAGAAGAGCATTCATTTGAGTGAAGATAAACATATTTAAATTCATCTTACTTTCCTTGAATATTGAGGGTGTTTGTAAACCTTTGGGTGTACCTCAGGTCATGATCAAATAAGGGTTTCTAGATGCTTCATTGATATTTTTCTTCAAGATTTTGTCGCAGGTTATCAAATTTTGTGTGGAATAGTGTAGATTTGGGCCTCCACTTGTGTACATATCTTTGGTTAAAGAGCACTTTAAACTCATTGAAACATCTCTTGTTGTTTTAGGTGTTGTAATTTTTTTGCAAAGGTTCCCAAAGAAGTTGGTAATTTCTTGTCTTGTCTAAACTTCTCCCATAGAATTTCATTCAAACTAACTCATCCTACCTATACTACCCCTACATTGCATTGTGTGTCAAAAAAATAATACAATCCTTCCACCAAAATGCACAAAGTATATCAAGGGTTTCATCATGTCTTTATGAGCCTTAGCCTTTAGCCTTGTTTTGAAAGCATTTCCATCATTTAGTAGTGACAAATCCTTTGAGTTTGGATAATGGATGCTTGATCATGTTTTCACAAGGCCTCTTCCATACCATATGCAAAACACAAGGATATCTCCATCTCCTTTACCATATAAGGGCTGCAATATAGGTTCTCTTGCCTTGGTTGATAGGCACAACCTAAAATAGTGAGGGTTAGATCAAAACCCTTTTGAAGGTGCTATCCACTCCCTCAAATCTTGAATGCAAACAAGTAGATAGGTGTGCTCCCTGGCTACAAATGACATACAAACCATCTATCTATCCTTGAGTGTCTTGTGCAAGTTCATGATGTTGTTCAAGTTATGAAGGAGATTAAATCTAGATACCAACACTCGAGTGGCGCCATTTTTGAGGGAGTTTTTTGGAATTTCTTGGTGGTTTTGAAGTGTTTGAAAGGTTTGAGCATTTGTGTGATCAAGTATTTGAGTTGTTACATTCTTGAGATATCATTTCATACTTCAGATCTGCATGTTTTGGGTAAAAAGATTTCAAACTCAGCTTGCTCTTCTCATTTACTAGCAGTTTATATGATTTGGATGCATTGTTTTTGGTTGAATCAAGAAGAAGAAGATCTGATTTGTAAATCCTTGCAAATTTTCAGTCATAGCATACATTTGACAGAATATTTTAGTGCTTTCTTGCACAACTAAGGTGGAAATCCTTAGTGGTGACTCCATGTTGTTTGGATCTTGAAATACCAGTTGTCTTACACATTTCTGTCATTTGAAACTTGTTGTTTAAATCTGTCAAGCTGGAGGGAAGGAGATCCCTCTTCATCAAGGACTCTTCTAAGAAGTTTCTCACCAAATCAAGAAGCTCAAAACTAGAAGGAAGAAGAGTGTGGAAAGTGGTTGGTGATTTGGTTGCAAGAAAGAGATCCCCATAGTTGAATTTGAAGGAGAGCAGCCTGTTATTGAAGATTATAATTCCTCTTCAAGTAGATCTGATTCAGGAAATCTTCTTGCTGATTTTCATTCTCCATCAGGTGAGGGACCTTCTTGTGTATTTAAAAAACTTTCTCCTAAATCTGCTCCTATGGTTTCTAAGTTTGCTAAATTTTATCAAGAGAGAGCCTTTGGGGGTTATCATTTTAAAGATCACTCATCTATTCCAATCAGACCCATTACTACTCCTCACCAGCTTGTTTCACCTCCAAGATCACCCCCACCAAACAATATGGCTCAGCCTAGACCTCCATTTGTTGTTAACACCTTTGGTCCTATAAATTTTGGAGGAATGGATGGTTATCCAAATGTTGTCCCACAAGATGTGAGAAATAGGTTACCAAAATTCCAAGGTAACAATGCCATTACCGGTGATCAACATCTCAAACTATTTGATAATATGATGGAAGATTTTGAGATAGAATTTGAGGATGTGTATATCAAGTTGTTTATCCATACACTTGAAGAAGATGCTAGGGATTGGTACAAGGCTCTACCTGATAACTCTATTGATTCATGGAATGAGATGAAAAATGCATTTAGATTGCAGTATGGTGATAGGACTGATCCTAGATTTCTTTTGTCTGAATTTGAAAATATCAAGAAGAACCCAAATGAGATGGTCCATGACTTCAATACAAGATTCAATAAAACATTGAGAAGGTTTCCTATCATTTTGAGGCCTTGTGATGAATCTTTCTTGATCAAATATGTAGATGCATTTGATAAAAAGGCAACCTATTACTTGAGAGACAAAAATCCTACAAACTTGAGGCAAGCTTTCACCATGGCACTCCAAATTGAAAATAATATTAAAGTTGTTGGTAAACCACTTAAGAGGGATGGTGTGAAGCTGATAAACCCTAAGAAGCCTCAAGCTAGCAAGGGTGCTGATTTAGAAGATGTTGTCAAGACTTTGGCAGGGGTTGTCAAAGAAATTTCTTACAAATTAGCCCGGGTGAGAAAAGGAATTGGGAAAGTTCACAAGGACAACAAAAGAACTCAAAACCATGATAGATTTGGCAATCATCCTAGGGGTGATCAAAGACAAGATGATAGAGGTAAAGGGCCTATTGGATCTGCAAATAGACAACCCCAAGCACGTGAAAATAGAGTGGTGCCTGACCCTCTAACTGCAAGAGTTGTTGTTGTTGTTCAAGAAATTGCTGATATGGATTGGTGTGATAGATGTTTTCTTCCTCATCCTCCATGTGAAATGGACCAGCAAGATATTGATGATGATAATGAGAATGAAATGGATGATGACATTTGTATGATGGGCAGCTCTTCAGGCTCACAACAAGCAGCAACATCAACAGATGTGATAAGTGCAAGGACTGCTGCAACCTTTTGGGATTGCATAAAGAGGGTACCATTTCTTTCTCTTCCTCAAACTCATGATGTAGATGTAGTTCAGGCCTTTGAAATTCCTAATAATGACTTTGAATATCTAAGGGCTTTAATGATCAAGAAGTATGATGGTGGTATTCCTTCGGAGGAAGATAGACAATTGTTAATGAATGTTGTGGTTGGTCAAGAGAAAGAGTACAATACTAGAAGTAAAGTTGTTAGGGGAGCTGGTCCTCAAGCCAAGCCAAAGACACCCTTGCTCACAAGCATTCCCAAAGACAATCCTAGAAAAGAAACAATTTCCAAGAACCCTATTGTCCCATGTAAAAATATCAGTCCTCTTCATGCCCAGGCTGCCAAGAATACTTCTCCATCTGATGAACCTTCTTGTCTCCCTTCCAATGTTGTCTTACCAAAGAATGTTCCATATGATATAGCCCAGTTTTGAGCCAAATTAAAGTGAGTGTTCCAATTATTGAATTGCTTAGAATTCCTGAGCATAAGAAGAGAGCATTTGAGTACTTGGGATTGAAAGAAGAAAAGATTACCCCAAGCAGAAATGTAAATGTTGTTGAGAATCCTCTTCAAAGCATTGCTTGGCCTTGAAACACCACCACCAATGGAAGATTTTGGAGAGGCACCTGAAGTATATTTGGGAACATCCTTGGTTGATTCCCAATTGAATGTTGATCCATTCTTCACAACTTTTCTCATAAAAGATAGGTTGCTTCACAATTGCATGTTTGATTCTAGTGCATCATGTAATGTCATGCCTCTAGAAGTCATGAATGAGTTGGATATCAAGGTGACAGCAGCATATGGGAAGTGTACAACCATGGATTCAAGGGAAGTGCCGGTTGTTGGATGTGTGAAGGGTTTAGTAGTGCAACTTGCAGCCTATCCGGGTAAGAATTTAAAACTTGATGTTGTAATTGTTGATTGCCCTACCAAATGGGGTATGCTTTTGTCAAGAAAGTGGGCTGCAAGTGTTGGTGGTAGTGTTCAAATGGACATGTCTTTCACCACCATTCCCATTGAGGGCAGCCTTGTCAAACTCTATGGTGAAAAGAAGATGTTACACTTGATTGAAGATCCCAACAATGCTTCTTATGAAGTGTTGTTTGCTGATGTAGATGTTGACAACTTCATTGGTTTTGCTGATGGAAAAGAGAATAAGATGGACAAATCAGAGTGCCTTGGTATGGTAGGTTCTCCATGGACATTACTATTTGATGGAGCTTGCTCCAAATTTGGCAATGGTGCTGGTATAGTGTTGGTTTCTCCTAGTTTGGAAGAGTTTCCTTTCTCCTTCAAGCTCAATTTTGAATGCACTAACAACATTGCTGAGTATGAGGCATTATTATTGGGATTAAGGATTGCATGGAAATATGGAGTGAAGGATATTGTTGCCAAGGGGGATTCAGAGCTGGTTGTCAAGCAAGTAAGAAAGTTATATGCCACAAAAAATCAGCGTATGAAACAATATAAGCATGTTGTTTGGGACTTGATTGAAATGTTTGATTCCTTTAACATTGTTTACCATGATAGAAGTCTTAATGCTTGCTGCTGATAAGTTGGCTGTCCTTGGTTCTAGATTTGAAAATTGCACCATTTCACCTTTTTGTGAATATGACATTGAAGTGCTAACAAGGCCAGTTGTCCCGAGATAATGTGAAACATTGGCAGGTTTTTGATAATGATGCCCAAGTGTTGAGATTATTACAATGCCAAGGTGAGTTTTCTGGTCATAATATTGATTGGGAACCAATGGTATGCATGAATGAAGGTAGAGAAACTTTGTTTGACAAGGATATTATACAATTGAAGACAAACACCATTCCCAAAGGTCTTGTTGCACTTGAATCCAATTTTAACAATGTTGATTGCATCATAAATAGAAAGATGTCTACTTCAAGGGATGTGGAAGAGCACAACTTGGGAACCAAGGATAAACCAAGGAAGATCTGGTTGGGCAGCCATCTCAGCAAAGAGGAAAAATAGTCCTATGCCCAACTTTTAAAGAAGTATCAAGACTACCTTGCCTGGTCTTATTCAGAGCTGAAGGCATATAGAGAAGATTTATTTCAGCATGAGATTCCTCTTGAGGCCAAAACCAAGCCATTTAGACAAAAAAAAAGGCCTATTAACCCACTTTCTTTCCATGAAAATGCAAGAAGAGTTGAAGAAATTGAGAGATGGTGGCATCATTCAGCCTACTAGATACTCATCTTGGGTGGCAAACCTTGTGCCAGTTAGAAAGAAGAATGGAGATATCAGACTTTGTGTGGATTTTAGGAATCTAAACAAAGCATCTATGAAGGAAAATTACCCCTTTCCAAACATGGAGAATATGTTGCAGCTTGTAATAGGGTCAGAGATGCTTTCTACTTTGGATGGTTTCTCCGGATACAATCAAGTAGTTGTCAAAGAATCAGAAAGACTTAAGACAACCTTCACTACTCCTTGGGGGACTTATGTTTTTGTAAGGATGCCTTTTGGATTGATGAATGCTGGTGCTACTTTTCAAAGGGAAATGGATGTTGCCTTTGTTGGTTATATCAATGAATTTATTGCAGTTTACCAAGATGATGTGACTATTTTTTCAAGGCAGCGAGCAGACCATTTGCAACACCTAGAGAAGATGCTAATCAGATGTAGAGAGTATGGCATTTCACTTAATCCAAAGAAGTGTCATTTTGGTGTGTAAAAGGCCAAGTTTTTGGGGCATATTGTGTCCAAAGAAGGTGTTATGATAGACCCTGAGAGAGTGGAAGCAATCAACAAAGTGCCCATTCCAAGAACCAAGAAAGGTATCCAATCTTTCTTTGGCCAAATAAATTTCATTAGAAGGTTTGTTTCCAATTTTTCTGAGCTAACTCTTCCAATCACAAGCATGCTAAGAAAGGATCAAGTTATCAAGTGGGAGGAGGCTTCCATTCAAGATTTTGAAGGAATAAAGGATGCACTTAAGCATGCACCTATTTTAGCAGCCCCAAACTACAAGAGACCTTTCCAAATCTTTTCTTTTGCCTCTGAATTCACTATTGCTTCAGTTTTGTTACAAAAGGATGAGAATGGAGCTGAGAGGCCTATTGCCTTCTTTAGCAAGGCTTTACAAGCAGCTGAATTGAAGTATACAATCATGGAAAAATAGGCATTTGCATTGGTAAAAGCAACAAAGATTTTCAGGCCCTATATATTGAGTTCAAAAGTTGTTGCTTATGTTCCCCACACCATGGTTAAAGACATCTTATCAGACATGGAGATATCAAGCAAGAGATGTAGATGGGTCAAAAATTACAAGAATATGATATAGATATCCAAACAACAAAGCTGGTAAGAGGTTTGGGTCTTGCCAAGCTCATGGCTGAGAGCAATTTGTAAAATGTAGAAGTAAATCAGCTAGAGGAAGAAAGGGCAGATCTTCTTGACAAATTGATGAGGTCTGAGTGGTACAAAGATGTGATTTTCTACCTCAAACACCTATGTTGTCCTAGTCACTTGAATAAAAATCAGAAAAGAGCCCTCAAGCTGGCTTCTCGAAATATATCATAACAGACCTTGGGCTGGCTTGGAAGAACCCTGAAGGTGTCCTCTTGAAATGCATAACTAAAGATGAAGCTCCCAAGTTGATTGCTGATTTCCATGGGGGAGTTTGTGGAGGAATTTTTTGGGAGAGTGACAACACAAATTTTAAGAGTTGGTTATTGGTGGCCTACTCTTTTTAAAGATGCAACCAATTAGTTAGAAAGTGTGATAGTTGCCAACATTTTTCAGGAAGATTGAAAGCTTTAGGCTCCCTTCCTTTGCATCCTGTATCAATTGAAGCTCCTTTCAAACAATGGGGAATGGATTTCATTGGTGAGATTTCAGATCCTTCTAGTGCTGGTCATAAATGGATCCTTGTAGCAACTGATTATTTTACAAAATGGGTTGAGGCAATTCCATCTAGAAAAGCAACACACCAAGTGGTAATGGATTTCTTATTGAATCATATCATATGCAGATTTGGAGTTCTAGTTAAGATTGTATCTGATAATGCCATGTGTTTTAGAGCCAAGCCTTTGATGGCAATGTGCAATGAATATGGGATAAATCTGACTTATTCTTCAAACTACAATCCACAAGGCAATGGACAAGCTGAGTCAAGTAACAAGAACTTGCTCAAGATCATTAGAAGGACCTTGGAAATCAACAAGAAGAAGTGGGGAGAGCAATTGAAATTTGTAGTTTGGGCTGATAGAATAACTCCTAAAAGAGCAACTGGTAAAAGTCCATTTGAATTGGTGTATGGAACTCAAGCATTGCTGCCATTACACTTGTAATTATCCACTTTTCAGTTTTCCCAACAGTTGGAAGATCAAGAACATGGCCCATATGAATCAAGGATCAATCAAATCATTGAGTTGGATGAAGAGAGAAGAGATTCTCACCAAAGGCATGTCATATTTAGAGAGAAATTGAAGAATTTGTTTGATAAGAAGGTCACTCCTAGAGCCTTCAATGTTGGAGATCTGGTTTTGTTGTGGGATAGTAGGCATGAAGACAAGGGCAAGCATGGAAATTTTTATGCTCTATGGATGGGCCCTTATGCCATTGATATCAAGATTGGAGAAAATACATTTTTTCTCAAGGATTTGGATGGGGATTTGTTGGAGCTTCCTGTTAATGGCAGACATTTAAAACATTTCTTGGATTAAATCCCCATGTGAGGTATCCACAAGTTGTACATTTTGTATAGTCCTTGTTTTTATTTTGTCTTTTTTTGTTGTTGGCTTGTGGTTTGCCCTTTTGTCCTTGGCAACCATTTTTGGTCTAGTTTTCTCGGCTTTGTTTTTGGTGAAATTTCTGGTTTTTGGGGCTGCTCTGCATTTTTAAACTCCTTGCCCAATGGATTTCTGGCACTTGGTCTATGTTGTGATCTTGTGGCACTCACTGGGAGTGCCCATCCCCAAGCAAGAGCCAATGTTGGTGCAAATTTTGAGTTTTCACACTTTGCCCTAATTTTCTATATCCATTTTGCTCAAAAACATTTCATTTGCTCAAATTGGTGACCTGTAATTCATATTTTCCAATTGAATGCCTTTGAATTGCTCACATTGTCATGATTTTTCCCTAAATTGAAACAAATTTCCAAGTTCCCCTCTTTTGTGCCCTAACTTCTTCATTTTTTTAGGCTGAGCCATTTTCCCCTTTGTCAAATTTGTGTAAAAATTAAAGTGGATCAAATCCAAGTTGTTTGCTATTAAAATCTCATTCCCAGGTTGTAAACAATGTAAAATCATGCTTCACTTGATTTAAAACCAAGAAATCTGCCCTCCTTGTGATTTTTTTATTTCTAGGGCATCTCCTTCATTTTTACGTTTTGACGGGCATACGGGTGTCATTTTCCCATCAAATTCATCCTTCCATCCTTTTGATGACATGGTAGGTTTCTATTGGCCAGGGCGGTCGGGAAAATGTTATAAGTTGTTACTTTTTGAAAAATTGACAAAGGAAAATTTTGCTCCATGGCCCCATGCATTTGCTACAGTGATGTGCCTACATGGCATGATTTGATTGGTTGGAGGATCGGCGGGTGGCGGGGATCACTTAGAAAATTTTCTTCCATTTTGGAAAATTTCTCAAGTCACTTTTTGGTCCGAAGGCCCGTGTCCAATGGGAAGCGGACACATGTCCGTGGAAGGTTAGGCGGGTGGGAAGGACTTGAAATTTTTGATTGTTTTTGCCTCGGATTTTTAACATTTTGACCCAAAGGCCCACATCCATGAAGATGTGGACACGTGTCTAGGAAAGTCAAGCATGGAGGGGTGAAGAGTTGGAAAAATTTGAAGTTTTTGGCTTCAAAATGCCAAAGGAAAATTTGGCCCGAGAGCCCGCAACCAATTGGAAGGTGAGACATGTCCGGGAGGTGAGATGGATGGAGGAAGGACTTGAGGAAATTTTATGAATTTTTTCCTTTATGTTTGTAGAGGTAAAATTTTGAAAAAATGGGCCCACCTCGAATGAAACATGTGACACATGTCCAGAGAGCGAAGGGAGAAGTGGGGTTTGTGCGTTTTTTCTGTATTTTTTAACTTTGGAGGAAAAATCTCAAAGTTAAAATTTGAGCCCAATCTCCGTAATGAATCACGAAGACACGTGTCCACAAGGGTAAAATGGATCGGCGGAATTTGTGATAGTTTTGAAGTTTTTTAACTTCAAAGGGTAAAAAGTAATTGTTCACGCCAAACTCTCATAACTAATGAAAAAAAGACACGTGTCCAAAAGGAGGCGGAGGTTTGGAGCGCGGAGGAAAGTGGAAAACTTTGCAAAATTTTGGTGAAAAATCTCGAAGTAAAAAATGGACCCGCGGAAAATTTGGAGGTGTTCTCCCATAGAAAATTAAGGGGTGACACATGGCCTATTCCAAAAGGCAAAAAGGGGAGCGTGCGGGGCCGGAGGGAGGATTTTGTGCTCATGGAGGAATGAAGGAAAACTTGGAGGGTCGGCTCTACCACGAATGGGAGATAATGCCATTGGTGGCCAAAGAAGCAACGGGTGTTTGGGCTCGCGGAGGTTTTTGAAGAAATTTTCCTTTTCTGAAAAAAGGAGAAATTTCATTATTTTGGCCCATGGCTTTTTTCAGTAGGGCTCACCTAAGGACACGTGGTGGGTCGAGGGGGCAAGCGGGAAAATTTTCAAAATTTTCCCGAAGTTCAAAAAGGTTTAAGATGCATTTTAAGGATTGGGGCCCACTCCAATCATGTTTGGACATGTGTCCCACCTTGTCCAAAGGTAAAAAGGTAATATTTGAGGATCTAATCGGCCACGTGGATGGCGGAAAATTAAAGTTGATTTTTAAATCATGATCACCATGCAATTTCATTTTTAGGGCCGCCATGGAAGCTCTAGGAAGTTTGGATTCACCATTTCTGCACCGATTCACATGAAATTTTATATGAATCCACATCCCCTCGGCCTTCTGAATGCAATGGCATCATTTATTTGAGCTAATTTAGTGCCCTATAGTGTTTTTCATGAAATATTTTTCTCAACTTTTTACATGTAAAAAATGTGAAAAGTGAAAATTAAAGGTTCTGAGTTAAAATGATGAGGCAAAAATGTGGAAAATGATTACAAATGCATGCTGGCATGTTGGAATGACAAAAACGTGACCCTAGGATGGATAAGGATCTGAGATCATGTAATATTTTATTGTTTTTGTGCATCCCTGGCATTTTGTGAGTTGTTTCACAATTTAATATCATTTTTCATCAAATGGATAGGGTTTTGTAACAAATTTGATCCTTGGAGCATATTCTTTGCTTGGGATGCAAGGATCCAAGTTGGCATAGGGTATAAGTTGTAATTTTGAAGCATTTTGTAAGGTGGTTTTGAGATTTTTGGAGAGAGAAAGAAGAATTTTCAGGAGGAAAACTAGAAGTAATCCATTTCTTTTGGAGAAACTACCTGAGAGCCATTTTTAATTCCTTCTTGCATCAAATGTTCATCATGTTGAGTTGGTTTCAGTTGTAAAGCCATCAAAAAGCTTTGATATTGTCTTAATAACATTCCCTTGCTGGTGTATTTGATCAAATTTATGGATTGACTAGTTTTATTTCTTGGCAAAACTTGCATACACTTATATTTCAGTATGTTTTCAATTTATGTTTTATGCTCATGTTGCAATCTTGTGTTTGGGATCTCTTTTTATCATACATGGCCTCATTTCTTGTAGAGGGTTTGAAGGCATCTGCAATCTTTCATTCAGAAGAGCATTCATTTGAGTGAAGATAAATAGATTTAAATTCATCTTACTTTCCTTGAATATTGAGGGTGTTTGTAAACCTTTGGGTGTACCTCAGGTCATGATCAAATAAGGGTTTCTAGATGCTTCATTGATATTTTACTTCAAGCTTTTGTGGTAGGTTATCAAATTTTGTGTGGAATAGTGCAGATTTGGGCCTCCATTTTTGCACATATCCTTTGAAAGAGCATTTCAAAATCATTGAAAGTATCTCTTTTGTGTTAGGTGTTGTAATTCTTTTGCAAAGGTTCCCAAAGAAGTTGGTAATTTCTTATCTTGTCTTGTCTAAAATCTCCCATAGAATTTCATTCAAACTAACTCATCCTACCTATACTACCCCTGCATTGCATTGTGTGTCAACAAAAGAATACAATCCTTCCACCAAAATGCACAAAGTATATCAGGGTTTCATCATGTCTTTAGCAGCCTTAGCCTTGTTTTGAAAGCATTTCCATCATTTAGTAGTGACAACTCCTTTGAGTTTGGATAATGGATGCTTGATCATGTTTTCACAAGGCCTCTTCCATACCATATGCAAAACACAAGGATATCTCCATCTCCTTTACCATATAAGGGCTGCAATATAGGTTCTCTTGCCTTGGTTGATAGGCACAACCTAAAACAGTGAGGGTTAGATCAAAACCCTTTTGAAGGTGTTATCCACTCCCTCAAATCTTGAATGAAAACAAGCAGATAGGTGTGCTCCCCGGCTACAAATGACATACAAACCATCTATCTATCCTAAGGGAATGTTTACTTCCTAGTTTTTGGTATTCTATACCCTCTCTAAGTTGCAGTAGGTGAAGTTGACTTGTGGTGCACACACCCTTTTCAAATTAACCCTTCCTAAGTTTGGAAACACCCTTTATTTGGTGCATCACCATCCCTAGTATAGTTTCATTTTTGCAAATCTCTTTCCCTAAAACCCATGAAAATTTTAGCATAGGTCTATTGCACTAGGAGTAGTACAACACTTAGTTTAGGAAGAGGAATTCAACCTTCTCCAGAAGTTCACCTCGAGCCCCCAAGTCCCACAACTTGAGAGGTTATCCCATGTGTCCTAATCACACTGAACGTCATGTTCACATTCTAGCCATTCGGATGGTGCAAAGATTTAGTGACAACACATACCATAATAAGTGACTATTAAGAATTGCCTCCCAAAAATAAAGTGTTGAAAATTTGAAATTTGAAACAATCGTGTTGATATTATTAAAAATTAATTAATCAATAACAACAAGTAATAATAGAAATCAAAGTGTTTCTAATCAAGATATGATATTAGTAATTAATAGTTAATCAATAACATTGATTAATAATAGAAATCACGATGATTCTATAATATTAGTATTAATTAGTAAATTAATAACATTAATTAATAATATTATAATTAATTAGTATTAGTACTAATTTAAATAATTAATTAATAATATTATAATTAATTAAAAAAAATTATCCTATCAAATAATATTAACTACAAGAATTAATATTACTAATAAACTTCAATTACTATATTAACTAGAAAAATATTAATAACATCTAATTATATTATCAAACGAATAAAAAATATTTTTAAAATAATTAAATAATATTATAAAAATATAATAAAACTTTATAAAACTAATTAACAACATAATCACCATTATTTATAATGCTTAATTAATTATAGTGCATTTTAAAAATAATTTTATAAAATTATAAAAATATAATAAAAATTTATAAAACTAATTAACGACATAAACTCCATTATTTATAGTGCTTCATTACTTATAATGCTTCATTAATTATAATGCTTAGAATGGGCCAATAAATATATTTAAAATTTAATCATCAAAAAATTAGAAATCAAAGAATATGTATTTAAGATATGATATTAGGACTAAACAAAATTAATTAATTAACAACATTAATTAATAATAGTAATAATTAAATACAAGAAATAATATCGTATCATTTAATAATACCAATAAATTTCAAATAATATTTTAAATTATTAAATAAAAATTGTTGTTGTATGTGAATGGGCTTGAACCCATTTTAATACCTCTATAAAGGTTGTTAGAATGTGTTATCTCTATTCTTTGTCTATGATTCCTATATCAGAATAGGCATATGACAATTCTAAAAATATATCATTAGCACCTACCCTAAGGCTATGAGAGTGAACAACATCCCTTATTCTATCATTCTTATATGATGTTTGTTGTGAGAATGAAGTAAATTTTATTTGAGAGAGAAAAAAATTACATTGTATTCAAGAAAAAAAAAAAAAAAAAAAATTATATGAGAGAATGGGAAATCATGCATTCTTAAACAAAGACAATTTTTTTAATTCATATCAATTTATTCTATTAGACGTATTAGAAAAATTACATTATATTCAAGATAAAATGAAAAAAAAATTGTTTGTTTGTATGAGAGAATGGGAAACTTCCCATTCTTAAATAAAGACAAAGTAAGTAAATTTTATCTCTCCACTAGCATCTTGCATTGTGGACTAGCTATGAGTAATATAGAAGTACTAAATAGACTAATTTCAACATTGCATGCATTAGTATACTTAGAATAAAAATATGACATTTTAGTTCAATATTGCTTATATTAGAATGTTTAGAACATGAGCATATGCCCATTGACAATGGGCATATGCCCATTCTAATATAGGAATCATAGAGAAAAATAGGCATAAGGAAAACTACATATGGGAATCTATCTACTCGAATGGGCTTGACATGAAGATGAAGTGTGTTGTCCCCCATTTTTCTATGGAAGGAAAACCAGATGTTATTCTTCACATTGAGAAGAGTTAGAAATTCATTGGTGTTTCCTAGAAATTTCCTTTATATTCTTCATGAAAAGAGCAAGAGAGAGAGCCCAAAAGTGAATGAATAAATAACAATTTGAGATAGAGGCTTGATTCCCCTTTAAGGGTATGCGGTGCAAAGCACTAGGCTCTACCAGGGTAGTCTAGCCAATATGATACAATTATTAACTCTATAAAGGTTGTCGAATGATTTTACTATATAATTTTTCTTCTAATATGGTCCTCCTTCCATGCAAAATGGGAGAAACCCATCAATAAACATTTGTTTGTTCGAGGATGGATAAATTCCCATATTTCTAAATAGTCCAATACAATTGAACAACAACATGGCCATAATAAAATGTTAGAATGTCTAGAGAATTGGTTAATGCATTATCTCATTATTACGAGTGGTCCAAGAATTTTTTTTTTAAATACCTTTAATTAATAAGTACATGGTGCTAAACAATATATTTGCATGCTGGTCTCGATATGTCGTGGACTTAAACAATATATGTTAATTACTCATATATATGAATGATCCTCTTCCTTTTCTAAATAAAATTAATAGAACTATACAATACGAGAATGGGAATATGCCCAAGGGTATGTAGTGCATCACTTGGTAGAGCCAAGATCTTCTAAAACAAAATAATATAACTACATAAGGCTTGATCCCCCTCGAGGGTATGTAGGGTAGCACTTGGTGGAGCCAAAACTTGGTTCGCTAGGGTTAGTCCAGCCAAAATGATATAATTGTAAACAAGCACCACAAAGTCACTAATTCTATTTGTAGTTGTGTTTTTATAAAAAAATTACCAATCATGCTTTAATGATTTAATATGTTATATTTGTTTAGACCCATTTAAATGTTTTTTCAAAAGTTATTACAATACTGAAAATAGATTGTACAATTGTTGAATATGAATGGGATTGAACCCATTTTAATACATCTATAAAGGTTGTTAGAATGTGTTATCTCTATTCTTCATCTATGATTCATATATCAGAATAAGCATATGAAAATTCTAAAAATATATGATTAGCACCTTCCCTAAGGCTGTGAGAGTGAACAACATCCCTTATTCTATCATTCTTATATGATGTTTGCTGTGAGAATGAAGTAAATTTTATCTGTATTATTTTTCTATGATTCTTATATGAGAATGGACATACGCCCATTCAATACAAGATAATACAAGACACAAAAATGATGGATTCTTCTTCTATGTTTCCTCAAGTATTTTTCTAATAATAAAACAAAGTAAATTTAATCTCTCAAGTTCTTTTATAAAAAAATTATCTTCTATTAGTCATATTGTAGTTGAATGGGCATTTTCCCATTCAAATCGTATCAATTTCTTCTATAACTAGATGTATTAAAAAAACATTGTATTCAAGACAAAATTGAAAAATGGTTTGTTTGTTTGTTTGTATGAAAGAATGGGAAACTACCCATTCTTAAACAAAGATAAAGTAAATTTTATCTCTCCACTAGCATCTTGCATTGTGGAGTTAGATATGATTACTATAGAAGTGTTAAACTTACAATAATTGTATTCTATTACTCATATTATAATTGAATGGGAATTTTCTCATTCAATTTGTATCAATTTATTCTATTATACATATTAGAAAAATTACATTGTATTCAAGATAAAATTAAAAAATGTCTGTTTGTTTGTATGAGAGAATGGACATCTTGCATTGTCGACTAGCTATGAGTAATATAGAAGTACTAAAAAAATAAGTTTATGATTTTAGAACATGAGAATATGCCCATTGACAATAGGCATCATACAAACTAGATATGGGCATTTGTCTACTCAAATGGACTTGACATGAAGATGAAGTGTGTGGTCCCCCATTTTCTATGGAAGGAAACATAGATGTTATTCTTCACATTGAGAAGAGTTAAAAATATTCATTGGTGTTTCTAAGAATTTTCCTTGATATTCTTCATGAAAAGAGAGAGATCCCAAAAGCTTAAGAATAAACAACAATTAGAGATAGAGGCTTGATCCCCTTTAAGGTTATATAGTACGGCACTAGGATTTGTTAGGGATAGTTCATCCAGTATGATACAATTATTAACTCTATAAAGGTTGTCAAAATTTTTTTACTCTATAATTATTTTTCTAATACATGGTCCATGTGAAATGGGGAACCACCCAACATAAAATGTTTATTTTTTCGAGGATGGACAAATGCCCATATTTTTAAATAGTCCAAAAAAACTAACCAAAAATATGGCCAAAATAAATGTTAAAACATCTAGAGAATGGGATAATGCCTATTCTCATTATTACGAGAGGTCCAAGACGTGTTTTAAAACAATTACCTTTAATTAATAAATACATGGCAGTAAACAATATATTTACATGTTGGTCTCAATATGTCATGGTCTTAAACAATATATTTTAATTACTCCTATATGATAATGGGCATCTTCCATTTCTAAATCAAATTAATATAATCAGTATAATATGAGAATGGGCATCTACCCATTGGTATGTAGTGCAAAGACTTGGTGGAGCCAAGATTCCCATTCTAAAATAAAATAATATAACTATATAAGGCTCGATCCCCTTCGAGGGTATGTAGTGCAACACTTGGCGGAGCCAGAACTTGCTCTTCCAAGGTTATTACAACCAAAATTATACAATTGTAAACAAGCGTCATAGAGAGACTAATTCCGAATCGTATGGAAAATCCTATTTAAAAATATGGAGTGACATGAAACATAACATGAGACCCATATTTTTATAAAAGTTTTTACCAATCATGATTTAATGATTTAATATCCTAATTTTTAGACCCATTTAAATGTTTTAGAGAGGTATTAGAATACTAAAAATAAATAATACAAAAAATAAAATTTTTAAAAAATTGCTTGCATTTGAATGCTTAGAATGGGCATATGCCAATTCTCATATAAACAAACAATTATGTTTTGTATTTAATTGTAAGTTGCACATTCTCACAGCCTTCTCACAACCTTTATAGAGGTATGAAAACATTTTTAAATAATTTCTTTCATTTGAACATTTAGAATGGGCATATGCCAATTCTCATATAAAAAAACCTTTTTGTCTTGTATTGAATCGGAAGTTTCCCATTCTCACAACTTTTATAGAGGTATAAATTCTAACATCCTTTCATTAACGATACATTTTTATCTTGTATTGAAGTGGAATTTTCCCATTCTCGCTTCTTTTATAGAGGTATAAATTCTCACAGCCTCTACAGAGGTATTAAAATGATTAATTTCTTGTACAAAATAACTTCTCAATCTCACATCCTTTATAGAGGTATAAAAATATTTAAGTTCAAAATTACTTGTATTGAATGGGTAGATTCCCATTCTCATATGTATGAATCAAATAAGAATAAATGAAATTAAATTTAGTTTGTTTCAGAATATTTGGAATTAAAATTTAGCTTATGCCCATTATAAACATTCTTACACAAGCAATATTCTCTATCTATAAAATTTAACATGTGCCCGTTATAAACATTTTTACATAACCTATATTCTTTATGTATAAAGGCTATGAGAAATTTACATAAATTCCCATTCTAAAACAAAGTAAGGTTGTGTCTCTCTAAAATTTTATTCAAGTCTTCTGTTTCATAAGTGAAACGGTATAACGAAACATATTGAAATTGATCATTGCTAATGGGAAAAGTAATACGATATAAGATTGAAAAGGAATGGTCAATCTAATATAATAAATATTTAACTTAATTAATTTAAAAACTATATGAAGGCTGTGATAATGGGAAACATTCCATTTTAAAACGAATTAGATAATATTTATATTCTTCTTTTATGATTCCTATATGGGATTGGATATTGGTTCATAATATTTCTTCTTCTATTAGTTTATTCTTATTCTATTATCCATATATGAGAATGGGAATCTTCCCATGTAGATACAAAGATAAAAAAAATTCTTGTTTGTGTGAAAGAATGGGTAGTTGCCAATTCTAAAAGAAAGTAATTTTTATAAAAAAGTAAATTTCATCTTCATTATTCTTCTATTAGTCTCTATTCATAAATACATGGAAAATTAGTAAACTTGTGAGAACTGGGAGCAATTATATCCCATCATGTCAAAGATTGGGTTGGCTTAAATTAAATGTTTAATGGAATTGGGTTGGCATATATTAAATTCTCAATGACATTGGATAATGTGCGTTGTCTTTAGGATCATACATGGCTAATAGTTGGAGTCGGTGGCTCCAGCTCCTAAAGGATCCTTCATCTATGATCTTTGATAATTGGGAAGGGATGTGTGTAATTATTTAATAATAGTGATAGCCACTTCAGTGAGGAGTAATCACTTTCATCCTTGGCTTGTGTGGTTTGATTTTAAGTAGCCTTCCTCACCCTCATTCAGCATTTAGACTCCTCTCCCTATTGTTTTTGTCATCATAGTTGTGCCCTCTCTTCCGATATTTTTCTGCGAAGCGCGAAAAGAGAAATGGACTTCTTTAATTCCATTTCTTGGTCATGTCTCAAACGGGTTTTTAGGATTGATTCATCATATGTTTGTGACGTCATTAAACATGTTCTGGGTGGTTCCTATCTCTTGATTCCAAAATAGCTCAAGTTAATTCATAAATTGACTAGGTGTTTGTTTCAAATTTTCTTTTGGTTAGCCGTATCAAATTGGAAGTTGTTATTATTGCCCATTTTTTTATCATTCCCTCTCATAAGGTTAGATTAGATGAAGAAATGGAGCATTGTAATCTCAACACTCTATCCATGTTCATCGGGCCTGACGTAGAAGTTGGTTGGGTTAAACATTCTTTTGTGTAACCTTTGGCGGAGAGGCCCGAGCCCTCACCCACTTTGTTTAGGTTTTCTTAGACTTTTTATAGCCTCAAACCCACTTTGCCTCTCCATCTTCCAAACATTGATTTAATTTTGATTCATGTTCTTGTCCACCCTAATTTTGCTAGTATTTCCATGTTGCGGGAGCTATTGCATCCCACCTACACATTCTTGCCATATATTAAATCCACTTCTAGTGGTGGCCTCCACCATATGGATACTCGAGGTATCCATGTGGTTTCTTCCTTCTCGTTTTCTAATGTCAAAGAAGAGGGAATTGAGATTTTTGATGATGACTAATCATCTTTTTGATAATATGCATTTTGTAATTTTCTCTATTCATTTTTCCTTTTCTAGTCACTGCTACTTTTTATCTAAACGTAAAATTTCTTTTTAACCTATAATTACTTATCTTAAGTTTTTATGTTCTATTAAATTATCTAAATTATTGATCTTGTTATATTCCAATCACATGTATAAATCATCATCATCTCTATTAGCATAACCATGTTTTAGGTTATTTTCATTTATAAGTAAATGGTGGTAAACAATATATTTGCATGGTGGTCTCGCTATGTCATGGTCAAGAAAAATATAAATTTAAACATTAGCATAACCATGTTTTAGGTTATTTTCATTTATATAAATACAATATGATTAAGTTCAATTAATTTCTTTTATTAGAATGTTAATCATATATTCTTCTTCTATGATTCCTATATGAGAGGCATTAAAATGATTAAGTTCAACATTTCTTATACAAACACACATCCCATTCTCAAAATCCATTATAAAAATATATATACATAAGAAGATAAGATAGGCATGTTTCAAACAAAATACCCTTAATTAATTAAATAAATGGTGGTAAACGATATATTTTCATGGTGGTCTCACAATGTCATGGTAAAGAACATATATAAATTTAAATATTATCCTAACCCATTCTAAAAATTATAAAATTATATATGTGTGTGTATATATATATATATTAAGATGAGAACTACATAAGGCTTGATCCCTCTCGAGGGTATGTAGTGCGTGTACTTGGCTTTGTCGGGATAGTCTAACTAGTATAATACAATTAAATTAATAATTACAAGAAATTTTTTTTACGGTCACAATGTAAAACATCCCATCCTATATATATTATTGTCACATATACAACTTCCCATTCTATTTTCGATAATTCTTCTATGTTTGCTAAATGTGAATGAATATATATATATATGAGAAATAAGAACTACATAAGGCTTGATCCCTCTCGAGGGTATGTAGTGCAACACTTGGCTCTTCCAGGATAGTCCAACTAGTATAATACAATTATTAATAATTACAAAACAAAAAATGTTACTATCACAATGCACAACTTCCCATTCTATCTTCTATAATTCTTATATGAGAATGGGCACAAATATATCTATCTAAAAATTTAAATTTTATCTCTATTATTATTCTATGATTTTATATGAGAATGGGCATCTATGATTCTTAATATATGAGCAAGGTTAGATCATAGTAATGGAAGTTGGTTAGATCATAGTAATGGAAGTGCAACATTTAATCTGAAGGATGAACCATGTGCAACTTGCCCTTGCATGCTTGGTAAATCATCCATCAATGGAAATAGACACATATGACATCAAGGAAACATAGACATGATTCACCAATGATACAAGGCCTAGATGGACACGATTCTCCCTCAAGATAAAATGCTTTACTTTTATTACTATTATTTGCCCATTCTAAATTTTTTTTATATAACTACATAATATAAGAATGAGCATCTTCTGATTGTAAAACAAAATAATAACATCCAAAATGAGACAATTATAAATAAAGAGACGCAATGCTTAGTCCAACCAGAAAAATTGAGTTCAATATTTCCCACCCATTATAAAATAAAATAATAGAACTACATAAGGCTTGATCCCTCTCGACGGTATGTAGTGCAACACTTAGTGGTGCCAGCACTTGCCTCTACCAAGGATAGTCTATCCAAAGTGATACAATTATAAAAAAAATATAAACTACATAAGGATTGATCCCTCTCAAGGGTATGTAGTGCAACACTTGGTGGTGACATTACTTGGCTCCACCAAGGTTAGTTGAGACAAAATGATATAATTATAAACAAAATAATATAACTACATAGAGCCAAAATGATACAATTATAAAAAAATAATAAAACTACATAAGGCTTGATCCCTCTCGAGGGTATGTAGTGCAGACACTTAGCAGGGTGATAGAACTTAGCTCCACTAAGGTTAGTCTAGCCAAAATGATACAATTATAAAAAAAAATAGAACTACAAAGAGCCAAAATGATATAATTATAAAAAAATAGAAATGCATAAGCTTGATCCCTCTCGAGGGTATGTAGTACAACACTTGGTGGTGCCAACACTTGGCTCCACCAAGGTTATTCCAGCCAAAACAATACAATTATAAACAAAATAATAGAACTACATAAGGCTTGATCCCTCTCGAGGGTATGTAGTGCAACACTTAGTAGTGCCAGCACTTGGCTCCACCAAGGTTATTCTAGCTAAAATGATACAATTATAAACAAAATATTAAAATTTCCCATTTAATATAAGATAATATAAATTTAATCTCTCCACTTTGTCTAAAAAAATATAATGTGAATCGACATATGATCAATTTTATCTCTTCACTCTATCTAAAAAAATGAGAAGAATGGATAATTATATATTATAAGAAATGAGAATAATATGCCCATTCTAAACATCTATTCTTCTTCAATGTTTACTGGTACAAGCAATGTTCAAAGTAAATTTTATCTCTCCACTTTGTATTACATTTTTTTATTTTTATTTTCATCTATTAGTCATTTTAAAAAAACTACATGAGAATAGATAAATATAAATAAGAAGATGAGAACTACATAAGCCTTGATCCCTCTCAGGGGTATGTAATGTAAAACTTGGCTCTTCCAGGGATAGTCTAACTAGTATAATATAATTATTAATAACTACAAAACAAAAATTATTCTTGTCACAATGTCCATCTTCTAATTCTATCTTCTATAATTTTTAAATGAGAATGGGCATATGCCCATTCGAATATAAACTCTTCTTCTATGCTTCCCAAATTTGAATGGATATTTATATATATATATAGTAAGATGAGTACTACATAAGGCTTCATCCCTCTCGAGGATATGTAGAGAAAAACTTGGCTCTGTCGGTGATAGTCCATCTAGTATAATACAATTATTAATAATTATAAAAATAAATGTTACTGTCACAATGCACATCTTCCAATTCTATCTTCTATAATTCTTATATGAGAATGGGCATATGCCCATTCAAAATATCTATTCTTCTTCTATGGTAAATAATATATTTTGATGAGTTCTATATGAAGATGAGAATGGACGAGATGAGGGAAAATAATGGGCATCTTCCCATTCTATAAAAATATATTTTAATGATTCATGTATGACAATGGGTAGAGAATATGTAGTGCAACACTTGGTGGTGTTAAGACTTGGCTCCTCCAAGGTTATTCTAGAAAAACCGATAAAATTATAAATAATAGTCACAATGCTTAGTCCAACCAAAATTATTGAGTTCAATATTGCATGGGCATGTACTAATTATAGAAGAAGCATATATTATCTCAACCGCACTACTTTGCAGGTCAATTAGCCCACCCGAATGTGTAAAAAATGATTAAGTTCAATTGATAATGTGGTGTAGGAAAACACGAGTACCTAATCATTTCTTCAACAAGGAATATTCAACTAGTAGTCACAATGAAGTTTATCATTTAATCCTAAATATATAAATAATGTTGATGTTTGGTAATGCATGACAAATATGTGCATTAATTATATCTTCAGGAAAAAATAATTCACTTCTATTACTACCTTAATGCTTCACTTCATCTTTAGAATGAAATGATTCACTTCTATTACTACCTTTATAAACATCAGTCTTCAATATGATGAGAACTACATAAGGATTGATCCCTCTAGAGGGTATGTAGTATATCACTTGGATTTGCTAGGGATATTCCATCCAATATGATGCAATTATAAAAAATTAAATAGAGTAAAATATTTTGAATCAAAGAAGAATAATAGACATAAAAATAATTTGAATCACATAAGAAGAACATATATAAAATTTACTATGATCATGTTGTAGTTGTTTTATCATTCATTTAAAATTAATGATGTAAGCTACTAAATAAATCTAAATATCTCGAGAATATGGATGGTTTAAAGTTCCTCAAATGTGTGATGTGGATGAATGGGTGCAAAATGATTGATCCTCGATGCTACAAGTTGATGACCTTCAAAAAAAGGACATTAAGAGTGAAATGGATTACATGATGGATGGGGGTGTTACTGAGAAAAGTTTCCTCTAAGAAGTATTAACTTCCTTGGTGGATGTCAACCACCATGTTTTGATAAAATAAGATAAAATTAATAATAATAAGTAGGATAATATGTAGAATTTGAGGCATATGGAACATGAAAATGTAGAAATGTAAATCATATATAGAATTTAATCTAAAATAAATTTGAAATAAGTTTACAGCGGGGGTTGACGATGACCTTGACTACACAGGGGTAGGTCAATGGTAACATGGGTGTGTAGATCTAGAAAACAAGATAAATATGTTGAACTATAGAGATATGGATGCACATTTAACACAAAAACACCTCTAGATGATGGAAGTGACCTAAATACAAAGAATCGAGGGAGAAGAAACTAGAGAATGAAAGGAAACAGAGGTTTGGCTGGGATGGTTGATAACTAGGTCTCGATTGACAGTTGTTGGGGTAATAGAGTAGATTTAGAGAAACTAGATAGTGTGATGGTATATCTGGAAGCTAGGAAAAATATGGAGTACTAGGAGACATTGGGGAAGAATCAGGGAATAAGAATTATCTTTGACAAAGGGACGGATTGATGATGACCGGGATGGGATATGGTGACCTACATAGTATAAAACCATGATTGATGAAAAAGGAGATAAATCGGTGACTGTGAAAAGAAACATTAATAGAACGGGTTGATAATGGAGTCTCGATGACTGATAAACCTATAAGATGTTAAATCCAACAAGATAATAATAAAAAATAACATAATATAACATAATAAAGTAATATAAAACCTCCCAAAGTCAAGTGGTTGATCAAAACAAGATTCCAAGGACTGTACATTTAAGGTTAGCGCAATTGTTGAGATGCTCTGGTTCGAAGATGGATTCATAGAATGCAAGAAAGCCAATTTTTTCATATTTGTGTGTTTGTGTGTCTCTTTTTGGAAAGATAATAACTTAGTCTTATAGGGTTGATGGTGACTGGGTTGGGTCACCACCAACTATAGGGAAACTTTTTCGAATGAGGCTAATTTTGTGATTTAATCGAGATTATGGGTTTTTAAGGATGGGAAAAGTGCTTTAAAGCTTGTAGGCAGGAAGAGGTTTCTTAGGGATGTGTCATGGGTAGTTAGGGGATAAAGATAGGTAGGATAAAATCTAGGAAAAAACATAGGGATTTAGATTTAGGATAAAAGCATCCTAAAAGGAAATTCCATTAGGGCATAATGGATAATGGTTAATTAATTAATATTAATTAATCAATGTTAATAAAGATTAAAGATGATGGGATAATAAACGGGCATTTAATTAAATGAAGGGAGATGAATTAAATTAAGGGGGTCTATTTAGGACCATGGTGAAATATGTGCACACGGGAAGACAAGGGTAGGGATATCAAATTTAGGTGTCTACATTTGCCCCTTTTTATCGAGTGGTTTGCGCTAGTAAGCCATGAGACAAAAACAATAAGAGAAAAAGAGTATGATGAGGATTGATGAAAGGTTGATGATGAGCTCCCCTTAAATGAGGGATCGATAATGCCATGAGAAATCGATGACATGTTTGAAAAAGGTAGATGATGAAGGGTGGGTGGGTGAAGAAAAATGGGTAAAAGGATAATGCAAGGCAAGATGCCCCAAGAAAAAAGGATCACAATAACAATAAAAACTATAGAAGTGACTCTAATATCACCTAGTTAGGGGACATGGGGCGATCTCAATGGAGATGGTGGAAATGTTCTATGGTCTAGTGAGTGGGCAAAAATCACTGCAAAATGGAGAGAATCCAATGGGAAACCTCTCGAATGGATGTAGGTTGGGATGACAATGGGTCATGGGAAATATCAAACTAAATGTGAAAATAGGAAAAATCCTTCGTACATGAGGAATCTAGTGAAAAGGTATGCGTCCGCAAGGGACGAGGATGAAAATAATTGTGCCCCAAAAAAGGGCACAAACAATGGCCTATAGAGAAAAGTGAAAAATGGTGGTGAAATAAAATGCCCCAAGGGGGAATAAGTATGGCCACAAAGGAAAATAGGGAAATGAATGGTGAAATAAAATTCCCTAAGGGGGAATAAGTATGGCCACAAGAGTGGAATTTTTACGCAGGTTGGATAGAATTACAAAATTAAATTCCTCAAGAGGGAGTAAATATGGCCACAAGATTGGACTTGAGATAATATAGAATGATGAAATGGTGCCCTAAAAGAGCATGAAGATGGCCAAAAAGGTGAGGTAGGAAAACACGTGATATAATTCTCAAAGAAGGCCACAAAAGTGGACCTAGGATGAGATAGATTGGAAAAGATTTGATGAGATAAAAAAGGTATAATATATGAGACAATATATGAAATGAGATAATATTAGATTATATGTGACCAAAGGGTATAAATGATGCTACATCATATCGAGGAACACGTGGGAAAAATATGCCTCTAACTGCATTGGAGGTAAACAAGAAGGGGACCCAGGTAACATAAGACACATGCGACCAAAACATGATGTTAGCATATAAACAACAATGGTTAGTTATACCAAAGATCATGAGAGAAGAAAGAATGGAATGAAATCATAAACCTAATGTCGACATGAAAAAGGGGTTTGTGATGTAAATTGTATGCGGGAAAAGGGTTCTCCATGAGTGGTGTTCCCTAAATCTATGCCCCAGCTCTGGGAAGGGGAAAGAGAAAACTGATCAATGCGGGAAGTTTTCTAGAAGAAAGTTGATCAATGTGGGAATATTTCCTAAGATGCTAATAAAATTAAATGTTGATTAATGTGGGAATTCTTGAATTCCATAATACAAAAGAGTATCCATCCTTCAAGGGTATGGTCTACTTTATACATATATGATATAGATGGCAAGAATGATATACATGATAGTCATCCTTTGAGGGATCGATCTATTTATTTGATTTGATATTTTTATTGAACAATTTTCCTTCAAGGGAGTGGTCTATTTTTATTTCTTTGATTTTGATAAGAGCATCCATGAATTTTGAAAAGTGGAAGAGTTGGGAATAGCTAGGTAGACCACTTAGGAGGGATAATGAATGTACAAGAGACACCCATGAACCCTTTACATGGTTTCAATAGGTAAATAAGAGGGTGATGGATGTAATGATCATGGAGTTCTCACCAAGAAGGGAGAACCTATCCATAAGGAAAATGCTATGGGTAGAGCCGTGGTGCCCATATTTAAGGTCATGCTGAGGAAAGTGATGGTAGACCACATAATTCCAAATCATTACAATGATAGATGGAAGAGGCTAATGATGGAAGGATGATCTAAAGATATAACTAAGTGCTCACTGGTAATGTGTTAATAATAGAATGGTCACTTTAATAGGTTCCACTTATGGTTTGACATCAAGGAGGCCAAATGAAAGGATCATGACCCATACTTACGTGTAATAATGTATGGTCCAATGAAGTTAGGGGAAAACTTTCCATGTTGGATCCTTTCTATAGTAGTAATGTTCTGATTTTCTTTAAGGATGAGGTCACCAAAATTAAATTCACACTCTTTGAGGTGCTTATTATAAGCACACTTGATGCATTCTTGATAAACATGATGATATTCAAGAGTGATGAGGTGGCATTCATCTAACAATTTTATCTATGCTAGATTCTCTTAGTGATAATCTTCATCAAATATGAAGTCCCGAAGAGACACATGCAAAGACAAAATTTAAACTTAGAGAGGGAGGACAGATTCAAAGTTGTACACTAGAGAATAGGGAGTAGCTCCTCTAGAATTGTGCATGCTAGTCCAATAAGCCCAAAGAGTGAAGGGGATATGGAGATGCCAATGACGACTACAGATGGTCAATAGTTTTTGTAATAATGTTTGAAGATATTTATTAGTGTTTTATTTTGGCCATTAGCTTGAGGATAATATGGAGAAGAAAAACTAAGCTAGATATTGAATGAGTCACAAAATTTCTTGAGATCTTTGTTTTTAAATGAATTTCCATTTTCCGTGATGATTTTGTGAGGGATGTCAAAGCGATAAAATGATGTTTTGGTAGATAAAGTTAATGATTGGACCATATTTAGGGAGGTGAGAGGAATTGCTTCTACCCACTTGGTAAAGTATTTGGTTGCACTAATGATAGAGTGATTTTTTCTGAAGACCAAGTATTAATGAGACCAATGTGATCAAGACCTCGTTATAAGAAAGGATAAAGTTCTTAATCGAAATGTAAATCTTGATTAGGAATTCGAATAAGATTGGAATGTTACTGACATTTTTCACATTTCTTAACATACTCACAGTAGTCGTGATGAAGGGAAGGCCAGTAATATCCAAGATGAAGAATGCACTTAGCAATAGCTAACACACTAAAGTTTCCACCACAAATACTATCATGGAATTCTTGGATAACACAATAATATTCATGGGATTTAAGGCATTGAAGAAGAATACTGGCAAATCTGTGTTTATAAAGAATGCCGCTAAGTATCACATAGAGGTTAGCATGTTAAAGGAAAGACCTCCTAGCATTCTTGGATAAATCAGATGGAATAATAGATTTGGATAAATAATCAAAGATTTGGATGTACCAAATATCTAACAAACTAAAATCAATAATATTAACGTGAGGTAATTAATGAAATGATTGATCACTATGATGAACAAGAACATAAATTTTAAATTCTTTTGTTGTCCATGGGATGAGATCTGCAAGGGATGTCATCATATTTACAAAATGATTGGATGGCCAAGGAATGACTTGGATAGTATAATAATCAAAGGCCTCAAGGAAGAGATGAATGATGTCTTGATATTTTTGAAGAGTGTCATTTTTACATTGATACTCACCTGTGACTTATTTGATGATAAGTTTAGAATCCCCATAGATGTCAAGAATTTGAACACCTAGAAAGAGAGTGGTTTCAAGGCCTAAAATAAGGGCTTCGTACTCTACCATATTATTCATACACTCAAAATTGAGTTTATTTGTGAGGGGAAGAGGAGCATCCATTGGAGGAAAGATAGCAACGTTAGTACCTCCCCCTTGCTAACATTTAAAACCTTCGAAGAATAAATTCATTTTAAGGGTTTCATATTCATGATGAAAGTGATTAATGGATTCATCTAGTAACTAATCATGAGGTATACGATAACTAGGAATAGGGTCCTCTTCTAATTGGTCTGTAATAGCTTTTCCCTCAATGCCTTTTTGAGAAATAAACTCGAGGTCAAACTCAATCATGAGCATAATCCTTCAAGTGATAAGATCATTATGATACAATTTAGAATGCACCATCTTAAGAAGATGAAAAATAGTAATGACATAAGTCTTATGGTTAGGAAGATAGTGTCAAATCTTAGAGGTGGAAAATAAGAGAGTGCAACACAACATTTTAGATTTAGTGTAGAGATTCTTGTAGTCATGGAGGGTTTGACTGATGTAATAAATGTCATTCTCATGACCTTGGTCATCACGATGTGCTAACATGGCCCCTAGGGCATAATCAATGGCAGAGATGTTTAGATAAAATGGATCCCCCTTGCTTAGGGGTGTAAGCATTAGTGGAGACAGAAGATATTTTTAAGATCCTCAAAACCCTTCTAGAAATTATGATCCCAATTCAATTCTATGTATTTATGAAGAAGATGAGGAAAGGGTTGGTAATGATCTAAAAGTTAGGAAACGAAATGATAGACCAATTGAATTTGTCCTTGAATACTACAAAGTTTCTTAATATTGGAAGCAGGAGAAATTTTGATGATTTCTTTTATTTTCACTTGGTCAACTTCAATACCCCTAATAGACATGATAAATCTAAGGAGATTACCAAATATACTCCAAACACACACTTGGTTGGATTGAGATGAATAAAAAGTTGAATAAGATGCTCAAAAAGGATTTAGAGAAAGAAAATATGGTCACAATAATGTTTATATTTACCTAAAAGATCTTCAAATAATCTTATATGGTTTTGTTGACGACATCATGAAATATATAAGTCATGGCCCACGATAAGTAGCTCCCGCATTTTCAAACCAAAGGGCGTAACAAGGTAGAAAAATTTCCCCAGGGGTGATTAATAAATTCTTATGTTGTTCTTCTAGGGAAATAAGAATCTGATTATAGCTAGAAAACCCTTCCATAAGAGAAAGCGTCTCATGACCTGTGGTAAGGTCCACAATTTTATCGATGTTGGGAAGAGGAAAGTCATATTTAGAGAAAGTGAGATTAATATCTCAAAATTTGGTGCATATATGAAGTTTTCTAGATTCTTTAGCGGCGGGTACGATATTGGAAACCCATTGGAGATAGTCAATGGGGATGATGAAATTGGCAGAAAGAAGATAGTGTAACTCCTCTTTGACAAGGATGGTAACTTGAAGATGCATGCGAGAGAATCTTTTGCTTGACTCGGTTTTACATTAGGAATAATGATGATATTGTGAATGATGATAGAAGGTTCAAGACTTGGCATGTCTGATTATGACCATTTGAATGCCTAGTTGTGAAGAGAGAGGAATGTGCTAAAAGAATAACGGTCATGTGGATCAAGGGATTGACCTAGTTTTAGGATTTGAGGCTCTTAGAGAGTCCCGATATTGATGTCAATGGTGGCTTCATTGAGAAGAGTTTATTTTTTAGATGGTAAGGTATTATGAATAAAAATCCCCTAACCCCATGTGAGAAAGAATGGCATTTTTGTCGATTACTGCACCGAATAATGTAGATAGTAGAATATTCTTCTTTTATCATCTCTGGATGGTAGAGGGGAAGGGATCTAGTCTAGTTCTTGGACTGATAAGTGATTGGTCCCAAAGTGATGGTAGAGACTAAAAAATTCCAGAGGTAATAGACACAGTGTCATCCATATCCATGGACTCATGGGATGGAGAAGATGGAGAAGGCATGTCCATGCACATCTCAGATGGTGGAATGGGGTCAGTGGGTTTCTCCTAATATCCTAACCCAAACCTTTCATGAGGCTTGTGGCACTGATCAATAATAAGGCCATGTGTCCCATGCTCATAATGCCCCATGTTGAATCCCTTCCATGCACAATGATGAAGGTAGGTGTGGGTGAAGGATGGTTTGTTGAGAAAGTCAAAACCACTAGTATAAGGTTTGGCATGTGGAAGATCAATGATGTGAGAAGAAGGGGTATCGAAACCACCATAGATGAGGTTGGTTTGAAGATGTGGTGGACTGAAAGGAATGATATCCCCAACATTGGGTTGGTATATTGGATCTTGGTCGGGTCTACTAAGATGGTGAGGAGTGGGCAAGGTGTTGAGCGTAAGAAGACAATACTCCCTAGTGTGAGTTTATCCATTACTTTATCAAGGAGTCATCATTGGGAAGTTTAGATGAAGGGATGGATGAGTTGGTGGATGGTGCAGATGGATCATTCTTGGGAATGAGGAAATCATTAGGTCGATAGGTCATGTTACACATTTGGAAGGGAGGATCATGTGGATATCCAAACAAAATTGATGAATAATGGGGGACCATCCTCGAAAGAATCATCGTTTGGAGGTGGGATGGCCAGAAAAATTCCATGATGAATGAGGGAATTTTGCATTTGGATGGATGAGTTAAAATGTGTGGGTGTGGAAGGAGGAGATTGGTTTTCTTCAAAAATAAAGTCATTTTCCTTGATGATGTTGTGGACAAGTGTTTGGAGTCCTTTTGCAGTGTTTGTTATCATGTCCAGGAGTACAATGGTAGGAAAAAATTAGGTTTGAATCAAACCACAATTAATTCTTATTATTTTAGTCAAAGGCCTTAATTGGTGGTAGTGTAATGGTAGAAGTTTGTAGTAAGTGTTGGAGAACTTCTGCATAAGACTCAATAAAAATATTATAAGGATTATTGCCCTTCTAAGATGTCTTGGTCTTGAAAGAAGAAACATATACTTGAGATGATTTGGATTTCAAGTGTGAAGTTGGAGTATTTCAGGTTTTGGTGTCTTAGTTTCAGTTTTGGTGATGATTGGTGCTCTAGAAGAAGAAGGGTTGGATGGTTTTGGCTTGATTTGATTGGTGGATTGAAGTATCTTTGATGGAGGAGCTAGTCCAAGAAGAGATAGATGTGGTCCCAAGATAGATGATGTAGTGTTGGTTTGTCTAGTTTGAGGAGTGGGGATATTTATTTTCTTATGTGGATGTGAAGGAGAATGTTGAGGAAGTGGTAGTGTAATGGCGGAAGGTTGTAGTAAGTGTTGGAGAACTTCCGCATAAGACTCAATCAAAATATTATAAGGATTATTACCTTTCTAAGATGTCTTGGTCTTGAAATAAGAAGTGGATACTCGAGATGATTTGGATGTCAAGTGTGAAGTTGGAGTATTTTGGGGTTTTGGTGTCTTAGTTTCAGTTTTGGTGATGATTGGTGCTCTAGAAGAAGAAGGGTTGGATGATTTTGGCTTGATTTGATTGGTGGATTGAAGTATCTTTGATGGAGGAGCTAGTCCAAGAAGAGATGGATGTGGTCCCAAGATAGATGATGTAGTGTTGGTTTGTCTAGTTTGAGGAGTGGGGATATTGATTTTATTATGTGGATGTGAAAGAGAATGTTGAGGAAATGTGCCAAGGGTTCCAAACCTTGTCTGGGAAGAAGCACCCTTAGGAAGGATGACTGCAATATCAACTGGAGAGTCTAAAGGTGGTATTTTAGGTGGAGAGAGTAGATTTTACATTATGAGGTCAAAAGGAAGAAAAGATTGGCTTTATTTAGAAGTGTTTGATTGGGTAGATGAGATGGAAGGATCACTTTAAGTCAAGGCAAGTTTAAATTATATCATAAATTATTCAAATGATGGAATTGATGTTGAAGATGATGTAGATGTGGTGACAATAGCTGATGTGGTGGATGCGAGAAGAAACATGGAAAGAGGAACTGGGGTTGATGCTAAGAATGATATAATGGGTAAAGGTGGAATAGATGTGGATAAAGTAGTCAAATCCAATGAATTGGATGTGATAAGTGATGGAGTAGATGGGATAGGTAATGAAGTAGATATAGGTGTTGAATCAATGGTGGATGTGGAACTAGGTTGGAATGGTTGTTTCATAAATGTTTCAAGGGGTAAGAATGATATGTTTGCGAATGGGGTTGATCTAATAGTCAGAGTATATACGAGGGATGGATGCTAGGGTATATGTAGGCATGTCTTGTGTGGTTGTAGGGATAAGTGTTAATGGGCTTGTAGATGGAGGAATAATGTCTAAAGAAGTGGATGTGATAATTGATGAAGAAGGTGAGGTTGTTGATGGGATAGGATCTTGATCAATGGTATGGATAGTATTTATGGTATGAGCATTGGGCGCTTGGGATGTAGAAGAAGTGGTGGCTTGAGTTGTTGGTGTGTGGTTGGGAAATGGTTGTTTGAATATGTCAAGTGGTTGGTTGGGTGATGCATTAGGATTTTCCACTTGAATATCACCTTGATCGATGAGTCATTGGACTAGGTCTTTAAAGGTTCAACACCTCTTTATGTCATGTCCTCAGACTTGATGGTATTTACAGTAATGATCATCATGATACCACACAGGTTTTAGTCTAGATTCATTAAATTTTTAGAATGGAGGAAGTGTGATAAGATTAACCACCATCAACTTGTCAAATATTGAACTATACGATTCTCCAAAGGGGGTATAGTTAGGCATAGGTTTAAGGGATCATTGTTGAGGCCATGTGCTAGATGTGGGTGTAGAAGATGATTTGACTATCACAGGTATTGGTTGTACTCTTACATTTATCATTGTGTGTGGATGGTTTGGTGAACTCAGATTTGGGTTTATTTGATTTAATTTTTAATTGGCCTTTCTTAAGGGCATGATTTTTGAGTTTGTGAGCCATGGTAAAGGCTTCTTCAAATGTTTGGAAAGATTAGATTTGCAATGTAGAAGAAATATGCTTTGCACAAGAACGTGAGAAGAGTTAGATGAGTTCGATTTACGGAAAAGTAAATGATATATTTTTTATAATGTCACGTCACCGTGACAAAATATGTAATAGATTTGACCTCAAATTTTCTAATGGCATAAATTTCATTGATGATGATTTTATGCGTAATGTTAATTGAAAAATGCTCTAGAAATAATTGCACGAGCTAGGTTAAGGAGAATAGGAAATGTTGAGGGATTATATTGTACCAATCTAGTGTTTGGGCCAACCAAGGACATAGGGAAGATGTAAATCATAAGTTCCTAATCATGTGCGATAAGGTAACATGTGTGTTTAAATGTATGGAGATGTTGTTGGGGATATTCCTTGCTATTGAACTTGGTAAACTTGGGAAGCTCCCAATGAGGGGGGTAAGGTTTGATTGGAACCAATAGATGAATAGGTTCATTACAGATTTGTTCATAAGATAATATAACCTTGGGTCCCAAGGTAGTGGCCTCTAGACTAGCCAACCTATTCATTAAGGCATGAATAGGATTGTTCGATGTGATGATAGGTTGGGATTGTGATTTTGTGGCATGAAAAGTAGCTTGATAAGGTGGTTGATAAGTTTTGGATGTGTGGGGGTTTGAGGAATCATTTGATAAGGTGGTTGTTTCCATGTTTGATGTTGTGATTGTTGGGATTGGATTGGTTGTTGAATGAGAATGTAGGTATGAATAGGTAAAAATTATTGGTGAGGTGGATTAGACACTTTGCATAATGCAAAGAAATTATAGCTAGAGATTAGAGAGAAATGATATGTACATGTGATGTGGGAATGAAAGAAGAGTTATACTATTTGGACACGGATATGACATTTGGGTAGATTGGGTAGGGACACTAGTAAAGATAATGGCCAAAGAAGTAATGGGAATGGTTGTGGTGATAGTTGTGTTGATTGGAGGAAGATGGGGAGGAATGGGTGTGACTAAATGATTAGTTTGGTGAGGTGGGGGATTGGTAGAGGATGAAGCAAGATCACGTTGGACTATAACAAGTTGTGAGGAGGGAAATTGGGTGATTTCGGATTTTACTAATAAGGATAAAGTTGTTGAAGTGGTGGACCATCAATAGGAAGCTGAGTTGACTTCCTAAGAAGGTAGTCTTGAAGAGATATTGGATTGGAATCAAGAAGCTCTTGGAATTCTAAACTACCACAGGGATAATAGGCGGTATAAAAGGTTTAGATATAGGAGATGGAGGGGTGGTTGGTCGAGATGGGATGAGATGGTGATAAAAGAAATGGTTAGTCTCATCTATGGTAGTATTTTGAACAAGATCTCCTTGGGAACGATTGATGAGAGGTTGGGAATCCATGGAGGAAGTAACCAAGGGAATAGATGAGACACTAGTCATGACATATGTTTGCTGGGATGAGACTGTAGAGCTATTTAAGGAAAGTTTTTGTTCCATTTTATTGGCTACTAAATGAGTAACTATGGGCATGAAATGAAAACAAATAAATCAAGCAAGTCAAGAACAATTATGTTTTTTGTTTTAAATTATTAAGAAAGTGAAAAATAAAAAGGGAAATGGATAACAAAGGTGCCTAGGAAAAGGCAATCTAGAGATGGTTTCAGTTGTTATAGCTAGGAATTATTAGGTGACTTCTGTTGGGTGATGAAATCCCAATCAGTTAACCGAGTAGGAAGATGTCTAGATGTGTTGATTGATGTGTGATTTTTAGGTTGTGTGTGATAGAATGTGAGATCAACCAATTAACCCCTATTTAAGCTATGTGATCAAGAAAGATGTAGAAAAGAAAGGTTCTTTTTAAACCAAATCCAAATGTGATATTTCAATGAGGACACACACAAGAAAAGGGAAATACGATGCGAAATAATAAAATAGGGGGAAATGAGGAATACATGTAAAATTATTTTACTTTTTATTTGAACTTTTAAGCAAAGAGCGATCCAAGTAGCCGAACCCAACATGAGCAAGAAAAAAGTGAAGCCTTGTGCTATAGTGTTAGTAGAAGACAAAAGAAATATAAAATATAAAGAAAAGAAAAGGATCACCTAAAGGGTGGTCCCACCAGTGTTCTAAGAATTTTGTAGTAGTTTTGTTATTCATTTCAAATTAATGATGTTAAATACTAAAGAAATCTAAAAAATCAGAAAATGGAGGGTTTAAGGTACCTCAAATGTGTGATGTGGATGAATGGGTACAAAATGATTTATCCTCATTGTTACAAGATGATGACCTGCAAAACAAGGACACTAAGAGGGAAATAGATTAGATGATAGATGGGGGGTTTCCTAACAAATTCAACTCTAAGAAGCATTAAATTCCTTAGCGGATGTCAACCCCATGTTTTTATAAAATAGGATAAAAGTAATAATAATAAACAAGATAATATGTAGAATATGAGGCACATAGAAATTGAAAATGTAGAAATGTAAGGCACATACAAATATGATCTAAACTGAAATTTAAATATTTTTACCCTGACAGGGTCAAGGTGACCTAGATCGCATGCATAGGGACAGTAGGTCGGCGAAGACCTGGGTATGTGGATCTACAAAATAAGATAAATATGTAGACCTACGAGATATAGATACATAATGAACACAACGAAGCTTGTAAATGTCGAAAGTGACCCGCAAATAAAGAATATGAGGTAGAAGAAACCAAATAATGATAGGAAAAAAGGTTTGTATGGGATAGTTGATAAATAGGTCTCGGTTTGATGACAACTAGGGTACAAATAGAGAAGATTTGGATCAACTAGATAGAATGATGGTATATCTTGAAGATAGGACAAAGACATAGTAATAGGGGACACTAGAGAATAATCTAGTAATAATAAGTATGCTAATAGAGGATGGATCGATGGTGACCAAGGTTAAGCAATGATGACCTCGCATGCTTTAAAACCAAGTTGGATGGAAAAGGAGCTAAATGGGTGATGTGTAAACAGAAACACTAACATAACAGATGATAATAAAGTCATTACTGTTGTTGAACCTGTAAGATATTAGATCCAACAAGATAATAATAAAAATAACATAAGATAACAAAACAAAGCAATATAATCCCTCCTGAAGTAAAGAGGTTGACCAAAACAAGCTTCCAAGGATTGTAATAAGGTTATTGTAGTTGTTAAGATGCTTTGGTTTGAAGATGGTTTCATAGAACGCAAGAAAGCCAAGTTTTGTTGTGTATGTGTGTTTGCGTGTCTCTTTTTGGAAAGAGAAGAACTCAATCTTATAGGGTCAACAGTGACTCGGCTAGGTCACCACCGATCATGGGGGAAGCTTTCCCCAATGAGGTTGATTTTTGTTTTAACGAGATTTTTGTTTTTAAGGATGAGAAAAGTTCTTTAAAGCATGTAGGCGGAGTAGGCCGCTTAGGTATGTGTCATGGGTAGTTAGGGGATAAATATAGGTAGGATAAAATCTAGGAAAAATCATAGGGATTTAGATTTAGGATAAAAGTGTCTTAAAAGGAAAGTCCTATTAGGGCATAATGGATAATGGTTAATTAATTAATTAATGAATATTAATTAATCAATGTTAATAAAGATTAAAGATGATGGGATAATAAATGGGTATTCAATTAAATGAAGGGAGATGGATTAAATTAAGGGGTATGGTTAGGACCATCGTGAAATATGTGGATACATGTAGACAAGGGTAGGGGTAATGAATTTAGGTGTCTACAAATCATATTAACCATATACAAATACAAATAATTATATATATATGGAGATGACTCACCTGCATTGAATGATTCCGAATTTTCTCTGTAGTTCTACTTTCGGAGGGGGTGCAGGAAACTAAGCTTTCGGGAGGAAGTGCCAATATAATACAATTATTAAAATAACAAAACAAATATTGTTTATTTGTATGAGAATGGGCTTGTTCCCATTCTAAATGTGCAAAATCTCTATAAAAGTTGTCACAACACACAACTTCCCATTCTAAAGCAAAGTACGTTCCCATGTTGAAATTAAATATAATATGTTGAACTTAAAAGTTATCTCTATTCTTCTTCTATTAGTTATACATGAGAATGAGAAGATATATCCCTATTCTTTTTTTATTAGTTATATATGAGAATGGGATTTTTCCTTTTAAAGCGGAAAGGATGAAAAAATAAAGTGGAGATATTAAAAGTAGTATTAACATTTTCTTCAAATCTTTTGAACCTCTAAAAATGAAAATTAGACAGAGTAAAAGAAAAATAAACGAGCATATTTCCTTCTATTATTAAGTCTTACATGAGAATGGGCATCTTCCCATTCAATACAAACAAACAATTTTATCACATGAGAATGGGCATCTTCCCATTCAATACAGAGACAAATATTAAGTCTGCGAAGATTTTGATATACATTACACTAGCAAAATTTGTAACATATTTTTATATAGATTTTGATTTTGATATTTAATTTGTTTTAGAAAGGAAAGTTTCCCATCCTCACATCCTTTATAAATATATTAAAATGATTAAGTTCAATATTTCTTCAACAAGTTAGAATGGTTAGAATAGGCATATAACCATTATCATACAAACAAATAGTTTTATTATTGTGATGATAACGGGCATATGTCCATTCTCATACAAACACATAATTTTAAAATTGTGATGAGAATGAACATATGCCTGTTCTCATTTATAGAGATATTAAAATGATTAAGTTCAATATTTCTTCAATGAGTTAGAATGGTTAGAATAGGTATATGTCCAATATCATACAAAAAAATAATTGTACTATGATGATGATATTGGGCATATGCCCATTCTCATACAAACAAATGTTTTTATCATTGTGATGAGAATGAATGTGTGCAATGAAAAGTTTGTTAAAGCTATGAACATGGGGTAAGAATCTCTAAAGAAACCCCAAAATCTTTGGAATAAACAAATCAAATCACCATCATATTAGAGATAAACAAGAGCTACCTATTTGCATGCATACATAAAGATTAAAACAAACAATCAATCTCTAAACATGACTATATTAGTTCCCTACTCCATGAAATCTATCTATAAATGAACCTATTAAAGCTCTAGCAATCAATTATGTGTTTATGGATGTCTCAAAAGCTTAAGAATGGAATCTCACCATTAATGGCTTCTCCCATTTACCTAAATCTTTGAAAGATTTAGCAAATAAAAAGTAAATAGCTCAAATATGAAATGAAATGACTCTAAAATGACTAAAGCATAATCTAAATCAGAAATGAGATGAGAGAGAGAGTTCTTATGAAAAGGTGGGAGGGGTACCCTTTTATATATATATATATATATATATATATAGTTTTTGGTTTGGATAAAAAGTATTTTGGATGTTTGTGAGATTAAAAAGGAGCCAAAAAGGTGATTTTCAGAAAAGCACATTTGGAGGTGTGAACTAGATTTGGAAGGCTAAGTGGCTATTTGGAAGGTGAGATATTTTCTTAGAAAGTTAAATTCTCCTTAGGAGGTCAACAAGAGGGTTAATTAGCCTAAACATAGTTTTTAAAGGGAAAAAAGCTTTATAGAAGTTGTTTAGAGATTTAGGGGGTTTAAGAAGAGGTTAGAAAGGGTGATTTACTTGGTGTAGTGTAGTAAAATGACATGAGACTAGGATAGTTAGTATGATCTTAGTAATAAAATCATGTAGACCAAATTATAGGTGTCTACATTTGCCCCTCTTTGATGTGATGTGTGTGACATCACTTCAAAGAAAGTAGACAAGCATAAATGAGTAGAAAATTTTGAAGGGGTAGAAGAAAAATTAGTAGGATGAAGGATGCCCCCTCGAGTGTCAATGGGGTGATGGAGGAACACGATCAATGATCAAAAAAGAGAACGAAAGAAAGAAAAATGTGAAGAAAAGGGAGATAAAATAGAAAATAACAAGAAAAAGTGACTTGAGCTATCCACAAGGCATTTCTATAGAAACAATTCTTATTCATCATATTGCTAGTAATCTTCATCATTGGTCCTTATTAAAGTATAAGCATACAATGAAAGTGTAAGATGACATGAAAAGCCAAGATATAAAAAAATTTCATTCTATAATGGCCAACTCCATGCAACATACATGAATGTAATGCAATACGAGAAGCAAACAAACTCACTTAACAGGAAATAAGTACAATCACACACACTCAAACCAACAATGTTCAAGACGGTTGCACAAATATTTTGTTATTGAGTTGCAATCCCAAATGTTTTGATAAATGACAAGGGTTTAAAATGATGTCCCAAGAAATTTGTATATGCAAGGGAAAGGATGGAGGGCACTTAGGTCTGATGAAAAGAAGTGTGCACAACGAAACAATACCAAGTAACTTGTGCCCCAAAGTATCGAAAAAGTAAGCAACATAGATTTTGTAAATGATTTGGAGATTCGATGATCCACAAGTCATTGTTTAAAGACATTTGAAAACTTCAACAAGATACAAAATGAGTGTCATGCGAGACACATATTTCACCTACAAATGATTTGATTACCAATTCTAGTCCATTTTCAAAGTGGTCACAATTTTTTTGGATTTGTGGATGATTTTATAATTATTAATTTTTTGATCCATCAAAAGAACTTAGGAAGTGGAAGATCTCCTAGAAGTACGCAAAAATTCCCCAGAGTGAAGAGAACGGGCATCGGGTGGTAATAAAATTCCCCGACGAGAAGAACAATGAGACAAAAATAATTATTAAATAAAATAATCATTGCGATGGGTAAAATAGAATAAAAATAGAATAAAATGATAGAGAATAACATCTAGAACATTTATAAATTTCCCCAGGGAAAATAAATGATCATGCTAGGCAACACTTAGTGCTCCAACATAACAAAATTAGTAAAAATAATTATTTAATTACAAAAATAATCATTTTGGTGAGCATAAGAAGTGTTAGAGTGATCTTGATGGAGAAAACATGCCCCGGGGGCATCATGGTAGCCTAATATACCCACCTAAGGGGGTAAATCAATCACGACCAGTTCATTTATAACAAAGCTCTTGGGAATTTTTACCGCAAGTGAGTGTGATTTCCTTAGAGTGAGATGATGAGGATACCAAGTAGGAGGAGATGAGTAGATCACATCTAGGAGTACCTTCAAGACACAACGGATGGACCCTACATGAGTGCCCCATCCCTACTTTTTCCTTTAAGAATTTAATGTCATTATTAGTCATTTTTAGGCATAGAATAGGGTGAATTTGATGTATGCACGTGCGTGCATGCATCAAAAATAGGGGTATGCGTACCTATCAAAAATGGGTACGCACACGAATATTTTCCAAATGGAGGGTGTATGTCTTTGGGAGAGGAAAAACGAGGGACGTGCATGCACGTACGTTGAAGGAAAGCACATGCATAGAACTAGATGCGTATGTGTTTTGGGTAGGTAGGGTGTTTAGATAGAAAAAGGGGTGGTCATACGCATCGAGGTGGAGGCGTAGGCATTGAAGTCAAGGTGCATATGCATTGGGCACGTATATGTTGAGATAGGTGCACATACGTCGAAGTAGGCGTGTCTGCGCCTAGGGAAAGTGTTTATTTCACCTTTGCTAACAAATAACTAAGTATAGATGAAAATATACTAGGTTGTTTTAGAAGAAAGTGAAAAATTAATATGTTAGACGAAAGAAAGAATAATTTTACTAGAAAACTAAGTATAAGTAGATATAAATGTAACCCTAATGTGTGTATCATTTTTTTGTGAATCGATACTACCCATCCTTCACACTCATGAGATATATGGTCGTCTTGCGGTGATAGAGGCACAATTCAATGAGGAGGATTGGAAGATACTAGATATTCTTGTATATGTTATAGGGCTAATGTATGAGGCCGACATGCCATATATTACTTTGGATCATTACCTCCTTAGAGCCTTAGGCGAGAGAGTGTGGCACAATGAGATTCAAGTGTTTCTAGATTCCTACTAGTGAGATCACTATTACATTGGAGGATATGTGGCGCATTATGTGGGTTCCTATCTAGGGTGAGCTGATTCAGTACTCTAACGACCAGCCTGATATCAATCAGTGTATCCTTGAGCTATTTGGCATTCCAGTGATACCATGCTATGGGATGATAGTTAGACTATCGTGGTGTATATAGGATCTCAAGCTTGATTGGGTTGTAGTTTATCTAATGGCTTTTGTCAGTGGAGTTTTAATCCCTGACAAAACCGAACTTCATTTCCACTTGGCCTCATTAGAGTGATATGTGGATTGATCGATGGTGAGACATATTTCTAGGGCCAATGCATATTGGTGCATTTATACTTGGGATTTACATTTGATCACATAATACCGTTAGAAAACCATACAACTAGCTAGACTTCTACAGATTTGGGCATGGGACCATATTGCTATTGGTCACCCTGTAGGTGTACTAAGAGTTTGAGCTCTAGAGGAGCCTTTTACTATGGGTTGGGTTCTAATTGGAGATGACATGTAGCTGCACATGGGAGATGCATACCATTATCATTGTGAGTTAGATGATTTGCAATAAGCCACAGTAGTATGGAGGCCATATAGACATTTCTCAGTGGCCTCAAGATGGCATAGAGCCCAAAGATGGGACAATTGAGCACTTCATGTTGAGCAGCCATAGCTATATGGGGAGATTTACAGAGGGTGGATCAGTGCTAGAGAAAGTTTGGAATCACATAGGATGTACCTGAGATAGACATGTGGTATGCCCACAGGGCTAGAGAGTACTTTGATATGGGCCCACAGATTACTAGGGACAAAGCATTGATGAGTTTTTACAAGATATGCTAGCTACGTGGGTACCCTTTAGACAGGTAAGAGATCCGTGGTGTACTCCAGAGTATGCTCCATGGTACCATGTTATGATACCTCATCGATTGATGATTGTTAGAGCTACGTACGGTGCAGGAGCGAGGGCATCCCTAATGGGGCCTTCTAATAGTGATGAGGGTGGAGGTGGTGGTGGTGATTACGATGAAGACGATGATCTTTTTACGGCCATGGTCATGATGGGGGTGGGGGACAAGGTCCTCCACTATAGTAGCCATAGAGATAGGGGCCTTGGCTTAGGTAGAGATAGACTCTAGGGCTCTAGATATAGATCTTCCTCCAATAAGCATTCCAAAAGGGGTATATTCCCCATTACATCGGGTATTTCTATAGCATGTTTCACCACCTCATGCCCCAAAGGATAATGGTCATCTAGTTGCGCTTGATGTAGCTACGGTGGTGATAGCCATTTAGCTATAGGCAGCGTGCGAAGAGAGACTAGGAAAGGGTGCAATATAGGCTATTACAACCGAGAGAGATCGGTGAGAGGCCAAACCACTCAAGGTGGGGATGGTAGAGTATGGTAACACCGCATCTAGTAGCTAGCTAGCAGTGTTTTGTTCTTAGATATTGAGCCTCCTACATCAGGCATAGACACATGTGTAGAGTGTTACTTTACAAAATGGGACCAGGATGCTTAGGGTGGGGGTGGTGGAGCATGGTAGCACCATATCGATAGCTTGCGGTGCATTTTGCTTAGATATTGAGCCTCCTACATTAGGAACATACACATGCATAGAGTATAACTATACAATGGGATTAGGCTCGGTACAAGTGTAGGGTTATATTATTTAGAGAGATCGGGCAAGAGCCTAGGTCCAAACCATCACTGGAGATAGGGATCAAGAGGCTGCCATAGTGAGAAATTACCATGTTGATAGGAGAGTGAGATGTTACCATATAGGTAGCCACTAATTTTAGAGACATAGAGATGATTCAGATATCATGAGAGCTAGTGGTGAGGCCTCATATTACAAGGTCGCTACTATAGAACAGTCCCAATATGGCAATGGTTTGCACCTTTTGATCAACTAGATGTGAGAAAGATAGGTTCTAGATCAAGGAGCTCGGGGTGATCGGTTAGATAAGTTCAAGACCTAGTGGATAGAAAGATGGTACACCAGGAGCTGACCCCTCACAACCATCGTCGTTATTTCATCCTCCAGGTCATAGACTAGGCATCCTTGGAGAGGGTGAGAGTCATGGTTGATTCTCCTTTGTATAGACATATGTATGTATACATGCCTCTTATGAAGGCTGATTTTGATCAATGTATATATTTATGTATCATGTTTTGATTATGCCTCTTGATGAAGGCTCAGTTTTGATCTATGCCCTTTAGATGGCAGATTTGTATCGATGATGTATATTTTATCTTTGAGATAGACATTTATACATGTATATATGGACATTCGATGGTTTATTTTTTCATGTTTTATATGCTCTTATGATGATGATTCATGTTTATAGATGTATGAGTGTATCATGATGATTCTCATTTCCTATGTATGTTCATGTTAGATTAGTGATGTTGTACCACATGTTTGTATATTGATGATATATCTTCGATGATATCATATGTTTTTGGTTATGAGATATTCTAGTTTTATGCTAGCATTTGGGATAATACTAGATGATATTGGTGTGGGAGGGCATATTTGTGATTATGTGCAACCCCTCTTGCCCCCATTGATGATACAATATATGATGATTAGCTTATTATACATGAATGATGTAAAACTTAGTATTTTTGTATATATGATGTATTATATGATGTTATATGTGACAAATTATAGATGATAGATGTGATAACAAATAGATTTGCAGTAAAAAAACAAACACAAAGAAAAATTTAACAAAACTAAACAAATATACACCTACAAAAACACACAACAAAATGTAACTAGACATGAATTCATGCAAATCCTAACAACAAATTAAATTAGCATTCAATCTAAGTAAAATGAAACCTAATAGATGTAAACAACAAAAATGAAAACATAACAATATATTAAAAGTATAAATACTAAAAATGAACTCAATGCAACACAAAATTTAAATTAAACAAGATTCAATCTAAGGTAAGAAAATGAGAAATTCTTTTAATCATACAATGCGAAAAGATACCTAAAAAATAAACCATACAAAATGACAACTAAAAGTAATTAAATCACTACCTTGTTTTTGCGGGACAACATTGATATATTTTCTAATGTTTTTGGGTTATCCTAAAAGATAACTTTTCAAGGCTACTATTTACATAGTTTATGGGGTTTCCCTAAGACAATGTTGGTGCAACTTTGTTCTAAGGGGAATTTTCTAAATGTTTAGATTTTTTGTATCTTTTTCCATTTTTTTGTATTTTCTAAGGTCATGTTCCAAAATAAATGTACAAAGATGAAGAAGTGTGGATTCCCTAGCGTAATTTGGGAATATAAAAAAGGTAGAATTCCATACAGATATGTACAAGAAAGTGGAATGTGAAGGTTCCCCCAACACTAGATGGGACCGTACAAAGGAAAATCCTTCATGCAGATACAAAAACAAATAAACTAGATCACAACTTTGCCAAATAGATTTGGTAGGGTTCTTAGACCTAGCAAAGGAAAATAATCCTAGATAGTGGTGAGAGTTACCCATCTAAACGCAAGAGTAGCTCATAACCAACAAATCCTCTTTAAGCACCAAAAATAGTTTTCACCCAAAGACCTACCCACCGCACCACAATTGCATGGTTTTCACACGTGGATGACTTGTTTTTCTTTACTGTTTTCTTGATTTTTTCATGTTTTGTTTGTTTTTTCTTTGTTTTTCTACTTTTTAGCTCTTATCTAATATCTTCACCAGCTTAAGTATAGAAGAGCTTGAGATGAATGTCATTCATAGGTTCTAGAAGCTCTTCACCATCTAAGTATGCCATTTTATAAGCTTCCCGATTCATATATAACAACCACCACATAAGGCCCAAACCAGTTAGCCTCAAATTTACCTTTCTTTTCTTTTTCTTTAATAATGTTCTCTGATTTTATTTCAGAACAAGATATCCTACATCAAACTCGTGATGAATGATCCATTCATTATATCCTCTTCATACTCTATTCTCGTAAACCTTTAGGTGATTAAGCGCTCTCATACACTTTTCATCTAACAACTCTATCTCTAATAGTAAAGAAACTCTATAGTCTTTATCTTTATCAATATAGTCCTAGAGAGATATTCTTAGATAGGAAGCTCCACTTCGAGGGTATGATGGATTTAGTTCCATGGACTAGTGAATATGGAGTTACAATAGTAGGAGTGCGAATGGAAGTTCGATAGGCCCAAAGGGATGGATGTATCTGTAAGTGCCAATTACGGCTAGTTTTACTTACCATTTTCTCCACGATCTATACCAGAGTTTTATTTGTAGCCTCAGCTTTCCCATTACCTTGGGGATAATAGGGGGTAGACCGCTTGAGCTGAATATGGAAGCGTTGGCACAATGTTCTAACTATTTTGTTCTTAAACAACTTATCATTATCTATGACAATGGCGGGGGGGATACTGTAATGGAAAATGAGGTGATTCATGATGAATTTGGAGATTTGCGCACTGATGACATAAGTGAATGTTACAACCTCTACCCATTTAGTAAATTATTTGGTGGTGGTGATAATGTGTGTGTGGCCATCTAAAGAAGAAGGATAGATATTCCCTATGAGATCCAAGCCCCATTTAGAAAACATCCAAGGCGTTGCGAGAAAGGGTGCAAAGCTTGTGCTTAGCGCATGTATCAAGTTTCAATACTTTTGGCATATCTCACACTTCTTTACAAAATTACAATAGTCTGCTTCCATGGTGGGCCAATAATAACCCACTCTTAAGAGATTCTTAGCTAAGACCATACCACTCGTGTGCGCTCTAAAAATACCTCAGTGTACTTCCTTAATAGTGTGGAATGATTCAAGATAACATCTAAACAATGAAGTAGATTCCCGTCATATGCCATGATGATAAAGGGTGACTCTAGGAGGGTATAAAGGGATATGCGGTAAATAAAGGATTTTTTTCAGAATGGGCAATGTTTGTAGGAAATGCGCCATGTTGTAGGTATTTGAATATAGGGTCATACCAAGGGAGGATGGACCAATAATTTCACATGTCAAACAAGATTCGACATGTCATATGTGGATATTCATAAAATCTCTATAAAGAAAGGCATTTTACTTTCCTAAGGTGGAATGCGTAAGAGGGATCCAATTGTAGCCATAACATCTAGCTAATCTATTGTGTGACCTTTTTTTTCTTAAAGATAATTTGTGTAAAATATTCCTTCAAGGTTTCAACCAACTTCTTAAATGGAACAAGCTTCTCATCTTTAACCTTGTACTCATCATTAACTTGCTTGATAATGAGTTGGGAGTCCCAAATGACGTGTAGCTATCTAATATGTCAAGTTATAACTAACTTGAGGCCAATAATGAGTTCTTCATATTCGTAATGTTATTAGTACATGGGAATCCCAAACAGAATGCTCTTGGAATAACCTCACCTGTGGGAGTGATGAGCACCACTCCTACTCCAAATCCATGGAAGGTGAATGATCTATCAAAATGGACCTACCCCTCCATAAATTCTTCAACATACATTATGGATGTGTCTAGTAGATCCGGACACAAAGGTTCCATCCCTAGTAAGGAAACTTCTTCTAACCGATCGGTCAATACATGTCCCTTTGATGAATTCTAGTTTACAAACTCAATATCGAGACTCACTTAAAAATGATCCAATAATCCATTCGTCCTGTAAGGGTGGGTTTGGATAAGAGGTATTTGAGAGGTCTGATTATAGATATTATCCTAGTCTTATTATTAAGTAGATAGTGGTGTAGTTTCAAAGGTACAAAATACTACCAGAAAGCCTTTTCAATTTGTGGGTAATTTAGTTCATAGGAAATCAAGGTGTGACTAAGGTAATAAACTTCCCTTTATCTATGGTCTAGGTCATATTGGGAAAGTAGTGCACCAATAGAAAATTGGGTAGCTAAAATGTATAATAGGAGAGGTTTGTCTCGGGTAGGCGGCATGAGTATGGGTGGGTTAACAAGGTACTATTTAAGCGGTTCAAACACATTTTGTGATCTGTCCCCAATTAAATGCAACATCCTTCTTGAGGAGACATGTAAATTTGTGGCACTTATCCCCAACCTGTGAAAAAAATGGCAAATTGCCTATATCTTTCCTTGTAAAATTCTTAGTTGTTTAAGATTTTTAGGTTGAGGCATTTCTGTGATAGGTGTAACCTTTACAGGATCTACTTCTATTCCTCTCTATGAAATGATGAAACATAGGATCTTTAGTGAAAAAATTCCAAAGACACACTTCTTAGTAATCAAACGTACTTTGTAATCTTAGAGACATTGAAAAATGTCTTACCACTTTAGGGTACTTTGCTCTACTTTTAGATTTTGCTAAAATATCATCAACATAATCCTCCATGATCTCATTCATCATGTCATGGAAGATGATTGTCATTACACGCTGATAACAAAATGTCCCCCAAGGGGTGATAAAAGTTGTTTTATGCTGATCCTCCTCTATAATTTGGATCTGGTTATAACCTAAAAAACCATCCATTAAGGATAAAATTTCATAACCAGTGGTAGAATCAACAATCATATCAATATTAGGCAAGGGGAAGTCATCTTTGGGACATGCTTTATTAATGTCATGGAATTCGGTGTAGATATTTATGCCAACGAGCTTCTTTTTAACTAGAACTATGTTAGATATCCAATCCAAATAGTCAATGGGTTTAATGAAATCAATAGCTAATAACTTTTCAAACTCTTCTTTGACAAGTAGTGCAATTTTAGGGTGCATCTTTCTCAACTTCTTCTTGATGGGTTTGGCATTTAGGTGCACAATGAGGTTGTGTATGACCAATTTTGGGTCCAAACCAGACATATTTGCATATGACCATGCAAATATATCTACATATTCTCTTAATAATTCCACAAAAACCTTTTGTTCTTGAGATGAGAGTGAAGCTCCCAACTTTATCATTCTAGGTTCCTCTTCTGAGCCAATGTTGACACTGATCATTTCTTCAACAAGCATTTTAGAAGCATCCTCCATTCACGTAGGATCGGGGAAGAGTAAGATCAACCTCTTTAGGTGGCTCATCATCATATTTGAATGGATATACCATTTCATCTATAGGTTCTTCATTTTGTTTATCTACTAGTGCTTCAAAAAGTTTTTCACTATGAGACTTACATTTATTCTTTCCACAAGGCTTCTCTGAATCATTCTTACTCTTTCTTACAACCTTCTTATTCAAGCATCCACAAATATTTTCCTCTTCTCCAAAGTATGCACAAACATCTAGTTAAATTACAAATCCTTTCTTGTGATCCCCAGTCGAATAAAATCCCTGAGACCCATGAATTATGCAAATTCCTCATCATTTTCAAATAAATTGATTGGAACATGAAATTATTGACCCCAATCTTGATGCTCGGGATATACAAGGGTTACTTGGTAATTGGTTTGAGGATTATATTTGGATAAGGTAAGGACAATTGAATAAGGGAATATGTTAGTGGAGGAAAGATCCTCATAGAGGCTACATTGGGAATCTGCATCGCTATCTGAATGAGATGAGTCATCCTCATGTTTGAAAGAGGTGGCATCAATCTCAAAGGGTGGATCATCATGAGGTCTTATTCCAAGACCATGTCTATTAGATTTGAAACAAGGGATATGAATGGGTTCTAATCATCCTTGCACATTGATACCACATCCAAACCCATTATAACCCATGACATACATCATGTGGTGGCCCTTGATATATTGTGGGGCCTGATGGCATGAAGCCATGGTACCCTCAGGTACTCTGCTAGTGGGATCTTCTAACATCTTTTCCTCGATAGGAGACCGCTAGGAATGAACTTCTCTAGTGGTTTAGGGAATTTATCCCGAGTTCTCTTGAACTGAAAGTAGGGTTTACCACGTGTCCTGGGTGACATTGATAGATTTGATATTAATAAGGCCTGTTGAAGAGTGAATTGTTCACTTAGGCCATACTTTACAGATGTTTCCTCCCATGATGTAAAAGGGTTGACCAATGAAGGAAAGTTTTTATTACAAGGAGTGAGTGAATTTGGATCCACCCATTCCTTGATAGCTTCTATTTGTAAAGGAACAACAATATCCATAGAAGGGAATTCATAAGCTACACAAGAAAAACTATGCAATTCCCTACAATGTGTGAATAGTTGATCACCCTGAATGGTGACTATTTGTCCTTCATGGCACATCTTGATACATTGATGGAATGTTGAAGGAATGGCACATGACATGGATCCATGGGTATCCTAAGATCATGTTGTATGGAATATCCAAGTCAAGTACATGGAGCTTTGTATCATGACAAGTTGGCCCTACTTCCATCGAAACTACTATAGTACCTGCTAACTCACACTCCTCATTATCATAAGTTGTGATGGTAATAGTGTTGGCCCCTAGATCCATTTCTGAATGGCCTAAATTCTTAATAATATTCAAAATAAAAATATTTAGACCAGATCCACTTTGTCCATAAGTAATCTCTTGAACTTATGATGGGTAACAACCACTTCTAATTATAGGGGTAATTTTTTCTCGGGTCATTATGTAATATTTCAGGTGTGATCAAAAGTGTTATGATCATTTGAATCAAGGTGTGCAACCATGGCTTTAAGGTGCACGTGATATACATATATGGAGACTCTTGAACTATTTAATGTTTTATACAATATGTCTTTATGAGCAGTAGAGATTTTAAGGAGATCTAAGATCGATATCCTAGCGGGTGTCTTCTCCAACTATTCTATTAAATTATACTGACCTTCCTAAGGGAGAGGTAGGGGATCTGGTATGATCAAACGAGTGCGTCACATCCCTTTTATGCAACATTTTTCTAAGATCCTAATAGTATTGACCTATTCATCAGATGAACAGATACATCTTATGAGTGATTCAAAGGGGCAATCATTAGTTGGATAAACATAGGAAGTAGTCCTATATTCGTTGGAATTTTTCCCTTGATTTGGATTCCTCTTCTTCTTATCCGTGTGGTTAGGAAAGGGATATTTGAAGATACCCATTTTCTCATTTGGACCTTGTCCTGAGTCAGGGGGAAAATCTACAGTGATTTTTACCTCTTCAATGAGGTCTTGTATGTAACTTCGTAGTCACAAGCACCTATCCATTTTGTGTCCCTTAACATGATGGAAATCATAGTACTCATGCTCTTTGAACCAAATGGGTTTTGAGAATCCTTTGGATATGGTACTATCATGGTTGGGTACTACACCATGTTCACAGAATCTAGTTGTTTAATTATAGTTGACAATGATTCGGTTAGTGGCATGAACGTATGTTTGGTGGGTTCCTTTGGAAGAGGTCTTTGTGAGAACTTTAAAAGTTGACCACTATGTATATCCTGGACTCTCTTGGAGTCTGTAATGCTATCACTAATGACATGTTTTTATTTTTTGAAGAATTTTGGTTTATTTGAGGGTTTTGCTTCATGTTTGTCTTTGACAAATGGTTTAAGTGTACCATTTGTGATGAGATCCTTTTCGATTTGACTACCCTTCTTTATAACTTCTTTGAAGTTAGAGTGACAATGCATTTGTAAATGGAAGGCTATCTCCGGGTTTAGGTTAGGAATGAATATGATTACTAGTTGTTTTTTAGGTAAGGTACATGGGAAATGACTTCCAAACCCACGCCATCATTGTAAGAATCTTGCAAATTTCTCATTGGGTTTATTCTTTGCATTGCAAAGATTAATCATTGTGATATCATTCTCCATGTTGAAGGAATAATGTCGTACAAATTTTTTTGCTAGTACGGGCCATGTTGTGATGGATCCCTTAGGTATACTAAAGAACCATTCTAATGCTAGTGTGCCTAGGCTGCGAGGGAAGAGTCGTATTAATAAATTATCATTGTACGTGACCTCTTGACAAGCCATATAAAATTACTTGATGTGATCATGAGGATCACCTTTTATTTTATATTTATCAAACTTAGGAATGGAAAAATGATTTGGGAAGGGTTGCCACAACATGTCCTTATCAAAGGGATAAGGGCATAGTTCTTCATAAAGGTACTTCCTACTATGTCCTACGTTTCCTTCTTGTAGTGTAGTAAGTGTATCTTTCATTGATTGTAATTCTCGTTGAATGAGTTGTTCTTTGGTAGGTGATACTAGTCTATTTACCTTAGCCACTTTAAAAGTTGTGTCATCATACGGATCAAAGTGGAACTCACTAGATTTGGTCTTGAGTTTGTCTTTATGTACATTTCTTCTTGAAGAGCCTAAGTTAGCTAATTTTTGACTTAGCTTCAATATTTTCTTTTGAAGGATCTCTTCTTCAACTAAAGGATCATCCTCTTCATCAAACTTAGGAGGCGGTGAGGCTTTGCACTTATACTCAATCTTCACTTTACGTGAAACCTTGTAATAAGGCCATCGTGGATAGCCAATTATCTTGGATGGGTCTCCTTCAATGGTGTTGTGATGTTTCCTAGAAGTATAAGCATACCCTACGTCAAAGGGGTTATCCATGTCTAAGAGGGATTTTCATTCTTTTGTTTTATGATTAATGACCTTAGTCTCCACTTCATGTTCTTGTGGAAGCTTAGCCCATAATTCTAATAATCTTGTGAGTACTTGATCTTTGTTATAATAAAGGAGCTCGTCAAACCAACCTAGGTCTAATTGATGTTGTTCTTCAGAAAAATTAGATTCTTCTCCACTATGATCAATAATTTAACTTGCAAAAAGAGAGGTGTTAATTTGTTTCCACTAAATGGGAAGGATTCAAAATTATTTTATCCTAAATCATACTCATTTGGTTTAGATGCCATTTTTTGTGATTTTATGCATAACTAGTCAAAGTGATACTAGGTTTTGTCTGAATGCATTCAAATTTGTATGAAATCTAGGCATATGTTGTGTAAGTCATTTGATGAAATGCCAAAATATCCCAGTGTGTTCTATATGTAATGCTATGTAGTCATTTTATTATTCAAAGAACACTCATATTCAAATCAAATAATCACTCAAACTATCATTTTAACAAGACTATACCCTAAACTATGATTCTAACGAAGTGTTCAAAGTGGATAGTGACAATACCCTATTAATATATAGGTCGAGTTAGAATACTAACAAGGCCTAAATACCAAAGTGGTATTGATGCGATCTCTCCGTGAGATATACTAAGACTAGTTTAAATACCAATGAAACCTAAGTTTTCTGAAAATAGAAGTTGCGAATGTGTATAGCATAACAACACTATCCTGATACATTAACCGAGAAAGCAAGGTGTTAGTATCAAGATGGTATTATTGCGGTATATACAAGGCAATATCAACACTCTCAAAAGACTCAGATGATGTTGGAACTGAAACTAAGTATGAGTATAGAAAGAAGTTCTTAGTTGTGTGTGCAACGTAACCATACAATAAAGGGACTTATATCAAGTTCTCACAAAATTGAAAACACGATGTAAGTACCAAAATGTAGGGTTAGAATGAGAGAAAAATAATAACTTAATGATAAATTATGACGAATCAAAATCGTAGCGATGAAGATGATCTTGAAATCAAGATCAAAGGACTACCAAAGACATGAAAATGTACTTGTGCGCTTTAGACATTTAACAACCTAGCCGCAAACATGGATGGGTGTAAATAGACAAAAAAATAGAAAATATTTTCTTTGATAAGACCTGCGTGATATGCTTCCTTCTCACCCCAAATGGGCAACGAGAATGTAAGGGTATAGATAAAAATATGAAAATAAAATAAGCACCACTTGGGCAGAGTTTTTCCTCATTCGAAGGTGAGAACGAAACTAAGCTAAGTGATACTTTGTTTTAATTCCATGATGAAAGACACTTAGATCTAAATCAAGTGGACTCTTTGAATTATTAAAAAAACAAGGTTCAAACTCCAAGTAAGTTGTCACTTCATGATGGCTCGATTCGAAATAGACTAACAAAGTGGACTCCAAGACAAAATGGCTTTCCTAATAAGATCACTCAACTAGGTGTCATAAGTTGGCTAAATGCAAGCTTGATTTACCCAAAGAGTCGCACTGAATAATTTGGGATTATCTTGGATTTACTCTACCCCTTAAAATACGATGAGAAACTAGTGTTTTCACGTGTATTATCACTGGGGTCACGATATATACAACTTTGACTCTAACTTACAATTTAAAAATCTAGTCAAGTGGGTAAGCGAAGCGCTCTGTTTCATATATGAAGTTACTCAATGGTGGATTACTTTATGGTTGCTATAACCACCCCCATTTTTATATATTAAGGCATTATTCCAAAGGGGTTATGTTCTAGTTAAGTGGACAGGGATGTACCCTTTTCTTAAACATGCAATACAATGTGTTATGGAGTGGTGTCTGTTTTTATCTTGTTTAAGTTAATGTGGTTTAAGTAGCACACTGTTTGGCACCCTACATGAAAGCACATATTAGAAGGTTTTGTTTTTAAAAATCCTTTCTCCGACAAGCATTAGGCCCTACACATATGAATTTAGTAATTTTCCACCACAAATAATGCTATCAAGAAAGAGAGTTTTCATATTTTTTTTTATTCCTAAGATCGCCAAAAGTCATGAAGGAAGAGCATACACAATGTGAAAACTCCACTAATTTTTTTTTATGGAAAATAATTTTAAGCATGTTTGCAAAAGATAGAATTATTTTAACCAATTTTGAAAGGTTAATCCAATTTAGGAATCATAAAATAAGTGTTTTCTTAAAGTGAAAAAGGTTTTTAGAATTGTTTTTGATACCCAAGATTACCTAGAAGGTGCGAGGAGAGAGCATACACACTTTGCATACCTCTTTCTAGCTAAGAAAGTAAAACACTTAAACTAAGTTAGTTAAATAACCCAAACAAACCTATCATCACCCAAGCTAAAGCCTACAAATAACCAAAAAAAGTAAAAATTTGATCTTACATCTCAAAGAGAAAAAAATTAACTTAGACACTTGCGCACCCATAATGAAGCATGCACACCACATCCAACGGATACACACCCAAAACAATGGGGACATGTGGAAGAAAATTTAAATAGTGGGGCCTAACACATACGTGGGCCTAATAGACATGTACATTAGGATTTCAATAGAGACATGTGCGCTTCGATAAATATGCTTGCAAAAAAAAAAAATCAACATAGTATGTTAAAATACACCAGTGCATCCAGAGGCACAGTACACTTAATCAACAGAGACACCTATAGTTCGATGAATACATTTGCAAGACAAAATGAAAATTAACACAGTATGCCAAAAATATGCAAGCGCGTCCAGAGGCAAAGGTATGCCTGATAGTCAACGGAGACACCTGTAGTTTGACAAGTATGCAGCCCTTTGTAAATGAACTGTTAATGAAAATTATGACTAGACAAAGTGCGCTAGGGTTTCACAAAGATGCTTACCTCTAGGACATAGATGCGTACCCCTTGAAAAACCTACAAAAGTCACGGAAATGAAAATTTTCAATAGTCAAATAGGTTAATTATTAGTCAAAGAATCCTATTTCTAGTTTAAACCCACAAAATGTATATGAACAAGGATGATTCAACTTACTTAAAAAATGAAATCAAATAAATAACAAGTTATTTCTCCTAGAAAGCATGAACGTGGACGTAAAAATCTTGGAAAAGGCTTCTAGAGGACAATGGATGTGTCCCATCAAGGGCGTGCCAAATATGTGTAATGAAAATTTTGTTAAATTTATGAACATGGGGTAAGAATATCTAGAGAAACCCCAAAATATTTAGAACAAACAAATCAAATCACCATCAGATAAGAGATAAACAAGAGCTACCTATTTGCATGCATACATAAATCTTGAAACAAATAATCAACCTCTAAACATGATTATATTAGTCCCCTACTCCATGAAATCTATCCATAAATAAACCTATTAAAGCTCTAGCAATCAGTTATGTGTTTATGGATGTCTCAAAATCTTAAGAATGGAAGCTCACCATTAATGACTTCTCCCATTTACCTAAATCTTTGGAATGATTAGCAAATAACAAGTAAATAGCTCAAATATGAAATGAAATGACTCTAAAATTACTAAAGCATAATCTAAATAAAAAATGAGATGAGAGAGATAGTTCTTATGAAAAGGTGGGAGGGGTACCCTTCTATTTAGAGTTTTTGTTCAGAGAAAAGGTCTTTTGGATGCATGTGGGCTAAAAAGGAGCCAAAAAGGTAATTTTCGAGAAAGCACATTTGGAGGTGTAACTGGATTTAGAAGGCTAAATGGCTATTTGGAAGTTGATATATTTGTCTAGAAAGTCAAATTCTCCTTGGAGCTCAACAAAAGGGTTAATTAGCCTAAACAAGGTTAATTACAGGAAACAAGCTTTATAGAAGATAGTTAGAGAGTGATTAGTAGATTTAGGGGGTTTAGATGAGGTTAGAAAGGGTTATTTACTGGCTTAGTGTAGTAAATTGAAACAATACTAGGATATTTAGTATGATCTTAGTAATAAGATCATGCAAACCAAATTATAGGTGTCTACAATGGGCATATGCTCATTTTCATCAACTCAATATAGAAAGAAAGACAAATTCTCCTATGTGAAACATAAAGAATGAATGACAATTATATCCTTTTATGAAAATGTTTATAATGGACATATGTCCATTCTTATAGTTAGGTAATATGGGAAGTGCGAGGAATTCTTGTAAAATTAATATATTTTATGTTTCTATGATGAATATAATTGGATGAAGTGGTTAACAATCAAGTTTCTAATTAACTTCTATTATTCACTATTTATTTATTTCTCATGTCAAATTAAATTCAACCTCATCTATTTAACCTCTCTATAGGAATGTGTACCTCACCATTCAATGGAAGATAAAAAAAATTTTGTTTGTATGAGAATGGGTGTATGTCAATTCTAATCATTGTAATACAAGCAATATTAAACTTATTCTTTTCAATAACTCTATGAAGGCTATGAGAATGGGAAACTGTCCATTATAAAAAAAGGTAGATTTAGATACTAGATTTTCAATATCTTTATTATTCTTGTATGATTCCAATTATGAGAACAGAAATTTTCTCATTAGATACAACATTGAACTTAATCATTTTAATTCTTATATGACAATGATTAAGTTCAATACCGCTTAGCTTGATAGATGAGCTTTCCCACCCATCTCGGTAGGTCAGTTGGCATTTGCTCATTCAACACAAACAAATTTTAGGTTTTTTTATACATTACACTAAAAACATTGTAATAGGGGAAAATGGCTCTTATTACCACTACCCCGTACAAGGAAATTCCATTTTTTGATGGTGTAGATGAATGGGAAAGAAAGGATGAAGAATGGTTCATTGAATTTCACACCCCTGATAATTATTACAATGATCTATGGTTGTTTCATTCCTTGGGAGACCAACACACACCAATTGGCATTCTTCTGAGCATAAAGTGTATAATATATACTATTGTATCTGTTCAAGTGGAAGAAGTGGACAACACATCTAGAACATGCTCAAGTACATAAAATGGAATTATATGTTTCACTTTACAAAAATATGGCATGGAAATGTCAATAAAACACCACAAAGATTCATGTTATAGTTATGGTTGGAAAATTGAGCCATACACTGAAGGGGACAAGAGTGGTGTGTAGAATAGTGAAGCTATTTATGCAGGAATTCCCACTATATTCAAAAAAAATTATCAGTATGCATTTACTTCATCTCCTACCCACTGCATGCATATGGATAAGGAATTGGGCCATTCAAAATTACATTCCAAAATGTTTACCATGCTTAAAAGAAAAAAATTATCTAAGCTGGAAAAATACATTTCAAAATCACACTTTCAAGAGGTGAAGAGATCTACAAAAGAGAAATTATTATTAAAACAAGCATAAACTAAATTTTAAAAATGTGAATCTACATTATCTGAAGAGATTCATATTTTCTTAATTGAATAAAATTAATTCAAAATTGATATTGGTCATTTCCATATAGCTCCTTCAAAATACCAATACAGATCACTTGATTTAGCAAGTGTCGGTCTCCTTGTCCACTTTATGTTATGCAACCATGTACCTCTTCAACAGGATGCAATTTTTCTTCCTTTCCAAAAAAACTACTAGTGTTATTTATAACATGGATTTTGAGCATTAAATTCATGACAGTGAAACTCATTTCTATATTATTGATGGGAAACATACAATGGAAGCCCAAAAAAATTCTTGCAAATCCTGATTTTTCATTTGTTCATGATAGAATCAAACAAAGGTCTGCTCGTATTCTATCTTCTAAAGAAACAATAGAACAAATAATCAGTATTTGCAAGCAACAGAATATGCAAACAAAACATGGGTTAAAACTATATTTATTGACCAACTGTACAAATCCAAATCAAGGTGGATCTTAGAGAAGAGACCACAACGTCCTGGTTCTAGTCATGAAAAGTCAGAAGCATGGAAGGTATTTATAAATTGCACTAATTTTTTTTTGCACTTAGAAATTAACTTAAATTATTTCTTATAAAATTTTAAACTAATAAAATTTACTTTAATGTTCGCATACATGAATTTGAAAGGAAACTTTTGCTTATTTTTGAAAAGGCAGGATTATAAAGTTTGAATGATAAAATTTCATTTATTGTACTCCCAGATGAAATTTGGGATAATTGGGTTTTAATTTTTATTTGCATACCAATGGTAGGTTGTCTTGTTGCCCAAAAAAATCTACAGACCTAGATTTCAAGCCAAATTCATTAGATATGCTTATAGTAGGACTATTCAGAGGCACAAAAGGTATGACAAATGAAGAATTATATGTCCTTGTTGATAAATACATTAGTGGTGAATTTTGGTTTAGAGAAGAGTCTAGTGTTAATGAAATGTTTCTAAAATATTACTGCAAAAGAGTAAAGGAGAATAGAGCAACAAGAGCCAAAGTTATGTCTTATATGTAGGCAAGAGTTCTAGAATACATTGCTCTTATAGGATGCAATGAATTAAATGTGATTGAAAAATTTGACATGCATGAGTCTCATTTTTCTCAACTATGTCAAGATCTTAGAGATGAAAATAAAAAAATTAAAAGGAAAGCTACACCATCAGGGAAAGGGAGTCAAGGAAATTTTCCAAATTATTCAAAAATACTATTGAACTACTTGAATTGTATGTGTCTATGGCTAATACAAATTCTCAACCAAGGATGCAAGATACATATGAATTCTCTTTTCAATGTTCTTATCATTTTTTTCTTAGTAGAACATTGAGAGGTTTGAATTCCATTTTCTTCCACTCAGTGTAGAAGTTGTAATTGTTGATTTTTGTAATGTTGTGAGTACTATCTCACAAAAAATATTATTGATCTTATGATAGTCATTAGGTGTAGTACAATGAGTTGTGTCTGCATCTTTATACTTATAGTAGTACAAGATTACTTATTTCATATTGTTATAAGCATGTACACATGATTTTTTTAAAAAATTAGCAATACTTTAAGAAGGATGTTACAGAACTATGAATTCGACATGCATTTCAAGGGATGTTAGTGATTTTTTCCATATATGGTGTTCATAATTCAATTGGTATGGAGATGGAAAATGTGATAGTGGATCTAGATTAGCAACATTCGGAGCCCTTGGATATTATAAAACTGAATGAAATGGGATTTGTTATCCCTGAACATCCTTTCAAATGTGAGAGATCAATGCATTTTTTGGAGCACATGATTGAGATATGCAACACTAATGCGTCCCTTGTATTAATATTATATGGTGGGAAAATCAGTAAAGGTAGTTCATACTACAAAGAGGACCTCACTTATCTTTATGGTGGAGAATCACAAGTAGGAGATCATGCTCCAACAATATTCTAAATATCTAAGTATGACTCCAGTGAAGAGCTCCTTCAATTTTTTGTTCTTTTATTATAGTCATTATGTAAATGTGAATAGACATCTATTAATTCTTAATAATGTTTAATTTGTTCTAATATTAATATGTACTTCCTTCATATAGTTTTCTCCTAAAATTTCTTTTCATATTATATAATCTATGTAAACAAAAATTAAAAGTTAAATTATAATAATAGAGTTAAAATTTCTCCATAGTTTCTCATGACTTAAAATGATTATGTTCAATATTACTTGGATATATTCCCATTCTTATATAAATATAATAGAAGATGAAAAAAGACAAAATTAAATATGTTTCAGAATATTTAGAGGTATTAAAATGATTAAGTTGAGTATTACCCGTAGTTAAATTTCTAAAATAAATACAGTATTACTCTTCTTCTTTGATGCCTATATTATAAGAATGGGCATTTTCCATTTCAAGACAAAGACAAAAATGTTTGTTTTTCTAAGAAGAGTAGAGATAAAATTCACTTTGTTTTAGAATGGGAAGTGGTGAATTAGCACAACCTTTATACTTTTATTAAATGGGAAGATGCCCATGCTCTATGAGGATTAAATTTGTTTGAATGAGAAGTAGAGAAAAATATATTATTCAAGTTATATAGTTCACCTTTACAATTTTAATACCTCTCGTAATGGGTTAAACAAATATTTTATCATTGTATGAATTGGAAAATTCCCATTCTCATAATATAGGTATCATAGAAGAAGAGTAGAGATAAAATTCACTTTTTTTTAGAATGGGAAGTTGGGAAGTAACCCATTACATATGTATTAAACTATAAAATTCCAACTACATAACGTGAATTATATATATATATATATATATATATATATTGTATTAAACTATGAGATGCCCATTCTCACAACCTATTCTAAAAAAGTATAAAATTTTATAAATATGTATATATATATATATATATATATATATATATATATATATATATATATTATGATGAGAAATACATAAATATATTGATCATGAGAACTACATAAATTTGGATCCCTCTCGAGGGTATGTAGTGCAACACTTGGCTCTGCCAACAATAGTCCACCTAAAGTATAATGCAATTATAAATAATTACAAGACAAAAACTATTTGTTTGTACTAATGGAAAATTACTTGTACAAATTCACTTCCCATTCTCACAACCCATTCTAAAAATAAAATAAAATTACATATAAACATGTGATCCCTCTTGAGGGTATGTAGTGTAGCACTTGGCTCTACTAGGGATAGTCCAACTAGTATAATACAAATATAGATAACTATAAGACAAAAATTGTTTGTTTGTATGATATTGGGCTTGTGTGTATTATAAACATTCTAAGTTACAGAAGCATTATAAAACAAAGTAATATTTATTTGTTTGAGAATGGGCTTGTGCCCATTATAAATAAGATAAGGCTGTGAGAATGTACAACTTCTCATTGTAAAAAAATTAAATTTTATCTCTATTATTTAATTGAGAATGGGCTTGACATGAAGAGTTAAAAGTTTACTTTTTTTACAATGGGAAATTATCCATCTTGAAAGGGAAAGGAAACCAGATGATATTTTGAATCATGGGTAGAGTTAGAAACAATCATTCCTATGAATGTATTGGTGTTTATAATCAAAAAAATAGATATCTTGCAATAACATTGTGGTGAATCTTACCATTCCCAAGAACTCCACTACCTTTGAAAACATTAATTGCCAATAAAATTTCCACTGTTGTGTGGATAAGCTCGCTCTACAAAAAAAAATTAACCACTTCCTTTATAGATGTTTTAAAATGATTAAGTTCAATATTGTATGTATTGAATGTGCATTTTCCATTCTAATATAGCAATCATATATTCTTCCTCAATGATTCCTATAGAAAAAAATGAATCCACACATTCAGTACAAGATTGAACATATTAATCATTTGAATACCTCTATAAATTATATTAGAAATCATGGGGAATGGCCCTTATACCTACTATAAAATGTGAACTACATAAGTCTTGATCCCTCTCATAAAGGTTATGTAGTGCATCACTTGGCTCTACTAGGGATGGTCAATCCAAATAAGACAATTATGAATAATTAAAGACAATTTCATAAGCTTTGAATATTTATTGGCCAAGTAAATTGTAGTATTGGAAGTATTAGATCATTCTAACCTTGGTGATAGATGCAAGTGATTTAGGCTCTGCATTAGAAAACCATATTATGTAACATATATCTCATACTAACAAACAAATATATTCAACATATATTCTTCTTTTATGATTCCTAAATGATAACAAGTAACTTCCTAGTGAATATAAGATTGAACAGGTATTATAGTGATTAAGTGAGAATGGACAATAGTCCATTATTTACAATTTTTACTTTATATTATAAGTATTTATGTTCATTGGCAGAAATTGTTGAGCCCTTAAAAATGATTATGAGTGGATAAAAAGAGCAAGCAATGAGGTTAATCTATTAGAGGAAGATACTATTTGTGAAAATAATATGATGTCATCTAGCCAACAAGAAGTTTCCCAACAAAAACACAACTGATGGTGATTAATACTGAAGCTACATCAAACCCTTTACCATTAGTTAGAGAGTTGGATCACAAACATGTATCAAGTATTATTAAAAATTAATAATCTTTTTTACTTGTCAATATTAGTTGGAATCAATTTGATAAATATATCCTAATTTCAATTTTTATGTGCAGATACAACTGGAGAAAATCTACAATCAACAAATATATGTAAAGAAATAGGTAAAAATATTAATATTTATTACTTGTCAATATTAGTTGGAATCAATTTGATAAATATATCTCAATTTCAATTTTTATGTGTAGATACAGCTAGAGAAAATGTACAACAAACAAATATATGTAAAGAAAAAGGTGATTTTGTTTTTGTGAAATATTATTATCATATTTGAAATACATACAAGTTAATAATGAAGTTTTAATATTATATTTTTGCAGTGCCTCCAAAGAAACATTTGATTGTTCTTAAATTAGAAGGATTGTTAGTTCAAAATAATACTTCTAAAAAGGAAAATACATTTCAATTAAACAACGAGCACATCCTACCATGAATGTCTATTTCCCAATTTCTAACTTTTTTTTCTCAAGAGTTTCATCAAATAACATTCTAGTCTACATTGGATACATATGCCAATGTAGAAAAACTAGCAATGAAACTATTACACACAACTAAAGTGGATGTGAATCCTTTGTTTTGTTAGGGTATGGAGCATTGTGAAAAAGAGGGAGACAAATTTATTAAAAAATTGGAAACAATTTGGAAGACACCAAAATTTCCATACAAATGTGAAACTACAGTTGTAGTTAATGTAATCAACAAAGGATTTCTTGAAGAGAATTTTTGATGTCTCCAATTGTTTCGATGAAGACTATAAAAATAATAAGTGACTTATGTCATCATTGTTTTTAGAACTAGACTTGATAGGGGTTGCATATGATGTAAGAGACATCTTAAATGGATTTTCTCTATTTCAAAAACAATGGAATAAATCAATATATATATTTACTACGCTTTTAGTTATTTTTCCCATTTTTCATTTGATGTGATTATTATATATTGTTTAATAATATGTTAGTGATGGTATTAGTATGTAATGTTGAAGATGTGTTTATTACAATTTTTAGTTCTTCTTCACATTTCATCCAAATGATGTGATTATTATATAACGATAATTTAGGATGTTATTGATAGTAATTACCATTTAATGATCAAAACTAGCCTTGACAAGGTTTATATGAAAAAGTAGTTATCAATTAAATTAATATACTCTATGATTTAATTTATTAAAAAATAATTTTTTATTGGTTGGTTTTTTAGATCTTGTTTCTCATGGAAAGAAGTTATTGGTTTTGGGGGTAGAAGTTTTTCTCTTTGGAGTTCCAGGGCTTACTAAATTTAGATTACGGCCATACAACAAGATTTTACATATGCATGTTACCAATACTTCAGTTGTACATTTATTTGTGAATTGTTAAGGATAACACAATAATATTTTGATATTTGATTGTGGTTTACATACTTACATTCAAGAGAATAACAAGCCTTCATTCAAAAATTTGATTTGTTAAGAAAGATTTAATTTATTTTTTGCTGGGGCATAATACAATGTGAAATTAGCAACAAATTTTAAGATCAAAGAAGGGGAATATTGTGCCAGTTTACAAAAAAACATATATGTAAAGGGTTGTCAACAAGTATACCCAAATATATGGAGACAAAAACATATTGTTCATAGGTGAAACAAAATGTTTTGTTCATGATAGAACTGAGGCATTTTTATTGGGACTACCTTCTGGCTGGAAATTTAATGGCATAATGTATTCTAATAGAAAATGTTTTACACACTTATGTACATGGTTAAAGCATGTGGGTCCACACCCAAATTTATGAAAGTCTTTGGAAACATTTAAAAGAATAATTACTGAGCTTGATTGAGTTTACTTGATACTAATATGTTGATTAATAAATATAAATAAATTTAGTTTATTTTTGTAGTCTATCTCATAAAAATTCATTAATATTGGTTTATTTTCATCATGTATTTCATAACAATGGATTTATTACCATAATTTTATGCAAAATGAATTGTGACTTGAATTTTTCCTTGAACGCTCCATCCGGGAGTTCCGTAGCATACCCGAGCAACCCCTCTGCATCAAGGGCTTATTTTCTTGTTGCACAAGCTATGTGTCACCAAATACCTTAGTCTTTAATCCTCCCCAAAATGACTCCTCTCCTTCCCACCACCACATCCCCCACCCCCATCCCTACCACCACGTCCAAGCCCAAAACAAGAAACCAGAAGAAGCTCAAACTGGAAGCCCCTGTTTTGGGTAGAATCCTTTGTAGTAGCAAAGAAATGGAAGTTGTCCAAAACCTACTGCACATTAGCAGTGCAAGTCATGAAGAGGCCTCCCAAAAAGAAGGAAAAAAAAACTCCCCAAAGGCTAGATGACTTAGAGAAGGAGTTGTTGAAATTGAAGGAGGAAGTACAACAATTGGCCAAACAAAAAGGTAAAAGGAAGATGGATGATGACACTGAGATGGATAATAAGCAAGTGGAGGACATCTATAAAAATTTGAAATCCTTGGACAATCAGATGGGAAGAGCTAAGGATCGCCATGAGCACAGTATGGCAATTTTTAATGCTATCAGTGATTTTCTGGAGCAGCATGTTTGCAACATCTCTGTGCTCAGTGGGGATACCAGACACTTTGTGGGGAATGACCAAGGAGAGCAGCCAAACCATGGCTAAGCTAGATGCTAAGGACCCCACCCATATGACAACGGTGGCTCTCTTTACCTTACGCAAACCATTAAATCTAGAATTACCAGAGCAGCCAAGAAGTAAGGAAGGTTTTCACTGCAGACGCCGATATTTTTCGTTCTTTTTGTTGTTCTTTTGTTGTTTTTGGCTGCATGGTTGCAACGCTTGCTCTGTTTTTCCTCTTTTTGTAACTTTTTGGTTACGGTTGGTTTTAAACACCTATCCTGGATGTTGATCCTTTTTATGGATGCTTTTACTATTATATCTGGCTTTTAGGCCCTTTTTGTAAACAGGTATAGTCCCTTCAAAACTATTTACCATAAATTAAAAAAAAATATTATTGAGCTAAATTGAATTTACTTGTTACTATTATGTTGATTAATAAATATAAATAAGCTGGTTTTTTTAGTCTATCTCATAACAATTCATTTATTAACATCATTTTATGTTGTATTTATCTCATAACAACACATTTCCTACCTTCATTCTATGTAAATAAATCCATGTTATAATTTAATAAACATTTGTCAATTTTTATTGATATCATAAATTAGAAGCAAAATTAGACACAAATATATATGATAAAAATATGTAAAATATACAACATGAAAATGCGCACAACCCCATAGTTAAAATAAATCACAATCATCCAAATTTTATGCACAACTATATGATTCAAGGTAGGTAAAAATGAAATTAATATAGGGTCTCAGAAGTTATCACAAATTTTTCACTATTGGGCCAAATGGTAACATCATAATATATTTTAATTAATAGAGAAAAAAATGTATATTACGCCTTGCATGGAATGAACATATGCCTTTTTCAAACATTAAATATAAAGTTGGAAGAATAAACATATGTCTCTTCTCCAAATAGTAAGGAAAAAGTTGGAAGAGAATGAACCAAACAATAAATATAAAGTTGGAATAGGTTAATAGTACATTAATTATTTATTATGCATTACAAAGTTATAAATGTAAATCAATACAATATACTTAGTAAATTAATACAATATTAAGTATTTCTTGATCTTACTAAAAAGTTGGAAGAGAATGAACATATGCCCATTCTCAAATAATAAATATAAATTTGGAATAGGTTATAAATTAATTATTTACTATGCATTACAAAGTTATAAATGTTTTAATAAAAACAATATGTATTTCCTATTCTTACTAAAAATTGTAAACCCCTAAAATGGAAATCCCTCATACATGATATATAATTCCAAAAAACCCTTTTTGGATTCCAATAATAGCCAAATCAAATTCCAATATTTGGTATAAGTAAAACCAACATAGCCAATTTTAGTATTTAATCTAGATTGTAAAATGTCCAAATTTAATGAAATTATGGTTATGCTTTTCCTTGGAGCAATGCCTTTTCTTTCCTTTAGAATTCTACAACTTTGCATTTTGTATTAATTCCCGATCCTTTACTTTGCAAACATGATGGATACTTACTAAATACAATACATATATGCATTTTCCCTTTAAATTATCTCTATTTGCTATGGATTTCTACCCTCTTTTTCATTAAGTTTTATTCATTAATGTCTTTACGAACTTTGTGTTTCCTTTACATTTCTACACATGCAATTGTTCTTTGTATTTCTGGTCAAAATTGAACTATGTCTTAGTGTTAGCACATCACCATTATTTCATTTTACATAATTTTTCCTTTCTCTCACCCCAAGATCCTATATATTTTAGATTTATATTTAGTATTAGTTTTAGTGTAAGTAGTTTAGGTTAGTTTGCATTGAGATAATAGATAAAGAACCAAAATTTTCTGGAGGTTTGTCTCAAGGAGAAAAGTCCCACACTTTAAAGACAATCCCATGTTAGCTAAATTATTATATCTTCCATGATCAAGACAAGGGTGCTACTTCAAGGATCTAATAGTTTTGGCATGCCTGGTAGGACAATTTGTTTAGACTTTTGTCTTACTTTTCAAGTGTTCCATTGTAAACATTCTAGCCACCTTGGTGCCTTTATGACATTAATAGTTTTGGAATGCTTGTAGGGCTGAAGAATTTATCATCATTTAACTAAGATTTTGGTGTGTATCTTGGTGATATCTAACCTTTTTAGGCTCTATAAAACAGATTTGGTGACTCCAATATTACATATATTGGTTCAAGTAAAAAAGTGTATCTATCTCATGAGACAGATTCAAATAAGACATAGGATAGAAAATAGAGAGCCTTTTTAATACTTGTAGTTGTCACCAAGGAGAAGAAGAAGAAGAATACTAGTTCACATATCGCCATCACCTCTGTATGGGGTTAATTCTACTCCTCTTGGTAGGTTTTTCTTGTCATCTTCTAGGGTTTTAAGACCCATCACATTCATAGATCATCAAATAAACTGACCTTTATCATATTCTCGTTAGTGTAGGTTATTATTTATCCTTTTATTTATTTATCGGATAATTATTACACTTGTTGGGATAGCTTGCTTAGGTGTACTAGATGTGTGGAGTTAGCTTACTAGTTGTGTTGAGTTAACTTCTTAGTTATGTGGATTTATCTTACTAGTCTTATGGAGTTAACTTAACTATCAACATTATTTTGTGTGAGTTCTTCACCACCGATTTAGGTAGTAGTTGCACTTTCCTCCTCCTTTATGTACATCTTTCTTATTGAGTAATTCAATTCATTGGATTGTAATGTATTGAGCACTATGGATTATGATATATTTCCATATATGGTATTTTAGCTCTTTTATTTTTCAAATCTAATTTGGTGTGCTAATATCATCTGAGATCACAACTTCAAACAATCTTATTATCGTTCCTTTCATGGTATCAGAGCGATAGATGATGTAGACATTCATATGTAAGTTTTTATTTCCAAGAAAGGGTTTATTATTTTCATGTATTTGGAATTTTTATCATTTTTCTACAGCATGCATTTTTATGCAAAATGGATTGCTCCATTGGATTTAGAAGGATCCAAAACCCTAGAATAAACTGTAAACTCAACCATGTTTTGAGACATTCAAATATGTACCCTCCGGTGCATTCTTTTATCCACTAGACGTAGATTTCTACCCTCTTGGTGTATTATTTTATCCATTGGATATAAGTGTGTACCTTCAGATTCATTCTTTTACCCTCGGGATATTTCTGTTTTGGATGTAGTCTTTTATTCACTAGACGCAGATCTGTACCCTCCGGATGTAATGATTTACCCTCTGGACATTTAGGTTTTGGGTATAGGCTTTTATTCTTTGGTCACAAGCATGTATCATGTGGATGCACTCTTTTACCCTTTGAACATTTGGGTGTCACGTGTACCTTTTAAAAAAAACATCAACATTAAAATATTATTTTAATAGCAAAACCTTCTAGAGCTCATAACTTTTGATCCGTAGCTCAAATTAAGGTGATATTTTTTTGAAATTGTGTATTTTTTCGAGATCTACGCATTGGTGAAATTTTTATACACATATTTCAAATGTAAAATGTACTTTTACTCATTGTAATATTTACATGCACTCAATTATAAAGTTTCAAATTTGGGAGGGTGTTGTAATCACTTGTGGACGCAATTTTGGTTGAGCCCAACATCCTAAAATTTTGGGTGTTGCATTCTTGTATCTATGGGTGTATACATTTATATCTCTCTTGTTTTTTGAGATATTTTAGATCTATATTTTGAAACTTTTTTTTTGGCATGTTGTGAGTCTCTCTTATGGAGGAGCTATTCTCGATGAATCCCGGTGTTAGTTTGTCGTTGTTCGAGTAGTTGATTTTTTCAACTTATACATATCTTTGGTGTCACTCTACCCATTTAGAAGAATGGGAGGGTGTGGTGTTGATATTGATTCTTTGGGTTTCATGTCCTTTCCTTGTTACATGTTGATACTAATTCTTCGAGTTTCATGTCCTTGCCTTGTTACCTTGGCTTTTCTTAAATCATAGCACTCCTATTTATTTGGATCTCATGTCCTTGCCTTGTTTCTTTGGTTATTGTTCTTGGATCATGACACACCTATTTGTAGTATTTGATCTTTCTTCTTCGTATTTTATGTCCTTTCCTTGTTACCTTGGATTTTCTTCAAAGTGGCACTCCTATTTATTTAGATCTCATGTCCTTGCTTTATTGCCTTGGTTGTTCTTGGATCGTTGCACACCTATTTTTAGCATTTGATCAAAACTATGTTTGGTGTTTTTTTCACTTTCAACATCGCTCCATTAACGAAAGTATCCTTGTATGGAGCTATTCTGGTGAAGCCCAGTGTTAGTTGTTTTTGAGTTCTATGATCGAGCATTGGATTCAGAGCACAACGTGCACCAAACATCTTCAATATTGTACGCGTTTTTGGAGCCGAGATTCTTAGGATATATTGTAGTGGAATTTTTCTCTCTCTAATTTTTATTACTAGTTTTGGGTACCTTGTGGTGTCCAATTTTCCCAATTATTATACGTGGGTACCTCATTAGGCCTTGTTTCTGGGACCCACCTTCTTTTTCTCCCACCTAAGCTATGCTTATGGGAGGGTGTTAGTGTAGGTTATTATTTATCCTTTTATTTATTTATTAGGATAATTCTTACACTTGTGTTATCCCTACACTTTTTGGGTTAGCTTGCTTAGGTGTACTAGTTGTGTGGAGTTAGCTTACTAGTCTTATGGAGTTAACTTAAATACTAGTATCGGTTAGTGGGAGTTCTTCACCACTAATTTAGGTAGTATTTGCACTTCTTTTCTCCTATATGTACATATTTCTTATTGAGTAATTCAAGTCATTGTATTTTTTTGTATTGAGCATTATGGATTATGATGTATTTCCATCTATGATATTTTAGCTCTTCTATTTTACAAATCTAATGTGGTGTGCTATTATCATCTAAGATTGTAGATTGGAACAATATTCTTATCGTTACTTTCATATTCAATGGAGGTACCCATTTACTTTTGGCCCAATATGATGATATTCTAGATGTATCCCTAAAGAGTGTTATTTTCTCCACCGGAGAGAACATTACAACACCCATTGAGCACATCAAGGTCATTGCAAACATCTACTTAGTTTATCACATTACACAAGACAATGTAGTAGTCATATTATTGGCCACTTCTTTCAAGGGAAGAGTTCCACAATGGTATAGGATCTTAAGAGTTAAATCTATCTCTACTTGGGATTAATTAGTAGAAGTTCTTTGTAACTATTTTGATGATAAGTCACACCATCTATCTTTGGTGGAGCAACCGAATACAACAAAGAGAACCCTAATTAGATAATGATTTCTTTAAACATCAAATTTTAGATGGATTGGGATAGAATCCCATAAATGGTCAAACACATACCCCAATATACTTTTCTATATTACTTAAGGGATTTAAATAGTGACATCTATGTCATGATTCATCTATTGGGGTAGAATTGTACCAAATTCCTATGATATTACTATTAGAGCATAAAATAAAATTATTCGGATAGGAATCTTGCTACTAGACCACCAATGCCCATACTCCTAGAATTAGGGATATCCACACCTTACCATACTCCTAAATTAGCTCATATTGAAACCACAAAAGATAAATTTCAACTCAATTCTCTACCTCTATAAGCCCTTCAGTGAGTTGAAGGAAGTAATGAAGAAAATGCAAAATTTTGGTAATGAGTTGGTATCCTCGAATAGGAAGAAAGATCAAAATTTTAGACCTTATCAACCTTCATACCAATCGAAAAAACCTCTTTGTATACCAAAAAAACAGCCATTCTAAGAAGCTTTGTAGTCATAAAATCGTACACTTTAGATATTATTTAATCCCGATCTCATACTACTACTTATTAGATGATTTTTGAGTGAAGAAAGTACTAATTAACCCCCATCTTTTGGCCATCTTGTTTTATTTTATGTCATCATTCTTGACCTCTTACACCCACATGTCCAGTTATTTTTGTCACTTTTCATTATTTTAGCCTCAACCGAGGTGCTTAGGCTAATCTGGGGCACCCATGGGTGCCCTAGTCCCACCAAGGGTGTGGAGATCCTTTTAAACTTTCCCACCACTTTTTGGGAACTTTCTATCCATTTCAACTTCTTATCTTTTTGGTGGTTATCCATTTCGTGGTTAATTACAAAATTAGATCAAGAGAACCCTATAAATATAAAGTTATGACACCATAATGAGGTACCAAGCACTAGTCACTACTATCATGCATCTAGAGTTGCATCCAATAGCTCCATCACAAAGAAAAGGTTGGTTCATTTTCGTCACACAAGCACAGGAGGATTCTATTCTATTCAATGCACAAATTCTATTACATTTTCTACATATAGTTATTGCTTGCTACTTCACAAAGTGTGACTGACATAAGAGCACCTAAGGCACATGATACACACACACACACACACACAGAACTATAATTGGGTCTAAAATGTGGTGCACCACTTAGTTATTAAGCCCACTATTGTGGCAGTTGAGGTCAATTTGACCCATTCATTTGCATTCTTCTTTATTTAGGGTTTTGATACATATTTTGTTCTCTTACAGGTATTTCTTTCATCTTTGATTATCAATGACACCTAGTGTAGCACATTAAATCTAGTGAAACACACAATGAGGGTTTTAAAACACCTACCAGACTTGTAAAATTTAGTTCTAGATCTTTTCACAGACAAGGGCACCCATTCAAAGAGACCATAATGCTGCGGGTGCCTCAATCCTCTCCGGGCATTCTAGTTTAGCTAGATAGCTCGGATCCATCCTTTTGGTACCTATGCATAGTTGTTCTTACTTCATGTTCCTCCAGTCACTTATGTGACATACTCCAACAAGCTCCTCAAATCACTTAAGTCACATCTATACTTCTCTTGCATATTAGGGATTATAATTTCATAGATTAGTTGTTTGGGTTATTTTCCATACTTATTTATTGCATCTACTTACTATATTTATATGTCATTCTAGATCAAATTAACTATCCAATATCTTATTTTTAGTTAATCATTTTGGTGAACCCGACTCGATCATTCACACTTCTAGATTCTTCATTCATACCTTATCATTCTAGGGTTTATTCTCCTTTTTCCATGGCTCACTCTCATACTGATTTTACTGAAGAACATCTTAAGGCCATTAATGATCATATTGTTGCACATCCACAAGATCTAGACTTACTTTTACATGTGGCTCATGAGGAAGCTACTAATTTGGTAGAACTCAACGCTTACGTGGCCATACCCTCTTTTGTTGCTTCTTAACCACTCACTTCTACTCTTCCACCTATTTCTACTATTCTCATTTTTATTACTACTCCTACCAATCATTTTATGTCACCCTTATTTTATCATATACAATAGGTTTCATTTGTTGGAAATCAAGACTTAACTTCTCTTTATCACGACCTTTAAGCTCAAATTCATAAGTTGCAACATGCCACTTCACATGCATCACTATATTTAGATTCTACCTTATTATTGCATACTCCATTTGCACCTACCATCTCTACTTATCTGCTTCCTCCTAGCTTTGTCACCCCTAAGCTTCCCATTTTCAATGGGCATGGTGACCCATAGGAACATCTTAGAGTGTTTCATGTCACTTGTCTTGATTTTTTGATGATCATATCCTTCTTGCTAAACTCTTTCCTCGTAGTCTCTATGATTATGTGATGTGTTGGTTATACGACCTACCTATTTACTTGGTAAATTAATTCACACATCTATACAATACTTTAGTTGCTAATTAATCCATCAATATTGGCTCTAAGATCTCTTATTCTCAACTAGGATAACTTAAAAAAGGATCAAGTGAGCACCTCACTACCTAAGTTTTGAGGTATAATTTTTTTATATCTATGATAAAAATGTTCTTGCAGATTTTGAGCTTCGTGGATTTGTTTATTCAAAGTATTTTACCACCTCTCCAAGAGAGTGTTCTCTTTGAAACCTCTCCTTCATTCAATCATATTTTTCATACTCTTAAGCTTCATGAGACCAAAATCCTATCCATAAGCAAGCTTAAGTATTAGGATTAGGCTTCATCCTCCACTCATTTTCCAAATAAGATGCCATTCAAACCATCTACCACTAAGCTAACCAATGCTAAAATCACTATCAACACAATCACTCCTACTAAAGAGGTTCCATACCAACCACCCTTGCACACGTTTAGTAACTATACAATGACTCCACATCTCATATTACAACTTCTCAAGAGTAATATTATTTTACCTTTCCCCCACTTGAGTTAGACCCATCATGACCAAAAGGTAGGAACTATAATGAGAAATTTTGTTTTGATTATCATCGATGTGTACTTACAAATAGATGTTTCAAACTCTACAAAATCATCCAGGATATAATTGATGAAAACAAAATAGAATTTCCGAGTCTACTAACTCTCCCCAAAAAAAGCGACAAGATTAAACTCAAGATCTTTAACAAAGACTCTAAAAAAGTGATATGAAGAGAGCCGACTCTCCGTGAATCATACATATCACACAAGTACCTCCTCTTATATTAGGAGCACTAGATTTATTAGTTACTAGTATTGATGCTTCACCACCAGCTATATATTTCTCTAATCACGATTATCATGCAAAATTTACATTTAATCATTTATATATCAATCCATCTATTGGCTCAACCTCCATTAACAACACTAAGGTTGAACCATTGTGGCTCGTTAGTGCATTCTCTATTTCACTTCTCAAGGCTATGCTATCCTCCATCGTAAATCAAGTAACCTTTCAACAAACCCTTTGGTGTTGTTAACATACATGTTATGGTTAGTCCTCTTACTCTACTTGTGTCTTTCCTCATTAGAAACATAGTTAATGGATGCGATATGCTTCTTGGTCTCAATTTCATTCATCACTTGGGATCTATAATGTCTTTGAATCATTTATGGCTTAAATTATTCACAACAATTAGGTCATCACTTGTTTATAGTTTCCCTCCATTTCCTCCATGGTCATTATCTCCTCGTACAGTAGTTAGCACATCATCTACTTCTTCTAGCACATCACATTCTATGTTTCGCAAAGCACAATCTACTCCTAGCTCACCTAATCAAGCCCCATTTGCATGACCGCATCATTCCACTAGTTCTACACATAGGTATATGCCATTCCTAGATGCATTACTACATCTCAACATAGGTCACAACCTCAACTTATTCCACGTGGGCCTTCATCATCTTCACATTCAACATCACGTAGATATCCATCATTGATGCATTTTGTGACACCAAGAAATTCATCATACATTCATACCTCACATGTGCATAGACTTAATTCACCAACACATTGTTTATCTTCCATACCACCACTATTAGAGTATCATCATATGCTTTCATCATCACTTACATTAGTTGGAGGACCTTTTTCCTTCATGTTTATTGGTTAGCTCACTCATGTACACTTTGGGGATATAACATATAATACATCTCCCCAGCTATCGCCACATTTATGCATATATCATATTTACATTCTCATACATAAATCTTCTCACATAGGCATACTCACCACGCATTTTAGCGTTGTCGAAGTGCACCCGATGACACCCTCTTGTGATTTGGTTCACACTTAAATGTTGAGGGATTTCTACACATGAACCCCACACAATGAATTATATTTACTAAGTAATACATCTATTAACACATCGTGAAGCTTATATTATACATTCTAATTTTAGTCTACATCATTCCGACATATACACATTTACATGTCATACATCATACTATAATTCATCATATATGAGTCTAGCATTACATCATCCTACATAATTACTTTAAGGTCTATCTACATACATTACATTCACTCTATACATTACACTTATACATTCTACACATCTTCCATTACATTCTATACATTACGTATTTACACATTCTACTCATCATATGGTTTCCTATCATCATCCATATTACATAATATTTTATGCGCCGCACTCACTACCCTATGATGTAGTTTAGTTCCTCACCCATACTCGACTACGAGAGTTTACAAATAAAATGGACCTTATCCTCATCACACGTTCATCATTCGACCTTTGTTCATGTGACATTTCTAGGATAGTGACACATGCTATAGGCTAAATAGTCACTTACTACTATTCATCTTGTAGTGGTATACACTTTAGGCTACATCACCACTCCCTTCTATTCATCTATTAGTGATATTTTCTTAGGGATAAATCATCACTCTTGCATTCCTTTTTCATGATATACACTTCGTCTATAAGGCTTATGCCCATTTATTATATGTTTCACATATCATCATCATTACGCATACATACTCATCACAACGCGCGGATACCACACACACTATTCAACCATTTCCCAATGACGCACTCTCATTTACTTTTATTTCTTGAATGTTGAGGGGGAACTAAATGAACCTCACAACATACATTTCCATTTACTCAAGGGGCACACGGCTCCTAGCACTCCATTTTCATTCCATTCCATCCATCCACAACATACTTTGCATATTATGGTTGTTTTTACTCTTTCTTACTTTTACTTGTTTATGGACGATCTATTACACATGCTAGTTAAATTAATTATATGTAATTTATCTTTATCATCCACACATATGCATTCACTTATTTTTATAGTTTTGATCTCATATACAGTCTCTTAAATGCAACATGGATGTTCATCTTTACCCTTCCTACACTAGTTGCTAGGGGCATCCACATTCATCTCTCACAGGTGCTATTAATTCATTTTGTACTTAGCACTTTACATTAATTCGTTATACATACTTTTGACATACTATTTAGTTTTCTAACATGCTAATAGGTGCTTCATGTGCAACATTTGTTATGCAGGGACATTTTCTTCCATACTTGTTTATTACATTGTCTGCTATTATTTTCTCTTGTTTGTAGGATTTTCCTATGTTATGGCATTGTGTGTCTTAAATGTAATGAGTGATGTCCCATGTTTGCATCCTTCTTTTTGTGACTTACTTGTCTTCTTATGTGTTTACATTACTTTGTTTGGTACCTTACACATTGTTTGCATAGCTTATACATTATTTTCTATATGCATGTGTGTTTGTACTAACACTTGTTTTGGCTAGCCTATTATTTTTGCATGCCTTGGTTTCTACCAAGTGCACTCCCTTCCCCTCCAGGGCATAGTTTCGAGTTCATGTGATAATTCCTCTTTTAGGCCACATTCTCCTACCAATGACATTACATGTGCCCTGAAATAGGGGGAATCATTTTGGGTTTTACATACTACATAGTGCATTTACACCGGTTCAGTTTAGTGCACTTTCTACCCTTGGCATTGTGGGTTACATACAGTGAGTGGGTTCATACCATTCTACGAACCCCATACACAGTGGCTTTTATATGACAAGGTATCCTAAGCATTATGGAAAGTAGTTATAGGCTTAGAGGTTACAAAGTGGGTCTTCCTCCCTACACTAATTTGGCCGTGATGTCGAATCACCCAAAAAAATAGGATGTACAGAGATCTATTCACACATATTCAAGGAAGTAGTTACAAGAAGGAGAATAATGCAGCTTTCTTCCTACACTTCTTTAGCTAGGGTGGCGTGAGATTGCCCAAAAAACTTGCAATACAGGATATAGTTCTACACTCTCTTTCTCAAGTTCAAAAGTTCCATTTACATTTTTCATTTACACATTTTACACTTACATACTTTTACATGCATCTTTTACATTGCTTGTTTAGACATACATACATATATATTTGACTACTTGATCATTTTATCCTTGCAAGTCCGACCGTATGAGAAACAAAAATTCAAATGGGGTAAACAACAATAATAATAATGATGTCAACAACAACACTTTGTAAAAGCACACACCATACTAACCATGCAAGTACACCACATACATCAATAACTACACATGCGTCTCCACCCTAGGTTCACTCTCATCACTTTTTTTGTGCATTTTCATCTTTAGTTTCCATGCTCCACCATATTTTTGTCATTCCACACTTTTTCTAGTCCATCAATGCATTTTCTACTACAATTTTCATGGACATCAGGTACGCATCTCTATCTACTTTATCTTACTGATATTTCCACTCACTAACATAAAGTGGGGGAAAATTTAGTCACAAAATCATACACTTTAGATATTATTTAGTCCCAGGTCTCATACTACTATTTAGAAGGTTATTGAATGAAGAAAGTACTAATTAACCCCGTCTTTTGGCCATCTTTTTTTATTTTCATGGTTCATTTTAAGACACCCTTCTAAAAAAATGTTATAAAATGGGTGGAGAATCTCATAAATGGACTTTTTAAATAATGAAAAATCTCTGAAAAAGTGTTTCATGGAAAAGGTGAATCTATTTTTCATGTTCAAGGAAATTTCACAGGGTTGGATGGGTGTTAGTATTTCATCCAACATGATATGGTTGGATGGACTCGGATGACTTACATCATTAGAAATTCGTCTCTGCAGAGTTGGGAGGCAACCTCTGCGGGGGTTGGGTGGCATCCTTGTAAGGTTGGGTGACCATGTATGTGGGGTTAGGTGACTCTCTCTATGGAGTTAAGTGGCCGTATTTTTGGGGTTGAGAAGTCATGGCCCATTTTTGAGAGATTAGAATCCACCACCATTAATTTTATATATTACTTAAACCACTAAATAATAGAAAACGTGAGTGCAAGAGTTTGAAAAAAGTATGAAAAACATAATTATTAAATTCTTACCTTGATTTCGAATCTATGCATATGTCACTAAATAGGGATATACGGGTATGAACTCAAGAGATTGGATGGATCACTTTGTCAAAGTTGGATGGTTAGTAGGTTGAATGATTATCTGGTTGGACAAATTTTAGGTTAGTAAGTTGCACGAATGCCTAGTTGGACTTGCTTGTAGGTTAGACGTATCGCAGTTAGATGGCTTACGGGTTGGATAGTATGGGGTTGGGGGAAATTAGTTGGATGAAAAAGAGTTAGACGTCTAGTTGGTCTCAGTGGATTTTTTTGGATTGCTTTCGGTTATTTTTGGATGGCAAGGTTTTGGTAGTATGCTTGTAGTCAACCTAGTAGAGGTTGGAACAGGTTATTAATCGAATGTCGACTTTAGTAGCAAAACTTGCAAAAGAGGTTAGACAATTGTCTATGTATACTTTGGATAACATGTTCCCAATTTGATTCGAAACATTGGTGAATTACATGAATAAGTTCATATATGTGTAATTACCTAGAGAAATGACTTGTACTAAGGACCTATCGGCCAAAATTTATGGAAAATAAGGCATTTATTGTTGCTGAAATTTCACCATTTCCAATTTTCAAAAACCCGATCTTCACAAGTATATGAAAATTCACCATTAAAATTTTCCCTATTTATTTTATTTTTTCATTCTTAATGTCTTACATCCACATGCCCAGTCATATTTCATAACTTTGTGTTATTTTAGCCTAGACTTGGAGGCCCAGGCTAGTATTGGGGTGCTCTGGTCCCACAAGGGGCACCTCGATCCTTTTTAACTTTCTCACCAATTTTTGGGCACTTTCTAGCCATTTCATCTTCTTAAATTTTTGGTATTCATCCATTTTGGGGTTAATTATGAAATTAGATTAAGAGAGCGCTATAAGTATAAAGTTATGAGACTATAATGAGGGACCAAGCACTAGTCATTATTATCATCCATCTAAAGTTGCATCCATGTAGACATCATTTGCATCCTTTAGCTCCATCACAAGGACAAGGCCGGTTCATCTGCATCACACAAGCATAGGGGAGGGATTCTATTCTATTATATGCATACATTATATTACATTTTCTACATATAGTTATTACTTGCTACTTCACAAAATGCGACCGCACAAGAGCACCTAGGGAACATGATGCACACACACCGAACTACATTTAGGGTCTCAAATGTAGTGTAACACTCGATCGATAAAGTCCATTGTTATGGAAGTTGAGATCAGTGTGACCCATTAATTTACATTCTTTTTTTAGGTTTTTGATACTTCTTGTGGTCTCTTGCAGGTATTTCTTTTATATTTTATTATCGGTGACACTTGGCGCGGTGTAGTGAATGTGACGTGACACACAAAGAAGATTTTAGACCACCTGTCAGACATTTAAAATTTAGTTCTAGATGTTTTAAACATACCAGAGTGCTCATTTTATAGACAAGAGAAATTGTAGGCACCCCATTCCCTCTCTAGGTGCTTCAGTCTAGCTAGATAGCTCAGATCCACCCTTTTCGGGACCTCTGCATAGTCATTCCTACTTCTTGTTCCTCCAATCACTTCGAGACATAGTCCAGTGAGGTCCTTAAATAAGCTAATTCACTTCTATACTTCTATTTCATATTAGGGTTTATACTTTCATTAGATTAGAATTCTTATTTCACTAAATTGGGACATATTCCAATGAATTGAGACTCCAATATTTCAAATATTGGAAGAAATCCATCTCCATTTTTGTGTATATTGGATTCCATTTTTGGCTATACTGGATTCCATTAGTAGTAATATCGATTCCATTAATAACAATATTGGATTCCAATATTGTCAATATTGGACTTATTTGAGTTCCATTTTCTCTATTATTGGATTCCAATTTCCCTATTATTGGATTCCAATTTCCCTATTATTGAATTCCAATTTTGCTATTTCTGGATTCCAATAATGTTATTATTGGATTCCACTTTTTCCACATAAACTAGACAGCCACCCACTTACATAAGCCAAACATCCGCTAACTTACATAAGCCAAGTGACCACTAACTTATATAAGCCAAGTGGCCACTAACTTCAAGATAGTGTGTAAGTGATTGTTGTCATTTATGCCACATATCAATCTTAATACCATCATACATATATAACTATTCATGCATACCTTATTCAAATCAATAAACGTTGATGTTGAAAATCCCTTCCTTGCACTTCCTTGAATGGTGTTAAATTTTACGGTTGTTTAGATATTTTTGTGATTTTAGACGTAACATACTTTCAAACATTTTATAGAACTCACACGTGTGACTCGCATGTTTAAAAGGTGACCGTCAATATTTATATACATTTATATAAATAATTTATTTATATATATTAAGCATAGTTAAAAAATATGGAATTTTCATTTATAAATTTGGTAAGTAGTGTATAAGTGTGAGTGATCACACTTACAAGTGTGATTGGTCATACGTCTAAGTGTGAGACTCGAGTCACACATCTCTTGACTTGCACTTTAAGTGTGAGTATCGACTAGCACTACTAAGTACGAGTATCCACTCACACTTCTAAGTGTCAGTCTCGACTCACACTTCTAAGTGCCAGTCTCGACTCACACTTCTAAGTGTCGGTCTTGACTTGCACTTCTAGGTGTGAGTCTTGATTCACACGGATAAGTGTCATAACAAAATTGTCAAACAATATTGGTAACATAATTTTTCAACTTCCCTTTAAAAATACAAAACACTTGTTTATTTATACCAATTATTGTGTTTAAATTTCATTATTTTAAGTATATATTGATAGAAATATTTGTAATTTTTATAATTTATATATAAATCTATATTAATCATAGATTGTTAAATATTAAATATGCGATTCACGTGTTACATTTATTACAAATATTTGCAAGTATTTACAATATTAATGATAACCGTTTTTAAGGAAAAATGCTAATTAATGTTATGTTAGCCTCAACATTAATTAGCGATTAATGCAAGCTATGTAAAATTTTCCTTTTAAAAGTACATGTGCCATTTGAAATATTTGTGCCTTTTGGAGCATGTAACTGTTGTCATCAATTTAATGAAAAGTAATGTAAAATCATACACGTTCCTTCTTAAATTCATTTGGCGGTTGGATTTGTTTATATATCACTATAAGTAGACATTTTTGAGTTTATATTTTTAACACTTTCCTTTCTATTCTCTTCTTCATTGTGTAATCTTATTCATCAATAGAAAAATCTCACTAGTGTAAGTGTCAAAAATTTTGTGCTCAAGTTCTGGAAATGTTTTGATTTCCTCTCCGTGCCAAAAATTGGTATGCATTCTCACCTTCAGTCCCTCCAAAATTACAAAATTATGTTAATGTAAAATTTTCCATAGCTAATTAGGGATTATATCCATGTAAAATTTTCCATAGCTGATTAGGGCTTATATCCATGTAGGGATTTTGTAGATAATTAAATGGAAGTAAGTCATTATTCAATATTTTGTAGAAGGTAGTTTTGTTTATCAAATAAATAATTTCATAATATATTGAATTTTTTTAGAGAAGTGCAAGAGGATGGAATGGAGCACATATTGACAGTGAAATGATAGAGCTTAATATGTAATAACATGAGAGGAAGACTCAAAGAATTTTTAAAAACTCAAAACATTTGTCAAGAACTTGTTTTGTTGAGTCTTGAAAAAGAATCCTGGTGGTATGGATGGTGGCTCAATTTGCACAGTAAAAAAGTGAATATTGGAATTAATTTATGGACATGGTGGTGCGTAGGAATAGAAGAGTAGATGTTTTATAAAATTGATATTATTTTATTGGCCTTATTGTTGTTGGAAAATAGTCCTCCGCTACACAAACTCAACAAAATTCAATGGCTACAACATTGTTGAAATTTTCAATGATAATATTTTAGAAGGTATTCATGTTAAGAAAGATTTTCCATTGAATGTGTTGGTGATGGATTACAGTGACCTATTTGTGAAAAAATATGGTAATGCAAGAGTGGGAGAACCAAACATATTTTGGAGAACAAAAGAATGAATATAGATTTGTGAAAGGAGAATTCAAGGAATAAGGAAACTCTAAGATACTGCTACTATGTAAGCAACAACTATCCTCAAAACATTTCACAAAATTTTTCTCTATTTTTGTTATGGCTATGTGGATTTTTGTCTTTTGTTGCCTACGGGATTTCTCTCTTCTATGCTTAAATGTCATATTTTTCCTTAAGGACCTTTTTTAAAAGGATGTGGGTACTTTCAAAACCCCCATATTAACTCTTATAAAAAAATGGACATAGTTTTTGTACATCGAAATATATTGTTTTGGCATAACATAGCAGACTCTATGATGAAAATATCTTACTTTATTTTGTTAATTCATTTTTATCGATAATATCCAATTACTATGGTGTTGCATAAGCTAGTGGACATAAAGCTAAAAATAATATTCTTTGACTTGTTAAATGCTAGTGATCCATAAGCTCAAAATTTTAAGTTGTGCAAGTATTAGGTTACCTTAGCAGGTCTTAGCTCAAAACATCTTACTTAAAATTTATCCTCAATCCACCAATCAAAGTAAATACATTCTATAACTTTTCAACTTTCTAATGTTTGTAATTTATTTAAATAAATTTTTAAACTACAAAAATTATTTATATTTTTATTTATTTGCTATTTAGTATTGATTTGAAAAATATGAGGCCTTGTTGCAACATTGATTTATTTTATTTAATAAAAATCATAATTATATGAAAACAATTACACAACTAGCACATCTCCCATCCGTGAGGCATGAACTTGCTGCTCTATCTTGTTTAATTTAAAATGTCATTAAAAAATTACTATTAACAAGTTTTATTGAATATACATGAACATAGTTATTGGATACCTTATACATGGATTAAGGCACCTAGAAGCCTTACATAGAATACATCGTGAGCATCACCAAAAGTGAACAAAAAAAACATGATAAAAAAGGCTAAAATAGATTATTCCAAACTACAGTCTAACAGATCAATACAAGGATAAATTGTAAAACATGAAGGGGAAAACATCCCAAATGATACATTCCACAAATAGTAAAAAAAAATCTCCAAGAACGAAATGACTAGTTAGTCTTCAAATGTATCATATTATCATCTTGTTCACTCATGATAGGGATGTCATCTTAAATGTGCTCTTCATCATCAGAAATACTAAGGTGAATATTATAATTGTGAAATATGTGTCCCTACTCCAGCTTGACCACATGCCGGGATGCAACTCTAAAACCAAATTTTGATCTCTACCATATCGACCCTGATAGAGTTTTGGGTGATGCAAATTTTCTTAGAGGCATTGATGCAATGCATGCCATTGTTTCTCATATCTGTTCCAACTTCACCTAAGGTCTCCATATCCATTTCCACCTGAGTCACCCTAAGATAAATTTTATCAAAATCCACATTCCAACAAAGCTCTGGTATCTCTTTCTCTTTAGACAACTCCCCTTTCATATCAATTAGAGAACCCGTAGCCCCAGTGCAAGATTTACATTTCCCTGAGGTTCCTTTCTATTCTTTCTCCTCAATTTATTCATATGGTCTAAAAGAGTACAATTTTCATCTAAATTCTAGGATTCAGGTTCTAATTCCTTTTCCACCACCAGTTCACCATTCTTAAAAGGTAAAAGAATTAGTCCATGGTGTATCGGGAATCAGTCTTTCCTGTTGAAAATCATGCACTAATGCGAGAGAGACATAAACAAGAAAAAGGGAAGGCTCATAACAATCTTATGCCTAAACATATTAAGAATAGGAATATGGTGAGTAAATATATTTCTATAGTTCTCCTCAAGATTAATGTACCTCATAAGGTGGAGTCGAGGCTGTATTCCAAATATCGGGATGCAAAATCTATCTATATCATCTACTAGTAGGTAAACCATTTATTTACTATGGAAGAAAGTCTCAATTTCGTGCTTGCATCTAGTGCGAGTCTTTGAATATCTTTAAACCTCCTTCTCCATTCCAATCACTTGTGCTATCGAATCCTCTAAAACCTAAATTTCCATGCCATGGATCATCATGTTGCCATTGTTCCATGCTCGAAAAAACTCCAATGCAAGATAAGGATCAAACCCCGTGATTTTTGAGATGAAATTCTTAAACCCCATAATTTTCAGAATGTGCCATAAGGAGGGTTTGTCCTTCAGGGCACCATATCTTATGGGCTCGGTTCTAAAATGACCACCTCCCATGGTTTTAGTTGGTCGAGTTTGAAAATGGATGAAACAGTGGCCAAAATGAATTGTAAGAGAAAAATTAATACAAATCCTTTCATATATCCTACACATGGGAAGGGTCTTGTTAACCATAAGTATAAGGATGACATCCCAACGAGGAAAACAACCATTGACACATTATTAATTAATGTTCTTAATGAGATTAATAACATTGGTGATATCATCTCCCCTCTCACACACTTTAAAATTACTACCTTTAGCCCCCAATTTGGCAAGATAATCTGTACATTTATTACCCTTTCTTGAGGTGTGAATAATTAATTACATTTATCAAACTCTTTCAAAAAAAATTCTTTAGTATCTTTAAGGATATTTCTTATGGTCCAATTATTAATTGTATCCTTTCTCACATTTTCTAGTGTTAAAATCTTGTTTTGAACAATAACTAACCGAAAACCATGTTGATATTGATGAGTAAATCCTTAATCAAAAATTTCCTCTACAAATCCTTTGCAAGACAATATATGTTTGGGGAATGAATATGGTTGGTCTAAGAACGTATATTTTAGGTGTTATACTTAAGCATTATATTCATTGATCTCTATAAACATATGTAGGAAAAGCATTTATGTTAAAATAATATATTTAAGATGTTTAAAAGACATCAAATTATTTTAGAAACACGTTCAATATTTTTCATTCAAACAAAAACATATCATAAGTACAAAATAAAAGGCATTTTTAGTAAGAAACATTTTTTCAAATAAATACAATTTTCTTTCCTCTAATATTTACAATTCAATTCCAGATTAAGGAAGGTAGTCTTCATGTTGTTGATCTTGGGAGTAAATCCTTAGTCCAATTTTTCTGCATAAATCCTTTGCAAGACAAAATATTTTTGACAATGAATATGTTTGGTCTAATAACTGATATGTCACATGTTGTACTTAAGAATTGTAGTCATTAATCTCCATAAATACATGTAAGAAAAGTGTTTTTGTGAAAGCAATTGATCTAGGATGTTTAAAACACACCAGGACTATTTTAGAAACATGTTCAATATTTTTCATTCAAACAACAATATATTATAAGTACAACATAAAAGGCATTTTGTAGTAATTAAAAATATTTCAATCCATTCAATAATAATAACTTATAACATCCACAATGTTAGTCACAACTTCTATTTGAGTAGTAACAAATTTAAAAATAGGTTACAAATTTCACTTCAATCCCAAACTACTATACCTTTTTTGTTATATCAATTCAATACTCCAACCAGGAGGAAGTTCATTACAAGATTAACACTGGAGATACTAACGGAAACTAAACTAAATATGTCTTTCTTTATCTTGTTAAATGGTAGTGAATCTTTAGCTCAAAATATTATATTCTTCAAATACATTCACCCGCTAAGCTCAAACTAGGTTGATTTAATTTGTTAAATCCTAGTGACCACTAAAATCATAATAATATCTCACTTTATTTTGTTGAAACCGTGAGACCACAAAGATCCAAATATTATGTTGTGTCATAAGCTAGCGGAAGCTAAGTTCAAAATATCATTCATTAAATTTTTAAATGAAAGCGAACACCCAATTGAAGTAATATAAACAACCAAATGCTAACTATACCTGCAACAAAACAATATTGATTCAAGTTAATATATATACCCACACTAGTCTGAAGTCACATAAGGTTTCAATATAAAAATAAATTTTAACATCCACGAGGCTAGTTAAAAGATGAAATAGTATATTATTCTTGTCATGTACCTACAATTGTGAATGTAATTGTACCTGTAAGATAACACAAACCCAATATGGATATTATTCTTGCCATATATATGTAATTGTATCTACATTTAAATTTATCTTGGTCTCAACTAAACACACTACTCTTCGTTGAAAAAATTATACGCCGAGATGGAGAGGACTTGTGGTGATGAATTTTTTTCTAGATAACACCATCCCCATCTTATTCCAGTCAAAAAGTGTTTTATGAAATCACCTTACCAAATATCATAGACAAATTCCCATCACAAGTGATGATTATGATACCTGTAACATATTTGTTCTTACCCAATTCATTTCCATGTGTAGAATGAACAACCTTGGAGAACCTAAATGTAACAAATAGAAGTGTCAATAAAGAAATTCTAATAAGATATTGCTTTATGATTTTTTGTCTGATAATATATACAATATGAAATCATGTCTAGCAATGTTAGTTATTTCACCTTGCTTCATTTTGTTTGTAGATTCTTCCTTTATAATATATATTAACTAAATACATATAATATTGCTAACATTCAAACCTTCAACCTCCACTAAATGTAGTAATTGCAAGAACATTAACTAATTAATGTTGGGGTTGGCTAAACATTAACTAAAATTGCAAGTGGTTAGGTTATGTGTAGGAAATATCGCTTTTAGCGAGAGGTAAGAGGATAAGGCATTTGTGGAATTTTTGGGAATTTATAACATTCATAGATTTCGTTCATGTGATGGACATGATCAATTACCGACTATTACTAATTAGGAAAGAATTAAATTATAAATCTTGGAGACACGAGTTAAAAATTAGAATGAAGGTGCTCGACATCTCTATTTAAGCATTGTCTATATCAGGCCTTTGGCGATCCAACATCAAAAATCCCTACTCACTATGGGTAGCACCAAAAAATGCATTAATCCTTCTTCCTATGAAGAGGTTAAGGCTGACACAGTAGTATGGACTATTTTGGACGATGGTGGTGTTACGTCTTATATGGAAAGATTATCTAGTCACTTTGTCAAAGTAGCGTGCTATGTCTTTGAAACTTGGAAGAAAGGAAGATTCAAAGTGGGAAAGACTAAATTTATTATTTCGATAGAGTCCATTATAGTTGTGATGGGGCTCCCCGCAAAGGGAGAAATTTATTTTCAATGCTCACTTTAGGAGGAGATGGATGATTTCCTATATCCTGGTGAAAATCCGACAATGTATCACTCAAGATATGAATGGGACTCGCTTCCACAACCTTGGGATAGGGTTGTTGAGAAATTAAGGAGGTACTTCATGCTTTAGCGATGCTACAAATTGATCTATGGACCTCATATTTTTATTCTTGCGCATCTTCGACATGATTGGAAGGTAAAATTTTTGGATTTTCTATTTCAAATGCTTGAGAGGTCCCTTAAAATGGCTATAGAAGATGATGGTCCTTTCCTACACCAAGGCCTTTTGTATTTTCTCTTTAAAATTAAAGCTTCCCAAAAATAAATCTTGTGCTTCCCCTCTAAGCCGAAAGTAGCGTCATGTCTTTCCACATCTTCCGTAACCACCTCCCTATATCCGTCGTCATCGCCACCGCCTTGGTCTCCCTTTTGACTATGATTTAGACATCATGATCATTAGGAACTGTTCTTTCACTCTTAGTTCTCCCTCATCTTCTCTAGTGGCTCATAACCATTTGGATACCTCAGACCAATCCATTAAGGTATTTGAACTACTTTCAGACCCAAAGCATCTACTTCCTCTCCACCTCTTGGTGACACTTCTCTGGCTTCTCCTCTCATCTCCACTGATATTGTAATGGCTACAACCATCTACTCTCACCGAACATGGAAGCATGTGTGACTTCCCTCCCTTATTTTTGAATGGAAGTTAGCATGGACTCAAAAATTCTAGATGTGTTCTAGGATCTCTCCTTGGTTTATCATGATTCTCCTCTAATAGATAAAATGGGCTCCCCACTATAGCTTTAGAATACAAGGAGCATTTAGATAATATCTCTCCTAATCCACACGAGCCCATCGAAGATTATTTTTCACTTAGTATCTACTATCAAGGAATGGAAAATTCACATGGTCATGACCTGGCTGAAAATCAATGAAGACTTCCCCGGAACACATTAAGTTAGTGGACGTGCTGGTTCAAGGAAGGCCCATCGCCGATGCTAAGGATGTAATAACTACTCTCATGAATATCCATAAAATGTAATTTGGCTTTTTCTAGTTTGAAGACTTTTTAGTTTTTGGTTTTTTGTTGCATACGGGATTGTTCTCTTCTTTCACCGTAATACCCGGCCATGAGGAATGTGTTGTGCAAGTAGGCAAGTCATTTGAGAAAATACCATTTTACTCTAATTCCAAATAGTTTTATGTTTTGGCATATCGTAATTGTGGCTAAGCTCCTATTATGTTAATGAGATTTCTTACATCCTTAAGATCACTATGCTCTAAATTTTATGTCTTGGTATAACCTAGCGACTTCTCGGATGAGAGTATCCTACTTTATTTTGGTAAAAACCAGTGACCACTAAGCTCCAAAATTTATGGTGTGGAATAACATACCATTGTCTAATATCAAAATATAATTTTATTACTAGTTAGGTGGTAGTGAAAACTAAACTCAAAATATTATATTGTGTGTTTAGCACCAGAAAATTTATTAACATCTCTGTCTCTAATTTGCTAGATGTTGTTAAATATTATAATTATGAATTATTAAACCATAGTGATGAAATCACCAAATAACATGTTGTGGCAAAACATAACAGCCATGAAGATCAAAATAATATATTTTTTAAGTACCTAACGACTACTAAGATCAAACTATATTGATTCAAATTTTCCAAATTGCAGTCACCATTAAGATCCAAATATTATGTTTTGGTGTAACCCACTTGTAGTCAAGATAATAATATATTATTTATATTGTTTAAACTTAGTGAACACTAAGCACCAAATATTATGTTGTGTCATAATTTAGTGGCTGATAAGTTCAAAATATCACTCAATAACATGTTAAATGATAGTAACCATTTTGATTGAAATAATATATCATGGAAGTACCTAGTCTTTGCTTAGTTCAAAATATGTTAATTTAAATCGTATAATCCTATCGATTGTAACCTCCATATATTATGTCATTTTGTAAACTAGCATCCGCTAAGTTATAAATATCTTCCCGTAGTTTTTAACTGCTGTAAAATATTGTAATCATGAATTATTGAACCCTTGAAAGTTGAATCTCCAAATACTATGTTGTGGAAAAGGTTACTGGTTGCTAAACTCAAAGTATCTCGAAACCACCGGTAGTATCGAATTATTATGTGGTAGCATAACCTAGCGGGAACTAAGTGTGAAATATCGTGATTCCAAATCTTAAATGCATACAAAGAATTGAACTAATTTATACTCATCTTGATTGCTATAAATATCTCCAAATTCATTGTCTTTCTTTTGTTTGTTAAATACTATTGTTTTTTTAGCTCAAAAAATTTATATTATTGAGTTATTAATTTCTTTTGTTGGAACCTAGAGATCGCTAATATCTTAATTTAATTTATCAAATCCTAACCACCAATAGGCTGTAAAGATTACATGGTGGCATAAAATAGCAGGAACTATGCTTGAAATATCTTAATTTGAAATCTTAAAATCATATAATAAAGTTGACTAATTTATATAGATCTTGATTGTTATACATTTCTCCAAAGTTGACATGGTTTCTTAACTTAGAGGTCGATAAGCTCAAAAAAACCTACTTTAATTTGTCAAAATGTAGTGACTTATAATATTTTAATAAATATTGTTAGATTATTTTGAGGGGTAACCTTTTTTATGGCGACAAGAGGATATGGCATATACGGCATTAATGGTCATTTATGACATCGATTAAGGGTTATAAGCACGTGACATGTAAGATGGCATTGGGAATTTAAGAGTTTTAATGGGAAGCATGATATTTATGATAAGGATATCTAATCGATGATCTTTGGTACTATCATGCTACACTTACCCCCTTTCGTGTGTTATGAGTTTGTGGCTTTATATATCTAGGATGGGTGGACATTTCACTACCCCTTTCCTTTTTTTTTCTTTGGTAGTTGTGCTTCCTATCTCTCTACGATGGTGATAGGGGTGTTGGTGGTTTCTTAGGTAACATAGAGTGTGGTCGTAGAAGGAAGATGAAGAGAGATTTGATAGGAAATGACGTCAGGGAATTGTTTATTTCTTAGATGGATGGGAAAATTTGGAACACAACTATATGGAATTATCTTGAGAAGGTCTAATCAGTCGGGAGTGATTCAAAGAAGAAGATGATGATGATATTTTTGAGAGCATAAGCAAGCTAATGCTTGATCCGAACTAGTCCAAGGGGCGGAGGAACATTTTTAACATTGATAAAGGGTTGAGCACGTAAAAACATAATGTCAAACTCTTTGGGCCAATTTATCTTTCATAAATAGAATTATAATTTGGAAGAGCGTATAGTTAGCCTTCAATATCATGTCCATACCTTAATGTGGGGGATGTAGGTAATTACGCGTGGTCTAGAGGAAGTTACAGAAAATCATGGTATAGAACTCCCTTCTTTCGCAAAATTGAAAATTTCATAATTTTGTGTTGATTCATCCTCCTCCTTTGAGCAAAGTAAAGGGGATGTGAATGTCGAGATCATCGAAGAGGTGGAACCGAGAGGCCAAAAGACCTAATCATTCCTGGAAGAATTTATCTTTGGATTTTGATTAAGGCCTAGAATGCCTATATGTATAGCAAAGTTTATCGATATAGGAAGTATTTGTGGGTGAATTTAATATGATTACAACTCTTCCCCATATTTAGTAAGATAAGTTACTTGTAATCATCATGGGAGTGCATTATTGGAACACTTATTGTGGACGGAGTTCCTCATGTACCATTTTTGAAGATTCATGATCGAAATATCCTATTTTAATATCCTAAAATCATAGAATGAATTCAACTAATATATATATATATATATATATATATATATATATATATATATATATTTACAATACATATAATGTTTGTGATACATATGCTTACAAATTGAATACCCAAATACTATATTGTGTGCATAACCTAGTGGCCGCTAAGATCTTAATACCTCAATTTAGTTTCTAAATCATAACTACCGCTAGGTTCCAACGATTATGTGGTAGCATAATCTAGTGGGTGCTAAGCTCGAAATATCTTAATTTAAAATAACATATCATGTTTGTGATACATAACCTAGCGAATTGAATACCTAAATAATATGTTGTGGCATAACCTAGCGGCCACTAAGCTCTTAATACCAATATTCACTAAGATCATATTATTATGTTTTGGCATAACATACCCTTCACTATGCTTAGAGATTTTACTTTCTTTTACTGAAAGCTAGAGATTTCTAAGATCCAAATATTGTGTTGTGCCATAAGCTAGCAGATGCTAAGCTCAAAATATAATTAGGTAACTGGATAGATTATAACACCAACTAAGCTCAAAATATTATAGTGTTGAAGTACCTAGCACCCACTTTAGAGAAAATATTTTAAATTAAATTTGTTAATCCAACACACCCTAAGGTCTTAATGCTATGCAACATGATATACTCGATGAATCTTTACAGAGCTAAGCTATTATTAGTCATAATGAAAGTGATCGCTTGACCCAAAAAAAAGTGTCTTACCTAAAAATAACCAAGTGTATTTAACATGAGAGAAAAAAATAAGAAATCACTTGACCCAAAAAGTGTGTTTCCTATATCAAAATGCACCTATCCTTGAGACCAAAAGGTAAATAGAGACTTCATCCAAATAATAATTATAGCCTAGCGGTCATTAGAGTAGTAATTTTTTTCATTTAGATCGTATTCAAAATGTAGTTTATATAAATGGTAACATATAAATTTGGAATTTATATAATAGTATATGTATAGACTTGGACTCATTGTGCCCTAATGGCGGCTAAGCTATACTTAAAGGTAAATATATTGTGTTCATAATCAAGTGTGTACATTTAGAACCATTTTCCATGACTTACACAAATATAGTCTAGATTTTTATATTTCCTATAATATTTTGGCAGAATATTTTTACATTTAGGACAAGAAGAGAAATCTAGATTAACAACCTAGAATTTATACTACAAGTTTTTAAATATAGCGCGATCTACTCATTACACCCGAGCGACCGCTAATCTATTCCTAAAGGTAAATATATCATGTTCAAAATGAAGTTGTTTTATAAATATAAATTGTTAATCTCTGTAAATATAACAGCTGAAAAAGAACAAAAGTGATTGCTAGGACCAAAAAATGTTGTGTTTCCTATATAACAACAATTGATCCACAAGGTGCCAAGGAAAATGAATGCTTTTTCCAAATTAGAATTATATCCTAGCGGACGCTAGGGTAGACAACTTTTCCTATGGTAGATTTTATTCATAGCAAAGAAATCATATTGAAAAGATACAAACGATAACAAATAAATCCAAATTTTCTATAATGAATATATAAATATACGTGTAAAATCCTATATGTGATTCAAAATAGAATTGGGGTTTTGTCAATATGTTGTTGAAATAACCAATTATATCATGGTAGCCTCAAATATATGTTAATTTTTGGCATATATTAGTGGGCTCAAAAGGAAGAATATATTAATTATAAAATGCATATTGATTAAAATTAGATTTAATAATATTATTGCATATATAATGTGTTTAACTTCCAATGTACATACCATAAAAATGATGAAGACATTACATTTGGTTAATTCTACATGGAAACACGTATATAGTTTTAAATAATTATCATACAATTGAATTCTTAATATAGTTTTATAGTTTTGAATTAATTTTTTAACATCATATATTTTCCTAAAATATCTAAGCGGAAACCATGTAAAAATGGTAATATGCATTAATTAGCGAGGTTTTTTCATCATATTGATGAACAACATTAAACTATTTTGGGTTCTTCCGACCAAAATAAAATTAAAAATAAGGTGAGTGTGCTAGAATATATCATTAAACTAAAAAAATCGTAGGGGAGAAACATAAAAAATCAAAACAAAAACAACTAAAGAAAGACATAGAATGATGGAAATGGGAAAGCTTTAAACAAAGATAAATACTAGAGAAGAAAAGTGATTGAAATTGCTTTCGTTAATGCATAAAAAGTGATTTTTCATGAAGAACAAGGCAGTTTGGCATGGAGATCAAAAGCAAAGGCTTGATTATGGAGCATGATTTAGTAGGACAAAGCAAGGCTTGTGTGGATCATGATTGGACTACCGTGTGAAACACATGGACCAGTCGACTACAGAGAAACTAATAGATCCCATGATAAAAAAGGTACACCTTTACTATAAATACCTGGTTTAGTAATATCTAGAATGATTTCGTGCTTTATGTTGTCTGTGAAACCTCCATCTACTATCTCATTCAAACAATCATCGCGATCCATTTATCAACCTTTTTGTTATCGTCCTTTGTGTGCATCCTTTGCGTTCATCCTCTATGTGATTATTTTGTGTGCCTTTCTCTGCAAACAAGATTATAATCACATGCAAAAAAACTTGGATTCAAACACTCAGCCCCGCAATCAACGGCCTACATATATTTTTTTTTATTTTGAAGACATGTTTTTTTGATTGATCAAAAAAAAAAACCCTACTCAATATTTCTTCGAGGTATTTAATAATTTGTTTAGCACATTTCACAAAATAAAATTCAAAAAGAGAAAAAGAGCGGGATACGAAAATTTGAAATTTTCACTTTCCCCCTCTAAAAGCAAAAGGGTGGGCTATTAAAATTTCAAATATCTGAAAATGCAGGGGAATTCGTATTTCCCTATTTTTATTTTCCCATGGTTTAAAAATTAAAAACTAAACATTTTTCATTTTCTATAGCCTATAATAATATAAACATAATAACAAATATATTATACAACATATAAATAAACCAAACATAGCAAAAATATATTAAAATAAAAAATAGAAGAAATAAATCCTAAACATAGTTTTGAAGATTATTAGAATAATATACACACATTTACATTCCATTCTTTATTAAAATTGATTTCCACATTGTTAGATATAGTGGGAGATAATATAAATTAATTATCTAATTAGAATGTGCCACCCGACAAGTTCAAACAAGCTATTAGGGATACTAAATTAACTAAGTACCTAAGGCACAAGCTTGGTGGCACGTGGAAGTGGGGTGAAGGCACGCGCGTGAAAGTAGTTCTTGGAGATGTGTGAAGGCTCGTGCCCAGGCAAGGATGGATTCGAGACTTAGTGAGTTTTGGACAACAGAAAGGATGTGTTTAGGGAACAATGAAAAAGTGACCAAGATATAGATATGGATAAGCTATGGAGACTTGCAGCTCAAGGAAAGGATATTCCAGGGCATCAATACAATTATCATGAAAGGATAAGGAGCGAGTTTTTATGGATTAGCTGGCACATGCATGCTAAGGATACTCGATTAGGAAATGCATGATGACATTTGGCATGTTCTTGGGTAGTGGTAGGGAAATCATGAAATATTCCTTCAAGATTTCTCATGTAATGATGAGTGGTTAAGAGGAGATTCCTTGAGAGTTCCTCTTATGTATGGTTTTACAAGACAAATTTAGAGAGGATGTGTGTGTGTGAGTATGAGAGAAAGAGAGGGAGATAGTAAAAATGTGTAATGTGTGATGGTGAGATCTATAATGTGTCAAAGCTCTGCTACTATAAATATCTCCATACATGGAACTCTTTTGATGTAATCTTGGCTACTATACTTTGACTAATGAATATAATGAAGTGATTTTGAAGCACTTATGTGATGGATCTTGATCTATACATTTCCTTTTATGTTCATGGGTGTATTACTAGTTTTCTTGATGATAATCATGATTTAGTTCTACTTCCATTGTAGTATGATCATGTTATCCTATGTTCTGGTGCATTAGATTAGGAGTTAGTGCTTAAATCTGGTTTTCAAGAATGGGTGCATTCATTCTCTGTTTGTGCAACACCCCCTTATTAAGGAAGAAATTCTCATGAAGCTCACATAAAGGAGGGGCTCGACTTGTGCATGCCTCTGGGTGAGCTTCCAAAGACCAATCTGGATGATGTGTCATGCACTTTGGGGTTGATTGATGAAGCAAGAGGTAAATAGAGACTACATTTTGGTTCCATTGTCGAGACCTCTTTTCAAAGTTGTTTTGAGAATGATGTGTGATGATGGAGCATCTGACCTTGGACAATGTCGACCTAGCTTAAAATCATGGAGGATGAGTTTTCTCAGAGGTTTAATACTGGATCTAGTTTGATGCATGAAAATGGGTGGAGGAGAACCTATATCATGAACTCTATGAGACATTCTTCTGTTGTTTCCCAGTAGAGTTGTATGAATGGATCTCAACATATGCATCAAGGAAAAGTTGGTACTATAGACCTCATGTTTGGACCCAGGAGGAATATCAATGGTTACATGATGCCGATCTGACCTGGACCCATGTTGTTGATCACTGGTGGAGTAGAGTGTTGACTAGTTATACCCTAGAATATGTTATTTCTATGTATTATTTCCCGAGAGATTACTGAGTTTGAATTCTTGAGGGATCCTAGAGGATCATTCTTGCATGTTATTCCACTTGGCTATCAAGATCTTGGTCATTACTTTGAGTTTGGAAGCCTTTCCCATGGCTAGCTAAACTCCTACTAGGCGCGGGGCATGGAAGCTGGCATGGTAGAGGATGGTGGACCTTGTGGTAGAAATGGAGAGAGAGGAGAGGTGGCTCAAGTATAATGAAGCTCAAGAGAGGGAGTTGGAAGACAACATGAAGCTACAGAGTGATGGATTTATGGAGGTAGATGTTGTGGGAAGGATTTGAGGTTCACGGAGGACGTGGAACCCGAAGCAGTATCTAGCTACCCCATCTTGGAAAGCATGTGAAGAGAAACCCCTCAGCTTCTGGAGAGAGCTCATCATATGAAGAAAGGAGGAGATCGTATAGGTGCACATCTTAACCCACATGGTGACCAGACCCTTGCACTTAGTTTTCCAGTTCTTGAGATAATTTTTGATAATCCAGTTGGTATCGATATTAGTAGTCGAGTGACACCTAGGAGGTATAATTTTTCATTTGGTACATCTATGGCTACACAGTCATTTCCTATGTTTGGGGGTTATTTTTCTAGGCACAACATTTGGGAAAGGTGTGGGATCACAAGGTTTGAGTATCACATCTAGGAGTGGTGGGGAAACACATCTGGGAGTGGTTCAATATCACAGATTGTTGGCAGTGTAGTTTAACATGATGTGGGATCACAGGGTGTAAGCTGCATTAGGCCCCTTACCTACGATAGGAGGAGGATCTGTGGATCTTGGAGGAGTTGGCACTAGTGGATCTAGTGGGTCTGGTGGTGGAGGCAACACCGAGGGAATCAAGGTCTTGGATCTAGCGGAAAAAGGTCCACAACACCATCAACATGTGTTTTATGAGATGTCACTCCACTTACCTGATTACAAGGGTATTGAGGATGTCACAGAACATGTACACAAGTGTGAGTTACTATGGCATGCAAAGGGAATCACTTCCCCAGAGTGGAAAGAAAGTCAATTTGTAACCACATTGTAAGGACACACATAGCTAGTACAAGAAGTATGACCCACACCAGACAAGTGGTGGATTACATTGCTTGCGTAATGCCTTTTTGGTGGAGTTCCACATACCTTGAGTTTGAACAAAAAAAATCATCAGCATTTGAAGGAGATTCAACAAGGAATGGAAAGAGTGTGTGGGAGTATGACACACATTTTAAGACTCTCTATCCAAGTTATCTTATGACATTCACCCTTCGCAACATGCTCAATGGTTCATTCGGAGGACTGATCACACCATTCAGAGGGCACTTCACATAATACTTTCATATATCCACATGAGGCCTTGGAGGCTGCCTTGCATGCTGAGGTAGTAGGAAGCATTGATATAGAATTAGTCCATTCCTAGAAGCCCAAATTGTTGTAATGGAAAAGTAGCTGAGAAATTATCTATGAACTCGGCTCATGAGACTCAGCAGTGGGTTATGGTGTATGGATTGTGAAGTAGAGGGTCATACAAGGATAATTTCCCATGAAGATTGGTTTACACCATAATGGTGGACTATGAGATTTTCCATGGAGATCATGATGCAAGTAGGTGTCTACTATTGTAGCACATGATCCATAAGAATGTGTCTTGCTATTGCAAAATTTTCACCTCTACTACTCATGACACCAAGGATTGTAGATTGATTGACCAAATACATGATGTCATTGATACTAGTGTGTGCCAGACTAGTATTGCAAGTAGTTCCAAGGATGAGGGTCATCATTATGAAGGGCACACAGATGGAGGGAGTCATGGAAGAGGATTTCACGTGGAGGATTTAGAGGTTGTGGCAACCATGGAGGTAGAAGAAGTGAGTTCCCATGTGGAACTTGTTACAACTGTGGGTCTACGGAACACTATAAGTGTGAATGCCCCAATCTTTTTATAATGCTCTTGGTGTGGAAAGAAGCACAAGTATGAGAGTTCCAAAATTATTTGAACACATGAGCCAACAACAACGAAAGGAAAAAGGCACCGGGATGGTAAGTGAAGAAATCCAACTCATAGTGGATGCCAAGGGTGGCACGTGAGTCAGAGTTGGAACCTATACTAGTGACAATGTGAGTTGAGGTTACACGTGCAAAGAGATATACAAAGAAAGAGAGACCAATTACTAGAGAAGAGGTGGTGCATGGGAAGTATCCAGACCCTTCTCATCAAAAATAAGTCTATCAGAAACCATGGATGTGATTCAAAGCCTACAAGGAGAGATCTAGTGCCTAAAGGAGAAATCATGGAAGTTAGAGAAAAAAAGAGTTGAGGCTCCATAGAAGGATCTAGATGAAGTCGAGGGAGGTATGAAAAATGTTGAGGCAAGAGAATATCATCCCTTTTCTAGGAGAATGGCTATGAGAGAAAGTACCATGCACTGGAGGAGAGCATGAGTGACAAAATTCTTACACGCTAACCTTCCTCCTCACAACATTGACTATGATAAGGAGATTACCTTGAATGTAGTAGTTGATGGATGGCTCCTGAGAAATATTCTGATTGACACATGGCAAAAGTTAATGTTCTCACTTTAGATGCATGGAATCAAATGGGAAGGCCCCCATTACAACCATCCTCAAATGTGTTGTATATGGCTAACAAGACAAAGGAAATGCCCATTGGTGTTTTGAAGGATGTTGTTATCACTATCCAAGGGGAAAATTCACTGAGACTTCAAGTCTTGGCACTTGCTAAGGTGACAACTTTCCAACATTACTTACTTGGGTGCCCTTGGTGCTATAAGAACAATGTTGACTTACGTTTCAATAAGGGATATATAAGTTTTGAGAACAAGGAGGAATGTGTTATCATCCCTTTGACAGATGGAAATTCAGCCCTATATTGAAACCCTTGGGAGAAGGAGACCTAGATAGAATCTATGTGCACACTATCAGAGACCCTGAGGTTGTGCATCCAACAAAAGGAGTTATTTAGTGGGAAGATGCTCAATCTGTAAGTGATACCACTAGTGTGGCATGTGAAAATTGGGTGCACAGACATATGAGTTAGTCAAGGAAGTTAAGAGGCTCTGTGATGAGAGTAACAAAGGCACACTTAGTCAGTGCACTGGAGGAAAATAGTTTCCAAAGTTACACTAGGGGAGCCAACCCTAATGTTTTCCTACGAGCAATGGAGACCCAATGGAGATGTGAGATCAAAAGGAGAAGTATGCTTAGCTATAATTTTCTTAGACCACAACACATTGGTGGGAACCCATCATGATAACCTTCTAGAGTGGCGTGAGGTGAGAATCATGTGTTCTCTATTAGGTTTCTCTGAAGCAATGCACCTACTACTATACAAGACTATCATGGGAAGGAACCCACCTTGTTTCACATCTAGGCATGTGAGAAGGCCTGGATGGAAGGTGTGGAAAAGCCTTGCCTCCATCTTTATGGGTGCATAAGCTTTACTCCACCTTACAAGGTTGTGTGTGCACATGGTACATTCATTCGAAACTATGCCATCAGACAGGAAACTGGGGAGTTGACAGATGACTTGATTCAAACCTTTGAGTATCAAAGTATAAAGCCATTGGTGCATGAGGTGTTGTAGGTTGTTAAGCACCTAACTATGGGGGATAGTGCCATGGTGGAGGATAGAATACTGAGAGTTTTTGGGAGAACCTAACTTGGAAGCATGCTTTGATGAGGAAGAGCCAGAGGAAATATAGCTTGAGCATGCTTGCATGGAAAAGAGAAAGGGAAGTTGGTCTATGTGATCGATGGTGAAGAAGTGGAGAACTTGGATGTTAACCATATTATGGGTACACGTGAGGTAATGGATAGTGCTATGAGAAAGCACGTGCCTACCATGAACCCCTAAAAACTAAGAAGGTTAACATTGGCTCGGATACGGAACCTAAGGAGGCTACTATTGGGGATTACTGGTTAAAAAGGAGGTTTCAAATATTATTGATCTATTGCATGAATTTCAGGATTTGTTTCCACATGGGTACCATGAGCTTAAGGGAGTTCACCACTCTTTAGGAGAGATGTGGATCAAATTGAAGGAGGGCAATGCCCAATTTGAAGAGACCATACCAATGAATCTGAATCTACATCGGGTCAAGGAGGAGATTGACAAGATGATCACATCAGGCATCATTGAGGTTGTTGAGGAATCAAAATGGATAAGTCCAATGGTCATCAACATTAAGAAGGATGGGAGGATAAGGATTTGCATTGATTATAGGGATTTGAATGTGGTATGTGTCATTGACCCTTTTCCAACCCCCTTCACCGAGGAGATCCTGGAAGGAGTAGTCCAAGCATGAGATCTATTCTTTCACAGATGGATTCTCAAGATATCATCAGTTAGAATTGCAAAGGAGGACCAAGAAAAGACAACCTTCACCACTAAATGGGGAAGTTTTTCCTACATGGTCATGCCTTTTGGACTTGAAGAACACACTACTTTGTGTTTTCACGCATTGTGGTTCAGGTGTTTCAGACTTCATCCATAAGTTTCTTCAAGTCTACCTTGATGATTGGATGGTTTATGGACTAGTAAAAGACCATTGTGACAATTTGTGGTTGATGTTTGAGAGATGTCGACAGTTGAGTATATCTCTCAACATTAAGAAATGTGTTTTCTACTCCTTTTGGAACCCTGTTGGGGCATATCATATGTAAGGAAGGCTTTTGGTGGATCCTGCCAAAGTTGTTTATTATGGGATTGGGGAACCTACCAACCAAAGCGTGATGTGTGGATTCCTTGGGCATATAGGGTACTACTAAAAATTTATTAAGGGATATGCCAAGATCACCACACCATTGAGGGATTGTTGAAGCACAAAAGTACATTTCATTGGGGAGAGGCACAACATATGGTGTTTGATACATTGAAGAATAGGCTTATCACTTGCACCATATTACACTTTCCTTCTTGGGATAAGCCATTCCATGTACATGTTGATGCCTTAGGGATGGAAATTGGAGTAGTGTTGGCACAACCTGGTGAGGGGACTATTGATCACCCTCTTTGTTTTAAGCAAGGAAGTTGACACCAGCAGAGAAAAACTATACTACTACCGAGCGTGAGGCATTGTTGATGATCTACGCATTGCAAAATTTAGGTAGTATCTATCTGGAACACCCTTTATATTCTACATGGACCACATGGCATTGAAGTACTTGGTGAACAAGCCCATTTTACAAGGGTGCATATGTAGGTGGGTCCTATTATTTCAAGAGTTTGAGTTTACGGTTGTTGTAAAACCAGGTAAAAGTAACTTGGGACCTAACCATTTATCAAGGATCGACTCAGGGAGGATGTACAGAGCATTGAGGATACAATGCCATATGCACAACTATTTAGATTTATGGTGCATGCCCCTCTGAATTAGAGGATATTGTTGTGTTTCTCAAAATAGGTATGGCACTAGAAGGAATGAAGACTTTAGAGAGAAAATAGTTAGCTATACATGTTGTGACCCTACATGTTAATTGGTGGAGACTTATACAAGTTAGGTCATGATGAGATCTTGTGCCGGTGTGTGTTAGAGCATGAGCAGCATGCTGCAATCATGGAGGAAGCACATGGTGGAATTGCAGGAGGACACTATGTAGGAAATGCCACCATGTGAAATTTTACTAGCAGGTCTCTAGTGGGAAAGCATTTACCAGGATTGTATCGAGTTTTGTAAGGCCTGTGATCATTTCTAGCACCTTGGCAAGCCAAGAAGAAGAGATGAAATTCCCTTGAGGATGATAGCTAGCTAGCATTGAACCATTTGAGAAGTGGGTGGTTGATTTTGTAGGACCTATTTCACCTACCACGTATGAAGGATTGGTTCATGCTATATCATTACTTATACTTGATTACTTAACATGGTGGGTGGAGGTAGTGCCTACTGAAGGATTGCACAACAACCACAACAACAAGATTCCTATGGGAAAATATAATCAACAGGTATGGGTGTCCATTGAGCTTGACTAGTGACAGGGGTACACATTTTTTGAATGAGACAGTTCAGGATTTTGTTGGCAGAGTTCATGGTGGCTCATCACAAGACTACCCCTTATCACCCTCAAGGCTAATGGAACCATTGAGGCATTTAACAAGATACTAAGTCACACATTGACCAAGATTTGTGATGTTGGGAGACAAGATTGGGATGAAAAAGTCTCAGCCATACTATGGGCGTATAGGAAAACCTACAAGAGATTGAACAAGGCCACACCATTTCAATTGGTGTTTGGCATGTGGAGTTTTTTTACCAATAGAGTTTATGTTTCCCTCTCTACATATTATTGCACATGTAGGAGGATTGGCCGATGAGAAAGCATTACAAGAGCACATGGATAAGTTAATGCAATTGGATGAAAGGTGATCACTTGCTAGGTGGAGTCAAGAAGACTAAGAAGGTGAGACAAAAATCATGACATGATCATCACATTAAAAATAAACAATTTGAGGTTGGGAAGATGGTTTTACTTTATGACTCTAAATTTTTGCGCCATCCTGGGAAACTCAAAGTCCATTGGTTAGGGCCATATATTATATCTTACATCCTTGATTCAGGTGCATGTGCAGATTGTAAGCACTTTGGATGGGACAAGGTTGTCAAGATATTTCAATGGGAGTAGGTTGAAGCCCTACTATAAATAAGGCTTCTATGTGTTTAAAAATAAGGTAGTATTTCCAATTAGATTAGGTTTCCTTTAATGCTTTTCCCTTTTGGTTGTTTCCTTTGTCATCATTTTTGGGTTTTGTGTTACGCATTGGTGTGCCAGTAGCTAATTACATTATAAGATATTCTATGCGCAGAGGACCACACATACATTTTTGTGTGGGGTGAAGTAGTAAATATGTTGAATATGTTTGAAAAATTCTTTTGACAATGGACTGATGGGAATGATTAGCGCAAAGGTAGAAGAATGAGTGGAATGATGGTTAAGGTGTTTGAATTCATGTGGTTATGAAGGTGTGTTGAGAAAATTTTAAAGACCATGAAGAAGGGAAAGATCACATGTAGTATAACATAAGGTAGGCAACACCATGGGGAACTACTTAGTGGACAACATAGAGGTTATGTACTTTGGCATGATGATGCACACAAAGGAGGTCTGTGGCAGTGAAGTAGTGTTGGAGTGCCAGAAGGTTATAGCTACGATGCACATGAGGGGAAGTCACAAAAGTTGATTTAAGTGAAATAAAGTGCTCTATTAAAAAGTGACATTAAGACACATGGTCGAGGAACTCTAAGGCATTGAAAAAGTATAAATAGGAGGTAAGAGTAGTCATTTTAACTACTTTTCCTTAGAAAATTTATTTTGTGCTCCCAAGCTCAAAGTGCAATGAGGGTTTTGTGAAGAAGAGTGAAGTGAAGGTACTTATCATGAACCAAGGAATTGTGCAAGTTGTAGTGTAGTCTTGGGGCATAACAAGGAGGAAAGAAGACAACAAAGTAGGAAAGGGGTTGTGTGAGAGAGAAGTGGAGAAGTCATCAGTCTGGGAAGAAAAAGGAGAGGTTCAAAGCACCTAGGGCATGAGAAGAAAGAAGAAGAAAGAAGATGGCACCCAAGAAAGCTCAAACAAAGAGACCGGTGGTGGAGAAGGAGGATCCCATGGAGATTTACTCTAAATGTAGTACCCCAGGGGGTTATCAAGGAAAAAAGTGGAGTTTGAAAGTTATACAAGTGCAAGATCAATGAATACAACCACAAGACAAGTGACAATGAAAATATGATGTGGGAGGACTTAGTTTTAAACACTCCAATAATGGATGAGCTCGAAAACCCTAAGGTTGATGACTCGAGTGCAACAAGAACTACAAAATACTAGAGTTTTGTAGCTATGGGAGCTTCCTTTCTTTGAAAACCCACCCATTTTTAGGTGGTTAATGTCATGGGTGCATGAGGACTTCTTCTACTTTGTGGGAAGAAGGATGAGGATTACAGGCCACTTGATTAGGATAGTTACAGCCTACATGAAACACCAGTGAGGACATGACTTGATTTATGTGCCACTACAAATATTGAGGAGCTAGCAAAGAAATTGAACTATGAGAAGGGAGGAAGGGCACATGTGATTATGGATCTCCTAGACCCAACATTGAGAGTCACCTCCTAGCTCATTAGTTAAAAATTGGGCACATCAGAGAGGTGGAAAAACATCAATAAGAGGTTCTTGTATGTGGCCTACAAAGTGTCAAAAAGGGCACATTATAATTTTGTAGAGTTTATCACAAATGACATTGTTGAAGAAGCACAAGTGTAGAATGAGGCAGGAGAAAAAATCACATGGGGCTCCATACTTCTATTGATCATATTCTAGGAGATTGGTGTCCCAGATGGGCCAAATGGGAACATATGGGTTCACCCACCGGCACTCATCCCTAGAGTTCAATTTGTGAAGTTCACTTGTGATGGGACCATCTCGAGCACCTACAAGGCTCGATGAACATGTGGTTTGAATGGTTGTGTGAAGCATTTGAGAATGAGTGGGCACACCCCCATGATGAATTTCCACAAGTTGTTGGGGATCAGGTAAAACTCACAGTTACACAACATTTTTTCCTAGAAAATTTTATGATGGCCAAGGGAGAGATGGGCCATGGTGCAAGCTCCCCTTCACATTTACTGCTAAGTATATGAAGTGTGCCATCAACCAAATAAAGGATGATGCAAAAGTTGGTCTTTGATGTAGAAAAAGTGGATGTTGATGTCCATACATTGCATGACATACAAGTATGGCACTCGACCTACTTATGTCAAAGTTTTGGAGCCATATTTTCTAGACTTGCACCCTCAAGTCAGCATTACCATCAAAGGGTACATCCATCGGTGTTCATACATTATGCCCCAAAACACAAGGGGGATTGAAGTGGAGGTTACAAACTCCCCCTTTCCAAAGCCACGGAGGCACCAATCCCACCCATGAAAGTGGTATACAGGTCAAGGAGAGGAAGAAGAAGAAGAACAGAGTGAAGGTAAGTTAGATACTTCCCGGAAGAGGAAGTACTACACGTGCTGCAATGGTAGCAAGGGTGCTAACACTTCACTACAAGGTGGCACCAAGGCCTCATTATCGGGGCATGAGAAAGAGAAGGAAGAGGAGGAAGATCCTGAAGAAAAGAAGAAAAAGACACATGATGCATCGAGCCCCAAAAGGCTCGAGGAAGGTGAAGAAGAAGACCCCACCACCTTCAAGGAAGAGTTGGAAGTAGAGATGGAAGAGCAAGAAGTTGAGGCTGAAGCCACGGATGTGGGAGAGGCATGCAGAGGAAGGAAAGGAGCACTCTATAGACCTGAGAAGAGCCCAATGCATGAGGCCTCCCCGACACAGACCACCAGCCCAAGGGGAGATAAGGGGGACTCCTTTACTATAAAGGAGGATAAAGGATTCACCCTAGGAGAAAGAAGTAGAGGACAAAGCAAAAATCTAACAAGGAAGAAGTGGACACCCATGTCCCCACATATGGACTTCATGGATGACCCCATAAAGGTATTGTGCTGTGGTTCTAGGCCACCCTCCCACCGGAAAAGCTACATGGATGGGATTTGATGGATCAAGAAGGGGGTGTGCCTAGAACTAGGAAGATGCTTAGCTGGAACATGCATTGCCATGCCAAGAGCCTAAGTTTGAGGTCAATGATCATGCGATCGAGACCATCCATCTAAAGAAGAAAGGAGGAGAAACATATAAGGTGGTGGATCCTAACCACCTAATAGATGAGAAAGCATGCAATGCACTTCAAAATATGTCTTCGGAGGTGATCTAGTGCAACTTGGATGTAGGAGCCACTATTTAGACCTAGTCATGGAAAAGAAGGACAAGGAAAAGAGATAGATAGATTATGCACTAGGATTAAGGGGTGAATATGTGCATGAACTAAGGAAGCATACGACCGAGCTGGCACCCTCATGAAGAGAATTTTGGGACAATGTCTGACATTGGTGAGCCAGGCCAGACATAGACTATGGGGATGAAATGGAATATCTTGAAGACCTTGTGGGGATGTCTCAAAAACATCAAGGATGGCATGTGGGGCCCACAACTACAGAGCTCACAAAGGAGAAAGAGGAAAAAAATTCATTGTTGAATCTCGGATCACTTGAGTTGGAGGACTTTCTCACCCAACTCAAGGAAGAAAATATACTAGCAGATAGGGGCTTCAACAACTATAGAAAAATGTGAGCCCATCATTGACACATGGGTGATAGAAGAGGAGGCCTCCCTCAAGGATTTATAGGAGACCATCCCCACCAATAAGGCCAAATGTGCACATGTAGTTTGTTGTTAACACCACAACTCAAAAGGATAAAATCAAAACAAAGTGTGAGAAGCTGGACTTTAGGATTAGCGAACTCTGGATTCCATCACTAAGTGGATGGATGAGTTCAAAGGTGTCTACGTGTGAGAGCTGGTGGTAGCTATCAATGCACTAAAGGGGAAGGTGGAGGAAATTACCCTAGACCAAGTGCCCAACATCATGGGAGAAGCACCAGGAAGGCCTTATCATAATTGAAGGCCTAGGAGAAGTTGAAGGATGAGATAGATGTAGAGTTCCCTGAACTCCTCCAATTGGTCATAACATATTCTTCCATTCTTCAATTCTTTATTTAGATTCTTTCAATTCCACTATTCTTTATTCTTTGAAGGAGCAACATTCTTTCCTTAGCATATTTTGGTCATCAAGACTTTGTTTGGGAAGTGTGAAGGATTTCTAGGGGTGGAAATCAAATTAGTGTGGGGTGATGTTGGACCCCTAAATTAACTAAGTACCTAAGGTGCAAAGCTTGGTGGCATGTGGAAGTAGGGCAAAGGCACGTATAGAAGTAGTTCTTGGAGATGCGTGAAGGCTCACACCCAGAAGGATGGATTCGGGACTTAGTGAGTTTTGGACAACAGGAAAGGATGTGTTTAGGGAACAAATGAAAAAGTGACCAGATACAAATATGGATAAGCTATGGAGACTTACAGCTCAAGGAAAGGATATTCCAAGGCATCAATATGGTTATCATGAAAGGATAAGGAGCTGAGTTTGTTATGGATTAGCTATACACATGCATGCTAAGGACACTCGATTAGGGGAAACACATGATGACATTTGGCATGTTCTTGGGTAGTGGTAGGGAAATCATGAAATATTCCTTCAGGATTTCTCATGTAATGATGAGCAGTTAAGAGGATATTCCTTGAGAGTTCCTCTTATGTATGGTTTTACGAGACAGATTTAGAGAGGATGTGTGTGTGCAGTATGAGAGAAAGAGAGGGAGATAGTAAAAATGTGTAATGTGTGATGGTGAGCTCTGTAATGTGTCAAGCTCTACTACTATAAATATCTCCATACATGGAACTCTTTTGATGTAATCTTGGCTATTGTATTTTGACTAATGAATATAATGAAGTGATTATGAAGAACTTATGTGATGGATCTTGATCTGTACATTTCCTTTTATGTTCATGGGTGTATTACTAGTTTTCTTGATGATAATCATGATTTAGTTATACTTCCATTTATATGATCATGATATCCTATGTTCTGTGCATTAGATTAGGAGTTAGTGCTTAAATCTAGTTTTCAAGAATGGGTGCGGGGAACTACATATTAAGGCTAGCGATCCAAAATTGTAAATATAGTGTATATATTGATATGAGGTAAAGGAAAGAGGCTAGTGGCTGTTAAGATATACCATTTAATTCAATATTTTGTGGAATTCCACTCAATACGTACAAAAACTTAGCATTTGCTAAGCATTTTCTTTAGTAATAACAGATGTGAATTATATGATACAAACAATAAGTCTTGTGAGTACTACATAATAGATGAAAACATAGTAGTGACCCAAAGCTATATACGTATGGTATTTATAATGATTGGTAATAGTGGAATCCTAGTGCCCGCTAAACTAGAGAGTGATATTTTATTTTATTGTTTCTTTCAAATTATTAAAGCTGTTTAAAATATCGTCCACTATGCACTTACTTTCGATAAGGAAAAAGCGATTAGCGTTAAGCTAAGCATTTTCTCCCACAAGATCTGATGTGAATTATGTGTTTCTAACAATATACCTTAAAGATAGTGTTTATATTGATAAGAGGTAAAGGCAAGAGCTTGGTGACCACTAAGCTATACCAATCAATTCATTAGGTTATGGTGTTCCACTTAATACGTACAAAATCTTAGTGGTCGCTAAGAATTTTCTCTTGTAAAAATAGATGTGAATTATATGTTACAAATAATAAGTCTTGTGATTAATACATAATATATGAAAACATAGTAGTGACCTAAAGCTATATATGTATGGTATTTATAATGACAGTACTAATGGTGGGAGTCTAGTGACCGTTAAACTAGAGCATGATATTTTATTTTATCGTTGTCTTCAAATTATTAAACTGTTAAACCTAGCATCCACTATGCCCTTACTTTCGATAAGGAAAAAATGTTTAGCATTCACTAAGAATTTTATCCCATAAGATCTTATGTGTTTCAAATAATATTCCTTATGGGAACTACGTAAGGCTTGATCCCTCATGTACCTTAATCACTCTAAGAGATAACAACATAGGAAAAAAAGGAAAAAAAAACATTACATACCATTAATATTGTACCTTAATCACTCTAATAAATAACAACATATATTACTTAAAAAAAGAAAACAAAAGAGAACAACCCTAAGTCCAAGTATAGTTAGAGACGTAGGGTTTTCCTCGTCTTCCATTTTAATAAGAGGTCGTGGAGTTGTAGAGGATTTGAGGAAGAGGCACGGTTCGAAGGGTTGAATAAAAATGCTGCCAAAGTTGGACACATCTCAAGTTGTATAGGTGTTCATCCATGTGATAGGAGGAGATGTTTGAGTGGCCTCTTCATTGGTACCTAAAAATTTTCCTTTGGGTATTTCACCGAAAAAAATCAACAAAGAAATTTCAAAGGAGACTACAAGAGATTGGAAGTTTTGAGGGTTCTTTGTGAAGCTCACTATAAAAAATCGTCATGCCAAATTTACATTTGTTCCCAATGTATTTTCCTTGGTGATTAAAGCCCTGAAAGAACTTGAATGTGAAAGGAAAAAGATGAAAAACATTAAACATACCGGGAACATCTTGTCTGATGAGGTTATTGAAATTGTGAAGGTCACAAAGCCCCGATCCATAGAAAAACATCTTGCGAAACTATGAAGGAGATTTTAGGTATGTCTGTTTTACATCGGTGCATTGTTGATGGCAAGGATCCCAAGGATTTATAATCAGAGATCTATGAAGGAGAGGTGGAGATTCCAAAGGATTGATCGACATGAAGTGATTTTGTTTTGGGTATGTTTTATTGAGTTTTAGTGTATTGGGTATTTGTTTGTTTTTAAGGTTTGATAAAGGGAAAATGGCTTAAGGATTTATGGGTCTTTCATTGAATAAAAATGAGCACACCAAATTTGGTTATAGTGGGTTTTGTTGCTTATTTACGAGCGTGTGTGTGAATGGGAGGATTTGGAAGAAATTATTTCTTAGGAAGGGAGCCCCAAGGCTCATTAATTTGAGGTGGTGTGGGTTGTTTCCATCTCATCTCTATTTGGTGGCCCATGACGGTGGTGGTTTCATTCTAGTTTTCCATGGGATTTCAGGCTCTGCCACTATTGTTCTTGGATGGAGAGAAGAGGGAGATGGCCTTTCATGGGGAGGTTTTGTAGGCTTGCCTACACATTATTTTCTGGGCCTAGTTTGATACTATCAAGTAATCCATTACTCACATTCTGGGGGTAGACTATTTAGTGGAGTTGGCGTGTTCTATTGTTAACTCTGAGGTGGATTCCTAGTTCATGTTTTGGCTATTGTTAGTGAGGTATAATATTAAGGAGGTTAGGGTGATAGTGATGCATTTCAACAAACCCATGCACCGAGCTAACTTGGTGGAAGCACTAGAGGAATTTTGTAGAGCTCGGCCTTTTCCTGACTCGGTTCGGGACAAACAAAGATTTGGAGGAGGCGTGGCAAGTGATAGCGGAGCTATCGGCTAGGATTTTGGTCTTGATGAAATTCATTAAAGAGGTGCATGTTTCCTGTGTGAAAGGGCTCTCTAAAGGAAATGTATTGAGAAATTATATCTCCTAGGTCTCTCGGTGTTGGTCTTCATGGAGTCTGTGGGAATCATAGGGCTTCTTCACAAGAAAATTTTTACCTACAACTTCCTCCTTCAGATGACTCATAAAGGGGGACTTCGGGAGGTAGGAAGGTGGTTGGTCCTTGCCTACCTGCTTCTCTAGTTTAATTTTTCTGCTATGTCTGGTTTTGGTCTTAGGTTTTTTTCTAGTGGTCTCTGGTGTGGTGTTTGGGCTTCTAGTCTCCTGCGCATGCTTGCAGGTGGTTTTTTTATTTCAGTTTGGGTTGGATGGTTTATGGTATGGTCTATGTTGTACTTGGGTGGGATCCCTCCAATCCCCAGGTTCTAAGCTCCTATAAAAATCATTTAAATATTTAATAAAAAATAGATGAAAAAATAGTAGCGACCCAAAGCTATATCGTATGGTATTTATAATGACTAGTAGTAATGGTGGGAGCCTAGCAACCACTAAACTAGAGCATGATATTTTATTTTATTGTTGTTTCAAATTATTAAACTGTTGAACCTAATATCCACTATGCCCTTACTTTCGATAAGGAAAAAATGCTTAGCATTCGCTAAGCATTTTCTCCTATAAGATCCGATTTGAATTATGTGTTTCAAACAATATACCTTATGGGAACTATGTAAGGCTTAATCCCTCTATATTGTATGCATTGCATCTATTGTCTCCCTTAGGTACCTTCTATCCAACATGATATAATTATAATGAATGAAAAACACTAGCGATTCAAATTTGTATAGATAGTGTTTACAATGACCGTAATGGTAGGAGCCTTGCGGTCACTCAACTAGGTCATGATTTATTATTTTACCGCAATTTCCAATAAAATAAACTGTTGAAACTAGCATTCGCTATGCCTTTGTTACTTTTAATAATGAATGAAACTAAGCATTAGGTAAATAATTTTTTCGATACAAAAGGTTATGAATTATATGTTATAAACAATATATTTTATGGACAATACATATGTCTTGATCCCTATTCAAGGATTTATAGTGTAACACTTGTTTTCACCATGGATATGAGACAAAAGTGTACATAAAGTAAATGTTTGCATCCACACTATAAATAAGTTAACATAAGTTCAAATAATTTGGAATAAATTTCTTCAATTAGTATTTTAAATCTAACTTATAGTCGAGTAAGAGAGAATTTACCCTTTTTGTAGTGGTACTAAAAAACATTGTTAATAATCAAATATTTTCTCAAATAGGTTTAACCCACCATGACCTTATAGAGAGAATTGTTTCCATGAAAAATGCTACTGTGTGAGGGCCATACTTGTGTAGAGGGCCATACTTATGTTGAGGAAAAGTGTAATCCTTCCCATTTTTTTTGGATAGATTGTTGTGGAATTTTCCACCAAGTGCTACACTTAAAATATTGTACTTAGAATAGTTATAGACATTTAGACATAATGAATAAAGTATTTATGATGAACATGTATTTCACATTGTCCTATATTAAAAAAATGATGAGTTATCACTAACTCCATTAATGTGATTTGTTTCTCAAATACTCTCCTTAAAATACCAAACATTAGATCTTCGACCACTATCCTTTAAACAATCTCATTATTCTTGTTATAGGCATCTAATCCTCACTAATACAATATGACCGATATACAAATAAATCACATAGTCTTGCAAAACAAAAAATCCCAAGCTACCACAACCTCTCTTCGAAATACTAGAAAATACATCTTAATGTCCCCTACGGTTTATCATTAAAAAGGTGTAAATGGATTTAATTTTTTTAGATTTTTCTTTTATATGCTCACTAAAAGTCTATCTACCACTAAAGTGTGTATTTTTTAACGTTCCTATCATGCCATCTATATAATGTTATAGCTTTTATGGCTCATATGTAATACTTTCAAAAGATGCAAATGGTTTTGTATCTTTCAATGCATCATAATTAGATTTCATACTTTTAGAATAATTCTTTTATTATTGATTTGATCCACAAAATATGAATTACTGTAACTAGTTGAATGATACATAATATGTCCTATTGAAGCCTAGTGGTTGCTAACCATTAATTTAATTACTCTGTTATGATAGATAGTAAAGAACTCTAGAAGTTGGTGTTCGCTAGGGTACTATTTAAATTCCTTAATACAAAATGTGATAAAAACACTTTAAAGTTTAGAAATGACCTAATTATTGATGTATTTTAATCTACATATAGGTAAAATGTCTTCCATTAGTTACGCTCAATTGAGAACAATTCCATTCATTGCAAGTGGTATTTGTTGGAAGAAGAGAGGAATGGATTGTGGAACTTAATTCACTGAAAACTACCACATCGAGCTATGGTTATTTTTTTATAGATGAATATCATGAGGAAGTTGGTATTTTTATATCGTCGGAAGTTATTGATTTGGTGACACTTTGTGTGTCCAAGTGGAATGCTTAACCTTTGAAAATAATAAGTGTCTTATTTTTGATATGTAGTTGGATGTTTCTTTGTTCAGAAATGGGAAATGATAAATAATGTTCTCTGTTCTAAATTCATAATTTAGAACACACATTCTTTATCAACCATTCATATAACAAATAACCATATGCAGTTATAATGACTCGGTGTGCTACCGATCTATTCATTTCATGACTCGGTAAACTACTGATCTATTCATGTTTAACATTAAGTATTGAATACTTTTCCATATACTACGTATACTTGGTTCTCTTTCCCTATTCAAGGTATTGAGTGATCTGTCTAAGGAACCTATCTAAATATTTGTTACCAATATTCATCTGCATCACGAACCTTAGACTAGGTGACATAGGACAACGCAACCAAATAGCTTGTGATACTTTGGCCAAATATTTCTAACATACTGTTTGTATTACTATTCCTTGACGACATACTCATCAATCTGGAATATGTCCTTCACCCCACTCTATTGTTATCTAGAATGTCCTTTACTAACTTCCGTCAGTCCACTTGCCCAAGGTTTAACCCTAGTTCGAGTTAACAACATATGTTATGATAGGGGAGGCTCACTAAGACTTAGGGTAAGTTGGCATACTGGGTCAACCTAAGTCAACCCCATGTGCCAAGGTATCCTGAGTTTTAGAGGGCTAACCCTTATCTTAAACATGTTACTAACTAGACCTAGAGAGAAACTAAGATCAAGTCCAATGTGTGTAGATCTAGATGATCAATGCAAAAGGGTGTTGCCACATGTCGACTGCATCATTGTATCCTCGAGAAGATCCTAATCTTCTCAAAGGTACAACCCTATAGTTGGCATGTGCCAACATCCTACAGAACAACCTCATCGAGATGTACATACCTCAAGGAGTTTATTATAAATTTAATTAATTTGGATTATTAAAAATAGATTTCAGCAACCTTGCCTAACCCTAATCCAACACTCCTCAAGTTCTTCTCTACAATAGATTCAATTGGTTGTTAAAGAACTTTCTTAGCTTAAGATTTCCTTTAATGTTATTTAATGGACTTAACAAGTCATCAACCATAATAGGATATCAACATCATAAGTTCCATTTATTGTGACTTAACCATTCAAGGAAGTGTAACAACCATCTAGGTTGTAACTAAGTAGACTTTATTAAACAAAGTCTAATGATTAGGAATCACATCTTCCATTTTATTTACATTCTTAAGATAGAGGAAGAATCTTCCTTTACATGATTAAGTGCTAGGGTCTAGCACCCCTATAAATCATTTACAAATTCAATAGTTATTACTGAATGTTCATTCCATATCATATTACTATATTGAATTGTTTAGTTATGACATCAAATTCTACAACTTAAGAAGTTGCATCCTATTTAGGGAGATTAGTCCAATTCCCACTATCAAAATTATCTAAGAATACCCCATTCAGCATATACATAATATGGAGTATAACAACAAGATAAGATTCCATCTATGTAATGAAAGTACAAGATAATTTACACACCCACTGTAAATAAATTCTCAACATTTAATTCATCTCTAAAACTTATACATTTAGGTATGCTATAAGACAACTACCTTCATTACAAAAGAATACTACTTTTTCTTTTTCAATACAATCTCAAGAATGATTCAGAGTTCTTCACAAAATCAGACTTAAATCAGCCAATGCATCACATAAGTTTTTGCCTTCCTTTTCACTTACAAAGTCCATCTGCAAAAATTGCTAGCATGGGTCAGTTCAATGAACTGAGCATGATAAGCACTAAGCCTTAAAAATAAGTGCATTCCAATAATTGTTCCATTAAAACAACTCTTCTTTAATGAGACAATTATTACATCATAAAATCAATATATCAAAAGCAACGGAAAAGAAGTACATTTTAACCAATTGAATTCACTTTCAAGAAGAACATAATATAATCCACCATATCAGCCTTACAAAATAGAGTCTAATTGATTCCATCAATTATCCTTAGTCAAACAACAGATCATAATATCTCATTGTTCCCAATCTTTCATAAAAGAATACAACATTTATCTTTGCTTCAAGCCAAAGGAAGGGTTTAAAGCATGGTTCTTATTAGGATGACTCATCTAACTCCTAAACAAAAGAAGAAGAAGAACCATTACAAACTATGCCCAAACACAAAACATCCGAGAAAAAATAGATTCAAAATGTGATTTAACTTGTTTCTTTTAAAAGACAACTACCTTAAAATTTAACATTTAAGATATTCATCATAAAACAAAATTTCATTTTAATCCAAGAAGGAATAGAGAATCAATCGGTCTACCTGCAAGTTTAAATCTACTTCCACATATAGAAGTTAACTTTTAAAGATTTGAAACAACGTTCAAAAATCAAGGTAGACTCATACAGGAGTTAATCTCTACTCGAGTTCATCCAAGGAGAATTCTTAAAAGATAGAGTGCAAGAGACAAACTTACTCATCTCAAACCAAACAAGTAAAGTCTTGTCAAACAATAGTCTGCCAAACAAGCTGGCATTTCCAGCTCAATAAAACGAATAATATAATCTCTTCCAACATCATTTCTACAAATGATTGGGTAAAGGAAGACCAAACAACTCATAAAGAAATCTCTATATAAAAAGAGAATCAAAAATAGAAAAGTTCAACCAATGATCTATCCAGTAATAAGAAAGCACACTGCCATATTCCTTACACTTCTTTACTTTCAATGAACATGAGTTTCAATTCCATACCCAGAATGAAATACAAATAACAGTCCTAAAACACAGTCTGTTCTAAATGAATCACATTCCTTTCTTTTATAAAGACACAAGGTGTATTTACTATATCCAACAAGAGATAGAAAAATAACCGATCAATAAGTTAAACATGATCAGAAGTATCAACAAACTCAGACTGAAATCCCATTATCCTTAGAAAATGTTTCCAGTTAAATCCCAAGGATATTTAAATAACGATTTAATCTACTCTCCCATATTTCCTTGAGTAAGTAGTTCGATTAGAAAATTTCGAGCTTTAAACTCTTTAAGAAGTTAAGAAAACCCAATTCAAATACCAAAACCAAATCAAACATGTCGATAATACTACTAGCTCAGAGCTCAAAAGTACAAAATCTGAGCACAATGATGAACACAAGCTTCTCACAAAGGTACAGGACTACCCAAGTAATTATTCACGGTTCAGGGAAACAACAAGTTCCCATCCAAGTTTAAATCATTAACAAAGAAAACTCAACATACCAGAACAGAACCGACACATCGTTCCTGCTACTATTTCCAAACACTAAGTACTAAATTTCATGTACAGTGTCGAATTACAAAAACTCAACATGAGCTCAGATATGCACAGTATCTTAGTATGAGGCAATATAAGATACAAATATCCATTAACAGTTCATATTCAAAACAAGGAGTCCTATTCCTATCTCAAATGAAACATGAGTTTCCAACGAGAGTTCAGAATCAAACAAATAACAAGATAAGAGTGCGGTGAAATCATGAACTTCCATTAACAGTCCAAAATACCACAAGAGTAAAGCATGAGTATAGAGCCACATACGGCTTCAACAACAATCTCTGAGTTACCCAAGATTTCAACACTGGTTTAGAACAACTAGAGGCTCCAACACAAATTCATATCAAAATGTGAAGCCAAATATTATCCCCAACGGAACTCAAGTTTCTCACCAAAGTTCAAGCCCAAAAATGAGTAATAACATACAAGTACCATGTACATTATGAACTGACATTAACAGTCCAGATTATCATAAGGAAATAAAACACAAGCACCGAGCTATATACGGACTTCAACAATCCAGGATATCCAAGATTCCAACACTGGTTCAGAACAACAAGAACCTCCATCACCAGTTCTCATTAAACACGAAACCAGACCAAGTTCCAAATCAAAACGAGCTCGAATAAAGGCTCAAAAAAAACACGAGCTCAACACAAGCTCAAGATCAAATAAAACACAAACTCCAACAAGATCAGACAGAACCCAAGGTTCTCAAAAAACTCGAACCATATTTAAATAGCAACAGAAGATTATTTAAACAGAATACTTCCATTACCCATTCCAGAATGAAAAATTGAGTTACAAAAATACGTTTTGCATGCATTCTTTTTTTTAAGAACTACACATGGTAAGTTTCCAAACAGAACATCATTTACCAAGGATTCAAAACCAATATCACAAGATTTAATAAACCCAACAAGCAAATAACCAGATAAGATATGCAATCCAAGAATCTCAAAAGAGAAATCATTTTAATGAAACATTTATAAGAAAGCAAGAGATCTTAAAGATTAGAGCCTATCATGCTGATAGCGCTTTTTTCCAAATCAAAGAGAACCTCCAGCCGAGCTCACAACTTCTCCTCTTCTCCATGAAAGATCAAACAACCACCTTATTTTTCCACACTGCCTCTTATATATCCCACAAACTGAAAATAGGTCTAAAACCTCAAGAATAGCCATTAAGTGTAGTTCAATCGGCTTGGTTTGAAAAACCAGAGAGCATGCAAAGTAAAAATTGTGAAACATGCAAAGTGAAATGACCCCATACAAACCCATTTGCATGCCTACCAAAATGGTTTGAGCACAAAAACCAAAAACCATAAATTCCATTAATTCCTATTTTCCCACCTATCCTTCCTTGCCACCTTTCCAAGTTTGGCGAATGCCAAATCAAAATTAACATGCAACTCCATTTTTAGTGAAGTTTCCACATAAGCCTCCACCAAGTCAACTAGCCCCTACCACAACTAGCGGTACGTATGCTTTTAAAAACCTTATCAACAACTTAAATGCCTTGGAACCATCACCTATGATACATGTGACCACCAATTCCCCTTCATGCCCATTAGTTTAGGGTAGACATAATTGCTTAGGTTAGATCTTAGGTTAGCTTAGGATAGGTAACCTTAGGATATAACCCAATCAATAAATTACCACCTTAGGTAGTTTCCACATAGGTTAGATTAATTCCAACACAATAGTTTTTAGGCATTAGGTTAGATCATCACATAACCATATAGCATTAGGTTTTAGGATAATTTAAATAACCTAGTAACCTCTCCATAATCCTTTAGTACAAAGCTTAGGTTAGGATAAAATTCAATTAATTAACATAGCTAGGTAGTAAATATGTATATTCTTACCTAGCTTAGGATTCCATAGGATAGTCCCTTTAGTTTTAGGAACCAAAATGTTTCCTATGCCATGAACAGGCTATAGTTCATTTGCATCAGCATTGTCCTGCCACAATCGAACTAAAAGATCCAAGCACAACATACGACTAAATAGAAACACGTTCACACAACAATCAAAGAACTTGTAATCAATCATAGTTCAGTCATATGTCTTTTAATTCATGGAATGTCGATTTACCATTCATTCAACAAAGCATATTTAAAACATTCCTTGGATCACTAAAATTGATCCAAGGATGAGTCAGATTAATAGATAAGTTTACAATTCTTAAACCAGATTGTAACTCACCTATAAGAAGTGAAAAATGGATTCAAGGAAGCCATTCCAATTTAGTCAAAGGATCTTAAGAATAGAAGATGATTTATCCATATCAAGCATGATCTCCAAAAATCAAAAGAACATATCTTTATAAGGAAAATCACATGTCAACACTTGAAATGTAAAGGAGGAAAATAACAACTGTCAAGGGTGTTACATGCTCCCCTCCTTAAAATAATCATCATCCTCGATGATTACCCCCTTTTTTAACAATATACCTCAGGACAATCACTTCATTCACTTCTCTTACCATAAGTCAAAATATATTAGAATCTTATAGTTCAAGAAATCAACATTAAATAGTTGTTTATCCAAATCAAATAAATATCTACCCAAAATGGCATACTTATTGTCATACAAAGATAAAATCATAAATTTTTATCAGTCAACAAAATCAATTCTGATCAAATAGATATGGAAAAGTAGTTTTCATATCTTCTAGATTTTCCCAAGTTGCACTCTCTTCATTAAACTAGTCCCATTGGACCTTACATTGACTTATTTCTCGATTTCTTAAATGCAACTAGGTGAGTTTCTAGCACTTGAATGGGTTTAACCATGATTATTCCTGGGTCTTGGACCTACAAGGAATTCCAATTTAACACGTGTGATAAATCTGAAACATATTTCTTAAGCAAAGAAATATGGAAAACATCATGCATTCATGACAAAGCAGGAGGTAATGCTAAATGATAAGCTACAGGGTTGATTACTTCAACTATCTCAAAAGGTCCCACATAATGAGGTGATAACTTGGTAGCCTTGCCAAAAGTTATAGAACTCTTTTTCGTTTAACCCAAGAAATACTTTCTCACCAAGTTCAAATTTCCTATCAACCCTCTTCAAGTCAGCGTAACTCTTTTGCCTATCTTTGCTTCTTTCAAGCATTCACAAATCAACTTAACTTGTTGTTCCATTTCCATAAGGATTTCAGGTCCAATTACCTCTCTATCCTCTATGCTATCCCAACTAACAGGGGTTCTACATTTTCTTCCGTAAAGTGCCTCGAAAGGTGCCATCTTAAGAGAAGCATGATATGTATTATTGTAAGCAAATTCAACTAATGGAAGATATTCTTCCCACTTATACTATGTTGATCCATACAATACATTCATAACATATCTTCTAAAACTTGATTTACTCTTTCAGTCTGTCCATCCATTTCCGGGTGATACGCAGAACTGAAATTTAGCTTAGTTCCTAGAGCTGCATTAAGCATTTGCCAAAATCTTGACGTCATTCTAGGATCTCTATCAGATATGATTAATTCAGGTACCCCATGTAATCTGAAAATTTCATGTACAAATCTTTTAGCCAAAACAGAGAATCATCCTTTAGATTTCCAACAATAAAATGAGCTACTTTTGTTAGTTTATCAACAACTACCAAAATAACATCATGTTTATTTCTTGACATAGGCAACCCTTGTACAAAATCCATGCTTATTACTTACCATTTATACTATGGTATGCTATGAGGATACAATAAACCGGTTGGGTGCATATGTTCCACCTTAACACGTTGGCACTCTAGACAATGTGTTACATAATCAATAACATCTTTCTTCATTCCTTTCCAGAAATATTGTTGTTTTATATCAGCAAGCATCTTTGTAATGCCAGGGTGTCCAGAAAAAGGTGAATTATGAAATTCAGCTAACAATTTCTTTCTCAAACCATTAAGCAAAGGTACATAGACTTTGTTTTCAAATCGTAAGATTCCTTCTTTATCAAAGTGAAAACCTTTATACCTCAAATCATTAGAATCTATAGCAAGTGCTTTTTTACTTGTTGAAAGTAAGAATCAGATTCCATAACACTTTTTACTTCATCCTTAAACTGAGTTCTTAGTGTTATAAGAGCAGAAATGTGCTTCCTACGACTTAGAGCATCAACCACTCTATTTTCTTTACCCTTTATATAACTTATGTCAAAATCATATTGAGACAAAAAATCTAACCATCTTCACTTGTCTTGCATTCAGATTTGGCTGAGTGAAAATGTACTTCAGCCCAAGATGATCAGTTTTCAACTCAAATGGTTTACCAAGTAGATAATGCCTCCAAACTTGAAGTGCATGAACAATGGCAACAAGCTCTAAATCATGTGGAGCATAATTCAACTCATGTAACTTAAGTTTTCTACTTTCGTATGCTATTACATGACCACTTTGTAACAAAATACCTCCTAGACCTTCACCGATGCATCAGTTACCACCATAAAATCTCCATCAGGATCTGGTACTGCAAGAATAGGTGTTGAAGTTAACTATTCCTTCAAGGTTTTAAATGCAATTTCACATTTCTCACTCCAAACAAACTTTTTATCTTTCTTCTGTAAGGAAGTTATTGGTGCAACTATCTTAGAAAAGTCTTTTACAAATTTCCTATAGTAGCCAACAAGTCCCATGAAGCTTCTAACTTCATGTACATTCTTTGGTGCAGGCCATTCTGTTATAGCTGTAATTTTTGAAGGATCTACAACAATTCCATCTTTACTTATTACATGACCCAAATAGTGGACTTTTGTGTCATAGAAAGAACATTTGGACAACTTACCAAACAACCGTCTCTTTCTCAAAATTTCTAAAACTACTTTCAAATGCTCATGATGCTCTTCAATGCTTTTAGAATATATGAGAATGTCATCCAAGAATACGAGCACAAATTTGTCCAAGTATTCTTGAAAGATATTATTCATTAAATTCATAAATGTCAGGTGCATTAGTTAATCCAAAAGGTAAAACCGTAAACTCATAATGTCCATACCTTGTTCTAAAAGTTGTTTTATGAATATCCTCATCCTTAATTCACAATTGATGATACCCAATCAAGATCTATCTTGGAGTATACCGATGCTCCATGCATCTGATCAAATAAATCATCAATCCTAGGAAGTGGATATCTATTCTTGATTGTTTCTTTGTTTAACATTCTGTAATCAATGCACAATCTAAGTGTTCCATCTTTCTTTTTCACAAAATCACTAGGTGCTCCCCAAGGTGAAACACTTGGTCTAATCAAACCTTTAGACAAAATTTCTTGCAATTGAGCCTTAAGCTCTACTAATTCTATAGTAGTCATTCGATACGGTGCCTTAGATATAGGTTCGGTTCCAGGCTTGATCTCAATCATGAAATCAAATTCCCTTTTGGGTGGAAGACCTGAAATTCTTCTAGAAATACATCACTGAAGTCTCGTAACAAGTGGATATCGTTCCATTAAATTGTTGTTTTCCTCTGTAGATTCAAAAAATTTACTACATATAAGGTACATCCTTTATTTTTGGCCTTTTTAAGTTGCATAGCTGACAGTTTCCTAACAAAATCTCACGTTTCACACCCTGAATCTCTGTTGTTTTCTATAGGTCGTCTAAACAACTAATGCATTTTTCAAAATAGTCCACTTTAGCCTTATGTTCTGCTAACCAATTAACACCTATGATTACATCATAAGACCCTAAAGGTGCAACATAAAGATCAACCTCTGTGGAAAAGTTAGGTAATTCAAGGACTGCTCCAAAAAGACACATACTAACTATATGAATAGAATTATTACCATAATGTATAGTCCATGATTTATCCATTTTTCCATCTTTTCTTTTAAGTTTTGAAGCAAGTTTACTAGAAATAAAACATTCAGTAGCTCCCGTATCAAAAATAATAGTTACATGTATGCCAAATAACTTACCAGGAACTTCTATAGGTGTAGCTTGCTTTTTCAGCTTGCTTGTCAGCTACTGCAACATGTATCTTGTGCTTTGTGATTACGATCATCCTTCTTCAAAGGACATTGATTTGTGTAATGATCCTTACCACAATTATAACAGCCTCCTACAGGTCCCTTTCTAGACTTGGAATTATTTCCAGTCTTAAAGTTATTATTCTGACCTCCATAGGACTTCTATCCATTGTTATTATTCTTGGAAAAATTGTTTCATGCATTTCCAGCAGTCTTATTCATTGTTGTTTTCTTATTATTATCAGCTGAAAACTTACTTTTATTACCAAACTTCTTCCATGGTCCCTTCTTAGGTGCAAGAGAAGCTGAAGAGGGGTTTGGAACTTTCTTCCTTACTTCCTCCTTATGAGCAGAAATAGCCTTTAATTTATGTTCCTACCTTATGGATTTTTCAACAACCCCTTCCATAGTGGTTGGGTTGTGAACATCAACTTCTCCCCCAATAATGGGATTCAATCCCATAATGAATTTCCATATCCTAAACTTCTCATCAATTTGATACTGAGGTACATACTTGAGGAGTTTCATAAACCATTCCCAATACTCAGTTATTAGCTTTCCTTGAGCTAAGTTCTGAAATTCAATCATTTTCTAATCATAGTAGAGTTGTGGTAGCCATCGTTGCCTAAAATAACTTTTAAATTGATCCCAAGTGATGTTAGTTTCATCAATATTTAACTCATCCTTACGGTTGTCCCACCATGAAGATGCTTCATGGGAAAGCTAATATGCTCCCCATATAGCCTTGGTTTCCTCTGAGAAGTTCCTTATTGCAAAGTACTTCTCCATTTCACTGAGCCAATTCTCAGCTCCATCTCCTAATGTGGTGCCATCAAACTTGGGTGGACTTATCCTTTTTATGTCATTAGTGAGTTCTATTGCTAGTCTAGCCTTTTTGTTCTCAGGTTGAATAGGTATGTTAACGTTGTTATTATCAACACCCACATTGGTGTTGTCCCCTGGAGGTGGCTGATTATTATTATCAACTTCTTCTTCCTCCTCATTTCCCATTACTTGTTGTTCAAGCACAGCCAAATGATCTCTTGTGTCCAATAGGGCAGCAAGGATCTCATCAAGTTTCTAGGCAGTTTCCACTCCTTCCTCAGGTGGAGGGTTATTTGCAACATTTCCTCTTGTTCTCACCATTTTTTGTTACAAGAAAATTTAAGTTTAATCAGATTGTGGACACAATAGGTCCAAGAGCTGCAACCTTCAGCTCTGATACCAAGATGTAACATTCCCATTTTAAGACTTTAGAAACAAGGGAATTTTTTTATAAATAATGTTCTCTGTTCTAAATTCATAATTTAGAACACACATTCTTTATCAACCATTCATATAATAGATAACCATATGCAACTTGTAATGACTCGGTGTGCTACCGATCTATTCATTTCATGACTCGGTAAACTACCAATCTATTCATGTTTAACATTAAGTATTGAATACTTTTCCGTATACTACGTATACTTGGTTCTCTTTCCCTGTTCAGGGTATTGAGTGATCTATCTAAGGAACCTATCTAATATTTGTTACCAATATTCATCTGCATCACAAACCTTAGACTAGGTGACATAGGACAATGTAACCAACAACTTGCGATACTTTGGCCAAATATTTCTAACATACTGTTTGTATTACTATTCCTTGATGGCATACTCATCAATCCAGAATACATCCTTCACCCCACTCTATTGTTATCTAGAATGTCCTTTACTAACTTCCATCGCGATTTCCACTTGCCCAAGGTTTAACCCTAGTTTGAGTTAACAACATATGTTATGATAGGGGGAGGCTCACTAAGACTTAGGGTAAGTTGGCATACTGGGTCAACCTAAGTCAACCCCATGTGCCAAGGTATCTTGAGTTTTAGAGGGCTAACCCTTATCTTAAACATGTTACTAACCAGACCTAGAGAGAAACTAAGGTCAAGTCCATGTGTGTAGATCTAGATGATCAATGCAGAAGGGTGTTGCCACATGTCGATTGCATCGTTGTATCCTCGAGAAGATCCTAATATTCTCGAAGGTACAACCCTATAGTTGGCATGTGTCTAGCATCCTACATAACAACCTCATCGAGATGTACATACCTCAAGGAGTTTATTATAAATTTAATTAATTTGGATTATTAAAAATAGATTTCAGCAACCTTGCCTAACCCTAATCCAACACTCCTCAAGGTCTTCTCTATAATAGATTCAATTGGTTGTTAAAGAACTTTCTTAGCTTAAGATTTCCTTTAATGTTATTTAATGGACTTAATAAGCCATCAACCATAACATGATATCAACATCATAAGTTCCATTTATTGTGACTTAACCATTCAAGGAAGTGTAACAACCATCTAGGTTGTAACTAAGTAGACTTTATTAAATGAAGTCTAATGATTAGGAATCACATCTTCCATTTTATTTGCATTCATAAGATAGAGGAAGAATCTTCCTTTACATGATTAAGTGCTAGGGTCTAGCACCCTATAAATCATTTACAAATTCAATAGTTATTATTGAATGTTCATTCCATATCATATTACTATATTAAATTGTTTAGTTATGACATCAAATTCTGCAACTTAAGAAGCTACATCCTATTTAGGGAGATTAGTCCAATTCCCACTGTCAACTTACCTAAGAATACCCCATTCAAGCATATACATAATATGGAGTATAACAACAAGATAAGATTCCATCTATGTAATGAAAGTACAAGATAATTTACACACCCACTATAAATAAATTCTCAACATTTAATTCATCTCTAAAACTTATACATTTAGGTATGCTACAAGACAACCACCTTCATTACAAAAGAATACTACTTTTTCTTTTTCAAAACAATCTCAAGAACGGTTCAAAGTTCTTCACAAAATCAGACTTAAATCAGCCAATGCATCACATAAATTTTCCTTCCTTTTAACTTACGAAGTCCATCTGTAAAAATTTCTAGCACGGGTCAGTTCAATGAACTAAGCATGATAAGCACTAAGCCTTAAAAAGAAGTGCATTCCAATAATTGTTCCATTAAAACAAATCTGCTTTAATGAGACAATTATTACATCATAAAATCAATACGTCAAAAGAAACGGAAAAGAAGTACATTTTAACCAATTGAATTCACTTTTAAGAGAAGAACAAATATAATCCACCATATCAGCCTTACAAAATAGAGTCTAATTGATTCTATCAATTATCCTTAGTCAAACAAAGATTATAAAATCATTGTTCCCAATCTTTCATAAGAGAATACAACATTTATCTTTGCTTCAAGCCAAAGGAAGGGTTTAAATCATGGTTCTTATTAGGATGACTCATCTAACTCCTAAACAAAAGAAGAAGAAGAATCATTACAAACTATGCCCAACACAAAACATCCAAGAAATAAAACAGATTCAAAATGTGATTTAACTATTTCTTTTAAAAGATGACTACCTTAAAATCTAACATTTAAGATATTCATCGAACAAAATTTCATTTTAATCCAAGAAGGAATAGAGAATCAATCGGTCTACCTGCAAGTTTAAATCTACTTCCACATATAGAAGTTAACTTTTAAAGATCTAAAACAATGTTCAAAAATCAAGGTAGACTCATACAGGAGTTAATCTCTACTCGAGTTCATCCAAGGAGAATTCTTAAAAAGATAGAGTGCAAGAGAAAACTTACTCATCTCAAACCAAACAAGTAAAGTCTTGTCAAACAACAATCTGCCAAACAAGTTGGCATTTCCATCTTAATAAAATCGAATAATATAATCTCTTCCAACATCATTTCTACAAATGATTGGGTAAAGGAAGACCAAACAACTCATAAAGAAATCTCTATATAAAAAGAGAATCAAAACTAGAAAATTTCAACCAATGATCTATCCAAAGAATAAGAAAGCACACTGCCATATTCCTTACACTTCTTTACTTTTATTGAACACGAGTTTCAATTCCATATCTAGAATGAAATACAAATAACAGTCCTAAAACAATCTGTTCTAAATGAATCACATTCCTTTCATTTATAAAGACACAAGGTGTATTTACTATATCCAACAAGAGATAGAAAAATAAACGATCAATAAGTTAAACATGATCAGAAGTATCAACAAACTCAGAATGAAATCCCATTATCCTTATAAAATGATTCCAATTAAATCCCAAGGATATTTAAATAGATTTAATCTACTCTCCCGATTTCTTGAGTAAGTAGTTCATTAGAAAATTTCTGAGCTTTAAACTCTTTAAGAAGTTAAGAAAACCCAATTCAAATACCAAAACCAAATCGAACATGTAGATAATACTACCAGCTTTCAGAGCTCGAAAAGTACAAAATCCAAGCACAATGACGAACACAAGCTTCTCACAAAGGTATAGGACTACCCAAGTAATTATTCATGGTTTAGGGAAACAACAAGTTCCCATCCAAGTTTAAATCATTAACAAAGAAAACTCAACATACCAGGAAAAACCGACATATCATTCCTACTACTATTTCCAAACACTAAGTACTAAATTTCATGTACAGTGTCGAATTATAAAAACTCAACATGAGCTCAGATATACAAAATATCTTAGTATGGGGCAATATAAGATACAAATATCCATTAATAGTTCATATTTAAAACAAGGAGTCCTATTCCTATCTCAAATGAAACACGAGTTTCCAATGAGAGTTCAGAATCAAACAAATAACAAGATAAGAGTGCGGTGAAATCATGAACTTCCATTAACAGTCCAAAATACCACAAGAGTAAAGCATGAGTACAAAGCCACATACGGCTTCAACAACAGTCCCGAGTTACCCAAGATTTCAACACTAGTTTAGAAAAACTAGAAGGTCCAACACAAATTCAAATCAAAATGCGAAGCCAAATATTATCCCCAATGGAACTCAAGTTTCCCACCACAAATTTGAGCCCAAAAATGAGTAATAACATACAAGTACCATGTACATTATGAACTGACATTAACAATCCAGATTATCATAAGGAAATAAACACAAGCACCGAGCTATATACAGACTTCAACAATAGTCCAGGGATATCCAAGATTCCAACACTGGTTCAGAACAACAAGAACCTCCATCACCAGTTCTCATTAAACACAAAACTAGACCAAGTTCCAAATCAAAAACGAGCTCAAATAAAGGCTCAACAAAAACATGAGCTCAACACAAGCTCAAGATCAAATAAAACACAAACTCCAACAAGATCAAACAAAACCCAAGGTTCTCAAAAAATCTGAACCATATTTAAATAGCAACGAAGATTATTTAAATAGAATACTTCCATTACCCATTCCAGAATGAAAAAGTTGAGTTACAGAAATACATTTTTGCATGCATTCTCTTTTTTTTAAGAACTACACATGGTAAGTTTCCAAATAGAACATCATTTACCAAGGATTCAAAACCAATATCACAAGATTTAATAAACCCAACAAGTAAATAACCAGCTAAGATATGTCATCCAAGAATCTCAAAAGAGTATAATTGTTTTAATGAAACATTTATAAAAAGCAAGAGATATTAAAGATTAGAGCCTATCATGTCCGATAGTGATTCTTCCAAATCAAAGATAACCTCTATCCGAGCTCACAACTTCTCCTCTTCTCCACAAAATATCAAACAACCACCATATTTTTCCACACTACGCCTCTTATATATCCCACAAACTGAAAATAGGTCTAAAACCTCAATAATATCCATTAAGTGCGGTTCTCAATCGGTTGGTTCAAAAACTAGAGAGCAAGCAAAGTGAAATGACCCCATAACAACCCGTTTGCATGCCTATGAAAACAGTTTGAGAACAAAAACCGAAAACCATAAATTCATTTAATTCTTACTTTCCACTTATCCTTCCTTTCCACCACCTTCAAGTTTGGCGACTCACCTATAAGAAGTGAAAAATGGATTCAAGGAAGCCATTCCAATTGATTCATAGGATCTTAAGAATAGAAGATGATTTATCCACATCAAGCATGATCTCAAAAAAACAAAAGAACATATCTTTATAAGTAAAAACACATGTCAACACTTGAAATGTAAAGGAGGAAAATAACAATTGTCAAGAGTGTTACATGCTCCTCCTCCTAAAAGAATCATCATCCCGATGATTACCCCCTTTTTTAACAATATATCTCGGGACAATCACTTCATTCACTTCTCTTACCATAAGTCAAAATATATTAGAATCTTATAGTTCAAGAAATCAACATTAAATAGTTGTTTATCCAAATCAAATAAATATCTACCCAAACTAGCATACTTATTGTCATATAAAGATAAAATCATAAATTTGTATCAGTCAACAAAATCAATTTCGATCAAATAGATATGGAAAATCAGTTTTCATATCTTCTAGATTTTTCCAAGTTGCACTCTCTTCGCTAAACTAGTCCCATTGGAACTTGCATTGATTTATTTCTCGGTTTCTTAAATGTAACTAGTGAGTTTCCGAGTACTTGAATGGGTTTAACCACGATTATTCCTGGGTCTTGAACCTACAAGGAGTTCCAATTTAACATGTGTGATAAATCTGAAACGTATTTCTTAAGAAAATATATATGGAAAACATCATGCATTTGTGATAAAGCATGAGGTAATGCTAAATGATAAGCTACAGGGTTGATTATTTCAACTATCTCAAAAGGTCCAACATAACGAGGTGATAACTTGGTAGCCTTGCCAAAAGTTATAGAACTCTTTTTCAGTTTAACCTACAAAAATACTATCTCACCGAGTTTAAATTTCCTATCAACGCTCTTCAAGTCAGTGTAACTCTTTTGCATGACTATTGCTTCTTTCAAGCATTCACGAATCAACTTAACTTGTTGTTCCATTTCTGTAAGGATTTCAGGTCCAATTACCTCTCTATCCTCTATGCTATCCCAACTAACATGGGTTCTACATTTTCTTCTATAAAGTGCCTCGAAAGGTGCCATTTTAAGAGGAGCATGATATTTATTATTGTAATCAAATTCAACTAGTGGAAGATATTCTTCCCATTTATACTATTGATCCATCCATTTCATAGGTTCTATACGTGATTTACTCTTTCGAAATTTAGCTTTAAACTTAGTTCCTAGAGCTGCATTAAGCATTTTCCAAAATCTTGATGTCATTCTAGGATCTCTATCAAATATGATTAATTCAGGTACCCCATGTAATTTGAAATTTTCATGTACAAATCATTTAGCCAAAACAGAGAATCATCCTTTAGATTTCCAACAATAAAATGAGCTACTTTTGTTAGTTTATCAACTACCAAAATAACATCATGTTTATTTCTTGACATAGGCAACCCTTGTAAAAAATCCATACTTATTACTTACCATTTATACTATGGTATGCTATGAGGATAAAATAAACCAGGCTTTGGGTGCATATGTTCCACTTTAACACGTTGGCATTCTAGACAATGTGTTTTATAATCAATAACATCTTTCTTAATTCCTTTCTAGAAATATTGTTGTTTTATATCAGCAAGCATCTTTGTAATGCCAGGGTGTCCATAAAAAGGTAAAATATGAAATTCAACTAACATTTTATTTCTCAAACCATTAAACAAAGGTACATAGACTTTGTTTTAAAATCGTAAGATTTCTTCTTTATCAAAGCGAAAACCTTTATACCTCAAATCATTAGAATATGTAGCAAGTGCTGATTTTACTTGTTGAAAGTAAGAATCAGATTCCATAACACTTTTACTTCATCCTTAAACTGATTTCTTAGTGTTATAAGAGCATAAATGTGCTTCCTACGACTTAGAGCATCAGCCACTCTATTTTCTTTACCCTTTATATAACTTATGTCAAAATCATATTGAGACAAAAACTCTAACCATCTTCGTTGTCTTGCATTTAGATTTGGCTGAGTGAAAATGTACTTCAGCCCAAGATGATCAGTTTTCAACTCAAATGGTTTACCAAGCAGATAATGCCTCCAAACTTGAAGTGCATGAACAATGGTAGCAAGCTCTAAATCATGTGGACCATAATTCAACTCATGTAACTTAAGTTTTCTACTTCCGTATGGTATTACATGACCACTTTGTAACAAAATACCTCATAGACCTTCACTGAATGCATAAGTTACCACCTAAAAATCTCCATCAGGATCTGGTACTGAAAGAATAGGTGCTGAAGTTAACTGTTACTTCAACATTTTAAATGCAATTTCATATTGATCACTCCAAATAAACTTGTTATCTTTCTTCTGTAAGGAAGTTATTGGTGCAACTATCTTAGAAAAGTCTTTTACAAATTTCCTATAGTAGCTAGCAAGTCCCATGAAGCTTCTAACTTCATGTACATTCTTTAGTGCGGAGTTGTTCATTATAGCTGTAATTTTTAAGGATCTACATAAATTCCATTTTTACTTATTACATGCCCCAAATAGTGAACTTTTGTGTCATAGAAAGAACATTTGACAATTGCTAACCAAAACATCGTCTCTTTCTCAAAATTTCTAAAACTACTTTCAAATGCTCATAATTCTCTTCAATGCTTTTAGAATATATGAGAATGTTGTCCAAAAATATGAGCAAAAATTTGTCCAAGTATTCTTGAAATATATTATTCATTAAATTCATAAATTTCGTAGGTGCATTAGTTAATCCAAAAGGTAAGACCGTAAACTCATAATTTCCATACCTTGTTCTGAAAGCTATTTTATGAATATCCTCATCCTTAATTTGCGATTGATGATACCCAAATCAAATATCTATCTTGGAGTATACCAATGCTCCATACATCCGATCAAACAAATCATCAATTCTTGGAAATGGGTATCTATTCTTGATTGTTTCTTTGTTTAAAATTATGTAATCAATGCACAATCTAAGTGTTCCATATTTCTTTTCACAAAAATCACTTGGTGCTCCCAAGGTGAAACACTTGGTCTAATCAAACCTTTAGACAAAATTTCTTACAATTCAACCTTAAGATCTACTAATTCTATAGTAGTCATTCTATACAGTGCCTTAGATATAGGTTTAGTTCCAGGTTTGATCTCAATCATGAAATCAAATTCCCTTTTGGGTGGAAGACACGGAAATTCTTCCGAGAAATACATCAACGAAGTCTCATAACACTGAATATCATTTGATTAAATTATTGTTTTCCTCTGTAGATTCAGAAATTTTTACTTCATATAAGGTACATCCTTTATTTTTTGCCTTTTTAAGTTGCATAATGCTGACATTTTCCCAACAAAATCTCATGTTTCACACCACCTGAATCTCTGTTGTTTTCTATAGGTCTTCTAAACAACTAATGTGTTTTTCAAAAGCAGTCCAATATAGCCTTATGTTCTGCTAACCAATTAACACCTATGATAACATCATAAGACCCTAATGGTGCAACATAAATATCAACCTCTATATATACATAATATGGAGTATAACAACAAGATAAGATTCCATCTATGTAATGAAAGTACAAGATAATTTACACACCCACTTTGTAAATAAATTCTCAACATTTAATTCATTTCTAAAACTTATACATTTAGGTATGTTACAAGACAACTGCCTTCATTAAAAAAGAATACTACTTTTTCTTTTTCAAAACAATTTCAAGAACGGTTCGAGTTCTTCACAAAATTAGACTTAAATCAACCAATGAATCACATAAATTTTTCCTTCTATTTCACTTATGAAGTCCATCTGCAAAAATTTCTAGCACGGGTTAGTTCAATTAATCGAGCATGATAAGTACTAAGCCTTATAAAGAAGTGCATTCCAATAATTGTTCCATTAAAACAACTCTGCTTTAATCAGACAATTATTACATCATAAAATAAATACGTCAAAAGCAATAGAAAAGAAGTACATTTTAACCAAGTGAACTCAATTTCAAGAGAAGAACATAATATAATCCACCATATCAGCCTTACAAAATAGAGTCTAATTGATTCCATCAATTATCCTTAGTCAAAAAACAAATTATAAAATCTCATTGTTCCCAATCTTTCATAAGAGAATACAAAATTTATCTTTGATTTAAGCCAAATGAAGGGTTTAAACCATGGTTCTTATTAGGATGACTTGTCTAACTCCTAAACAATGAGATTACAAAGAATCATTACAAACTATGCACAACACAAAACATTCGAGAAACAGAACATATTCAAAATGTGATTTAACTATTTCTTGTAAAAGATGACTACCTTAAAATATAACATTTAAGATATTCATCGAAAAAGAATTTCATTTTAATCCAAGAAGGAATAGAGAATAGATCGGTCTACCGAGAAAGTTTAAATCTACTTCCACATATAGAAATTAACTTTTAAATATTTGAAACAACGTTCAAAAATCAAGGTACACTCATATAGGAGTTAATATATACTCGAGTTCATCCTAGGAGAATTATTAAAAATATAGAGTGCAAGAGACAAACTTACTCATCTCAAACCAAACAAGTAAAGTCTTGTCAAACAACAATCTGCCAAACAAGCTAACATTTCCAGTTCAATAAACCAAATAATATAATCTCTTCCAACATCATTTCTACAAATTATTGGGTAAAGGAAGACCAAACAACTCATAAGGAAATATCTATATAAAAAGAGAATCAAAAATAGAAAAGTTCAACTAATGATTTATCTAGTAATAATAAATCACACAACCATATTCCTTACACTTTTTACTTTTATTGAACATGAGTTTCAATTCCATATCTAGAATGAAATACAAATAACTTGATCTAAAAAAAATTCTGTTCTAAATGAATCACATTCCTTTCATTTATAAAGACACAAGGTGTATTTACTATATCTAACAAGAGATAGAAAAATAACTGATCAATAAGTTAAACATGATCGAAGTATCAACAAACTCAGATCAAATCCCATTATCCTTCGAAAATGATTCCAGGTTAAATCAAAACGATATTTTAATAGCTTGATTTAATCTACTCTCCCAGATTTCTTGAGTAAATAGTTCGATTATAAAATTTCGAGCTTTAAACTCTTTAAGAAGTTAAGAAAACCCAATTCAAATACCAAAACCAAATCGAACATGTCGATAATACTACTAGCTCAAAGCTCAAAAGTACAAAATCCGAGCACAATGACGAACACAAGCTTCTCACAAAGGTATAGGACTACCCAAGTAATTATTCATAGTTTAGGAAACAACAAGTTCCCATCCAAGTTTTAATCATTAACAAAGAAAACTCAACATACTAGGACAAACTGACATATCGTTCTGCTACTACTATTTCCAACCACTATGTACTAAATTTCATGTATAGTGTTGAATTATAAAAACTCAGCATGAGCTCAGATATACATAGTATCTTAGTATGGGGCGGTATAAGATACAAATATCCATTAACAGTTCATATTTAAAACAAGGATTCCTATTCCTATCTCAAACAAAACACGAGTTTCCAACGAGATTTCAGAATCAAACAAATAATAGGATAAGAGTGCGGTGAAATCATGAACTTCCATTAACATTCCAAAATACCACAAGAGTAGAGCTTGAGTACAGAGACACATACGGCTTGAACAACGGTATCAAGTTACCCAATATTTTAACACTATTTTAGAACAACTAGAGGCTCCAACACAAATTCAAATCAAAATGTGAAGCCAAATATTATCCCAAACGGAACTCAAGTTTCCCACCATATTTCGAGCCCAAAAATGAGTAATAACATACAAGTACCATGTACATTATGAACTGACATTAACAGTCCTAATCATCATAAGGAAATAAACATAAGCACCGAGCTATATATGGAATTCAACAATAGTCTAGGGATATCCAAGATTCCAACACTGGTTTAGAACAACAAGAACATCCATCACTAGTTCTCATTAAACACGAAACTAGACCAAGTTACAAATCAAAATGATCTTGAATAAAGGCTCAAAAAACAACACAAGCTCAAGATCAAATAAAATGAAAACTCCAACAAGATCAAACGAAGCCAAGGTTCTAAAAAAACTTTGAACCATATTTAAATAACAATGAATATTATTTAAACAGAATACTTCCACTACCCGTTCCAAAATGAAAAATAAGAGTTATAGAAATACTTTTTACATGCATTCTCTTTTTTTAAGAACTACACATGGTAAGTTTCCAAATAGAACATCATTTACCAAGGATTCAAAACCAATATCACAAGATTTAATAAACCCAACAAGCAAATAACTAGATAAGATATGCAATCCAAGAATCTCAAAAGAGCATAATCGTTTTAATGAAACATTTATAAGAAAGCAAGAGATCTTAAAGATTAGATCCTATCATGCCTGATAGTGCTTCTACCAAATCGAAGAGAACCTCCAGCCAAGCTCACAACTTCTCCTCTTCTCCATGAAAGATCAAACAACCACCTTATTTTTCCACACTGCCTCTTATATATCCCACGAACTGAAAATAGGTCTAAAACCTCAAGAATAGCCATTAAGTGTAGTTCAATCTGCTGGTTCAAAAACCAGAGAGCATGCAGAGTGAAAATCGTGAAACATGCAAAGTGAAATGACCCCATACAAACCCGTTTGCATGCCTACCAAAACGGTTTGAGCACAAAAACTGAAAAACCATAAATTCCATTAATTCATATTTTCCTACCTATCCTTCCTTGCCACCGCCTTCCAAGTTTGGCAAATGCCAAATCAAAATTAACATGCAACTCCATTTTTAGTGAAGTTTCCACATAAGCCTCCGCCAAGTCAACTAGCCTCTGCCACATCTGGCGGTACGTATGATTTTAAAAACCTTATCAACAACTTAAATTCCTTGGAACCATCGCCTATGATACATGCGACCACCAATTCCCCCTTCATGCCCATTAGTTTAGGGTAGACATAATTGCTTAGGTTAGATCTTAGGTTAGCTTAGGGTAGGTAGCCTTAGGATATAACCCAATCAATAAATTACCACCTTAGGTAGTTTTTACATAGATTAGATTAATTCCAACACAATAGTTTTTAGGCATTAGGTTAGATCATCACATAACCATATAGCATTAGGTAATATGATAGTTTAAATAACCTAGTAACCTCTCCATAATCCTTTAGTACAAAGCTTAAGTTAGGATAAAATTCAATTACTTAACATAGCTAGGTAGTAAATATGTATATTCTTACCTAGCTTAGGATTCCAATGGATAGTCCCTTTAGTTTTAGGAACCGAATGTTTCTTTTGTCATGAATGGATGTAGTTCGTTTTGCGTCGGTATTGTCTTGCCACGATCGAACTGAAAAGATCCAAACATAACATACGACTGAATAGAAACACGTTCACACAACAATCAAAGAACTTGTAATCAATCATAGTTCAGTCATATGTCTTTAATTCATGGAATGTCAATTTACCATTCATTCAACAGAGCAGATTTAAAACATTCCTTGGATCACTGAAATTGATCCAAGGATGAGTCAGATTAATAGATAAGTTTACAATTCTTAAACCAGATTGTGAATCACCAATAAGAAGTGAAAAATGGATTCAAGGAAGCCATTCCAATTGAGTCAAAGGATCTTAAGAATAGAAGATGATTCATCCACATCAAGCATGATCTCCAAAATCAAAAGAACATATCTTTATAAGGAAAATCACATGTCAACAATTGAAATGTAAAGGAGGAAAATAAAAAATGTGAAGGGTGTTACAAATGGTATATTTATAGTATTCAAAAAATTGTATATATACGAGAAAACATCTTCTTTGTAATTTCTTGCATAGAAAAAGGTTTTCTTAACCTCCAAAACATGCCAATTTTTTTACTATATTGAGGAGAACATATTTGACTAAATTGGAGATAGACCCATCTAAATCAAAATTAGATGGGTTGAAAAGGAATAATAAATCAACTAGGTATTTTGAGGTTAGTGTAATAGTAGATACATTTGATTCTTACTTTGCCCGAGAGAATAAAAGGAGACAACAAAATGAGAGAAAAAGTTCTACATTATTTGAGAAATAAGAATCTGGATAATATTATATTAACATCCTGCAAATAATCCAATGTAATCGAAAAAATTTAAATTACATGAATCAAACTACCTCCGAGTTGTCTATACTATCGGGTTAAGAGAGCAATGGAAAAATAAAATTTGATTCCCATATTGGGAAAAAACACAAAATGGAAAAAAAGATCATGAGGTGGAAGAAGTTCTTCCTATCATGGCTCATACAATATTAGACAACTATGTGATGTTACTTTGAAGGAAATATACTAGCAAGGGTGAAATTATTATCAAACAATTTTTCTTGTAAATGTGCATTTCCATTCCATCTTCCATCAAATTTATCAACTATTCCTTTAACGAATTCTTTCAATGTTGAATGTGTGATCGCTGATTTTTGCAATTTGGATAGCAATATTTCTTCGATATCATAATGGAGCTTCTAACAGTTATCAAAATTAGTGTGTTGGATTGTATTATTATTTTTCTAATACGATCTGGTTATTCAAAAATGTTAAGCGAAACGTACATAAAGATACATGGAACAGGTTAAATACATTGGAGTATCAATTATGGATGGATGCTATAGACTTTATGATAACAACAGGATATTTAAAATTTTGTGTCTTATGTACTCAATATCTTGTGTGCACAACTACGATGATAAAAATGATTATAGAGAAGAGGTCACTATGGATTGGATGGAGAAATTGCCACAAAAATTGATAACTCGCAAGTGAAATTGGCCTCAAGGAAACATTCATCCTTTTCTTTGTGAAAGATCATGAGTTACTCGGCTGATAAGTTCACTCGATGTTGTTTTGTAAATTCTCTAGAACTAGTTCTTTATGGTGGCGGTGTCACTCTCAATGCATTGATGGATTCCAAACTATTTGCCATTTTTATTATTGAGACACATATTCAAGTGATGTTTCTAAAACATTATTATTCTCATATGAAGAATGGTTCGTCTCAAAATAACTTCAACAAGTGATTTTGTTTAACGGATTTTAATATAAATATACTACTTATACAATTACTTTTTATACAATCAACAAAAATCTATAAAATTTGATGTACAGTTGTTTCACCATGAAGATACATAACCAATTCAACATGGTGATTTACTTTCAATCATTTTATAAATAAGTTTAAAGATCTCTATCTTCAATTGCCATGGTTTTTAATTATTTTAACAAAGTCATGTTTTTACATTCGGATGTAAATGCAGAGGATGTGGGCACAATGGCCACAAAAATGCCATCGATCCGGTATGTTAATCATGTGAATTTTCAAACAAAAACTCTAATAATCCCCACACATTTATAAGAAAATAAATGATTATGCAAATAATCAATAAGGCCCACAAGTTTATAGGAAACAATATGATATCCATGTGTATTTTACAACAAAATTCTTTATAAGGCCCAAAAATTTATTGAAACAATAAATAATAGACATTAGTTTATATGATTGGCTTAGGGTCGAAGAATTTTTTTAAGGAAATATATTTGTAGTCTACAATAACAATTTAAAACAAACTATATAGAGCTTGGTGGACTCTAAGCATCCATGTTTAATACAAAAATGGTTTTAATAAAAACCTTACATTCATCAATATCTTGTTGATTTACAACTACATACTATCTACAATGTTTCACCGATTCACTACTACATACTGACTACTTATATTGAATTAACATTGTTTTGGATTCAAAATCATCATAAACAGAACTACATACGGCTTGATCCAGCTCATATGCGTATGTAAAGAAACACTTGGCTAGCCTCATTAAAGGTTTTCTAGCTAAGTGTAGTTCGGCCAATGATGGCATAGCCTAGCGGTTGCAAATCCTCAAAGCAATAGCTGAGGACTATTCTCCACCGAAGGGTGTTTTGATGAATATAAGTGTAGCTTAACGACCACTAAATTTGAATTATAAGATAGATAATAATTGATATTGTACTTACCACGAAACCACTATGTTTATCCAGTTGAGTTTGCCATAACATGAAATTGATTATGAATTGATTAATGTTTATTTCAAATACATTATGCTCACATTTTAGATAGGAACAAATAGATTATGAATTGATGATTATTTATTTGAAATAGCTCTTACATCAACGACTCTAGCAACACGTAAAGGTGGTATAATACAAGCCTTAATCTCAATTGGTAACTATTAGCCATAAGCTAAAATGTTGTTTATTTCAATTAGTTATAATTGATATGTAACCGACAAAAAAAAAATTTGTTTACTTCCCTACAGTAGTGACAAGAGTTATTTACTTATTTTGGATATGTATGACCTTCTATATGGGATACACAAAAATACAATAGGAAGATGTCATTCAGGTTCGGTATGAAAGCTGTGAACTTGCGAGGTGGCCTATCATAATTTATAAAATTATTATCACCATACTATGAATTGGGATTACTGTCTAACACTCTCATTTCGTTGATGTTAAAAATATATCAATGGGCTTCAATAAAAAAATCGACTGTATTGAATCCAAGACTAAATTGGGGAAAGGAACATTGCAATATAGTTGAGGGAATAACAATAAGAGACCTAGAAAAGGTTTGAAGTAGAAACCATTTTTCATACGATTCAAAAAATACTACTCTGTGTATTATATTAGGTGCAAAGGAAACTCTCTAGAAAATTTTATGGTTGATATGAAAAGTAGACGCAAAGATTGTACAAAAGATAAATTGTTGATGTAGCATCTTAAGAATTGAATGTGGTAGAGGGCATCAAATACTTGGAGCAAGAAAATGCTAAATAACTATTTATCTTTTCGAATGTTGTTATGATTGTAATGCTTAACATTGTGAATAATATATACATTCATATGTTATTATGAATGTACTGTGTAACTCTATTCTATAATGTTGAGATTGTCAAAATATAAGTTGGGAGGATTTATATTTTCACTGATTATAAGATGACAATATGATTGAATAACTTCTTCTGTGGTGAATTATCGGAAAAACTTTCCCTTGAAAATTTGTAAAATAGTATTTTTTTACAGTGTTCATAAAATAAATATTAAATTATACTATATATACTTGATTGTTTTTTAATATAATTAATATATAAATAATCTATAAAAATTGGCAGTCATATCTAAAATATGCAAGTCATATGTGATGGTTATTTCAAAGATTTGCAACTATTTTATAGATAAAAATGATAAAAAAAACGTCTAAATGGGTGTCAAATTTAACACCATGTTGTGGCCTTTGTTGCAACCATTGAAGGATAAGAGAAGAAGTTATGGATGAAAATTTGATTAAAAACCAAATTTGAGGGAACTTATTTTTGGAGCTTCACTAAGACAAACCATAAATAATGCTTAGCGATCGCTAGCCCTTATAAAATAAAAACATGTTCTGTACATAACATAGCATAAATAATGGCTAGCGACCGCTAGCACTTATAAAACATAAACATGTTCTAGTACATAACAAATCATAAATAATGGCTAGTAGACGTCAACCCATATAATGGATTCCAATATTTGATTTTTGGATTCTGATATATGGGACTTTGGAGTACATATAATTCCAATATAGGTGATTTTGGATTCCAATATATGTGATTTTGGATTCCAATATATGCAATATTGGAATCCGATATGTGTAATTTTGGAATCCAATATGTGTGATTTTGGAGTGTAGATAATTCCAATATTTGACATTTAGGAATCCAAAAATAGCAATATCGGATTCCAATATTGAATATATTTTTTAGTTGTTGGGATTGGAATAAGTCCCAATTTAGTGAAATAAGCATTTTAGTTATTTGGGTCATTTTCCATACTCATTTATTGTATCTACTTATTGTATTTACATGTTGTTCTAGATCAAATTAATTATCCAATATCTTATTTTTAGTTAATTAAGATCCACAAAATCAAATTACATTGCAAAGCCATTTTAGTCTTATAATCCTAATGCATCTAGTTCCTCTAAGGATTTGGTTCTAGTATAGAATAATCTTATGTAATCTTATGATTGGTGGTTCACTTGTAATATTATGAAAACCAAGTAACCTACTCCAATACCATTCTAAACCAAGATTTGATGGTGTAAAATGTATCTTCCCCTCAAGATGCATCTATAGGATAATCTGGAGTAATAAGATGTTTAAGAGCCATCAGTGATACTTCACTTGTGAATTGGTAAATGGAGGATTTATGAGGAGTCAATCAGATTCGGGGGATAAATAAAGCATTTTCTTTGAGCTTAGGCACAAACACTAGGTCCAAAAGAAGGCAAGTGGAGCAAAGTACTCTACCTCTTACTTCACTAAGTCTCGCATCCCCAACTCAGAATTCATTTGAAATTAGGAAAATTCATGCTTCAAAAAGTGATCCATGGCATATAATAAACCCGTAGTGCTCTCATGGATCCAAATAACATCGTGGAACCTCCAAATAAAGAGGTTACGTGTGATAAATATATTTCCCCTTCCAAGAAGAATCTGCAACTCAAAGGAAACCCATGGAATGTAGACATTTATCCATCCAAGGTGAATCCGTGGATTGAACAAACAACAAAGTAAATTTTCTCCCATCTATTGCAGAAGTCTTTGGGTATCCCTATCAACACTATAGAGTAGATGAAGAAGATAATTAAATATATCAATGTGGGAATCTCTAGTTATTTCTTGACAAAGAGATGTTTTACAATCCGCCATGGATAATCTTTTTACTGTTGCATGAATATCCCTTGGAATAAAAAAAGGTTGTGCACACTAATGCACCTTAGAAAAATTATGAACAACTAGGTAAGAACATGAAGCCACCACCTTTTTATGTATCTCTCATCATATAAAATAATCTACTTCATAATTTTATGATCAACTCGGGAGAAAGATGTTCAGTGATGCCCAAACAAATAGTAGAAAAACCTTGTATTGAATATGAGTTACTATCTAAAGGAGTGTTATAATTAGACGAACCATAGTGGTAGCTATTAGAGTAGTAAGATGTATAAGACTCACATTGAATGCATGTCCTAATTTCTCAATCCCGTAGGATATTTTCATCATTGATCTTCCACGCATATTTTCCTTGTTCCTCTCGAGGGATTTCACTACTAAGATTGATGAGATATCTATCGGTAGTTTGGTCTCACATGATTATCAAAACTAGATATGGAACCAAGGCTACCATTAGGTCTCAACTGATTACTACATATCATATAAATTCTTATGTTTCTAACACCATCAATGCAAAATAAATCGTGTTTTATTAAGATGATCACCTAAGTGTTCAAGAAGAAGATACTTGAATTACAGGTATTTAGATTTTCTACTTGATGAATGGGGAACTGAATTTCATGGTTATGATCCATACAAACAAATTTAAGTAGTGGTCCTTGGAATCTATTTTCCACATGAAGAGTATTCAATTGTGCCTAATGTTATGAAAGAAAAATAAAAAGATGATGACATTTGGAAAAAATTCTTTAATGCATCAAAAAGTATAGAAGGTTAAGGAGGATGTGTAGTACTTGAATCCATCTCATGTGTGAAGTATTACTCTACTTTCATATTCCAATTTAGGTGTTATAAAAATCAATAGATTATGAATCTCTAATATGTGTCTTGTAATGGGAAAAAATAAAAAAGTAAAAAAATTACAGACCTTTAGGAATAGTGAACTAGTTTTAAGTCAAGTCGAGGGGCTGAAAGTGGATAAGAATGACCTATTAAGAGCCTATAAGCATAGGGTATGGGACCTCCTAGAATATTTTGAAGCCTTCAATATTTTTTCCATCCCAAGGAAAGAGAATGAATCAGTGGATAGATTATCCAATGTAGGAGAAAAATTTTACATTGATGAAGATGTCAAATGGGATGGGTTGTGTATATATATCAAAGTAGTGGTGAGGTCTACTATACCATAAAATAACATAAATTGGAAAGTGTTTGAAAGTGATAAATATATTTTTAATTTGATTCAATAAGAAGCTAAGTTTACATAAAAGAATCAAGACACGCTAGAGTAGTAATATGGAGACAAAATTTTACAACATAGATAAAATAAATTTCCCAAAGGAATCATGAATTTAGAGTCCAGCTTTAATTTTGATGATCGATCGAAAGATAAAAAGTAAACATGACAGTCAAAGGTGAGGATTATGAATCCATTCTAGTTGGTGAAGATAAGTTTCTTAAGATTGGAAAGGTATGTACTCTACAATAAAAACATGCTTTTGTAGAACTTTTTCAAGAATTTACTGATGTATTTTCATGGAGCTATTAAGATCTTAAATGTTTTTATCCTAATCTAGCTCAACACACCATTAAACTAGACCCAACAACCAATCCCAATAGGTAAAAGTAGAGGCTTGTTAATCCTATATTAAGCCTCTTGTGGAACTAAACAATTTTATTAAGGTAAACATCATTTTCCCCATCATGGTTTGAAAATATAGTTCTAGTATGGAAAATAAATGTAGAAATAAGACTATGTGTTGATTTCATGGATCTGAATAAAGAATCCTTAAAAGATTGTTATTTGTTGTATCATATGGAGCATCTTTGTAATTGGTAGAAAATTATAAGAGGTTTTCTATTTTAGATGGTTAATCTAGCTACAATTAGATTATGGTGAAGCATGAAGACCAGTTCAAGATAAATTTTACCACCAAGTGGGGAACCTATGCCTACAATAAAATGCCATTTTTTCTATCTAGTGTAGGAGAAACCTTCCAAAGATACATGGATATGGAATTCATGGGATTGATCAAAAACATTATTCTTTTATGTGTATGATATCACCATGTTCTCCAAGGATTAAAATGACCATTTTCTCCATCTCAGATAGGTATTTGAAATATGTCTATATTTTAGGGTTTCTCTCAATCCCATGAAATGCATCTACCTAGCACATGAAGGTAAGATCATTGGATACATTATCTCTAAAGAGGGATTATACATTTATCTAGAAAGAGTGAGTGTTATATTGGCATTTCCATTACCTAGGCACAAGAAGGCACTATGAAGCTTCTTAGGAAGAATCAAATTTGTTAGGCATTTTGTTCCAAATGTTTCCAATCTTCTTTATCCATTGACATCTATGCTAAATAAAAACATGCCTTTTAAGTGGAAATTAGAGTTGAAGCACACATTTGAATCCATCAAATAAGAAATAAAAAAATATCCCACCCTTATCAATCTTGATTTCTCAAAGGATTTCACCTTGTATGCTTTAGGAGGTATGGATATAATATATTCCATGCTTGTAAAACTAAATGAAGAAGGTTTAGAATAACCTATTGAATTTTTATAAAAATCTAGAAGATTATGAGGTAAGTTGTTCATTTTTTTGAGAAATATGCTTTATCTATTATAAGGAGATTCAATAAATTCAAACATTTAGTGTTCAATAATAAGATCCATCTTATGATTTCACATGTTGGTGTAAAATATTTTCTTTTGAACAAGGATATGAATGAGAAAAGAGATGGTTGGATAACTAGAGTGATGGAATATAACATCGAGATAAAAGTGAATAAGATAGTCGAAGAAAAAAAAAAAATGTGAGTAGATGGATTCAAAACTGAAAAATTAGGATGAGGATGTTTTAGTGCTCCAACATGATCGAGAAGAACCCGCAGATGCTCTACATACCTATCGTTGGACCCATGACATAGTGCACTTTCTCAAGATAGGTCAATGATTGAAAAGCTTGACCAATACCAAGATAAGGTATTTCATACTTCAATCTATCCCCTTGTGCTCATTTATGCCATCTGTTTAGAAAATACAACAACAAATTCCTTTTAAGGTGTGTGAAAGAAAATCATATTGTGAACTTCTTACATGAGTTTTATGATGTCGCGCCTAGAGGTAATTTTTCTCCAAGACAAAGATTACTCAAAATAATGAAAGTTGGCTATTATTTTCGAGTGTCTTTTTTAGGGGTTGTTATTAATGGGTGAAAATTGTGAAAAAGTGTTCCTTTTTCATAAGTAAGGAAATCCTAGCAAATCCTCCACTCCACCCCATATATGTAGATCAAACATTCATGCAATGGGGTTTATATTAAATTGGAGTGATCTATCCACATTATATTTTGGTGCATAAGTGTATTTTTATATCCATAGATTAATTCACCATATGGATAGAGGAAATTTCTTGTAAGTAAATGAGGCTAACATCCTAGACTTTTATAAAGGGATTATAACTAGGTTTAGTGTTCCTTCCATAATAATATCTTATAATGATTTTACATTCCTTGGTACTAAAATATCTGATTAGGATCTTGAGAATGAAATATATTTGAGCACATCTTCAAATTACTACCCCCAAGGTAATGGATAAACTGAGTCAACAAATAATGATATTCTTAGAATCATTAGAATAACCATAGATGATAATTAGAGAGATTGGTATACAAATCTTAAATATTCTTATGGGATGATATAATCACTCCCAATAGGTCAAACAACAACTCACCCTTCAATATTATCTATTAGAAGGAAGATAATTTCTTGATATCTGTTGAATTTCCATCTCTAGAGCTCATCATCTAGTTTGAGATGTTTGAGGTTGAAGCCATGGAAATTAGATATACTAAGCTCGGTGAGTTAGAAGAGTTAAGAGATCAAGCCTTACAGAAATGGAGAAAATCAAGCTCAAATTAAGAATTACTTTAATAGGAAAGAAGTATCTAGAATATTTTAATAAGGAGATCTTGTCCTCAAATGGGACCAAGACAAAGCCAATCTAGGAAGGCACTCAAATTTTGATGTTATATGGAGCGGCCCATATATTATCTCGGGATGTAAGCCACACAATTCTTCCCGATTATCAAAATTGGATAGAAAAGAGCTCATGATCTTGGTCAATGGGATATATCTCAAACATTTATTTTGAAGAAAAGGTCCCACCTTAGATATATTATATTAGTTTTACCTCCTCTAAGTTTTTTTCAACACATTATTTTAGTTGTCGTATAGCTTCCATTTCCTAAGTTCTTTGCACATGTCCTAGTTTCTTCGGATGGAATTTTTGTTCAAGAGTATTTTGAAGACATTTTAATAATTTTTGGATTCATCATTGTTGATAAATTCCAATATCAGGGAGTATTTAAAGTTTTCATATTGGTTTTAAGTTTTATGACTTGCCTTTTTTATTATTGGTAAATAGTTTTGAAGGGACTATACCCTGTTTACAATGATGGCCTAAAAGCCAGATAATATACTAAGAAGCTCCACAAAAAGAAGGATCAGAATCCAAAATAGGCATTGAATCCACAGGTAACCAAAAAAGAGTTACATCATAACAACAAAATAGAGTGTACGCTGCAACAAAGCAGCAAAAACATAACAAAACAACAAAAACACGATGGAAGTCAGCATCTGCAACGAAGATCATCTTTACTTCTTGGCAGCTTTGTTGATTCTGGATTTGATAGTTTGCAAAGAGGTAAACAAGGCCAATGCCGTCATGTGAGTGGGGTCCTTAGCATCTAGATTTTTAATGGTCTGACTTCTTTCTTTATCCGTACCCCACAGAGTTTCTGGATCTCACTAAGAACAGATACATTGCGTACATGTTGTTCAAGGAAGTCACCAATTGCATTAAAAATTTCCATGCATGCTTAAAATTCTACTAATCATCTATCTAGCATACATATATCCCCATGAGTCACCAATTTTTTTTCTAAAATAACCCCTAGGCTATCTTGGCAACTTACAAATTTGATTTTGGACTTAGGAAAAATTTGTGTTCAAAATCCACGAAATAGTGAAACTTAGTGTTCTACGAGAATCAATGAACTCGGTGTTCAATAAGTTCTCCTAAATCACAGTATAAAGGAGTTTGATCTCATAAATTAGGAATATTTTTGGTGGAGTTAGTGCTTCACATAGTTTTTTAGACCTTCACAAAGATCGAGATAAGTATATAAAGGGTTGAAGGTGGGTCAAAGAACCGTGGGATGTACATGCTTGCAAAATGTTGGAAAATAAGCTAAGGACATGATCCACATAGAAAAATTGGTAAATAATCTTAGTGCTTCATGGCATAGAAAAATAGTTTTACACAAAATTGGAAAAATTTGGTGTTCCCTGTAGTTAGTAACAATGCAATAGAACAAAAGATGAATTCCACTAAGCATAATCCACGATACACTTAGGACAAGATGAGAAGATATTTATAGAAAAGGAAATGAAATTTTGATGTGACTAAGGTTGGAAGCCATGAGACACTAAATTAGTGCCCCATTGGTTTCCCAAGTATAGTGTTCCATGGGTTCTCACAAGCCGTGGAACAAGGGAATATGATCGTGGGTCTAGAAATTTGCATAATGAATAAATAGAACTCTATATAATGTGGAAGGGAGGTTTAGTCTACAAAATTCTTAGAGAGCCATGGAACATTGGAAAGGCCACAAAATAAATAAAAATTCAAAGGAACCCATGAAACATTGGAAAAGCCACAAAATAAGGTGGAAATAGTTTTTGGCATTAACTTTCATTCATGAAGCTCTAAATTTGAAGAAACTAGTGGTATTCAAACTGTCTCTTCAAGGGATTTAGTTTTACACAAAATAATTCATAAATTGGATGAAATTTTAGGGTAGAAAAGTAAAACAAGGAAATGGTAGGATAAAAGCGCAGATTCTAGTCAAATAGGGCATCTTACATGGCATCAATATGAATTTAATGTTTAATGGATCCCATGCTTTTGTCTACAAAGTCTAATAGTGTGTGTAAGTAAGAAATAAGTATTCCCATGCTCAAAACAATATACAAGATGGAGATGGTTCCTTGGTGGGTGAATTTCATTCATTAATCGAGTTGACTTTGCATTTTCCTCCCATATCTCTCTTCCCCATTCTCATATTCTATAAATGTAAGTGTTTAGTCATGTTGCATGGGTTCATTTCTACCAAATCTGCATGTTTTACCTTGGAACAATGCCTTTTTATGCCTTCAGACTTATGCAGCTTTACATTTTACATTAATTCCCTATGCTCTACTTTATAAACATGGTGTATACTTATTAAATACAATACATCTATGATTTTTTCCCTTACAATGCTCACTATTTTTGTTGACATCTACCCTCTTGTTTTCATTAAGTTTTATTCATTCATGTCTTTAAGAACATTATATTTCCTTTATATTTATACACATGTAATTGTTCTATGTATTTTTAGTTCGCTTTGAGCCATGTATTAGTGTTGGTGCATCACCATTCTTTCTATTTTCATCTTGTTTTCCCTTATGTCACCCATGATCATGTATGTTTTATATTTAGCTTTAGTTTTAGTTACTGAGTTTAGGTAGTTTAGGTTAGTTTGTGTTGAGCTATGAGAAAAGGAACCAACATTCTTTGGATCTTTTTCTAAAGGAGAAAAGTCCCACACTTAGAATACAACCCCATTTTAGCCAAAGTATTTTGTCTTTCATGATCAATATAAGATTAATACTTCTACTATCTAATAAATATTAATGTGGTCATCATATTTATACACCTCCCATCATGGAACTCTTATGAATGAATATGTTTGTTTGTGTGTGTATTTTTGTTTTGGTGTGTGTGTATGTGTGTGCACACCAGATCACACATGTGCGGGTGCATGTGTGTGTGTGTGTGTGTTTACGCACGTGCATTTGATACAAAAATACATTCAAAAAGACCCTAATTTATAGGAAAAATATCATATAAAATTTATTTGTAACATAAATGATACATAGTAGTCAACACAAGTTAAGGAAAATCATGATTTAAAAATTAAAACATAGCTAGGATGGAACTTTCCATGCAATACATGAATTCATTTAAATGTGATAAAATTTAAACATGCATCTAATGACTACATTTACCATGAATTCATCCCCATGCACATGAAATTTCCTAAATAACCTTAAAATATATTTATTAAAATTTTAATTCCTAGAAATTAATGACCCAAGAGGTGAAGGCATATAATTGAAACTTTTTAGATTAAAAATAAGAGTAATAATCTATGTACATGACCCATAGATCATGGATGTTTCTAGATTTCATTGATCTTGTAAATGAGCACCCTCTTTATAATTTTTTAGTTTTTCTTAAATGTAGTGAATATACCTCAAATTTGATACCATTTCAGCTTGGAACTCACTCAAATTTGAAATCAATTGACCCAAAATATTGACATGAAGATATTTTACTTGAACGTTTTAGTGAAAATAAGGTAATTTATTTTTCCATCTTAGATAGTCATTCAGGTTGACAATTTTTGAAAATCCCAGTTGTTTCCTATACATAAAATAATGGTCCTAGATTAAATTCACAAGGTAGGAATTCATATAAAACATAACAAAATATATTAATGGTGATTAGAGAGGTATTTAGGATATGTTATTAAAGAATTTAAATTAGACACAAGTGTTAACACACCAACTAATCCTAATTATTTGATTTATTAAACTATTGGCATAAAATCATTTTAAATCCATTACAAAAATGGCTTGTTGCATTTTTAGGTATCAACATTTTCCCTCACTATAAACTAGAAATGAAATTCTTGTTTAAACTAAAAATAAAAAGGATAACCAAAGAATATTTTGTGGTTGTTATAAAATATTTTAATATGTCATTTTTCTAACGTTGTATTTAAATAGTATATGAATCTACAAAATCGGTGGTGCATTATATATTAACACTTATTGATAAAAATAAATACATGATATAAACATCGATAATGTTATTAAAATAACTAATAAGTAGATAAAATATGAAAATACATTACATTGAATAGAGTATGACATATTTGTTTACTAGATAAATGCATTCATGTTATCATCAATTATTTCATAGAAAGGATGGTTTTCTATTATTTGATTTTGTTCTTGGGAATGGGAGGAGGAGAGGGAGGAAGGAGAACGAGTTTGAAATCTTTAACTAAGAAAAATACTTGGGGAAGGGGAAAAAGGTTTAGATGAAGGATATGGAGATAGAGAAGGTTAGCAGGGAGATGGGGATGGACAAGGGGCATGTGAACCTACACAGATTCAAGAAACAAAGGATCCTTAACCCACGTGGTCAAGGGTGGTCTCTATGCAAATCCCACGAGTTGAAAAAGAGACCATCCAAGTAGAAGTCACACATCAAATAGCTAAAAGTTGACACCATTTCATGGTTCAATAAAATTTCATAGGCAGAGAAATGGATAGAAATATATTAGCCTTGATCGGAAAATTTCATGGGCCACGACCCAACGTGGATGTGATAAGAAGATGGGCATGGAGAAAATGGAAACCGAAAGGTAACATGGAAATTTCTTTACTAACTAAAGGTTTTTTCCTTTTCCATTTAAATAACATGGAAGATTGTAATCTGTTCAAATGGGAGGACCTTGGTTTTTAGGAACCATGGGTCATTTCTAAAAAGGTGGATCCTAGGATTTGACCCAGATAGAGAAAATATCAATGTCATGCCCCTATGGGTCAAACTCCTAGGATTACCCCTAGAGTTCTGGGAAGAAGAGTTTCGACCGGTGTTGCGAAAATATTTAGGCTCATTCTTTGGCCATCAATGGAGCAACCAAATCTAGAACCAGGATCTCCTTCACTATATTATGTATTAATGTGGATCTTGAAAAAGAAAAACCTAAAATATTCACCATTCATTTGAAGACATGTAGCTGGAAATAGACATTGAAATATGAGACATCCATTGTCAAATGAAAGAAGTGCAATAAAATGGGACATAATATCAAAGCGTGCCCAAAAAATGTTAATGAAGGCCATACAAGGGAACTAAGAAAAATAATGCAATGGAAAGAAAATCATAATGAAGATAGAGTGTAGTGAAAAGAATCGAAGCAAAGGAAACAAATAAGACAGGTAAAAAAAAGATGAAAATCAGTATATGGATAAAGAAAATCCTTTTGCATGTCTTGGAACACAAGAACAAGATTCACCAGAATGTTTTGAGAAAACCCGGATAAATGAGCTCCTTATACCATTCATAGAAATAGAGGAAGAGGATAAAATACAGAAGAAATATGAAGAGTCATTAGAAATGGCTTAGGAAGAATCAAGAGAAGCAACAGAGAAGAGAGACAAAAAAACAATACATCAAGATCGGGAAAAAGTTAACAATAGAAGACAAGGAAGGATTGGAAATAGTTCCAAATGAAGAAAAAGACCCAGGCAAGGATCAAATCAGAAGAAGAGTGAGGAAATCAATATCATAGTGACCCCCATTAAAGGGAAAAGCAAGACCCTAGAATCCTCATCCTCTAAAACCCCCAAAGATGATGTAGGGGGATGAACAACTAGAGGAAAGTTGTCTAACAAAGAGGAGAAAAAAGAACCATAGAAAAGGAAATTGCAGCAGGAAAGAAAAAAAATTTGGACTTCAAAGGGCCCAAAAACCTCATAAGATTAACATAAGAGGCCTTAATGGAAAAGGTAGAAAATAAGTACAATCCTCTATTATTGCACTTTGTTTGTTTTTGTTAAATCTCGATTGTTCATGTATTGTTTTATGGCTGGTTTTGGGTTAGTTTTGTGTTGTATACTACAACGGTTTTGATGTGTGTTTTAGTATTGACTCGTGAAATGTATATGTTCATATATGGATTATAGATCCTTATTGTAACAAGGTAGGGACCCTTCCGAAACCATCATTTTACCAATAATAAAAATGTGATGTTTGTATAAATTATACCTTCCTCCTAGCTATAAAGATGAATCAAGAAAATTGAGCAATATAAAATGCTAGTATTGAGATATTGTTAGAGACAAACTATTATAATGAGAAAATAAAGATGTCACCTATTATTTTTGAGACAATAAAGAAATCTAAATAATATAAATTGATTATTTTAAAAGTTCAAGTAATTGAATAGCAAACTTATTTAATTTTAAGTAGTTCAAATGTGTGTAATAAAAATATTTAATCAATCCATTTAGGATTTTATCTTGATTTCTCTGGGATCAAAGCATATAAGTGTGTCCAACTTTGTGGACAAATATATTTTAAAAATTGACTGGTAAATAAATCTTTAAAAATAGTTTTAATAAATAAACAATTGAATCAAATTATGGATGCACTGCATCTTTGTATATTTAAGCTCTTAAAAATATTTTTGGTCATTCTATATGGGTGTTTTCAAGTTTTGGATGTAAAATGTGTTTTTTTGATACTACAAAAATGAAAAAAATGGGACATGGTTATATTCTTTGATCATGTGTTTACTTTCTTGATTAATTCATGAAATCATTTTTCCTATAGGAGGAATATAAAGCTTTATTAGAAAAAGAATGTACCTGTGATTAGGGGAAGTGCATGTGATCAAATACTCATAAATAGTATGTATGATGCCCCCAGTTTGGGGTAGTTTGAGATGTTGTAGTAATGTTACCCACCAAAACATATTATTGGGTGTATTCATCATGTGAAACGAGTTTAAATTTTTCATTTTTCATGATTTAAGTGATAAATGTAGATGTCATGCTAATAATGTAGCATTGTTTGAGTAGACCACACAATGACTATAAATGATAGTCATATGATTAAAAGAGTTAGTGATTAGAGTCTATAATATTTTAAAAGAGATAACAATTTTTAATAATCATGTCATATAAAGATACTAAGTTTGAAATATCATGTCATAAGCATATAGAAATATATTCCCATATGATGTTATATATTGTAGAGTAGTCAAAGTATTTTTTATTGTATGATCATATGTTAAATTGTGAGAATATTGTTTTTGACCCATGTGAGGGGATATTAAATATTATGTTTAAATATATTAAGTGAGGAAATATGTGTAATATTAAAATATACTTAATTTCTCCCCAACCAAGGGTGAGATAATTGATAAGATTAGTATTTATTTATCTAACGTCTCTAGTAGAAGATACACACATATTAAGAGAATGATAGTTTTATGTAAGATATAATAAATTAAGGTATTAAGGCCAACTAAATATTGATAATATGAATTAAATGGTTTTATGGAATGATTATTATAGAATAAATTTCAAATCTATAATGTTCAAGTCATAAAATAATCATGTAAGAGTGAGAATGATTGTAGGGATGTAATTAAGAGAGTATAGTGTGAAGGGGTTTAATAAATGTATCAATATTATGTAAGCATGAAAATTACATAAATGATGATAAATAAGGATAGTAACCTATAAATATTAGGGATTTAATAGATGTGTCATGATATGATATGTATTAATCTTATATGCATAATTTTTATTTTTAACAATAAGAGGTGTGTGAGCCATAAAGAATGAATCATATAGCCCATGTTTAGAATAATATTATGACATGTAGGATTAATTTTGATTTTTATAATAAGTATCTATTACAAATAAGAATTTTATTATATGAAAAGTGTGTGGTATCAAATAAAGGACACATATAATAGCCATGTGATGCTACAAGATAAATAAAAAAGCATGCAAGATCGGTAATAATAGATTATCTAATAATAACTAAAGATCCATTCATATTATTATCCCAAAACTATGCATGTCACTTGATCAACCACTCGTCCCAAAATAGCTTTGCATGTATTCCAAGTTTTCATGCCTCTGCGTGATCCGCACTCAACCCTGTCTTTAGCCCATCCATACAAAAATGACTAAGTACTTAAATCCATACCTTCTTGGGCATGACCTCTTTTGCTACACTTTTGTGCACACCTACATTCCCTATGTCCATGTAACCAAACCTTATGTGCCTTCGGTTCTCGTGGCTGTAATTTATTAGCCCAACATTACCCCACACTTGTTTCATTTCTACCCCAAAGAATGGGTAATCATGCCTTATTTCTCTGAAAACAAAGACTAAGGAATAAAAGAATTTTTGTACATAATGAATGAAAAAATAATAAAAATAATCTAGTGCCCTACTCACCTGAAAGTGGTATCAACTCAGGATAGTTACTCTTTATTTCTACCTCCAGCTCATTCCAATCACCGAGTGCCTTATTTGTTTTGTCAGGGATGTCTGCAAGTACCCCTTCTCTCTCATCTATATTCATATTTTCACCTTTGTTCTACAACACTCTATGAACATTGGCCAAACTTCATACCATCACATCCATATGCCATGCTATGAGTTTCCCGGTTTATTTGGTATTCTCCTTGTGAGGGTCTTGGGCTACTATAAGCACATCAAACTTTTTTGCTACTAAAGTGAGCCTCTTCTTGTACCCAAGTGTCTCATTTTTCTTTACTTCAAGTAATGCATTATCTTCCACCTTATTCCTTTTCTTAATTATTGCCTCATGATCTACACACATTTTCAATTCCAAATCTACCTTTTTCATCTCATCTTTCAAGGTCTATAGTAAGGACTCATAACTTGTTATCCTACGCACAATTTTTGCTTTAGTTATTTCTACCTATGTAGCAACATCCTTTTGTTTTTGAATCCTCATTTTTCCTTCATCCATCACCATGTGAACCAATGTGCATAGGTAATGCATAGAGGATGGGAACCTTTCCACCAATCTATCTTTCAAATGTAGCCTTTCTTTCAAAATCTCATCAACAATCTACTCTGTCATAACAAGCATCACACATGCATTCACCTTTGTCATCTCCTTTTCTTATATTGGGCACTTGATCTCTACTTCTTTATCCTTTATAATGTCTAATAAATCCCAAATACTTTCCTCCTTGTCAATAGTTCTACGCAAAAGCTCTGTAGATACCTTCATTAATGCATTAATCACCTCGCTCATTTGAAAATTGAGTTAACTTGACTATTACATGGTGAGAATATGGTTCTTCTTAATTTTTGTGACACACATGATTCTTCACACATGTCAAAATCAGGATCATCTATGTGAGTTTGCATACTCCATGAAAATTGTTTCGAGGTAGGTGTGGCTGCCATCTTTGGATCCATCAACTCCCAGCCATAAATCTCCTTGGGTTCTAAGGTACTTTGGAACCTAGCGTGAATGATCTTGGTAGGATCATTGATATAACTAGCTATAGGAGTTTCATACACTTCTCCATCCTTATCTACCTTTGAATGCTTACCTTTCAGAATATGCACTCCCACATCAAGCATTGGTCCTTCACCGGTATTCATATCAGTAGGTGTGTCAGATGGTTTTCCCTTATCTTCACCCTTTTTTATATTATTATCACTAAAACCTACTTCATGTTCCTCCAACCCCTTTACATCATGTTTTAATTCTTCATCTTGAGGTTCCTCTATATCCTCAATGCTAATAAGAGTTTTTTGCGCACTGTCTTTAGATTTTTCACCCTCACTATCCTTAGTGGGGATGTACATGTGCCTTATTTTCTTCTTTGGTTCTTCCTTCACAAGAGAGTTTCTATACGACCTCCTTGGTGGTTGTGATGGCCCCACGCCCTCAATACTATCCTATATTGCTGATCCTCGGTGCCCTCTTTTGAACCTATTCCTAAAGTTCATGTTCCTACCCCTTCTTCTTCCTCACCTTCTTCTTTCCCTAGAGGATTTGGCTCACAAATTCACTTCTCTCCTACAATTTCATACTTTATCCTACCATGTTCCATGCCACCATTTTCTTATTTCAATTCCTCCTTGTCTTCTTCTTCATCATCAAGGGGAAAAGTAGACTCCTCATCCTGTAATGTGCCCACAGTATGTTTCCCCTTGGGAAATTCAGGGAGCTTGAATTCATTCTCAACATATTTTCCATTTTCCAACTTGGGCTTAAGGTAGATGTATACCTTAGTCATTCCAACCTTCCCAATTTCCAAGCTTATAGAATTGATACTAATATCATCTAAAATCAACTTCTCAATGTAAGTAGACTTACTTGGGTAGACATATGTATTTATGAGTGTATGATAATCATAGTCCATTTTATCTGCATTGAATATCAACCTACACATGTTGGAAAACATGTGTACATATGCTTGGAAGTGACACACTTTGTGAAGGCATATGGAATTTTGTACCACGGACTCCACTTTCCATCCTTCATGCCAAAATACCCTATGCAAAAATGTTGGTAAACAAAAACTGAGATTATTTCTCTAATACTGAAGGAATATTTTTGGGTATTCTCCATTCATATTCAAATGTAGTGCACAGGCTCTCATACTAGAGTTTTATCCTCTACTTGTAGGGTCCACTCATGGATCCATCACATGTATAATTTACAAATTTGTCTGCAAGGGACCTCTTTTCTTCAGGGTATTGCCAAATGTTATCTTTTGGACCATTAGGCATTCCAATATCTTGAAATACAATGAACAAAAGGATGGTGTTAAAAATTATCTTATCCCCTTGATACACCTCTACAATGATAGTCTCAGCAATGAAGTTAAACAAATTATAGATGAATCCTTTTGTCATCTTCTTCGCAACATACAACCACATGTTGTTAACTTGTGACCAGTGCTCTTGATTTTTTAGCTTGGTGAGGAGGTACACTACTTCTTGAATAACAGGTTATTTTTTTAACTTACATATATCCATTACATGCCCTCCTTCACATAAAACAACACTTTTCTAGTTTCTTGTACACACTCTTTATCGGTAAGATCACTTTGGTAATCTAGGTGCTCGAGATCCTTAATCTTTTCAATCTACCAATCATGCACATCTTATGTCTCATTTGATGCCAAACATAGTAAAATAAGCCCTCATGAACTCAGATCATCACCCACCGATAAAGCTTGATTGGTTTTCCAAAGAATGGTATCTCATAGAGTCGTAAAACTCCCACATTCGATAGGTGCTTCTCCCCTACATTTTCATATATTGCCATTTAATTTTCTATTTGTAGAGATGTTTTTACCACCAACAACTTATCCAACTCATCCATATTGTCCTTACTCCTATGATTTTAGTCACTCACTTTACTCTGCCTAATGTGTGACTCCCAATCACGGCCCATAAACACACTTTTTGGGTACTTGCATCTCGAAAATTAACTTTTGAGGGTATCTTCCACCTCCGATTCTACTTATTTTTTCTTCTTGCTCCTTGTAGTCACTCCAGGTTCTCACTTCGGTGCCATAGTGACTATAAAAGAGTGTTCTTGCAATCAAATCGAGCTCTCTAGCTTAACTCTATAATCCCAAGCTTAAAACTCATATGCCCTAGCTTCATATTTGAACCCTAACTTGTCAATTTACTTCCTCGCATGCCTTTGTTTTCTCAAAAACTCTCTCTAATGGAGTACCAACTAATCACATGCACAAATCCATTTAGTTCAATCTCTATCCCGATTACTCTTCACAATTTCTCTCTTAACCTACTTGACAACTCGCTCTTAAGATCGCTCTTCAACTCGCTCAATTTTTTCACAATGTAAGGTGATAATAATAATGCAAGAAAAACCTTTCATAAATTTCACAAATTCCTCTGTATTTATTTCTCTTTACCTACCACCGTATTCATCATTAAATGGTGTTTCTTTCCTTTTTCCATGTTGATTTTTTTGCACCCCAATCATAATCTCTCGGCATGCCCACTGCTTCTCAGCCAAAATTCCCTTATGCATTCCTTCATGCGTTGAAGTGCCTATCCAATGTGCCTTAAACCAAGTTTTTTCCATTGCTACAACCTACCTCACATTACACTATGCATCCATTCTTCCACACGTGGTCTTTATTCATGAGAAATTATTCTTTATCCACACCCTTACTTCAAGCACTGCACACAATATTTCTCAATGCATACCTATCTTCCATAGAACATTCAAGCTTGACCCATTTATCTTGTATATGCTCCACCCTAAACTAAAATAATGCATAGTCCTCTGCATATGAATTTAATATATAATAATCGGCTTCCGGTGCACAAGTGCACTTATATGACAAAGAAAACACAAAACTAAATTAAAAAGCATAACAATACGTTGAAAGAAACACATATAAAGGAAATTTAGTAAATGAAATCTAATCTAAATGGCAATACCACCTTATTATAAACACCAAAAATACTTACTTATAGTAGGGCTTCATCCTACTCCCATTGAAATAACTAGGAAACTGTTTCCCATCTAGTGCCTATAGCTGGCAAGAACTTAAATCAAGTATATAAGTCATAACATAGTCCCAACCAATGCACTTGGAAATTTCCATGGTGGTACAAAAACTTTGAATTGTATAAAATAACTATATGTCCAATTTCAAGCTACTTAAATTTAATATGTCTATCATGTCATGCCTTCTTTTTGACCTTTTCTATCTTCCGAATCCATCTAGAAATGGCACACCTCTCATCCAAAAAAATATATTTTTCATCCGATCTTCAAGTTCCTGCTCATCATTTATCCCTCCCCGTGCATGCAATATGCAAGGAAGGTAACATGAATTCTACTGGTAAAATAGCCTCCATACCAAACACCAGCTAAAAGGGTGTGGCCTTATTCAACCTCTTATAGGATTTCCTATATGCCCAAAGTACATCAAAGACTTTATCATCTCGATCCTTTCTTCCAACATCACAAATCTTTCTCAACGTATGTCCCAATGTATTGTTGAAAGCCTCAATAGTTCCATTAGCTTGTGGGTGATAGGGTGTTGTTTTATGGTGTGCCACCATAAATTTTTCCAATAGTATCCTGATAGTCTCATTAAGAAAATGAGTGCCGCTTATCACTTGTTAGACTTAGTGGACATCCATATCGAATAATTATGTTCTCCCATAAGAACCTTGTTTCTATAGCTACCATGTAATCCTTTATAGGCACCGCTTTTTCCCACCTTGTAAGATAATTTGTACAAGTTATAATGTAGCGCGATCCAGTCCTACACATGGGTGGGGAAATAGGACCCACAAAGTCAATTTCCCACTTTTCAAAAGGTTTTGCACTATTAATAGGCCTCAAAGGAATCTCATCTCTATGCTCAAGATTTCCAAGGCACTAATAATGATCACACGCTCTACCATATGCTTTACAATCCTTATACAATGTTTCCCACCATAGACCAACCAACAAGATCTTGTGTGTAGTAGCATCTCTAGCATAATGACCACTTGCAATCCCACCATGATATTCCTCTATAATAACTTTGTGCTCATGCTCAAGTACACACCAAAGGTAAAACCTCATCTCATCCTAGTTTGTATAAACAATCACCGATCAACATGTAAGGTGCGACACAAATGATAAGCTGATTCTTCTCTATACTCTTTATTCCTTCGGTTCCATGCCATTCTGGAAAAATATAGCAATATATTCTAAGTTGGAGGGCATGTGGTTCAATCTAAAAGTTTTTCATCTAGAAATGTATCCTCAATACTCTATGTCTCCTCATCTAAGTTAATCCTTGATAAATGATCTAGTCCTAAGTTACTCTTGCCTAGCTTCACCACTACTATTAAGTCAAATTCTTGGAATAAGAGAATCCACTTCCATATGCACCCTTGTAAAATGGGGTTTTTGAAAAATAATTAAGTGCCATGTGATCTGTATAAAATATAAATAGAGTTGCCAACAAGTATTGCCTAAACTTATGTGGTGCATAAATCATGAACAATACTTTGTGCTCTATAGTTTTATAGTTTTGTTTAGCTTTGGGTTAATTTCTTGCTTGAAAAGAAAATACGATGATCAATAATACCCTCTCCATGCTAGGCTATTACTGCACCAATGGCCATGCCAAAGGCATCCACATAGACATGAAATGGTTCGGCCCATGAAGGAAAGTGTAGAATAGGCGTAGAAGTAAGCCTTTCCTTCAATGTTTCATGATAGCCTCTAGAAATAAGTCTTGGAAGTCACGTAACATCTCAATTATCTTTGAAATTTTTGATTCAAACCAATAATATCCAATGATGGCCTCCTCGGGTTCTACATTTTTCAAAAAATTTACCTTCTTGGTTTTCATAGTTTTATGATACACGTGCACCTTCTCATCTACACCATCTAAGACCTTGTGCGTACCCATAGTATGATCAACATCCGATTTTCCACTTTCTCATCATGAATCATGTAAACCAACTTACCTTTCTCTTTTTCTAGGAAAGCACACCCAATTTTTTTCTTCATATGTCTCTCCTTCTTTAAAGCACACCTCCAGATTTGACTCACCTACTAATTCTTGAATAAGCTCCTTACCCTTTGCACTATCTCCCATAGTCATGTGCTTCATAACTTGTAATGCCTCATTCACTGGAGGTTTAGTAGAAAAATATTCGAGGGTATAAATCATACCTATAATAATTTATTTTTAATTCCCAATCTTTTGATTTAATTCCGCATAAACATACCATACACGCGTGTAGCCACGCAAAGTGAAGTAGAAATTGTGTACCCACAAAGTGAAGGTGGTAAGGCCTCCTACCCCTCTATCCAAAGTATCTCACACTTTTGAATGTGATGTGAAGTAGAATCATTCCCATGAAATTCACATTTCTTGGTAGGTGCATTGCTCCTAAGAAATCTAGTAGAGAAGGTGATTCTCACCTCTCACCACTCTAAAAGACTTTCTCTATGTGCAGTCCACTAATGCACCGATATCCCACGTAAGGTATATATAAGTATATTTCTTCTTTCCATGTGATCCTTCCACCGAAATTCCATAGCACGTAAAAATACATTAGGATTTCCTTCACCTATGTACCTTGGTAGTTGGTTGTTTCCCAATCACCTAACACAATGTGGTCTAATTACCCGAGTAATCGCACTCTTCATTTCATGCCTAACCATTTCATAGGTCCCATGCACCCATTTGTCACAAGAAAATCTAGTTGTATCACTTATATATTATGTGTAATCCCATTGAATAACCCCTTCTTTTGATGGCTTAAGAACCTCATAATCTCTAATGGTGTTGTAGACACAAAATTTGGGTCACACTCCCTTTAGTCTCCTTCAATTAATTAATGTAACACATTTAACTAGTCATGACCTCTTCATCCCATATTAATATTCATTCTCACATTATTAATTAATTTAATAATCTTAATCAAGTTAATTTCATCCTCACACCTCCACCTCATCATTATACCTCACCTGGACCCATTCAAGGGGCATTTAACTCATAGTGACCAAGTCATCACTCTCAACACTAAGTCGTCACTCCCAGTGCTGAGTCACCACTTGACCTAACTAACTAAGAATTATTATCAAACCTAATTGGACTTATTATTTGACCTTCCTACCTTTTCTAACGAGAAATCCACTTCCCTACGTGGACTCAACTTGGAAAACATGCCACATCTGGGAATATCTTCCTATTTTTTTGATAAAAGGGACAAATTCACCCTAAAAGAAAAAGAGGTTTTCCTCACCGGCCGCTTACCTAACCACCATCGGTCACCTTATATACATTTTCAAAAATCTTTACATGGGTTGGTAATTCAATTATTCGAGCCTTATTGTATTCAAGTGTGAATCTTCAATCCCTCCTACATTCGATGACAAACAAACACAACCAAAGTGCAAGAAAATCACCTGGTTCTCCTTACAAAGTGTTGGAATACTCACTAGAGCACACAAGTTGTACTTTTGCGGCACTGGACCTAGGCACCTCTTCTTTAATCAACCACCAACCACTTCCACTCACAATATCTGCAACATACCTAGTAAGTATTGTGATTTTATCATTTGTTCTTATTCAAGTATAGATATTTTGTTTCTTTTTGTATTTCATTCTTTCCATTACCCGTATATCACCTTCTTCTCACCAACCCACTATTCAAACATCCCAAGCCTTTAAACACTTTCCAACCTCCTTTTCAACATACCTAAGTTTTCTTAACAATATTACAACCTTATCAACACCCCCTTCACTCTCTGTGAAATCATAGAGAGGTTTAAACTCTCGTTTTTAACATTTGAACCAAATTTCCCCTACCAACACTAGTTAGCCAACCGTCATCATTTTATCTCCTATACCGGCATTGTCGACAAATTGATACCCGTCTCTCGAGACTATAAATTTTTCCTATAATAATGAGTTAACAACTTCCCAAAACAGCTCAAAACCTTGCCTAATTTCACCCAAACCTCACCTATAGCCTCTAGCTACACCTACAAACCCAAACCAACCCATTAATCATTCGGATTTAATTCTAACCATTTCCTGTTGAGTTAAATTAACTTGTTGTATGTTAATAAGAGATACCTAAATCTTATCAACTACAATAGGAACTATTATTTATTACATTAAATTGTATTAAACAGAGGATTGAAAGCCATTTGAGGAAGCATTACGCTTCCCGGATCTACCCTTGCTAGGCTCCCTCTGACTCTTGCTATTTAATACTATTTGGTGGTCTTGTTTTGTTTCTTATATAGGTCATTCCTCCTAGCCAAAGGGAAGCTCACACAATTAACTTGGATCAAAAGTCTACAACACGCGCATTCTACCTTCCACCTTCACCTCACAAGTATTCCTCCTTAACTATTTTACCTTCTATCTATTTCATCCTAGAAAGCATAAAAATTATTGGTGAAACATTTTGGCACACCTGGTGGGACCCATCTGGGGTTTGTTGCATTTTTCATTCCTAGGGAAAATCTTGTGTGTCTATTTTCATTTGAAACAAGTTCACATTAAGCTTCTTCTTTGGAAATATTCTTTTCTTCTGATTGTCTCAATGACACTTGTTTTTCAGATTAAAAAGAACTCTTCTTTCTTTTCTTGCATTGCACTTAGTGAAAGTCATACCCTTAACCTCTTCATAATTTGTTCTCATTGAATATAATTTTTGGTTTTGGGTTTTAAAACTCATGCACTTGAATTTTGAGTTTTTTGCATTATAGCTCATCTAAATTATGGGCAACCTATATGTTGGAAGTCATACCCACCTGATGGTTGAAAAATTTAACCGTAGCTCACATTTTTCACACTTTCTATACCAAATAACTGAAAAAAACTATATAGAATTATTGAACAACGCCTTTCCCGAAAGAAGATATCAACGATAAAATGATCGAGAGATTGAAAATGGGCTCTAACTGGTTTCTCTCTCCAGTCATCATCTCAGAGAAGGATCTCCCACGCCAAAACTTACCTAAAACTAGCCATAGTTTTTGTATTTTTTATAGGGCACCTTTGTTAACCAAAAATTCTATCCTGCTTACAGTCAATCCTAAATGGCATAAGCCACAACATAAAATCTACAACTTAGGATTTCATGTTTGTTAGATTTTTTTCTTCTTGTGTTTTGAGGTGTGAGTTGCATTTCTTCATTCTTTCTTATCCTTTTATGCCCCACATCATGACTAGTGTATTCTAGTTTTATTCGGGTTTATTAGGACTCCTCATAGTAATACTCAGTCTCTGGGTTGGCCCTTTTATTTTCACTAAATAACCAAAAATTAATTTTTCCTTCTCTTCCTAGATTTCACAATCTTCGATATCACCAACTAACACCATTGGTTACATCATGTCACTACCATGGGTTAACCGACCTACACCAGCTTTATGCTTTTTGGGTTATTTTTACCAATATAGTATTCTCCACCTTTTTGTTCTTTTCGTGTCTTTTTCTACCATTTTATCACACATTTAGGTCTTTTATATCATCTTTAGAGTCCAGGTTGACCCATTTTTCACCTTTCATTTCTAGATCTTTGAGTCTCTTATTTTTCACAGTAAATGACATTGGTCTGAGATGACTAGCAGCGGTTACCCTCATACTGGCATCGGTTACCCCAACCAACGTCGGTCTCTGTATTCTGATTTTCCAATCAGAACAATGATCTAATCACTCATTTTAGACTAATTTTTCCCCATTACTTTTGTGTTTCTGGATCATTAGAAAATCTTAGAATACCTGTTCTATCCTCAGTCACATGATTTTGACTCATAAACAAGCTAAAAATCTTGTGTTTCATGCTAACCGCCAACTGTTCCCACCTATCCCATCGTCCCCTTCAATCTCATCACTTATGGACCCCAATCAGGCTCTTGTCATACCCACTAGTGATGAGGAGTTCACGAGACTCCTTGATCACAACCCCACCACTCTGTAGTACTATTTCACTCATTCATCTACCCATGATTCATCAGGGAAGCTTATATATGGAATGCCTATGTCCATTCCTCCTACCCTCGCACCCACTTCTACATCAGCTACTACTAGCTTGGCCTTACCCTCTTCCACCTTACCACCTGTGGTTTCCCAGCTTGACCCTACATCATTGATATTTGTTGCACCTATGACATCTATCATGCCTTTGACATCTTTCACTCCTACAATGTCAAGCATGACTCTATCAACCATCTTGAGTGTAGGTATATCTATACCTGCCACCTCTCATATACCTATTACATCTCAGCCACCAATGGTGACGAAAACCCATACTCCATTCTAAAACATTGTCCTCTCCATCCCACAGTATCTTAATTTGATTACTACAAGAGTCTTTACATCCACTCCACCTACCTACACTTATCACCAACAACCCCTATTTCATCTACCACTTATTCAGGATACTTTCCATCTATATATATTTCATCTTACATTCCTTCCTCACAATTTTTGTACTCAACACCACCACATACTAGAATTATGCTCACGCCATACATACACACTCATCTACCCCCTTATACTGTAAGGGGTGTCCAATCATCATAACCTACCAATGATCTCATAAAATGATGATGGACATGATGATGCATACATTGGAAGCATCTCTCTCGCTCACATAACTCTCGACATACGACGAGATTTGCAATGAGCCCATTCACCCGTCCATTCCAATTCATGCATACCCTCCCCATTGGGAAATTCCTAAATTCAACTGATTCAATAGTAAAGAAGACATATAACAACACTTGTGGTCTTTTAAACATGTGTGTTATCTCGATCACCGATGATGACACTTTTTTTCTTGTGAACATTCCCAATGTCCTTAATAGGACCGACTTTAGATTGGTATATTTTGGTACCTGTGAATTCCATATTTTCATTTAATCAGGTAGCTTAGACTTTTCTAGGCCAATTTTATATCAACATTATCAAGAAGATCAACATGACCAACTTGTACACGACATGCCACTATGAAGATGAATCTATCACATATTTCGTTGCTCATTGGCGAGCCTGATCTACCAACTCACATTCCAACTACCTCAAACTGAGTTAATGTAGTTGTTCACCGAAGCTTGTGCTAGACACATCTCACCAAATCCATAATTTAAAACCTTCTACACGTTTGATGAGGCATTCTCCATGGCTTGAAAACTTGAAATTCATGCCATTGAAGAGAAGAAGATGTAATTTTGTAACAAGAATGTTGCGTTTAAATCGAATGATACCTCTTCTTCTTCCAAACCATAAAATAATTATTCTAAAGAAAAAGGATCTGCTAATTAAATATTTTTGAAATCTTTCCCATATCATCCATCCAACCAATGAACACACCTTATTCCAATCTTTCTCTTGTTCAGGATTTTCAGTTCAAGTAGGAGTAATGAAAATATACTCCCATAGGAGAAACATACTCTTCATTTTTACAAAAACTTCTAAAATCTAGAGAAATCCCTCTTCCACATTTCAAACCACATACTAATTTTGACCCATCTTGTCCTGTGCTCGCATGTGACAAATAAAAAGATTACTTTGCAACTATCATCACATGAGAGGTCATAAGAATAATTGTATAACTTTTAAAAACATCATCCAAGAAATGTTAGATAATGGAGATCTCATCTTGGATAATCGTAATGCTTCGGATAATCATAACCTTCACATCTTCAATAATTCATTCCCAAATCACACCCCATCATCTAACCAAATAGACGAAACCTCGACCAATAATAGTAACGTTCAGTGAGATTCATGATGTTTTCGACATCATACCAACTCTTCCTGCTTAATTTTCTCCTTCTCCATTTATTGAGGAGATTCTTGTATGATGTCCTTCATCTACGAGGGACCTATTTCATCTACTCCTTTATTCACAGAGGAGTATCCCTTATATTCTCCATCACCCATGGAGAATACCACCATATCTACCAATGCACTATCCTCACTCACCTATCAACTTGATGAACAACTCGCAAGACTTACTCTTATACCCACAGGAGATTCATGCTCACCTTCTTCTTCACCAAAAGATGAACTTAGCTCATCCAACTTGCCATCTCCCCTACCCACAAGGGATCCATTTGTAGTATCTCTTCCCATTGATGACAATTCTCCATTGGCTTTCAAATATCATATTGATTTTCTCTTATCTCTTTTACCCACAAAGTATGAAGCCAACCATTTCTCTGTCTTACAAACTTTCTTTACAGGGATTACTACTAAATAAACATCCTCCCCCTACATTGGTTCCATTCTAACTTTTGGCCAACCACTTGGATTATGTTAACGATTACATGCTTTGGGGACGTATTTGACTTCCTGTCTCAACACAAATGTAGATGTTTTATGCTAACACTTCCACGATATATTCAAAATGTGTTTCAGACAACCAAACCCACCATTCCCATGCCAATTTTAGGGACCCCTTATTCATCACCCGCACCCACACCTAAACCTATACCATCAAATGAAGTTTTGCCTATGCCTAAAACCTTACCTACACCTATATCCTCCTCCACCTCTAGACCCATTACCACATTGGGATTCATGCTAACATCAAATCTAGTTCATCCTCCTGTCAAACTAGATTTAGCCACATCCTCACAAGCCGTCAAAAATATTATTCCATAACCTAATAAGAATCCCCAACCTCTTAGGCTGCATACACTGGATTCCCTACTACCCTCTCAGTAACCTTCACCACTTCCATCTATCCTAGGTCCTCACCCATCAAGCTTGGCCAAACAACCTCCTACCTAGAATAAACTAAGAGCACAACAACCTACCTTGTCATGATCCTCTCACACCCAAATCACCTACATAGATTTATGTATTCTCCATCACCTACATCCTTTCTACCTCTTACACCTTACCACTTCTAATATCCTCATCATTACCTATGTTATTCCCTTCTCTTCAACCAGTACATTCCACATTTCCTCTTACTACAACCTTCACCACACCTCCATTATCACCTTGGCTAACCCATCCCCTTCTACCATCTATCTACCCTTATATATCATACACTTCTTCACATTTACCCAAGAAGGTAGAACCAAATCCTAAGAACCCACTACCCTCCAAAAAGGTATTTAAACCTATACCACCTTCAACAACTAGTTAACCTACTTAAATCTTTACCCGATAAGATGCAATCCAAACCTAAAACCATACTATCTACTAAACAAGTGGTCAAACTTACTCAACCTTTGATTCCACCTCTAGTGATGCCTCTCCCACCAAATTCACCCACACTTCCATCTAGACCCACACTTACTTCACATTGTGATCCATTGGTAGGGTCTTATGCCAACATCTTAGCTAACCTTTTGGAAACCTTTGTCATCACATTGCCACTGCTTAGACCTTATGACCCACTCAAACCTAAACCAGAAGGGTTTGATGATACCAAAATTTTTTCTTACCATCATGTGTTAGGGCATGATGTGGAAATATGTAAGGCTCTTAAGACTATTCTTCTCTAACTATGTCCTCTCGAAGAAAACTTTGATAATGATGATCTTTTAGATGAGGACCCTATTCCACCTTCACCTATCACCACACATCCTTGTCTCTTACCTATTTAGTGACCTTCATCTCCACCTCCACAACCCTTTTATCCCCTTCAACATTTGAGATCAATATGGTCTGCATAAGAGAGCTATCCAAACCTCTGCCAAAATGCTAATGTGCTGCATTGTTTTCACAAAACTAGTATATGCCCTCACCATATTTTTTCCCATCCTGTTGCTATACCTATCATGACTCACTTTCTCCTTTACCACAAATCAATATGGTTCAAATTTCCACTCAATCCTAGAAGGAAAAAGGAAAAGAGAAAATAAACAGCTCATCTCGCTACTCTTTTACCCAATATTCCATCTACACTTGCACTAAAAATCACCATCCGTGGACCCACATACCCTATTTCTAACGGGTTTCCCATCATACAATGCTTAAACAATTGCACTAGTCTCCTCTCAAAATGTCTTTGTACAACCTTTTCCAAACCTCTCGAGTCTCGTTGTCAAACACTCATTAAGGTCCTACAATCTATTGAGGTTCTACCTAATGACCCTACACTTATTGCATCCATTATCACTCCTCACCATGTGGCCTCTCTCACCACTTTGCCCCCTTCCTCTGCTCCCACTACCACTCATCAAGTAGTCACTCTCAATTTCTCTGATGATGAGATTATACCTCTCTAATCGATGATCCTGACCCTACCCTATTTATTTCCATCTACATTGATAATATACACATTCAACACATTATGATTAATGGTGGTACCAATATTAACATCATTTCCTCCCATGCATACAACCAAATGCACATCCCTACAAATTACATGCATAATAACCTAGTTATGCTTTGCATTCATTTAACGATGTCATGACTTACACCCTCGATACCATCATTATCCAAATTTTTGTAGGCCCCTATGCCATTCCTAAATTATTCTATGTCTTAGAGGGGGAATTCTAGTACAACATGCTACTTGGCCGACCTTGGATTCGTGCCATGGGTTATGTTCCTTCAACCTTACACCATTGTTTAAAATTTGAACATGAAGGGCACAACTATACCATTCCAGCCAACCCTTCACCATTCAAGACCTATAATATGTTGTATCAACCCAATGATGTCCTTATACCAGTTAAGGCATCTACCACCGCTACCACTTCTTCTTCATCTCCTGCTTCCTCCTCCACCAATTCTACTTTGCTACATCTTCTCGCAACTAACTCCTCTATTCCCACTACTACCACAACTTCTACAATGACCCATCAGCCAACCCATCTAATTCTCAAACATCTAATGCTTCTTCTTCCCAACTGTCCAGTGATTCATCCATTCCCACTACTCACATACCCACTACTGATCCCTTAGAAGGTGTTTTTCAATGCCTCACTCTGGGGAGTACCACCTTTATAAATTGACACATTCCTTACTCCTCAAGAGTATGGTAAACTTCACCAACATCCCCGTTATGATCACTACATAGGTGAGGTTTTCCCATATGGTCCTCCCCACCTTCACACCAACTTAACATATGGGGGACTTGATGCTTCTACCTACTCACCTAAACCACCTTCCCAAACTCGACCATTTTCCTCTAACCTTCAATCTCTCACCAACCGCCACTTTTCCCACACCTTCCTCCATCACTATGCTTGGAAGGGATTTGGCTTTGGTTTTTATGAAAAAGGTCACCATATTGTCATTCCTTGCACCACTCATAAGCATAAAGACCATAGTGGTATTGGATTTTCTGAACCACCTTCTAGGAAGGCTCAGTCAAACTCATTGAGGATGATAAACATTCCCCACCCCATTCACCTACCTCACCACCTTCACCTACAGATTCTATGGATTCAGAGTCAATTCCTCCTAAAAAAATTTTCATGAAAACCATTTCCCTGGGACCTCTAACTTATTAGTGTGATGGAAAGGATCCTCTTCTCTTCCCTTCCTATATCCTTACATGATCAATGACGATACACCTTCTATTAACATTGTTCAATGTTAGGATGATGATTCTATTCTCACCTACCTTGGTGCGGAAGATTATTATATTCACCGGTCATTACCTTCTGAGATGTAAACCATGTTGAATGAATCAAAATTGAAATAAATATTCACACTCAGAACGACCCGCACATTCTAAAAATAAGCCAATCTTTAGATGTTGTTAAACAAGAAGATTTCACTTCTTTCCTCTAGGATCATAACAACACTTTTTCTTGGTCGTATGCTGATATGCCCCATATTGACCCAAACATTATGGTCCACAATATTGTAACCATTCTTAATAACAAGCCCATGAAACAGATGCTATGAAAAATGCATCCTCACATTTCTCTTCTTGTCAAAGAAGAACTAAAACACCTTCATTTGGTTTTCTTCATCCTACCCATTGTTTATCCCCAATGTATCTCTCGCATTGTTCTTGTCACAAAAGTGACATGGGGACTCTGCATTTACATGAATTTCCACAACCTTAACTTATCTTTCCCAAAGATGACTTTCCTCTACCTAGTATTAACCAACTAGTTGATCTCACCACCGGTCATGAGATGTTATCACTCATGGATGGTTTCTTGGGTTATAACCAAATATTACTCACCTCGGAATATCAACATAAAACCACCTTCATCACTCCTTGGGGGACCTTCTTCTATCGTGTCATGCCCTTTGGCCTTAAAATTGTTGGTGCTACATATTAGTGGACTATGACTTATATTTTTCATGACATCATGCATAATGTATTGGAAGATTATGTTGATGATCTTCTTGCCAAATCTAAACATCCGAATGAGTACCTTTTTTCCTTAAATTTTCTTTAACCATCTCATCGGATATTGTGTTCACCTTCAACCTAAGAAGTGTGTCTTTGTTGTTCTCTCTAGAAAGCTCCTTGGTTTTATCATTTCTTTGCATGCATTGAATTTGATCCCACTAAAATAAAGGTTATTCTTGAGATGCCTCCACCTACTAACCTTCATCAACTTCATAGTTTTCAAGGAAAGTTACAATCTATTCATCACTTTATTTCTCATCTTTCGACCACTACCATCCATTTCATCATCTTCTCAAAAGGATGTCTCCTTCAAATGGGATGATGAATGTCATAAAGCCTTCGACACCTTAAAACAATACCTCCTCCAACCACCTATACTCATTTCCCCTAAGGATGACCAACCATTTTACCTTTACTATTCTATTACTAATCATTTCCTAGGTGTCATACTCGGCTCATCGTGATGAGTAACACAGGGAGTAAGTGGTTTATTATATAAGTCGTACACTTTTTGACTACGAAACTAGATATACTCATGCTAAAAACTCTTCTTAGCCTTAGTTTTTGTCGCCACTAAACTTGTCCATTACCTACTCAACTATAAAACCTTTGTTGTCACCAATACTAACCCCTTACATTACATGTATGCTAATCCCTACCAACATCAATGTGCTACATGTTAGCTCATTATTCTTACAGACCTAGATCTCAAATTCATCCATCAAAAATATGTCAAAGGACAAACCATTTCTAACCAACTCACATATGTACCTCTCTTCGAAACCAATCTTATAACTTCGATTTACCTAATGAATCCATCACTACCCTCTCCCTGGATGATATCATTTACCAGATGACCTTATTCTTCAATGGTTCCAAATGTCAGCATGGGGGTGGTGTCGGATTTATCCTCATTCCTCTTGATAGTGATCCTATGCCACTATCTTTCAAACTATATTTTAATTTTACTAATAATGTCACTGATTATGAATCACTCATGTTAGGTCTTCAAACCACCATAGCCTTGGATGTTAAATCAATTAATATCTTTAGCAACTCTCAACTAGTTTTGAACCAAGTTAAGGGTATATACCTGTGTCATAACGAGATAATTAAAAATTATAAGCATCATGTTGACATGTTTTTCACTACCTTCGATCATTATTAACTTCAAACCATACCGCATTCCAATAATAAATTTGTGGACACCATGACCTGTGATTGCTTCTCAAATATTCAATTCACCCTCCGACTCGAAAATATTTTTCATAGTACAAAGGTTGCAATCACCTTATTATCTAATTCGAGATGTCAACCTTGTAGGAAACATTGAAACTAACCCACGTCACCTTTGGTATAAGAAATTTTCTAACTACCTTTCCCTTTCAATTCTTCCTCCGGATCTTACTTGTAATGGACAACGAGCCTTTCTTAAAAGTTTCGCTCTACTATTTCATCATGCGGTGGTATTCTCTATAAATGTGGATTTGATGGTATCCTCTTACAATGCCTTACAAGTTCTGAAATTTCATACACCATCAAGGAATTTCACGATGGGATTTGTGGGGGTCACTTCAGTGGCTTAGTTGTCACTAAGTGCATCCTTCACTGGGCTATTACTGGCCAACCCTAAACTATGATAGTTGTGACTATGTCAAGCATTATTTGAAGTGTCAAAGAACATGCTAATATTCATCACATCCATAGTCACACCTTATAGGTCATATGAGACCTTTGGCCTTTCTCTCAATTAGGTGTGGATCTTGTCGAGAGAGATCAACCTCATTCTTCCCAATGTCATCAATGGATTATTACCACTACCAATATTACATTGAATGGTGGAAGTCATACCTCTTCTTTCTACAAAACTAAGAAAATTTGTGAATTTGTTAACCATCACATCATTTTTCACTTTGGTGTTCCTCACCGCCTCATCACTAATAATAAAAACAATTCAAAAAAAAACCCTATGAAAAATCTACAATGCCTTTGGCATTCAACTCAGCTTTTATTCACCTTATTATCATTAAACAAATGGCCAAGCTTAATCAACTAGTAAAACTCTAAATAAAATTATTATGAAAGTGGTTGATGATATTGGTAAGGATTGGAATGTGCACATTCCTTTTTCCTTATAGGCTTATCGCACTAGTATTCGCACCTCAACTTCTACCACACCTTTCTCTTTGGTCTACGTTATAAAGGATCATCTCTCAAATAAATATCTCTTCATCTCATGATGATATTTTGATGATGATTTGTTTAACAAATCTTGAGTTATTACATGAACGTCATCTAAATGCTCTTGATCACCTCTAAATCTACCAAAAATATATCAAACATGCCTACGATAAATGCGTCCAAGAACAAACCTTCCGATTCGCGACCTTTCTCAAGGAAAATCAACATGTAAAAAAGTAGAGAAAAATAAATGGGGCAAGTTTTCTTCTAATTGGCTTGGACCCTATATCATTACTCATGCTTATGGATCAGGTTCTTATCGTTTATCTTCACTCAAAGGTAAACCCAAACCTGAGCCCCTCAATGCCTTACATCTTTGACCATTATATTGTTGAATCAAGTCTATATCACCTTTTGTATATTAAAACTCATCCCTTGAGAAACATTCACCTTCCACTTACCTATTTTAAGGATCAACAACTAAAAAGAATTATGTGATTACCCATCACCTTTCAGCCTTATCTTCAATATGAGTACCACGGATCTACTCATGGCATGATTCTCATGGATGATTTTCATCATTTTTAATATGGAATCACATGGTTGTTTGTCACTTAAAACTTCTATTTCATAGCTAACCCATGTGTGCTATGGTTTTATCTTCATAAAATAAGCCTATACTTCATTATAGTCTTTCCATGACCTAAAAGTCCAAAAAAATTCAAAAGTAATATATGGGATTTTCAAATTCAAACTCCTTGAGTCAAAATTATAACAAATAGATGACTCCCTCAAAAAGGACATCTATCTTTCTATCTTTCTGCTTATAAATAGACTACTCCCTCAAAGGAAAGCTATACAAAGCTATCCATATTGTACATATTCTATCCAAAAAGAAGACTATTTTTATAAAAATAAAATAAAAATATTTTGAAGCTTCCCACATCAGATCAGCTTCATGAATACCTCAAGGAGATATTCTATTCATCCCACATAGAATTCCCGCATCGATCAATCTATAAAACAAAAGAAAAAAGAAAAAGATAACTTTTTCATCATGGACTTGCCTATTTTGATCTTGGGTATCTTGTAGAAGAGGCATGTTGTCTCACACCAAGGTTATAATAAAACAACCTCTTTCACCTCACCGTATTTCCTTTCTAATATTCTACCTACTCAAGGGACGTGCCACAAATGTGATATTTCATGATCATGTGACCTTCTTCACCCTTAGAATAAGAATCATGTAACACCTTTAGGGTCTTACATTCATAGGCCAATCTTTGATATGATAGACTCATAATGGTTCTTACCACTTAGGCGGATTTTTTTATCCTCTTACCATTCACCTCTTTTCTTACTTATTGATCCTCCTTCATAGGACCAGACCTTTCGACACCTACATTCTGGGAATTCCTCTTCCACCAAAATCACCCATATCTATTCAACATAGACAAAAACCATGCCTATTCAACCTATACAAAACCATGACTATACCTCACTCCACCATGCCTATACCTAACTCCACCATGCCTATACCTAAATCAATCATGCCTATATGACCTCACCTCAATCATGCCTAACACAACTAGTTTCCATAATACACAATAGCAATGGAAATTAAAACAAGTACATCATCCATCCAACAAACATCATCAACTATATAATGGGAGTGTCTGTGTATCAATACATATATACATAGATATAAATAAGTATCAATATCTCAAAACTCTCATGTACAATCTCACATCTTTGGCATGTAGGCCGGTATATATAACAAATCAAAATGATAGTATAATATCCACTATGGATATCAATCACCCCCACCTGATTAAAATACATTTCCCCACTCCCCTACCCATATTTTTACTTTTTTCACTACATTTTGAACTTTTATTTCCCCACCCTATTTTTTTCATTTTTTACCTACAATTCCATTAAAAACAATCAGAAAGGATTGACTCCTACCTCTACACGTTGTCGTCATCATGTTGGAATCTCTGGGATGGGTGCATGAGCCCCTCCCACACCTCCTCTTATTACTGCCATGTTTGAATCAAACCTCTCACTCTCCACCAATCGAATCACTCATCTCAATCTCATGGGCCCAAAAATGGAATCCAATTGACCAATGATTCCTTGCCAAGTCAGCTGAGTATAGTACCTCATCTCTTTCTCCACAAAAACGTAAAAATCTTCACTCTATCATTTTCTCTAGGTCAACAAGTGAAAATGAATCTATATTATACATTTTTTTTTTTTTTTACCACACTTGTGACTCGAGTGATGTTGGTTTTTCTCTTAACTAACATCGGTTAGGTGTGCCCTAGTTTGCCAGATCATCGCTACCTTTAGCCAACATTGGTTTTACATCACCGATATCGGTTATCCTTTTACCCCATTTCCCAATCCTGCACTAAATCTGCTTTCCCGCCACCTTTTCCACCCCCATAATTGACCCTACCCTTACCCATTACCCTAATGGCCTTATAACCTCCCACCCAACCTCACCATCAGTTGGGGCATATTTTTTCCCCTAACGTGGCCTTACCTATGACCTTTCCTACCTCACCCAACCGACACTCACCTTTTGTGATATTCAAATTTGTGTACTCGCTATAACTTGTGATGATGTTACCTATGTTGTTCAGCCTAATGACCTTACCTTGCCTAATGTCGTGATGTTTATCCTAACCATACCTTTGGTACCTTGGAACACAACCTATTACCCATTCCTACACTTGGCCTAGTTATGTTTTAGGACCATATCCTATACCTTGGATACCTGAACCACTTCAACCTCATTTGGATAAACCTATCAACCTTTGACGATGTAGAATTTACAAGTTATTCACCCTAGTACCTTATCGCAATCTATACGTGTGCATGTGTTAGACTTCCACTACCTATTACCCGACCGAAATCACCCTTATCTACAACCACCTTACCCTCATTTTCATCACTTACCCATTTTTCAAACCACTCACCGACTCCATTTAACACCTCATCAGTTCTTGGTTTGAGGGGATCACCTCCACCTATACTTGGGGTAACCTAATCTTCACTCATACCTGGGGCACGGACTTCCTATTTTTTTCAGCGATCACTTATCAATACAAGCTATGTGATAAAAATGGGTAAATGTAGACACCAAATTTGGGTCACACTCCCTTTAGTCCCCTTCAATTAATTAACATAACACATTTAACTAATCATGACCTATTCATCCAATATTAATATTCATTCTCACATTATTAATTAATTTAATTATTTTAATTAAGTTAATTTCATCCTCACACCTCCACCTCATCATTACACCTCACCCTGGACCCATTCCAGGGGCATTTAACTCACAGTGACCAAGTCATCACTCTTAAGCACTGATTCATCACTCCCAATGCTGAGTCACCACTTGACCTAACTAATTAAGAATTATTCTCAAACCTAATTGGACTTCTTCTATGACCTTCCTACCTTTTATAATGAGAAATCCACTTCCCTAAGTAGACTCAACTTGGAAAACATGCCAAATCTGGGAAGATATTCCTATTTTTGGTAAAAGGGACTAATTCACCCTAACCGATGCTAGTTTTTCCTCGGTCGATGTTAATTACCTAACCGCCATCGGTCACCTTATATACATTTTCACAACTCTTTACATGGGTTGGTCATTCAATTATTAGAGCCTTATTACATTCAAGTGCAAATCTTCAAGCCATCCTACATCCAGATGAAAAACACACACAACCACAAAGGTAAGAAAAGCATCTGGTTCTCCTTCCAGAGTGTTGGGATAATCACGGAACACACAGGTTGTACTTCTGTGGCACTAGACCTAGGCACCTCTTCTTCAATCAACCACTAACCACTTCCACTCACAGGATCCGAAACATTCCTAGTAAGTATTATGATTTTATCATTTGTACTTATTCAAGTATAGATCTTTTATTTCTTTTTGTATTTCATTCTTTCATTACCCGTATATCACATTCTTCCCACCAACCCACTATTCAACCATCCCAATCCTTTACACCCTTTCCAACCTCCTTTTTAGCATACTTGAGTCTTCTTAACAATATTAAAACCTTATCAACACCCCCTTCACTCTTTGTGCAATCAAAGAGAGGTTCAAACTCCTATTTTAACATTTGAACCAAATTTCCCCTACTAACACCAGTTATCTAACCGACATCGGTCTATCTCCTATACTGCATCGGTCGAACAACCGATACCGGTCTCTGAGATTGGAAAAATTTCCTATAAAAACGAGTTAACAACTTCCCCAAAATAACTCAAAACCTTTCCTAATTTCACCCAGACCTCACCTACAACCTCTGCTACACCTATAGACCCAAACCAACCCATTAATCATCCAGATTTAATTGTAACCATTACATTTTGAGTTAAATTACCTTTTTTTTTGTGTTGATAGGAAATACCTAAATCTTATAAACTACAATAGGAATTGTTATTTCTTACATTAAATTGTATTAAACATAGGATTAAAAACCATTCGAGGAAGCATCATGCTTCCCAAATCTAACCTTACTAGGAAGTCCTTTGACTCTTTCTATTTAATACTATTTGGTGGTCTTGTTGTGTTTCTTATACATGTCATTCCTCCTAGCCAAAGGGAAGCTCACATAATCATCTTGGATCAAAATTCTACAATGCACACATTCTACCTTCCACCTTCACCTCACAGGTATTCCTCCTTAAATATTTTACCTTCTATCTGTTTCATCCTAGAAAGCGTAAAACTTATTGGTGAAATAGGTGCACACATAAATTTGTTCAAGTCTTCTTCACTCATGGGTTCTAAATCGGGCATAACGCTTCCATATGTCAAAGGGATGATCACATGCTCTTCCTTGTTCTCAAAACTGATATACCCTTTATTAACTCATAGATAAACATTGTGCATGTAACACCATGGGTATTCAAGAAAGGCTAGAAACTATCTACTTTGCAAGTGCCAAGACCTCAAAGTCCCAAGTAAACTTGGCCTTTTATATAGTAATAGTGTCATCCTTTAAAATTCCAATGGGCATGGATTTAGTTATATTTTCCATATACAACACGTTTGAAGATGGCTGTAATGGTGGCCTCCCCATCCGATTAAACACATCCAAGGTGATTTTATTCACTTTTACATGTGTATCAATCAAAATGTTACTCAAGAACCATCCATCAACAACTACATTCAAAGTGATCTCTTTATCATAATCAAAACCGTGAGGAGGTAAGTTTGCATGTAATATCTATCTTTTATGCTCAACACTTGTATGTGGTGTCTTCTCCCTTAACCATTCCCTAATAAAGGAATAGTGTTTTCTTGGCGCAAAGATTCTTACAAACATCATTTAATTCATCAATGTATTTATGAGGAAGCTCAACTTCCTTGACATGCTCTAGCTTCGCGACTTCTCTTTTAATTATTATATCTCACCCTAAAATTTTTGAATGACCTCCATAGTCTCTTTATAGACTTCTTTATGATGGGTTAGATCTAGATATTTTGCATGTAATACTTCCTGTTTGGTAATAACAAGTTTCTTCTTTGGGGTCTCACACATGCACGTAGCTTCAAAGTATGTAGTCACCAAAAATATATTATCTCGGGGTCAGGTGCTAATTCGGCATCTAATGATCTTCCAAAACACATTGTACTCTAACCATTCCTACGCCCTTATCTTGTTTGTGTTGTTTGCTCATATGCTCATAAAAATTCAAGCTTTATTCATAGTTGTGACTCTTTCCACACCATGATAAAATAATGTTCTAAGGGAATTCATGCTTATAATAATCAAGGGATCTGCATGTATAACAATTTCATAATGGGAACTCACCTCTTCCACCACCACAACCTTGACCTATAAATCCTCCATCGTGATCAGTACACACCCAAAATTGCATGTGCTACATTGTCAGAAAATGGTTACAAAATTCCCCAATGATGATTCAAGTCATTTCAAGAAGGTTTTTGAGCTCCAATTTCCTTTTGGATTATATATTTGTCACCTAGATGTATTTACTTAGCCTTCCCACACTTTTTCTAGCTTCCTGCCTCTTTCTGTGCATATTTTGGCCTTCAGTGCTAGGACCGCCACCTCGCCTAGGTGGAGGTTCAAACCACCAACCAAAATAGGAAGGGGTCCTAAAACCACCGACCTACGCAGGGGAAAATTTTCTACCCACTTTTTCCATATCCTTCACGTGTGTTTTAACATGTGACGGTTCACTTAATTTCTCTTTTTGCATGCATCCATGAGCTGAATTGTCTAAAATTAGCTTTGATTGCTTGGTTCTCCTTCCTCTTATTTTTAAATAGATTTAATTGGTTAGAACTTCTCCTTCTTTCCTTGTGCATGAAGGCACCTCCCATCCTCCATTCATATATATTCCATGCTTGTATTCAAGAAAAGGCCCTAAGAATTTTTGTGTATATTACATTGTATTACTACCAAAATATTACTATGAATCACATAGCCGAGCTCAGATATCTTGTGCTATCTCTCTTCTACTTACATTACATCCAAAATTCTTTCAAGCTTCCATTTCTCAAGCACCATCCTCCTATCATTGTTCTTGCATTCCCAATCCCTTGGACTCATATGAACACTTAGAGAAAGAAAGGACAAACTGAGGGGAAAAATTACTACACGATGAATTTACCTCTGTTTTGTGAATCCTAGGTTGGATTTGTTATTTGATTTCCTTCATTCATGTAATTTATCATTATTACATCATATCAAATAGAGTATAAATCAATTTCCTTTCATTTGCAAGTAATTAGTTAATTTCCAAGAGGGTTTGAATCTTTCATAGCAACTCTCGTGACGGATCCTCTTCTTCGCATCCCTATAGATCTCGAAGAGAGAATGTATATAGGATTTTGTCTACATATCATGGATTAATTGGAAAATTTCTTGTTTTAGTTTCAATACACTCAACACAAGTGAGTAACCACACCAAGTTATTTTTCTAATTTAGTTTTAGTGTAGAAGTAGATTTGGTTATTTAGAATAGAAGAAAATTGTTTTTGTGATCGTAATATTTTAGTTTTGTGAGTTTTTAGATTAGTTTACTTTCAGCAGTGGCATAGAGTGTTAGTTTCAACTTAGTTAATTTATACACTTCAAACTAGATCAACACTTAGATCCAAGTTAGGCAAAAAAATCATAGGGAATTTACACTACCCATTCATAGCCTCTAAATCTCCCCTTTTCTAGCTCAGCTACCAAGAGATCACATTACCGTATATTAGTCATTGATCCTCCTATAGTTAGCTACAATAATTCTATACTGGCTTTCTTGGCATGACCTCGAGAGGTCGGGTGCAAAGAAGGTCACGTGTTGATTTTCTTTCATACGATAAGAACCTCTACCTCTACCACCTCTATCAGATCACCCTTCATTGTGATTATGATTATGGTGTTCACCTTGATCCTTAGAATTATTTGCAATAGTGTTCTGCTATACACAAGTTTCAATGGCATCATGAATCTAACAAATCAATCTGTAATTCTCTATATCATGTGTGGTAGACTTACATATCTTATAATAATAAGACACATTCTTCCTAATCATGCATTGTAATAGTTGGAACCTACTCTAATCATGATCTAAATGACATATCTCACAATCTAGTAACATGGCACACACCAATTTATGAGGGAAAATATCCTTAGTATGTCCTTCTACTTTGCAATCCATACACCAAATACCATTACGCATCTCATGGACCGAATTGGCTTACAATTTTTCTAACTATTTTTCCATAGATACAATCTGAGCTTCCAAGTTTGGGATAAATCTAGTGTCAATTCTCCCAACTACCTCAGCATGTAGAGTTACCTCAATTGCATCATGCAGATCTATAATTTTTAATGAGAGAATGCCCTTCTGAAAGGTGTAATCAAGTTGCCAATAAACCATTGAGCATGCTGACTCAGGTGAATGTCATAAGATAACTTTGATAGAAAAGTTTTAAATCATGCATCATACTCCCTAACTCTCTCATGCATTCCCTACTTAATGTCCTTCAATTCACTAATGCTCTTTTTTTCAAACTTAGGTGCATGGGAATCTACTAAGAAAGCATCACACAATGTTGTATAGTCTACACAAGTTTGTTTTAGATCATATTTCCTATACCAACTATACGTGTGCCCTTATAAAGTAGTAGAAAAATGACTTGCCTTATGCTCTAGAGCTATGATTCCATTAGCGCGCCATAGTAATCACACATATGCACATTCTCAACTACATTTTCAATTCCTTTGTATTCTAGTAGGAAAAAAGACATCTCGTAAAAAACTTGTTGGGGTTTTTACAGACCATTCCTGTAGTATCTATTATCACCGCATATTTTAAGAACCAATCCTAAGCACTTTGACATATCTAGTATTAGCTGAGAAGCTCACTTGAGGTGCACAGAGGTGAAGGAATGAAGCTATGCAACCAATTTGAGGAGTTCAGGGAACTCCAATTCTATCTTGTCCTATAATTTTTCCTAGGCCTTCAATTCTCGATAAGGCCTTAGCCGCGCTTCACCCAAAACATTTGGTACCTAGTCCTGGGTTGATTTCTTCCACTTTTCCCTTCAACGTGTTAATGGCCACTCCTAAATCCATGAAGACACCCTCGAACTCATCCATCCATTTAGTGATGAATTATTGGAGTTCATTTATTCTAAAATCCTTATTTTTACACTTTGTCTTGATCTTCTCCTTCTGGGTCATGGTGTTAACGAAAAACTATGCAGGTTCTTCCTTGTTGGTGGGAATGGTCTCTTGTAAACCTTTGTGGGCTGAATTTTCCTCTATCACAAGCATTTCAATGATTGAACCACATTTTCTATAGTTATTGAAGCCCCTATTTGCTAGTATATTCACCTCCTTGAGTTAGGAGAGAAAATCTTCCAACTCCGTGATCTGGGCTTCAATTGCAACATTGTTTTCTTCTTTCTCCTTTATTATCTCCAAATTTTTGGGACCGAGCCATCCTCGATGTTAACAAGTAATATATCCATGAGGTCCTCAAGGTACACCATATCATCCCCATAGTCGGTCTTGGTTTGGCTTACCAATGCCAGACATTGCCCTAGAATGTTCTGTACAAGGGCACTAGTTTGATCGTATGCCTCCTTTGCCGAACCTTCTCTCCCCTTAACCCCGATGTAACCTATCTATTTCCATATCATTGCTCTTTCTTTCGTGATCAAGGTCCGAACAAAGGGCCCCCGTATCCATATTGTGTTGGATTACCTCTGACGACATCTTTTACAATGCATTACACACCTACTCATCTATTAGGTGGTTGGGATCCATCACTTTGTATATATCTCCTCCCTTCTTCTTCAAGTGAACAATATCAATCACATGATTTTTGACCTCAAACTCAGGTTCCTTGGTGTGGCAGTGCATGCTCTAGTTGAGCATCTTCTTGGTCCTAGGCACACCCCTGTCTTGATCCATTAAATCCCAACCATGTAAATTTTATAGTGGGAGGGTGGCCTAGAATCTTGTGCACAAGACCTTCATGGGGTCATCCATGAATTCCATGTGTAGGGACACTAGCATCCACTTATTCCTTGTATCCATCAATTTTTTTCTCTGCTTCTTCACCTCAGGAGTGAATCCCTTATCCTCATTTATAGTAAAGGAGTCTCCCTTATCTCCCTTTGGGATGGATTTCTCCGGTGTAGTGGATTCTCGTGTTAGAATATTCTCATCCCCTACTAAATTATCCTCTCCTTATTTGCACTCCTCACCTGCATATATGGCCTTTACCTCAACCTCCTTCCCTCCAACTCCACTTCTAATTCTACTTTGAAATTGGTGGGGTCTTCTTCCTCTCCTTCCTCCGAGCTTGCTGTGGGGCTTGATGCGTCATGTGTCTTTTGTTTCTTTTTCTCAAGGATCTTCCTTCTCTTCTTCCTCTTCCTCACACCTTGGTAATGAGGTGTTGGTGCCCTTGCTACTATTTTGGCATGTGTAGTACTTCCTCTTCCTTAAAGTGTCTAACTTCCCTTCTTGTTCTTGTTCTTGTTCTTGTTCTTGTTCTTATTCTTGTTCTTCTTGTACTTCCTTCATGGGTGGGATTGGCATCTCCCATGGCTTTAGAAAGGGAGATTCTATAACCTCCACTTCAATTCCTCCCTCTATTTTGGGACGTAACTATACAAACACCGATGGACATGACCCTTAATGGTAACGCTCAATTATGGGTGTAAGTCTATTAAATCTGGATCTAAAACCTCGACGTAGGTAGGTTGAGCATCATAATTATATGTGGCACAAAATGTGTTGACATCAGCATCCACCTTATCTACATCAAAAATTAACTTATGCACATCTTTGATCTGGTTGATTGTGCATTTCACTTATCTAGTTGTTAACGCAAAGGGAGTTTCCACCATAGCCCCATCTCTCCTTTGGCCAACATAAAATTCACTAGACATAAATGTTTGGTAATGGAAAATTTTACCTTTTCCCCAATAACTTGTGGTAACTCATGGGGGATGTGTCTCATGTTCTTAAAATCCCCGCACAAATTCTTGAACCATTTATTCATCTAATCCTTGTAAGTGCTCGAGATGGTCCCATTGTAGGTGAATGTTTGGAATTAAACTACAGGGGATGCTTGCGTGGGTGGGTGAACCCACATGTTCTCACCTAGTCCATCTGGGACACAAATCTCCCAGAACACATTCAATAACAAGATGGATCCCCAAGTGATCTTTTCTCCTGCCTGATTTTATACCTGTGCCTCTTTGATGATGCCATTCATAATGAATTGGGAAAATTTGTAGTGTGCCTTCTTAGATACCCTATAGGCCATGTACAGGAACCTTTGGTTAATGCTTTTCTACCTTTTAAATGTGCCTAGTTTGTATCTAATGAGTCGGGAGGTGCCTGTCAATTTTGGGTCTGGGAGATCTGTAATTACACCAGCCCTCACCCCCTTCTAGTAGTTAGATGTTTTTTCCAGGTCTTCAATCTTGATTGTGGTACATAAATCAAGCACCATATCTTCTCTAGTGATCCACAAGCTTGTAACCATCCAAATCAATTGGCTTGTGATCTGCATTCTTCTTTCGGAAAAGTAGAAGAAATATTCATACACCCGTGACATTAACCACCTAAAAAGTGGGGCAGGTTTGGCAAAGAAGGGAAGCTCTAATAGCTGCAAAACCCCATTCTTTTGTAGTTCTTGTCTCACTGATCAATCAATATTAAGGTTTCCAAGCTCATCCACTATCGAGGTTTTTGACACAAGATATTCTCGCATCATCTTTTTTTTCAGCCATTCTATGGTTGTACTCATTGATCTTACATTTATATAGCTTTGAGCTCCATTTTTGTCCTTGATAACTCCATGTGGGTATTGCATCTCTAAGTATATCTCTATGGGGTCCTCCTTTTCCACCACTAGTTTCTTTGTGCAAGCCTTCTTTGGTGCCATCTCCCTCTCCTTTTTCACTCATTCCCTAGGTGTTATGTTCCTCTCTTTTGACTTCCCTAACTCAACAACTTCCTTGCTTCTCTTTCACGTCACCTCCTTCCTTATCTGTTGTCTTCTTCCCTTTGTGTTATGTCATAGATTTTACTACAGCTTTACACAGTCCACTGGTTCATGATAGTGCTTTGCATCGCTCTTCTTCAAAAAACCCTCACCGCACTTTGAGCTTAGGAGCACAAAAAAAATATCTAAGGAAAGGTAATCAAAAATACTATCCTTATCTCTTATTTATACTTTATCAATGCCTTAGAGTTCCTCCAACCATGTTTCCTAATGTATCTTTTTATAAAACACTTTAATTCACTTAAAGAAACTTCCATGACTTCCTCTCACACTTCACAACTATAACCTTTTGGCACTCTAATACCACTTAGACGCCATGCACCTCGATTCGCGTGCATCTTCACACCAAAGTACATAACCTCTGCAATGTCTACTAAGTAGTTCCTTATAATGTTTCCTATCTTATGTCATACCATGCAATCCTTCCCTTCTTTTGGTCTTCATATTATTTCAACCCACCTTTATAACTACATGAATTTATTCATTTTATCCATTACGATGCTTGTTATTGCGGCTTCACGTTAATTCCCCTAACAAGTGACTATTGAGGTTGTTGTCCTCCATGTTTAAAATATTTTCTACCTCACTCCACACAAAAATGTATACGTAGTATCCTACGCATATAACCTCTTACAATGCAATTAGCTACCGGTGCACCAACGCGCAACACAAAGCTAAAAATGAAGAAAAAGGAAACAAACAAAAAGACAAATAAATCTAAACTAATTGGAAAAACTACCTTATTTCGACTACACATAATCCTTATTTATAGTATGGCTTCAACCTACTCCCATTGAAGTAACCTAGTAACCTTGTCCCATCTAGTGCTTATAACTGGCATGCACCTGAATTGAGGATGTACAAGGTGATGTATGGTCCTAACCAATGGACTTTTAGTTTCCTAGGATAGCATAAAAATTTGGAGTCATAAAGCAAGACCATCTTCCCAACCTCAAATTGTTTTTTTTTAATATGATGATCATGCCATGCTTTTTTCATGCCTTTTCAGGTCTTTTGTATCCACCTAGTAAGTGATCACCTTTTGTCTAATCGCATTAACTTATCCATGCACTCCTGTAGTTATTTCTCATCAACTAATCCTCCTGCATGTGAAATATGTAGGGATGGTAGCATAAACTCTCTGGTAAAATAGCTTCAAAACCAAACACTAATTCGAATGGTGTGGCCTAATTCAATCTCTTGTAGGTTGTCTTATATGCCCATACATGTATGGCTAAGAATTTGTCATCCCAATCTTGTCTTCCCACATCACAAATATTGGTCTACGTGTGACTCAGTATCTTATTAAATGCTTTAGTGGTTCCATTAGCTTAGGGTTGATATGGGGTGGTCTTGTGATGGGCTACCATAAACTTTGATAGTAAAATCCTAACCATATCATTCAAAGCCTCTCTGTCACTAGTCAAACTTAAAGGGCACCCATACTCATTGTGTATGTTTTTCCACAGAACCTTGTTGTTATGGTTCTTGTGCAATCCTTTGTAGGTGCTTTGCCTCTTCCGATCTTGTTAAGTAATCAGTGTAAGTAATGATATAGCGTGAACCAGTCCTTTGAGTAGCAGGTGAAATTGATCCTACAAAATCAATATCCCACTTCTCAAATGGTTATGCGCTAGCTATCAGTCTCAAGGGCATCTCATCCCTTCTTCCTAGTTTTCTAAGGTGCTGGTAATGGTCACGGGCCTTGCGAATTTCAATACAATCCTGGTAGATGCTTTTCCACCAAAACCCTACCAATAGAATCTTCCATGTGGTGGCATTCCATGCATAGTATCCTCTTGCAATCCCACCGTGTGCTTCCCTAATGATTAAAACACGCTCATGTTCTAACACACACCAGTGTAAAACCTCATTATGGCCTAGCTTGTATAAGAATCCACTAATAGTATGTAGGGTGCAACACATATGGTTAACTACTTCCTTTCCAAGGTCTTCATTCCCTCTGGTGAAAAGCCTGTTTTGAGAAACACAACAATATCTTCCAAGTCAGAGGCGCACACCATAATCTAAATAGTTGTGCATATGACATTGTATCCTCAATGCTTTATGTGTCCTCCCCGAGTCAATGCTTGATAAATGATCGGACCACGATTTACTCTTTCTTGGTTTCACAACAACTATAAAATCAAACTCTTGAAACAATAGGACCCACTGACATATGCGCCCTTATAAAATGGGTTTGTTCACCAAGTACTTCAATGTCATGTGGTCTATGTAGAATATGAAGGGTGTTGCCAAAAAATATTGCTGAATATTTGCAGTGTGTAGATCATTGATAATGCTTGACACTAAGTATTAGTATAGTTCTTCTCTACTAGTGTCAAATTTCGCTAGCAAAACAAAAGAGGTGGTTAACAATTCCTTCTCCAAGTTATGTTAAGATTTCCCCAATCACCATTCCCGAAGCATTAACATGTACATGGAATGGCTTATCCCAAGAGGGTAAGTGTAATATGGGTACAATGATAATCTTATTATTTAATGTGTCAAACTCCATTTTTGTGCCTCTCCTAATGGAATGTATATTCGTGCTTCAACAATTCCTATAGTGGTATGATGATTTTAGCATACCCCTTAATAAATTTACGGTAATACCCCATATGCCCAAGGAATCACTGCACACCGTACTCTATCTAGTAGGCTCCCCCATTCCCAAAATAACGACAACTTTTGTAGGATCCACCAACAAACCTTCCTTACATATGATATGCCCCAAAAAGGTTCCAAATGGAGTAATGAAGAGACATTTCTTGATGTTGAGGGATATGCGCAACTGTCAACATCTCTCAAACATTAACCAAAAATTTTCACAATGGTCTTTCACTAGTCCATACACTATCCATTCATCAAGGTAGACCTGAAGGAACTTATGGATAAAATCCTGAAATGCCTAGACCACTATACACGAGAACACAACAGCACGTTCTTCATCCAAATTACATGACCGTGTAGGTAAAGCTTCCCCACTCAGTGGCAAAAGTTGTCTTTTCTTAGTCTTCCTTTGTAATTCTAACTTGATGATACCTTGAGAATCTAGCTATGAAATAATAGATCTCATGCCCAGCTAATCCTTTAAGGATATCCTTGGTGAAAGGAGTTGTGAAAGGATCAATGACACATATTACATTAAAATCTCTATAATCAACACATATCGTTATCCTCCCATATTTTTTAATGTTAATTACCATTGGGATCATCAATTTTGATTCCTCAACAACTTCAATGATACTTGAAGAGATCATCTTATCTATCTCTTCCTTGACCCGAACACACAAATTTGGGTTCATTCGTTAAGGTTGCTTCCAAATTAGGAATGCTCCATCATTTAGCTTAAATCAGTATATCTCCTAAAGATTGGTGAACTCCTTAAGATTATGGTAACCACATGGAAATAAATCTTGAAAATCACATAATAGATCAATGATCTTTAAAATCTCTTTTTTTTTTACCAATAGTCCCCAATAGTAGCCTCCTTAGGTTTCATTTCTAAGCCAAAGTTAACCTTATTTGTTTTTAGGGGTTCATGGTAGGTACGTGCTTTCTCATCAGCATTATTTGTTACTTCATGCATACCCATAGTATGGTTAACATCTAAGTTCTCCAATTCCTCACCATCCATCACATAGATCATATTTTCCTTCCTTTTATCCATGCAAGCATGCTCAAGCTTTATCTTGTCTCGATTCTCCCTCATCAAAGTGCACTTCTAAACTAGGTTCACCCAATAGATTTAGTATTCTATCCTTTTCCATGGCACTGTCTCCCATAGCTAGGTGCTTAACAACCTACAACGCCTCATTCACCAAGGGATTAGGAATTTTATATTCAAAAGTTTGAATCAAGTAATTTTTTAACTCCCGCCAGTTCTTGTCTGCATGACGTAACTTTGAATGAACTTACTATGTGTGTGCATAACCTTGTAGTGTGGAATAAAACTTTTGCATCCATAGGTAACGAGGTAAAGCACCGGATCCTCCCGTACTTGTGGACATGTTCTAATGTGAATTATTTCCCATCATAGACACAAATTTTAGTTGGTGTGTTTCTCCTGAAGAATCTAATAGAGAGTGTAATCCTCACCTCACATCACCCTAGAAGATTGTATTGATGCATTGTCCAAAAATGTGTTGCATTCCCATGCAAAGTGTAGACAAGCATGCTCCTTTGTTTGATCTCACATCTCCATTGAGATTCCATGGCTCATAGGAAAACATCAGGGTTTTCATCCCCAGTGTAGCTTGGTAACTGCTTCCCTCTCAGGTGCCTAAGTGGGCACGCCCTTATCACTCTTGTAATGGAGCCTCTCAATTGCCACCCAATTAACTCATAAGTCTCGTGCGCCTAATTGTCACATGCTACACTAGTGGTATCACTCATAGATTGAGCATATTCAAACTAAATAATTCCTTCCATAGGATTAATCACCTTAGGGTCCCTGATAGTGCACACATAGATTCTATCGAGGACTTCTTCTCCCAAGGGCTCAGTATAGGGTGTTGACTTCCCATCAGTTAGAGGGATAATAACCTGTTCTTCCTTGTTTTCAAAACTTATGTACCCCTTATTGAACTATAGGTCAACATTGCTCTCTTAACACAAGGGGCACCCAAGTAACATTGGAAATTTGTCTCGCCTCAATAGCGCCAAGACTTGAAAGTCTCTAGTGAATTTCACCCCTTGGATAGTGATAGAAGCATATGTTATCCAAAATAAGCCCCTAATTATTTTGGCTAGCTTTCTTTCATCCTTCCTTATTTTGAGCCTCAGTCAAATTTTTCCACTTTTCAAGCACTCAAAATTATCTGAAATGGCTTCATCAGATAGATAATTTTCTCACCTTTCCAGAAAGGTAAAATTTTCCTTCTAACTCCTTGTATTTTGCAAGTTATGGCTTAGCAAATTTTTTGAGGGAAATTTTCCCTGGGAAGGCTCGTAACCAATAGGAATGTGCCATGTGGCATGGTGGAATGGCAGGTTAGCAGAGGTAAGTTGAAAAATTTTCCAAAGAGTGCAAAGGGTGAAAGGGAAAAAAATGGCCTGCAAGCCCGCCAAGGCGGAGGAAAAAGAAATGGCTTAAGGCCCACACCCAATGAGGAAGTGCCACGTGGTGGTGGAGGTTAGACTAGTGGGATTAAGTTGGAATAATTTAGAAAAATGGTGCAAAGGAAATCTTGGCCCGAAAGCCCGTAGAGGAAAAGAAATTTGTGAAGGCCCACGGACCAACCGGAGGATGACACGTGTCCAATCGGAGGCAAAAGTCGGAGGCATGGAAGGATTTGGTGAAATTTTCCAAAGTGTTCAAAAGGTGCAAAGGAAATTTTTTTCCCACGGGCCCATGGAGGAAAGAAAATTGATTCAGGCCCGTGCCAAATCAAAGTGTGCCATGTAGCAAGGAGCGGTAGGGTGCTAAGAAATTTTGGAATTTTTCCAAAATCCAAAAAGGTAAAATGGCCATTTGAACCCACAGATGAATGAGGAAGCACCATGTGGTAGCGAGTAGTGGGGCACGAGATCTTTTTGGGGAATTTTTCCCAAATTCAAAAAAGGGGAAAAATTTTAGGTTTCGAAGTTCATGCCGACACATTTTTTGCCCATTTTCCATAAATATTTAGAGGGGCATATATTTCGATCTAGAGCTCGATTTTTCTCAATTTTGGTGTCATTGGAAAGCTATTGAAGTCCTCTACATGATGGAATCTTCAATTTTGTTTTTTGGTGGAGTTTAGTAAGAGAAAAATGAAAAACACCTTTGGCATGAGGAAAAAAGCAAAACCGACATTCAACCACCATTTTTAATGCAGTATGGCTTCCATTCTTCTCTAGCATGGTCAAAAATCTTGGGGAATGAACTTTTAAGGGTACCCATGCTATTTTGATGGATCTAGTTGGTGGTTGAATCATTCATTTTATTTTTCCCGCATTTCTCCTTCCGAACTCGGTTTTCATTGTTAAAAGCCATTTGGCTCATTTGTAAAGGGTTGGACATTTTTATGATCTGCAGGCTCCCTCCTTCACCCTGGCAAGTGAATTTGTGGAATATCAGACCTTTTTAGGACTGCAACATGTTTTTACCTCCTTTTTGTTGTAATGCACTGTATTTGAAAAATGGAAATGACAATGCAAGCTCTGTAAATGAATTTTCAATCCTTTCTTATGTTGTTTTACGTATCCCGATCCTTTATTACAATTTTAACAATTTGTGCATGATTTTTGTTGCATTTTATAATCTATGTCAATCTACAGAAATAGATGTTCACCACTCCTTTGGTGTATCACCTTGTCAATTTAGTTTTATCTTCTTTTCTTTCTATCCTCGTCTCCTTAGCAGAATTAGAGTAGAATTTTGAATTAAACCTCTACAAATTTCATGCATACATCTGATCAGAGGAGTAGATGAACCAACCTTCAATTTGGAGAGTCTTTTCCCATTTTTTCAAGTCCCACACTTGGGGAAAATATTCCATGTTGTGAATCACACTAAATGACCCAATTATCACTTGCGGATCTAAAGGTCATTTAGGGGTGCTTTGCTGATTTGCACTAACAGCTTTAGCATGCCCAAGTGGGACCTTAGAGGCCTTCATCTTCATTACAAAAATTTGATGTGCATTTGTTTTAAGTTTCTTGCTTAAAAGAGCCCCGATTTGCACATCTAATGACTCCAAGAGATAAATTCAACTTATTTCAGCGGTCCAAGTCTCAAGATTCATGAGAAGGATCTAAACAAGGTCAAGGTCCAGAGAGGAGGGATTATCTCGAATATCTACAATTATCCCCGGAAGAAGAGAGAGGGGAGAAGAATTCAAAGGTCTCCATCTTCACCAAATAGAACTCTATCAACTCCTCCACCTGGTAGACCTTTCACCCAATCAAAAAGGGTTCTCAGGCCAATTAGAATGGCAAAACACAACCCTTACATCAAATTCACTCGTAGAAGCCCACTTGCTCTCAATGCACAAAACCTAGTTCTAGTTGCAGCATTGAAGAACATCCCATACTTTACTGGGGAAAATTAGACCACTCCTGGTGATCATGTCAAAGACATTGCTAATGTTTGTGTAATCCATGAGATTGTTGAGATGAAAATTGTTGTCAAATTGTTGGCATATTCATTCAAAGGGAAAGCCTTGCAATGGTTCAGGATCCTTGGGGCAGGCTCTATCCAAAATTGGAACTAGTTGTGCATAGCTCTCCATGAGTAGTTTGGAGAAAAGGGAGATAATTTTTCTTTATTGGAACAACTGAAAACTATCAAGAGAGCTCCCACCGAGCAACTAACTATGACTTCAATTTCCTATTTAAACGGACCTAGGATAGAATCCTAGTGATAGTAAGGCCAACATCTGAAGGTGCTTTCTTATACTATCTCAAAGCTCTAAATTTAGATATTTCTAAGTTAATCCAATCCATGGGAGGTGTAAATATACCTGCAGCTTATAGTATCACCATTAGGGCTGAAAATTATTTGATCCAAGCTGGTAAACTGGCACCTAGGCCTCCCATGCCCTTATATCCAAACTTGGAAATCCCAAGCACTAGTCAAGCACCTACTTTAGCTCTTATTCCCACTCCTAGAAATTAGAGTTCAAATGAAACTTCTACTTCATCCTCTAGTGCCTCAAATGAACTTCAAGAAGTCATGAAACAATTACAAAATTTAGGCAATGAGCTGGTTACACTCAAGAGGCAGAAAGTCCAAAGTTTTAGACCTTCTTATCAGTCTCAAACTTAGCCTAATAGGAAACCATATCAACCTAATAGACCACCCAATCCAACTGCAAATCAAAATCAAGTAAGGCCTCCTACCAACAGACCATTTCTTCCTATAACCCCAATGCTACATCTACCTCTAAAGCCTTAGTGCCAGTGTAAAATAATATAGCTCAAGAGTATGATTGGTGTTTCCCATGTAATGAACCTCACAACCAGTCTATGTGCTTCAATGGTGCTTTGAACCAAGCTTTTATGGTGACAACAATTGGCATAGAGAGTGAGGTGAGTCAAAAACAAACCAACAACAAGAAACATCTCAACAAAATACAACTCCAAATGAGACTACACTTGTGAATTGGTAGGCTGAAGATTTTTGTGGTATGAATCAAACAATTTATCATAATGTAGTTGCTAACACACAGTCAAAGAAGAGGAATATTGGTGAAGGGCAGTCATTAGCTCTAGGTGATCCATAACCTTCCATCACTCCACAAAGTTTTGGCAAGTAAAATTCACTTCCAAATGTGTAAGGACAGCCCAAGCCATCTTCTAGACCAGCTCAAATGCCAGCTATTGCAGCCCATGTACAAGAAAAGAATGTGTAGGCTAAGGGGAATAAAAGAGATGTTTCATCCCCATTTAACATCATCGAACAAATGAAGAAGACAAATTTGAATATATCTATGTGGGAATCACTATCCATCCCAGCCAAAGGGATCTACTACAAGCTGCCATGAAGAATTGGTCAACTTCAAATCAACAAGCTCATATGCAAGAGAAGGTACTCATAAATGCTTCTCATCTTGAAGGAAAGTAGTTAGAACAACAAGGTAATGTTTTGAATCCCCCTCCATTCTATGTTTCATTGATCATTGGGGATAAAATAGTACACAATTGTATGATTGATTCTGGGGCAAGTAGTTCTATGATGCCCAAGCAAATAGCTAATTAGCTGGGCCTCCAATATGAAGTCATATCCAAAGGGGTGGTACAACTGGATGGGAAAATAGTAACAATAGTAGGGGTAATTAAATATTTGAGCCTCACTTTGCATGCATGCCCCAATGTCACCATTTTTTTGCAAGATGTGTCAGTGATAGATTTACCACCACTTTTTGCCCTATGTTTGTCAAGGGATTTCAAGGATAGAATTGGAGGCTATTTATCAGCTGATTGATCACACATGTTGTTTTAGACTAGATATGGAACTAAGGCCACAATCAGGTCTGAACCTATTGCAAACTTTCACATTGAGCCTCATACTCCAAGCCCAATCAATGCCAACTGTTTAACATTTGATCAAGAGGATTATCTAGGCACAGATGAAGTTGATACAAAATTTGGAAGCATCCCAGATTTGACTCTTGATGAATGGGAAAGAAAGGTACATACTTTTGATCCCTACAAGGAAATAGAGGAATTTGAACTAGGAGTTTATTACATGCATGAAGAAAATCAGCCTATTCCTAGCATCACCAAGCCAGACCATAAAGATGACAATGAGGTATGGCAGCTGTTCTTTGATGGATCAAGAAGTAGACAAGGTGCAGGGGATATGCTTGTTTCACCTCAAGGCATTAAGTATTATTCAACTTTTAGATTTCAGTTTGCATGTTCTAACAACATTGCTGAATATGAAGCTTTGATACAAGGATTGCATTGGTCAAGAAAGAGAGGTATCAAAAACTTACAAGTCTTTGGTGACAATGAGCTGATTGTTAATCAAGTTAAAGGACAACATGCTACCAAAAATGACCTGCTCAAGTGTTATAAGAATAGGGTGTGGGACCTCATTGAGGATTTTGAAGGCTTTGGCATCAACTCCATCCCTAGGAAAGAAAACCAAAATGTTGATAGGCTTACGGTGAAAATACTTGGAGAAACCTTTGATGTTGTGGAGAGTATCACAAAAGATAAAGTGCAGCCAAAAATTCATGTGATTTTAAGGCCAGCAAAGTGCCAAACAATAATGTAAGTTGACAAGTGTTTGAAAGTGACCAAAAATCATCGATTTCTTACAAGAAGAAGTTGAGTTCTCACCAAAAATCGGAAAAGTTAGAACAACAATATGGTGATCAAGTGGTACAGCTGAGAACCAAAAACTACCAAAAGGACTTGTCACTTTGGAGTCCATATTTAATCCTAATGATCAATTTAGGAAGGAGAAAGAAAACATCCAAGTCAAGGGAGAAGATTCAGTTCCCATCTCGGTGGGAGAAGGCAAATCACTTCAAATTGGTAAAGTGGCAACCAAGAAAGAAATGTATGAGTTCATGCAACTTTGCCAAGAGTTCCTGGATAAATTTTCTTCGAGCTATGAAGACTTGAGAGGTTTCAATCCTAGGCTAGCTCAACACACAATTAAATTAGATCCAAGTGCTAAACCCATCAGGAAAAACCAAAGATTAGTTAATCCACACATGGAGCCTCTCATGAAGAGGGAATTGAATATATTAATAGAGGAAAGTATGATATTTCCCATCAAGCATTCAAACTAGGTTGCAAACTTGGTTCCACTTAGAAAGAAGAGTGGAGAAATCAGATTATGTGTAGACTTTAGAGATTTGAATAGAGAATCCCTCAAGGATCATTACCCACTTCCTTTTATGGAGTAGATTTTGCAAGTTGTTGCTGGCTCTGAGAGGTTTTCATTGCTAGATGGTTATTCAGGGTATAATCAGATCATGGTAAAGGAGGATGATCAGTTCAAAATAGCCTTCGCCACTAAATGGGGAACCTATGCATATATTAAAATTCCATTTGGGTTGTCTAACACTAGAGCTACCTTTCGGAGGGAAATGGATATGTCGTTCAAGGATTGATAAAAAATAGTGTTGATATACCTAGATGATATTACCGTATTTTCTTAAAGTGTAGAAAATCATCTCTTTCATTTGAGACAAGTGTTCGAAAGATGTAGAAGATCCGGGAATCCTTGAATCCCAAAAAATGTATTTTCCTAGCTCATGAAGGAAAGCTCCTAGGCCACATTGTTTCCAAAGAGGGATTAGTAATTGATCCAGAGAGGGTTGAAGAAATAAAAGAACTACCATTACCAAGTCACAAGAAGGCCCTTCAAAGTTTCTTGGGAAGAATCAATTTTGTTCAAAGGTTTGTTCTAGACTTTGCAACCCTTGTCAAGCCAATAACTATGATGTTGAAGAAAAGTATGGCTTTCAAATGGACAGCTGAAGGTAAGGCAAGTTTTGAGGTAATCAAAGAGGCTATCTCACAAGCTCCAACTCTCATTAACCCAGATTTCTCTAAAGATTTTATCCTTTATGCATTTGGCGGTGATGATACAATTTCTACAATTTTAGTACAGCAGAACAAAGAAAATGCAGAGCAGCCAATTACCTTCTTTAGCCAAAGCTTGGAGGACTATGAGGTGAGGTATTCCTTCATTGAGAAGCATGTTCTTGTAGTGATTAGGATCTTGAAGAAATTTAAGCATCTAGTTTCAAACAACAAGGTTCAACTGTTGGTTTCTCATGTGGGAGTTAAGGACTTCCTCCTCAACAAAGACCTAAATGAAAAACATGCAAGGTGGATTATGAATTTCATGGAGTATGACATTGAGATCAAGATCACCATGCTGGTCTAAGGAAAGGGATTGTGTGAGCAGCTAGTCTTGAGAAAATCAATGGAAGTAAACAATGGGAAGGATGTTGTTTTGGTGTTGCAAGACACAACCAAGAACAAAGAGGTGTTCAAGAAGGGAATGGTGGTATGCTCACTCCTTGCTAGACCAAAGGCATAATGCACTTATTATAAATAGGCCTATGCCCTCTAGAGATGAACAACACCAAGAGAAGACATTTCAGATTTTAGGCTATTCCATATGCGCTTGTTGATGGTGTCTTGTTCAAAAAGGATATAATGGAGTACTATTGAGATGCATTGGGAAAATCAAATTAAGAGAATGTTAGAAGAGTTACATGGTGGATCAGCTGGGGGGTCATTTTTCTCCTAGAGTGATAACCCTCAAGATTATGAAGGCTAGCTATTATTGGCCCAAGGTGTTTAGTGATTGTTATGCGTGGATCGAGAGGTGCAAAAATTGTGCATTCTTCATAGGCAAGGAAAGATTAGCAACCCTTCCATTGCACCCAATTTCAAGTTACTAGCCATTCATGCAATGGGGTTTGGACTTCATTGGATTAATTAACCCAAACTCAACCCAAGGACACAAGTGGATTCTAACAGCAACAAACTACTTCACCAAAGGGACTGAGGCAGTGACACTCAAAGAGGAAAATGAATCTAGAATTCTAGAATTTTATGAGGGGATAATAACCAAATTTGGTATACCTACCACTATAATATCGATAATGCATTAGAATTCATAGGATCAAAGGTAACTAAATGGGCTATTAAGAATGGGATATATCTGAGCACTTCATTAAATTATTACCCTCAAGGTAATGGTCAGGCTGAGTCTCACCGAAAAGAACCTATTAAAGATCATCAAGAGGAATCTTGATGAAAATCGAGAGACTCGGCACACTAAACTTAAATCATCCTTATGGGCTGATAGGATAACTCCCAAGAGATCCACCAAGAACTCTCTATTCGGACTTGTTTATGGAAGAGAAACAATCTTGCCTATGTCACTTGAGTTGCCAATGTTGGAACTCATGAAGCAATTGGAATTTTGGAGTTTGAACCCATGCGGTTAGATATGCGAATTGATGGATTTCCAAGAAATCAAAGAGCATGTAGCCCAAACAATGGAAAAAGGACCAATCCTTGATTAAGAGAGCCTTTGATAGGAAAGCTAAGGCTAGAACCTTCCAAGTTGGAGATTTAGTGTTGAAATGGGATGCAGACCGAGCAAAGCCATGAAGGCATTCAAATTTTGATGCCATTTGGAGTGGCCCCTACATGGTCACAAAATGTAAGAACAACAATTCCTTCCAATTGTCTACATTGGATGGTGAAGAACTACAGATTCTAGTTAATGGAATCCATCTAAAGCATTGCTACTAGAAGGGAAACTCCTCACCTTGTACATATTAGCTTATATTTTCATTCCTCCAAGTGCTTGTGCACATTGTTTTGTTGTATCTTAGTTTTACATTTCCCTAAGTGCTTTGGCACAAGCTTTGTTGTCCCAAGGATGCATCTTTTAGGCCATGCTCCAGATCAAGTGATGTTCTACTCTCACAATCTTCTTTCTAGAAATTTTCTAATGAGTTGAGAGTACCAAGCAGTTAAGTTGATGACTCCATGCCCAATGGATGCTTCAAAGGCCACTGATCATTCATCCAATAGGTGGATGACCCCTCTGAGTCACCAAAATTGTTATCCAAAATAAGCCCCTTCTTATTTTGGCTAAATTTCTTTCATCCTTCCTTCTTTTGTGCCTCAGTCAATTTTTTCACTTTTCAGGCACTCAAAATTATCTGAAATGGCTTCATCAGATAGAGAATTTTCTCACCTTTCCAGAAAGGTAAAATTATCCTTTTAACTCCTTGTATTTTGCAAGTTATGGCTTGATAGAATTTTGAGGAAATTTTCCTTGGGAAGGCCTACAACCAATAGGAATGCACCACATGGTAGGGCAGAATGGTGGGTCAGGCGGAGGTAAGTTAAAAAAATCACCAAAGAGTGCAAAGGGCGAAAAGAAAAAAATCAGCCCGTAGGCCCACCAAGGCGGAGGACAAAGAAATGGCTTAAGGCTCGTGCCTAATGAGGAAGTGCCACATGGTGACAGAGGTCAAACCAAGTGGGGTTAAGTTGGAAAATTTTCCAAAAATAGTGCAAAGGAAAATATTGGCCCGAAAGCCCACGGAGGAAAATAAATTTGCGAAGGCCCACGGACCAACTAGAGGATGACACGTGTCCATTCGGAGGCAGAAGTCGGAGGCGCAGAAGGATTTGGTAAAATTTTCCAAAGTTTTCAAAGGGAACAAAGGAAAATTTTTTCCCGCGGGCCCATGGAGGAAAGAAAATTGATTTAGGCCTGCGCCAAATCAAAGTGTGCCACGTGGCAGCAGAGTGACAGGCACGAGAGAAATTTTGAATTTTTTCCAAAATCTAAAAATGCTAAAATGGCCATTTGAACCCACAGATGAATTAGGAAGCACCATGTGGTAGTAGAGTGGTGGGGTGTGGAGCTTTTTGGGAAATTTTCCCAAATTCAAAAAAGGGGAAAATTTTAGGTTTTGGCCCGCTAACCTATTTTTTTGCCCATTTTTCCCTAAATCTTCATAGGGTCATATCTTTAGATCCAGATCTCATTTTTTTCAATTTAGGTGTCATTGCAAATATATTGAAGTCCTCTACATGATGGAATCTTCAATTTTGTTTTTTGGTGGAGTTTAGTGAGAGAAAAATGAAAAACTCCTTTCACATGGGGAAAAGAATGAACCGACATTCAACCACCATTTTTAATGCAGTATGGCTTCCATTCTTCTCCAACATGGTCAAAAATATTGGGAATGAACTTTTAAGGGTACCCATGCTATTTTGATGGATCTAGTTGGTGGTTGAATCATTCATTTTATTTTTCCCATGTTTCTCCTTCCTGAACTCGAGTTTTCATTGTTAAAAGCCAAATTTGGCTCATTTGTAAAGGGTTGGACATTTTTATGATCTGTAGGCTCCCTCCTTCACCCTGGAAAGTGAATTTGTGGAATATCAAACCTTTTTTAGGACTACAACATGTTTTTACCTCCTTTCTGTTGTAATGCACTGTATTTAAAAATGGAAATGACAATGCAAGCTCTGTGAATGAATTTTCAATCCTTTCTTGTGTTGTTTGCTCTATCCTGATCCTTCATTACAATTTTAGCAATTTGTGCATGATTTGTGTTGCATTTTATAATTTGTGTCAATCTGTAGAAATAGATGTTCACCACTCCTTTGGTGTATCACCTTGTCAGTTTAGTTTTATCTTCTTTTCTTTCTATCCTTGTCTCCTTGGCAGAATTAGAGTAGAATTTTGAGTTAAACCTCTGCAAATTTCATGCATACATCTGATCAGAGGAGTAGAGGAACCAACCTTCAATCTGGAGAGTTTTTTCCCATTTTTTCAAGTCCCACACTTGGGGAAAATATTCCATGTTGTGCAATCACACTAAATGACCCAATTCTCACTTGCAGATCTGAAGGTCATTTAGGGGTGCTACTGATTTACACTAACAACATCCTTTAAGACACCAATGGCCATGGTTGTCTTGTTATCCATATAAAAATATTTGAAGATGGTTGTAATGGGTGTCTTCCCATTTGATTCCGGAATCCAAGGTAATAAAATTAAATTTCACCCATATCTATCATAATATTGCTTAGGAGCCATCATCGACTACTACATTTAAGGTAATCTCATTATCATAATCAATGGTGTCAGAGGGAAGGTTAGCATGCAGGACCTATCTCTCATGCCCTCCTCTAATGTGTGGTACTTTCTCCCATAACCATTCCCCTAGAAAAGGAATGATATTCTCCTGCCTCAACATTTTTCATACAACCCTGACCTCATCCAGATCCTTCTATAGAGCCTCAGTGTTCTTCCTTTTCTCTAACTATAATGACTGTTCCTTTAGGCATTGGATATCTCCTTGTAGGTTTTGAATTACATCCATGGTCTATTGATAAACCTCTTTCTGATGAGTAGGGTCTGGATACTTCCCGTGCACCATCTCTTCTGTAGTAACCAACGACCTTTTCTTTGGTATTTCCTAGCATGTGCAACCTTAGCTCTCATTTTCACCAAGATAGATTCTAACTCTCACTCACACGCCACCCTTGACATCCATTGTGAGTTGGAATTTTCACGCTCTCCATTCCTACATCTTTATCCTTTTGTAATTACAAGCACATGTGTTCAAATAAGTCTGGGTACTCCTCATACTTGTGCTTATTTCCACACCAATATCAATATAATAGATCGAGAATTCACACTTATAGTGCTCTGTAGACCCATAGTTGTAACAAGTTCCATGCGAGAACTCACTTCTTCCACCTTTGTGGTTACCTTGACCTCAAAATACTCAATATAAGCTTCTTCCATGAGCTCCTCCATCCACACGCCCTTGATAGTGACGACCATCATCATTGAAATTATTTGCAATGTTGGTTTTGCACACCAATATCAATGGCATCATGTATCTAGTCAATCAATCTAGAATCCTTGGTGTCATGGGTAATGGAGGTGCAAATCTTGTAATAACAAGACCCGTTCTTACGGATCACACGTTGCGATGTAAACAACCACTTACATCATGATCTCCATGGAAAATCTCACGATCTATTGTCATGGTGCATACCAATCTCTCGAGGAAACATGTCTTTTGTGCCCTCTACCTCGTAATCTATGCACCATAGGCAATCTGTGAGTCTCATGTGATGAGTTTGTAGATAACTTCTCTGGCTTGTTTGGACATTACAACAATTTGAGCTTCTAGAAAAGGGAAACAATCGGTATATATGCTTCCAACAACCTCGGTGTGGCGGGCATCCTCCAAGGCCTCGCGCAGGTCTGTGAAAGTCTTGTGTAAATGTGCTCTCTGAAATGTGTTATCAACCCTCCAACAAACCATTGATCATGTTGAGAGGGATGAATATCATAAGATAGTTTTGATAAGAGAGTCTTAAAATGAACATCATATTCCCACACACTCTCTTTCATACCTTATTGAATCTCCTTCAGTGCGTTAATGCTCTTTTGATTAAACTCAAGGATATGAAATGTAGCTAAGAATACATTCTGCAATGTAGTGTAATCTCTTGGTGGGGATCATACATCAGTACTAACTATATGTGTTCCCTTACAACATTATTACAAATCGACTTGACTTCCATTCCAAGTTATTGATCCCCTTCATGAGCCATAGCATCTCACATTTGTGTACAATCTCTGCAACATTCTCAACACCTTTTTTGTCTAGTAGATGTAAATACATTTAGAGAAATACTTGTTGAGGTGGTTGAGGCCCTTGTCCAGCTAATCCAGAACCTTGATTCCCTCTAGTGTTTCTTCCACCCCCATATCCACTAGATCCATCGGTGCACGTCCCTCCTAATTAACTAGATCCTCTAGATCTACTAGGTCCACTAGGTCCACAAGTTCCTATTCCACCATATCCAACTCTTGTAGCTAGTAAAGGTCATGAAGTGGTCATGCCTTGTGTCTCCACCATTGTGGTGAACTTCACAACAACAGTCTATGATTTTTCACCACTACCAGATGTGTGTCTTGTGTCTCTTCTAGATGTAATTACCAATCTGTACTGCATACTCTACCAAAATTTCATTCCAGATAATATACCTCTAAACATAGGAAATGATTGTGCAGCCATAGATGTGCCAAATGAAAAGTTATATCTCCTAGGTGTTGATTGATTATTTCCACCAATACCAACTAGGTTAGTAATACTTATCTCTATATTTGGAAATCTAAGCATCAGGGGTTGGTCACTAGGTGGATTCAGATGCATGCCAATGAATTATCTCCTTTCTTCATATGATGAGACTTATCTAGAAGCCAAGGGTTTTCTCTTACGCACTTGCCAAGATGGTGTATCACGAGACTTCTCGAGACTCCACATCCTCTGCGTGAACCTCAATTCCTTCCCATGACACCTCTCTCCATAAATCCATCACTCTTATAACTTCACATTTTTATATAACTCCCTCTCACGAGCTTCATTATACATGATTCATCTTGCTTCACTCTCCTTTTAAGATGCAAGGTCTACCATATTTCTCCACCCTAACTTCCTTGCCAAGTGCTCGGAAGAATCTTAGGGGCCATAGGAAATTCTTCCAAACTCAATGTAATGATCGGGATATTTATATCTAAGGGTATAGCATGCAAGAAACGATCCTCTTGGTTCTCTCAAAACTCAAACTCAACAATATTTTAATAGGTGTATGTAGAAAATGTGTACTCCAAGGTGCAACTTATCAACACTCTACTCCACCAATGATCAACAACACATGTCCAAGCCATATCAGCATCCTGCAGCATCTAATACTCATCTTGGGTCCACACGTGAGATATATAGTACCAGCATGATCTAGATGCATATGCCAAAATCCATTCATACAACTTCACTGAAAAGAAAAAGAAGAAGATCTCATACAACTCATGATACATATGTTCTTCTACCCATTTACGTGCATTAAACTCAAGTTTGGTACTAAATCTCTGAGAAAATTCATCCTCTGTGCTTTTAAGCCATGCTTCGACATTATCCAAGGTCAATTGCTCTGTAATAACACATCATTCTTACAAAAACTTTGAAAAGAGGTCCTGAAAATGGAACCAAAATGTAGTCTCTATTATCACCACATATTTCAACAACCAATCCCAAGTGTGCCAACATATCATCAAGTCTTAGCCTAGAAGGTGAGCCAAGGCACACGCAGTGTCGAGTCCCTACTTTATGTGAGCCTCATGAGAATGTTTCTTTTTAATACTAGGATGTAGTATAATGAAAAAACAAGTGCATTCATTCATGAAATTTAAAATGTAAACACTAACTCCTAGCCTAAATGTATTGTAAACATATATTAACATGATCGAGTTAAAGGAAAGTATAATCAACCCATGAGCATCATTAAGAAAACCCATAACACAAACATGAACACAAAGGAAAAATACACATATCAAGATCCATTACTAGAGTGTTATATAATTACTTCATTATATCCATAATCCAAAATATGGTAGCCAAAATTGCATCAAGATATTTCCATTGTTTTTCTTTTAATGTTCATACTAGGAGATCTTTTTGTACATCACAAAGCTCTCCATTACATATCTCTTTCCACACATACCCTCACTTCCTATCTCTCTATCTTTCCTTATCTAGAAATACCCTCTATATCAAGCATTTGAAGGAATCCTCTCCTAACCATACATCATCATCAGGAAAACCTACGGGAATATTCTTATGATTACTCTACCACTTTGCTAGAAATATGCCAAATGTCACAATGTGTGTTCCCTCAATCAAATGTCTTTAGCATACATTTTCCAACTAATCCTTAACAACATTGACTCCTTATCATTTCATGATAATCGTAATGATTCCACTGGAACATTATTTTCTCAAATTGCAAGTCTCCATAGCTTATCTACATCTATATCTAGTTGATTTTCCATTCACTCCTATGCAATTCTTTTTCATGTTGTCCAAAATTCACCAAGTCCTAACTCCATCCTACCCCGGCACAATCCTTCACGCCTCTCTAAGGACTACTTCTACGCGTTCCTTTGCACCCTGTTTGTACGTGCCAAAAGGCTTTGTACCTTAGGTACTTAGTTAATCTTTACGGGCCCAACAGCTTCCCACCGGATCCATAACATGTATTACCTCTTGTATTCCCTCCACCTCAAAATCCACCGAGTCCACTAGATCCTGAACCAGCTAATCCTCCTCTCATAGTGGGCACCGGACCAAATAATGTGCTTCCTTATGTTTCAATAGTTGTACTAAATTGAATTCCCATGGTTTATAAAGTTGTATTAGTTCTATATGTAATACCAACATTCTCTCATGCCGATGACACACCATAAAATATACCTCCTACCGGACCCCAAAATAAAATAGATGACATATTTTCTACCATAGATGAATGTGTTATCTGATTAACTCTTGAATTTAATGGAAAATTAAATCTATCTTTTGCTACTCTACCAACCACACTAGCTTTCTTATCAATGATCACGAGAACTGAAAACCAATCACAAGGGCTAGGTTGCCAGAGGAGTCAAATACACACCCGTGGTCCTTACAGATTTCAGCCGGTGCACTTTCATCCGAAGCTAAAGAGGGTTATCTACCATGCTTAACCAAATGGGGGAGTACCAAATGCTCTAGATTCACGTCTTCTATGTGATTCCCAAATCCTTCGCGAGCCATCTCTCTCCACAACATCACACCTGCTTTTCCAAATCCCTTTTGTGTGCCTCATTAAAGTTAAGTTTCCTATCTTTTATATACCTTTATGTCATTAGGTCCAACATCTTTCACCACACATTCTCCTACCCATGTACATGGTGTATTTTAATTGCTAAAGGGATAACACACAAATCAAGATCATATGTGTTCACGCAATAACTAAAACTTAGGAACCTCTAGACAATAATAAGTAGAAACAACGTACTCCAAAGTGTAGCTATGAAAAACACCACCCCACCAATGATCCATAGCACGTGTCCAAGCTAGATCAGCATTATGCAAATTCTAGTAGTCTTCCTACATCCAAATAAGTTCTCTATACCTCCAATTCCTCATTGATGTGTATGATACCAGCCACTTGTACAAATCTATAGGTAAATAGGAAAATAATGTCTTATAGAGCTCATGATAGAGATTTTTTTCAACCCACACATGTACATCAAATTCAAGTTTAGTATTAAATCTATGAGAAAAATATTCTTCTAAATTATCTACCCAATCCTCATTGTTGTCCAAATTCAACCCGTACATCTTCATCATGCAACATTCTTGTAAATATCCTACAAATAGGTCCCAAAAATGGAACCAAATGTATTATTTAATTTTACCAAACAACCCAAGATGCACCGACACATCACTCATCCGAACTAAGCACTCACATGAAGCATCCAAGGGTACTAGGTCCCTCTTTTATAGCATCTTTGTCAAGGATTTAACATGATAAACACACATATTTACATATACATAACACAAACTAGATCTAGTTCACAACCATATGCGGGAATGATTAAACAAGAATCAAGATCAGATCTACCATGCAAGATCTAAAAAATATATGTCAATAACAAATATCCAACCACATAGATCCATTATATTAATTCACTATAAAATACAAAATTTGAATACATATATAAAAGTGTCACCATAAGTCATGCACGCTCATAACCAACATCATAACACTAATAAAACGTGGATCCCTTAACCATGCAAATAAATACATATTTATAGGGGTGGGCACTTTCCCTTCACTGCCTAAGCATCCTCAAAATAGGTTGCATGCTAAGAATAGCCATAAGACACTACAAGATAAATGCAAAATCATGTAGTGTCATTAATAATAGATTATCTAATAATAAATAGAGATCCAATCCTATTATTATCCCAAAACATGCATGTTTTTTATCTTCCACTTGTACCAAAATAGCTTTGCATGTCTTCCAAGTATTCATGCATTTGTGTGCTCCACACTCAAACCTGTCCTTAGCCAATCCATACGAAAACATATAAGTACTTGAAGTCATACCTTCCCGGATGTGCCCTCTTCTTCTACACTTTTGCATGCACCTACATGCCTTATGTCCACACGCCCGATCTTATATGCCTTTAGTTCTCGGGATGTAATTCATTATCCCAACATCCATAATCTCAATTTTCTTCATGGACCAATACCTTATCCATTAGGATTTATGTATTCATTAGAGATATATGCTACACAACTTCCCTTATTGAACACACACACACAAACAAAGGGAAACACACCAAAATGGGAAACAACACATGATTTAAAAAGGAAAATTATATATAAGGGGAGGGATATCTACAAAGGTGGGAAAAGAATATACACATACCCAAAAATGATTTGGGAAAAGTACATGCCATCATGGAATAATGGGTTGAAATGTGATATTTGAAGAACATAAACCATTATATGATCAAACCATGCTCTTGTGATGGATTTGCATGGCTTGAGAATAAGGAGACATACCAAGACTCCATATTCATACTCATACTACACTAAGAACATTCTTGCATCTGATGAAAAAAATTTCATGTTCTTGGAACTCTTGAATTTTTGAGGCTTCCTCTTGATGTCCTACGATTATGAGACATCATTCTTCCATGTCTTCAAGAGTGGGAAAATTGATCTTGTCATGAAAAATTCATCCTCTTTGAATTGCAACTTTAAATCATCTCCTACATCAGCAAGGTACTCGGGAGGAGTGAGAACAAACTGATTTTCTTCCCATTTGACAACTTCCTAAACATCTCGCTTCATTTCTCTAAGTGACTACCTTCCAAAATAGAGGATATATCATTGAGATGGAGGCCCTCATCAATCTCGAGGAAATGTTGCAATATGGGAACATGTTTAAGGCACATCGGAGCTTGAAGAATGGTGAGCATAATATGATTTTTAATTTTCTCACAAGAGTCATGTGCATCTTCTCCTTGTTAGAAAATTTTTATCTGTGCTCATCCACTCAATGTGGGTTTTAATATCATCCTCACAACTACAAATATTAATTTGATCATAGGGGATTATTTTCCCTTAAGTGTATATTTCCATATGAATCCTTGTTTTGCATTGGTGGAGCATTCCAGAGTGGTGGGAATGATTTTATCTTGAACAAAATCCCAAGAATCTTGTAACTTTTCACTTTGTTCTAAACAATTCTCTTCAATGCAAATCAGCTCAACATTTTCCCTATTATCATCCTCCATAGCAGAGATGTTGTCTTCAAGATTGATGAATTCCAAAGGAGATTCAAGGACCTTCCTTTTTTACCCTCATGAATTTATTCAAAGTGTGTGAAATATAAATACTTTCTTTCACATTCACTCTCATCAACCAAGGCATTGGGGAAGACACCAAGTTCATCCATTGGCTTTGTCTCAACATCAAACATTGGTGTGTCAAAGAGAGGAGAACAAATTGAATCATGCCTATCTTGCATCTCCATATCCCGAGTCAAGAGTTCAAGACTGAGTTGAGGATCTTCAGTTTCTTCTATATCCTTCAAGATTTCTTACACATATGGTTCTTCCAAGTTCACTATATGCTCATCTTCATTATTATTAAGATAATTTCTACATTTTGTTTCTAGGAGATGGTTGAAAATATGATCCATATGCACCCATGATTCATTTGGAACATCATCATTCACTCCTTCCATGCTTTTTATTGCCCAAGATTCACTTTCTTGCAAGCATGGGCATACTTGAATCATGACACCTTCCGATAAGGATAATAGTTCCATGCTATGTAGGAAAGGCATTCCATTGAGCTCAAAATCTATATTATCATCCTCTTGGTGGGAAGAAGAGAACCATGTTGGTACAATAATATGGGAAGGATTTTCAACTCTATCCTGATCATCCATTATTGAATCTTCTTGCTCATAAAAAGATGAAAGACTTTATTTTCACCGTGATGATCACTTTGCTCCTTGAGTGAGAAGAAGTTGTGTTCAAATAGTTCATTTTCCTTGGATTTGTAAAGTAATTTGGCCTCTTCCATTCGATCATCCATGATTGAATCGAGAAGGGAACTTGATTCTTTGACTGTCTCCATTTCTTCATCAAAATAGGAAGGTAAGTTATCCAGGACCATTTAAAATTCATCCTCTTGAGTTCAAGGGGAAGGATTGATTTTTTCATCTCTTCACATAACTCCATCTCATCAAGAATTGAAAGATCAAAATGCTTACTTTGAACTGGTCATCTTGTATTTCTTCATCATTGGTGGAGTCTTTAGAAAGCATTGAATCATCCATTATGCAACAAGAATCTTCCTCTCTTGAATCTATTGCTCCTCTAAAAGGCTATATTTCAAGCCAAAATAATTTAATGAATGACGGTTCCACCTCCATGTCTCTTTCATCATCTTCAAAGGTGTTTCCTTTATTTTCAATAGAGGGTTCAAGGAGAATGCATTCCTCAAAATCATCCAAGAATATTCCAAGGATGAACACTTCATAGTATGGACAATCATCAGGATCTTCTGGAGTTTCTTCATTTTTGACAACACAAAGTGATTCAAGGTGTTCATACCTTTTCTTAGAGCTAAAGCATACCTAAAAATTTCATGATAGGCTTCGGGGTCAGAATTTCCTTCTATTAATATTTGAAGCCTTTCCACATATTCTCTTTTTAAAATTTTCATTTCTTCATCACCATATACAAGGAAGTCATATATAGAGTGAAAAAAGAAAGAAAATGTTATTAATATCATAGTGAGTTAGTTTAGGTTGCAAAAGTATTCTTTAATGGATTCTGCACCACCTTGTCCTTCATCATCCTCCATAGTGCTTATTTTATTTTCATCAAAAGGCTCAAGGATAAGATCTTCTTCAGCAATGTTCAAGAACCTTTTAGGGATGAACACCCTATAGTATGAACAATCCTCATGATATTCCTCCATAAGACAAATCTCCTCTTCTTCCTCTTTTCTAGGGAGTGCTTTAAGTTTTTCTCATATATCTTGCTAAGATTTGGTATATTTCAAAATTTAGAGGTATATTTGGGGACTAGAATTTCCTTGCATAATGCTTATGATTCTTTCCATATACTCAATTTTTAAGGTTGTCATTTCGTCATTTCTATATGCGAGAAATCATCCCAAGGGAGGGTGATGAAAGACATGGCTCCAATATTTTCATTCAGTTATGCATGATTGAGAGTATTACCTTTAGCATATTATTGAGCTTCACACATTATCTTGTACTTTCTTTGAATATTTTTCAACAGACTTTGTTGGCTAGATTTTCTGCATAGCACAAAACCTAGGTAGTCATGAGATAAATCTCCCTCATTTAACTGGTGAGGCTCCCGTGTCATATTTATCAAGAAAATGTGTTATTATCTATCAGGGGTTTTAATTTAACCACTTAGTTCATGAACCATAACTAAGAAGTTCTGCAGCAAGTAAGTAGCTATTCAAGAAAGGAAGTATTTTATAGAAGAAGGAAGTAAAGGAAATATAGAGAAGAAATGGGGAAGATGTGCATCCCAATTAGTAGATAGCAGAGATAATTGCATGCACATAGAAGAAACTTAATAGATATGAACACACAAAATTATAAAACAAAGGCCGCTCTAGATCCAGATCTAAAATAACACAAATTTTATTAAGATATCTAAGATTAAAAGTAAGAAACATAGTACACCGTGACACAAAGTTCTCTAGAAACCTGCTCCTTTGTATTCCTTTGCTCCAAGTTGCTCTCAGGGGTTTAGCACAAAGTCTAGAACACAAGATTGTTGCTTACAAATTATGATCCTTTAACCCAAAGGTTCTTCCTCTACTTATAGAATGTAGAGGGGCAATTACAAGTTGGAAGCTTTAGTTGAACTAGCACATGTGGAAGTTGGAAAAGAAACAACTGGAAATCTCCATCCTAGAATTCCTCTTTGCATAACATGTATGATTTGCAACTGAAAATAAAACCTTCTATTTTGTACGTCCGCCACCTATCTCCAAGTAGTTGACTTATTTAAGTGATGGATTTTAAGACAATCACTTAAGTTTTATAATTTAATTAATCACTCAATTACTTTGTCGGAGGAAAGAAGAAGGAAGAGGAAATGTGCGATCTTGTCCTTTTTCATGTCTGCGGCAGTGATTGATTCTTTTGCCGTTGATTCTCACCAAGCCGACTGAAACAACAAGTTTGGATCTGAAGCATCTAGAAACAGCTAGAAGTAAGCAAATGGAAGCAAGTGACCATGATTTGATTATGGGTATTGCCTTTGACATGTCTTCATTCTTATCCTTGAAGCTTTTGTAGTTCTTCTCCAGTACATGCATCAATGCAATGTTTTCTCGTAGATAACTCATCATCCTTATTTTTAATTGCATATGAGCAATTAAAATTTTTGAAAGCACTCTGATGAATGAAAATTCAATGAAGGCTTCAACTGGAAGATGAGAGCATTTTCACAAGATCTTGGAAGGAATTTTCCACGCACTGACTTCTTCACGGGCTGCATTCAAAACAAGAGGATGAAGCCTTTGTGCCGAAGCTTTTGCAACTATGATATCTAGATCTGGATCTCCATATGGATTTGTATCGCATCTAGATATGGATCTTGCACCTACATAACAAACTTTGGCAACTGGGCTATGGATGGAAAAGCTGCAACTCAAATAATTCCACTACCTTTAATCTGCATGCATGAGTGAAGTTTTCCTGCAGGCATGAGTGAAGTCTTTCCTGCTCTGGATCTGTCTATCAATTCAGCAAGAGGTTCCGAGCCTAGATCCATGTCTCCAATATCTACAAATTTAGAAGTGATGCATGACTCTGTTGTGCTTTCTTTTTCATCTTTCTTCGCCATATCTTTGTCTATCTTTTTCTGAATAATTCTTTTTCTTCTTACTTGGCTGGATTTCTTCAATACTGGTGTAGATCTGGGTATTTCTTCAGATTCGGAGGAAATATTCAATGTATTGGACATTGATATAAGTTCCTTTTCTTTTGAAAAACACCTGTAATGAATTCCTTAGCACCTGTAACACTTATGCAGACAAAGATCAACCTCCTTCAAAGCATGCACCAAATTTGGAAGCTTTTAGCCTTGTTGCCACCTTGCTTGAGCAAAATCCTTCTTCAAATGCCTTGTTTCCACCTTTCCTGAGCAAAATCCTTCTTCAAATGGGGGCACACTTTTCCTCTTGGCTGCAATTCTTTACCTGTGAATTAAATAATTCACCCATATGGCTGCCCATGCTTATATAACCCTCACAATTCTATAATTAATAATTTCCCTAACAATTAAAGGTAATTAATTAATTAAAAATCAAGCTCTTCTCTTTTAAATATAGCATGTTTAAGGACAACCATCCAATCAATTAAATTAATTCAATTTAATCATCCACACTTCACTTCACTTAAGCTTCATAGTGTGCATTGACCATAGCCACTGAAAATAGGAATTAATATAATCATTTAATACTTTAAAAAGTATTAATTACTTCTCAAAAGGGGCTGCATTAAATAAATTAAATTTATTTAATTTTGGAATTCTATTTTTAAATTCCTTATGTCCACTTCCCTCTGTTGACTTTTCCACAATCCTGGGTGCCAAAATTGGGTGAATAAATATTAACAAATATTTATTTAATGCATTATTATTCACCCAAGGTGGGTCGCACTTTTTTGCACATATAATTCTATTTTTAAGAATTTTTCATAATGGGATTCTTTACCCTACAAGGCAGCCCCGAAATCCCATGATCCACTTAAGTGATTTGACTTTGACAATGAGATTATTTACCCTGTAAGGAAGGCAATAAATTCCCGCTTTGCTGCGGCACCTTTAACTTTCCCACTGCAGCTTAAGTGAATTTTATAACAGGGGAAAAAGTACCCTGCTAGGAAAGTACAAAATTCCCATCTTGCTTGTTGCTTCTATTTTCCCCATTGCAACTTGAATCCTTTGTTTTCCAAAAATGTGCCCAACCCTGCAGGGGCTTTTTTGTGCACGACTTTGCTTTTTCCCAGTGATCCAGACCTCCAACGGTGACTTCCTTTGGGCATAATGTGTGTATATGTTCTCCAACTGCTCCAGGACAAGAATCGGGCTTACCCAAAGAAAGGAATTTCTCTAGAGAAATTTCACATAAAACGAAATGGGACAACACAAAAACACGAAAAATTGCCAAAAGTCACAAATAAAGCCCAAAACTTATTCCAAGTTAAAACCCTTACGTACATGGGAATAATAGCATGTTCAATCATGACAAAGTTAAAATAGAGTGCAAATAGCCTCAAACGGGCTCAAAATAATTAAATACAAATTTCCCGTAGACAAATCCTGACGATAGCATATAACAATTTTGGGCATCTGGGTATTTGGCGAAAAAGGCTAATATGGTTCTTTGGGAATATCTTGACGTAATACAAGAACTTTTAGGCAATAAAAACACAAAACAACCCATTATTTTAAAAGTAGGAAATTTTTTCGGATAGGGTAGTCACAAATTTCAGGATGAAATCTGGGTGACACCTAGCTTCCTACTTTATTCTTCATTAGCAAGTTATTTTTTCTTTCCTTTTCTTGATTGAATTTTATTTCTTGAAGTAAGAGCCCCTTTTTTGTTCTTGAATTTTCTTCTTTGCAAGAACTGGTCCGAACCATGGTTGATCAACAATCATTATTTCTCGATAACCAATTGATTCTTCTTCTTTGTTTTCACTCATTGGTACTTCACTCCAATTTAGAAATTTCTTCATTTTGATGTGCGAAATGAATGTGACAGGGGTTTGTTCCTTGATAGAGTTGCCTTCAAAATGATTTTTTTGAAATTTATTTTATTTTATTTTTTAAATGTGTGTGTGTGTGTGTGTGTGTGTGTGTGTGTGTGTGTGTGTGTGTGTGTGTGTGTGTGTGTGTGTGTAATGTACTTTTGGGGTAGAGATATTTTTTGATGCACTTGCGCAAATATCTCCCAACAAAGTCACCAAATACTATTAGTGATAAAAAAATTGGTTGGAAAAATTATGTGTCTCCACCAACGTTCATGGGGCTACACTCCACTATATTGAATGGTATAACTCCCATTATTAAATGTAACTAATATAATCCTAATCTAAATGTTTTGGGTTATCCATATAGGCCAAGGATCACACAGGGACACTCCACTGAACCTATGGAAAAATTCTTGTACAAGGTATAAGGGAGGAAATCACAATGATGAGGGAGAAGAAGAGAAATAAAGGAAGGGGGTTATTGTCATGAGTAGGCCAACTATAGAGTTCACACCTAGTAACCAGAGTAGTTCAAGATTCTATATAGAATAATAACAACCTTTCTACAGACATCAAGACAAGATGAGATCATGAACAAAAAGTTTTAGAAGTCTCCTTATCAAGAAAAGAAAAAAACTCTCTTCTTATTTATTGACATTCACAAAGTTTTATAATGAAAGGAATACAAAAAAATAAGAGAAAGGGAAATAGAATAAATGTATCTTTTATTTCATGTCCATTGACACAAAGTTGAACAAATACAATCCACAATTGCTATAGAGTGGAAATTCTTCGAAATATTGGAATCCTTTGGAATGGAGAAGAAATCCCAATTTATAGAAATTTGAATTGACCTCTCATCTCCCCTCACATGACTCTTTTCATTCATATTCCACTTGTGACCTTTCATTTATGAAAATTATGTAACATCCACTTTTGTCAGTTTAATCTTAGAGATTTTTTTATTTTTTTGAAATCTTATCTCATGTAGCTGATTTAAATAGCCATATATTTAAATCCAACATGAGTCTTAATGAAATCCATTTCCGATAACTATCATGAACCATGTGCATCTTTCAAGATATATAAGTGATAATCCCTAAGTGTGTACCTGTGTTCCACCCATGAAATCCAAAGGCATCTCACAACCTAGAAAATGGTGAAACTCGACAATGTAATTAGTAGTTATACTACCTTGTTCAAGGTTTCTAAGTCATATATGCCATGCTCGGTTCCATGATGGCACACTCGCCATTGGAATCTTTTCATCTCACCTTATCACTTGTTCAATTATATGGATTTGCAATCAATGGTGCTATAAACATCTATAAGTCTTGTACCATAGTATCATGATAGGTCAAATGTAGTTCCGATAACACTCATTTCTACCTATCTATTCCAGATATAAGATAGATCACACTTTAGACCGAAATTACAAATCTTACCATTATTAGTGATACAAATTCAATCAAATAAAATAATGCCTCACATTATCAAGGAGTAATAACCATTAATGTTTTTCTTACTCCTATAAGAAATCATGCAAGCTACATAACTACTCATCATTATGGACATACGGATTCATTCCCATTATCATCCTTTAAATAACACTTTTTCTATTCATGAGAATCATGTTATTCATTTTTACTTCGATATTTATATTAGCTTGAGTCTAATTTATATATATATATATATATATATGAATCTTATTCATTTTAGGTTTCTTCTTTCAATACTAATCCCAATTATCTTGAGGAATTCTACAAAAATTCCCAAACATGACTTAGGTTTGTTTACATGGTTACTATCATCTTGGCAATATATTCATTTTTCTTGGATCTTCATAACAATTTCATTGGCGTCCAAAAATACATTCTATGAATTCCAGATATCAAATCATTGTTATCCTTTATATGACTACACCATCATATATTTACCATGGTTGATTTAAACTCATTAATTTTAGGAGCATATATACCAAAATATAGCCATGGATCTCATAATGAGTACTCACGGTGAGCACAATCTGCATGCTCCTAAAGCAGCTATTTCATGATTTGCATTAGGCATCATACCCAAGGTTTCATATAAGTTTGGTGTTCAAGAGTTTAGTCTCCCATAAATTTCTTCACCAACTCCATCCCATACCACCGTGGGTCCTTTTAGTATTTAAGTAAGTTTATCCTAATTAATAATGAATTGTATTCATTACACCTTGTTAGTTGGGATAAACTTCATCATTAATGATCATCACATCATAGTTTACCTCTAGTATAGTTACTCAAACTTTACTAGAAGAAACTCCCATAAATGTGTATACATATGCATATACATCAAGATTCATACCTGGATGGTTTCTCATCTACCAAGCATTAGACCTTTAACTTGACTTGCAAGAAATCACAACCTCTTGCTAACATTACTATTAATTTTCCATAAGTTAATCGGTTTAGATTAAAAAGAATACTTCAACATTGCTCCATAATGTATTCCATTAACCTATCAGTTATATTATTGATTTTTAACTTCCCATTTCAATCATTGAAATTACTAGGTTCATCTAGTCCATAAGGTAGTTAATATACTACTAGAATCAAAGATTTATAATAGCCCTCTAATACGATCATCCAATGATTCAATTTTCATAAAATATCACAAGCATATAGCCATATATATACCGATATTACTACAACTTAGTAGAAGTTGTTACAGAAATTGCAGAGAGGGATCAACAGTCTTTCAATGATATGAAGCAAGTATCTTTTGATCAAAATATGGAATCTTTACCATGTCCCCAAGTATCATAAATGTACTTAGTAGATTTTCACAAGGAAATCATTATTCAAAAACAACAAATAACTTCTTTACATAAATAAGAATATCTCAATTCAACAATGGACTGCAACATTTTCCTTTTAAAACAAACATATGATTCTATTAGATAACCAAGGCATTTCTTTACTTTACGCTTGTAATCTTCACTCACTTTCCTGCAATGGTTAGGCAAGGTCAATTTGACTGAAATGAGCAAGAAAAGTCCTTTATCCCATTTATCAATTTATGTCATTAAATGTTAGAATGAATATATATTGCAATAATAATCTTATTCTTGCAATTTAATCATGTAATGCAACAAACATCATACTCTATTAACTTGATTTGCATACATTAAGTAAAACTCTTTTACCTTCTTAAGTATTCCTCAGTAATAGAATCTTATTAGCACTTCACATAAATAAGTTAAGAAAAACCGGATAAGTATATTCAAATCCAATAGTGACCATCTACTAATCAATACCACTTATTAATATAAATACAACTGAATTCCACAGAAATTAAATGGAAGTATTTAACTCTTATAAATAATGGTATGTATCTATATCATCTCATTCATAACTAAAAGTTGTTGCAACTATTGTTGTTTCTCTAGAAATTCCAACAAGTATTAACCTTGGACACACACAAGGTAATCCATGCTATGTAAATGAAACCAACCAGTTTCAACGATACTAAAGTATCCATCAAATAAATTTGGTCTAAATTCCGCATTCTTATTGCTTTAATTCCATGAACTTCATATGTCTTAACTTCGCAAATGCGACAACATATTTTGTATTAACCGAAAATATCCTAATAAGGAAAGAGAATTATATATCTCAAGCTATATGTCATAATAACTTATAGGAACTAAATATAAACCTCATTTCTCAATTGAATAGTCTTGTGTATTCTTTATTACAACACAAAACCTCGAATTATGTCTTACTAGTTTTCACTACAATAAGAATCTAAAAACACAGGGAAACGTAGACTTCATTTCACATCTATATATACTTGCGTATTCCTTAATACAACACTACACCTCCCATTATATCCTACTACATTCCGCTATAATAATAATTCTAAAAACACAACCACTACCGAAGCTTGATTGAACTCATGTATAGAATTCTAAACTTCCCGAGTTTTTCATATTGACTAGTATGTACTAATCCTCTATAATGGGAAAGTAATACACAATATTTTATCATTCAATAGAGATTAATTTAGTTACATAAGATACACATAATAAAAATAAAAGAATCTTCCTTACAAATAGATTTAAAGAAATGGAAGCAAAACTAAGTTTTAGTTCTATGGTTACACCTAACAATTGGATCAACAATAACTTAACAAATATATCCTAGGTGCTAACCAACCAAGACCTTAGTTTCAATAAGGCTTTTAAACTGTCCTAAAAAAAAGGCACAATCTATCATATTGTTAGTCGTTCTCATCAAGGCCAAGTTCTAATCACGCTTTTTCCCTATTATAAATCTGGTAACAAATATATATATAAATCTAATATATGAACCGAAGCAGCTTCTGAATGAGGAAGAAAGGGATTTCCATACCCAGTCATAAGATGAGTTAGGTTCAGACCTTCACAAACGTAGTCCTAGAATCACTTTCAAGTATTTAGCATCAATGCAAACTGGTTTTGACAACAACTTAAGAAATTAAGTTGATGATGGCATTCCTTTAGATCTGAGTGAGCCTAAGGCTTGATACTATCAACATCTTATTACTATGAACAACTGCACTCACCTTATTCCTAGGTGAAAGAATGTTCCTATTGAACTTACAGGTCTTCACGAGACCGAATGGTAAATAGAAACCCACGTTTACCACTTAGCATTTTATTTCAATTCAAGTCCAACAAAACCAGAATATACCCAAGACAATATTCAAAAACTCCCAAAAGAGTTCTAGGGATTAACACAACCCAGGATAACATGAAGTGTTATCTTTAAACAAGTCTTTAGTCCTAATATGGCAAAGTAGGAAATTTTGACGCTTGAAGTTTTATTTACAAGGATGACAGAGACAACCTATTCACATAACCATGTTAAAAATAAGCGGTCTAGTTAAATAAAACCAAAGTGAACCTAAGCCATAACGGCAGAGCTTGTCTCTCTATCACCAAATCAATGGAAGATAATAGTCTATTAAAGATCATATACCTGAGATAGAAACACCAATAGGAAATCACCAACTCAATCTTGGTGCATACCCAAAAATGCCTTTGTTTTTCTACACTTGGTATACAAAGACTAGAAGTAAAAGAGAATAAACACTAGTATCAAGAATCGGTTCTTACTAGGTCCATACATCAAGATTTCAGTCACATCAAAGAAAACTCATGCACTCAAATTTGATTTTGCATAATATTATAATATTTGCACGAAACCCATTATTATTTGGATCACCACCTTGATAAAATACAAAAAGTTTCTCATTTAAATTCATAATAGGTAAACACGATTTGAGAAAAATAAATGATAAAAGTATTAGATACCCCGATTCTACAAAAAGCATTTACCATTTAATTTTGTAGAAAAATAGAGTATAAGAACAACAACATCAAAATATCCCGTACCCACTTTTTCTTAGCACAAATAAATTTATAAATATGTATTCACTTTAACACCCGATGAAATAAAAATATAAAGGGGATAAGGAACATCTCTTACCCGATAATTTGATTCTTAAACCCTTCTAAGTCTATCTCCGAGAGAGTGTTATAGCAGAAGAGAGAGTGTATGGATTACGAAACCATCCACTCAAACCAGCCAACAATTCATCCCTCCATAAAAGCTAAGAATGATGTCCCCTGTCTATCAATTTTCCCATATAATAAAACTTCCTCTTCTCGAAACTAGCTACATGAACTTATAGCTTGTTTTCCATTCAAAAATACCTGAAGTGGAGTTTTACCCCAAATTTCAACAACAAAAATGGAGTAATTCCATGTATTTTACTTCTTAGGAAGCTTTACGATTTCGTAATTTTAAAATGTGTAATTATTGGTGTTAACTGCTGAGTACCACACCGGTGACTCATCCAACTACCACCTCCCTCCAAATCTCCTCCAAAATTGGTGGGATTACCTCGATTTAAACCCTCATTTACCTTTTCCACAAAATTAACCAAATATCAATCGCATAATTGCTTTGAATAACTTAGGTCGAATAACCTTTAGAGAGAATGAATTATAAGTATAAGACTAACGTTATAAAACATGCATGGTCATAAAAATTTTTATTTAAATGGCCCATTTTTTCCCAAGTCCATGAATTACAATACATTACTTTACTTATGTTAGAAAGTCTCTTAAGGTATATGATCTCCTTTAAGTTATCAAATATCTATACATAGTAGGTTTGGTTCTACCAGATTACGGTCATTAAATTGCTATTCAACAATCTCCAACACCCCAATAGGATTTCCCTTAAATCAAACAATCAATTTTCAATAATTCAAAGGTCCCAAAATTAACATCTCGACCAAAAATTTATAAGCCCATGTCAATTAGTCTCCATGTGATTAATCATTAATATGGGTTGAGTGAGTTTCTCCACTCGACTCTAATGTTTAAAACACATTACCCTAAAACTATCACAATGATACATTATCTAGCAAATATATATAATAGTTTTAGAAATGTATAGACCATGCCTAATGTGATATCATGGCCCAAGATTAATTTGCATAATGTATATCATTAAGCGAGACTTTTGACCCATAAATCATTTGCAATAATTTGTGAGACTTATTAACTTAGTGCTTACAAGCTTAAGCCAGTAAAAATAATATTGTTTTAAGGAATTAATTATCTACAACACCCTTAGTTATATAATCACAAGATCAACATATTTTCTTAATAACCATACCATTCCCTTTGTCTTGTTTTCTTAACCTTTATTGTAAACACTTGTTCCTCTTCGCTTGATGTCATGATCAGTCGAAGGTGACAATCTTGTTAAATTATTGACTATACTTGTGGGGTATTACATTCTTCCCCCTTAATGAATCATCATCCCAATGATTTATTATTGCTACTCAATTAAATCAATCAAGTACAAAATTATATACTTCTATTTGAGCAAAATCATCATTATTTTCATTGAAACTAGTAATTCCATGTCTCATAAGCTCGCATTTACTTGGTTGTCATAGTTGGTAAATCAACAATCAATCACACAATCGAGTAACATGTCATAGTTATGATCTTTATAGCCAATTATTCCATGCAAGATTATATATATATATATATATATATATATATATATACCTTGAAATTATGGTTTGAAGCATTAGGGTACCACTATTTTGATCCTAAAAATATTTACTCAAGATAAAATTAAGTAATAAATCCAACATAACTATTCACAATCAGCTCAAGTGGTGCTAGAATAATAATGTTACAGTCATATAAGCCCATACTTAAATAACTACAATCTTATTATTCTAGTTCCTTTAAGTTTGAATATCACAAATTCATTAACAGTTATAATATATTAGTCCATCGATACCTTAATAGATCAGAATATCAATCTATATATCCTTGAGTTATATACACCGAAAACTCATGAAATTAGTTAAGACAAATAATTCTTAAATTTTTATATAGTCATGTATAATATTAATACAACATGGTATAGTGAGTTACCTCTCATTTCAATTCTGTCATAATAAGACTAATCTTTCAAGTAAGGTCATACATTCGATACTTGATCATAAAGATATGAGTATATACTTCATTGTATCATCAGACAAAGATACATGCAATAATTAACCAGCCATCTCATAACATAAGTTATGAGTTCATCAATGTAATCAAGTAACAGTAGTATAAATGATAGAGTGCTTACACAACAATCACATTGTTAAAAGGATCAGCAAAACCTTATGAAACATTCCAGAATGTGGCACCCCAATTCAATGATTCCTAGATTTAAATTTCATAGACCTGATACTTGAGTTAAGTAGACTTTACTTTCTCAATCCCGTAACTCCTATTAGCTTTAAATTACCATTCTTTTATAACTAGGCTAGTTGTATTTACCATCTTAGGCACATAATATTAATAACAATCTTAAATTTAAGGACACTTTTGACTTTAAAACCTTGAACATTAGTTTACATATTCCCATGTAATCATGAATGTCAAGTTACATACCTAATATTATTTGTTACACTTTTCAACCTCTAGATTCCTACTAGGTTTGAAACTTTACCAACCTGACAATGTTGTCTCACCAAGAAATATGATTTGGGCCTATTACACTTTAAATTCAACTCAAGGTATCAAATTTTTAGAAAAGTCTGCAATAACAATGAGTACCATGTCCTTGTATGATATTTCAAGATTATATAGCATCTTAGGTGAAGTAAATAACATAGTTATCATTCAATCTTCCAAGAAGAGTGTTTACTCAATAACACTTAAGTAAACCAACCAGACTTATTTGGCCATAATAATCCAAGTAGTATATTAATAGAGTGGTCATTGTTGGAACATAATGATTAAGTGGTCTGGCCAACCCTTAATGTATATGGGTCCATCACTAATATATAGGTTAATATTTAATAATATGAAATATTTATATTTCTATTATTAAATATGCTAACCTAGGTATATACTTTAGGTTAAATATTTAATATCATGAAAATATTATATATCTAATATTAAATATTATAAACCTAGGTGTATGTGTCAACCATTTTAGGTTTAAAAGTTGGGTGGGGAGACATACTTGATCACCTTATATAAAAGTACTTTAGGTCCTCATTTGATATATTCGAAAAATATATCAAAGGTGTGCAAATCAAGTGATTTGTTTTTACCCTTGGTAAATAGGGTTTCAAAGGAGGAGGTGATCTTATTAGATGTAAAATAAGTTCTTCTACGAAGTAAAAGGTTATTTTAAAAGTGGTTTTTACCCTATTGAGGTTTTCCATTATAAATATTGTGTCACATGTTTTATTTATTTCCCGTAAGTATTTCTTTATTTACTTATGTTATGATGTAATTTTTACTTAAATTTTATCAGTAACATTATGTAATATGTAAGTTGATTAAATCCATATTTATTAGAATCCTCAAATTCTAACATGGTATGAAGAGAAGAAAACTAAATAAATTAAGATCAAATGTTGTGTATTTTATTTATTTAATTTGTACGGGTTTTTTCAACCAACTTGAAAGGGTATTTAAAAGTATCTGGTCCCCTTCCTTTTTTCCCAATTTATTTTGGCATTAAATTTGTGTAATTAAACTCTCGGTAAATTTTGTAAATTATATGGAATTAATGTTTGATATGATGGAGACTTTCATGTAAATTATATGGAATTAATGGGCTTCAAATATTTACATGTGAAAGGGGCTTTAAATATTTACTACGTGAAAATCACATATAGAAAAAAAAAAGATTTATTATTATATGAAATAATTTTCATGTTTTCTATAATTTCAAATGTTTGCATGGTTAAAATATTTCAAAGGTAAATTCATACATGTGTTCTTTGGTCCCCTCTAAACGAATTTGATTTGAAAATCTATAGTTTATAGTTAATCTATAACTATATCCTATATAATTTGAAAACTATATTATTATTTTTAAATAAAAATATATAATATAGAATAAGGTTTATATAATAATTTATATAAACATCATATTAAAATTTATATAGTTTTGAAAAAAACTATATATTAAAAGTCTTTAACCATATTAAAATTACATGGGATTGAGGGAAGAGTCAACAGACCATATTCTAAGCCTAAGTTTAAATCATATTTAAACTTAACTTACAAATCTAGGCATATATATAGTTTTTGTTAAAAAGAAACAAACCTAAGTTTGAATCATATTTTATATATATGGTTAGTTTAAACCACTTAAAATATAAATTTTATTAGATTTGGTTTATATATGTTTTTAAAAAAACTTAAATGCTTACTTTTTTTTTTAGGGGTCAAGTGTTTATTTGCTTGGCATGAAGGAAGATTACTTTTAAATCTTAATACTTATTAAATTAAACATAGCATGTGTTCGTAACCATTTATATTATCCATGTAAGGGGCAGCCCCATTCATTTATATCTTAGGGTAAGTGCACCAAGATGGGGGAAATTAAGTGGACATTAAATCCAGAATTTTACATTAAAACAACAAAACATTAAATTTAGTCTTCCACGGACTTGAACCATGCCAAAAAGTAAAAATATGTCATAAAAATGGTACCATTGCGTAGGGGAGACTGTTAGCTTTGTATAAATATTGATTTTAAAGTGAATAGAATAAGATAAATATCATTTTATAATTTTTTACTAATAGTAGGTCTTTAAGACACTTTTTCCCATGAATGTTTATGTCTACATTTAATACTGCAAAATTTGTTTCACTTATCGAATGTTGATAACACTTATACCATCCCAACCGTGGTGAAATTATATACATGTTCAAAAAAAATTATTTGATTTCAATATTTTTTGATGAAGTTATGGCGAAGCAGGCAAAATAAATCGCTCTGTTTTCTTTATGTTTTCATACCACTTTCACGGAAAAAATCATAAAAAATAAAATATTACTCAAAAAAATACAAAATAAAATCCATCCCAAGATAGATAGTGGAATCTAACTTCTCACCAAAGGATAAAAATATATATCAATTTTTGGTCATCCAAACTGTGGGCAAACGGACTATAATCTTATAGGTGTTTTTAAAAAAATACCAAGTCATTTAATTTTGAGTGTTTAATATATCTAATCTTGTCCATTTTTAAAAAAATAGTATTTTAGAAACTATATTCTGGATACTACGATTCATATTAGTATAATTTTTTTCACTAATTTTGAGTGTATGTATTGCTAATAATCCCTACAAGTTGATATTATGTTGTTATTTGCAATATGATGTCCTATGACCCCTTCTTTGTCCCCCAACTTTTGCACTTACCCTTATAGTTTATAAAAACTATATAAATAAACTTATTTAAATGTTTTCTTTTATATAAGAGTGGAGGTGGAGAATAAAATGAGATAATATATCAGGTATAAATGTGGAACTCTCAAGTATAAATGGAGAATTAAAAAGGGCTAGTTTATTGGTGGCCCACATGAAGTGTGGTAAATATATATTAAAATATTGGTAGTTATAGCCACATAAATTTTTAAAGTTTTTAGCTTGCAAAAATTATATAAATTTTTTACAATATTTCCATAGTTTTAAATGTGTGCGGGGTAAAATTAAGAGTAAATGAAGGGAGGAGACAAGGTTCATGAAAACATGGATTTCAATTTATTTCATTGGTCAGGTGAAATTACTTGTCCCCTCTGTAAAATATGCAGGTTAATCTATACTCTCATAAATCTACTTACACTGGTAAAATTCTTGTAACTCCGGTCTATGTCCTTTAAACCCCTTAATAAGGGTTATGTGTTTTTAATATAAAAAATATACACTATAGTTTATAATTTTTATGAACTATATGTTGTTTTTTATTTACATTCTATAAACTATATACCTCTTTGTAAAAAAAGTGTATATATTTTTACATTATAAATTATAATAGGTTATTATAATGTGTTAAAATATAGCCTCCCTAATATTATACAGAAGAAGAAATTTTAGAATTTCACATTCTAGAAATACACAACAAGTTTTGGATTCATCAAATTTGATTGTCAAATGACCGTCACATTAAACCAAACATAAGACAATATGATAGTCATTTAGACGTCAAATTTAAGCTCGTAGGTTCCAAGAAACTTTCACTGTGTTAAAATTGATGGTCAAATGACTATCACGATAGACAAAAAAAGATATTATGACAGTCATTTAGACGTCAAATTTAAGCTAGTTGAATTTTTGTCTACATTATTTTTTTCAGAAATTTGAAGTTGTTATACATTCTTAGGGTCTCTGTTCACTTCTATATAGTTAGAAATCTTTTTAATATAAATCTAGGGTATAATGCAGATCCCTTTATATTACGGGTTATTATTTTGATCATGGGAGGTTAATTAATATGGATTGTAATGAAAGAATTAGTTATGATCAAATAGTTTCTTTAGATATATAAAATTTAGATTTGATTCTATTAAAAGTGTTGTTTTTATTATCGATAAATATGTATCTAACTCTATGGTACATTGTATATTATAATGGGGTGTGTTTTACAAGTTTAGGAAAATAATGGCATCCAACTATTTCTGTCTTGACAAAACCCAAATCCTGAATGAAACCAACTACAACATTTGGGTCAAAACAAAATTTATGGCGAAAAAACTCTAGACAATTATTTCTGGATCTAAGGTTTCTCCCACCGGTTGTCAAGAAATTGTAGATAACATGAATACATTCTTACAATGAATGTAGGAGGCTCTTTCTATGATTCTACGCAATGTGAACAAAACATACCTTTTACACATTGGTAATATCAAACATCCGAAAGAGGTATGGACACAACTAGAATCCATGCATGAAGGATACTTGGTATATCAGGATAGTAGTGAGAGTACAATAGTTTGAAGGAATTTAAATAAATGGTTTAGATATTTTTGATGATTTCTCTTGTACATCTTGTTTTATATTTCAAAGTTTGAATAATTCAAAACTATGACATGAAAGGTTATGACATGTTAATTATCGAATCTTATATGAAATGTCTAGATATAATCTAGTGAAAAGTTTACATGTGTTGTCTTCTTCTCTTGAATTTACTTCATTAAATGCTTCTAAATGATGGTTTTGATTCTGATTTAGTAAATGGTCATGATGATGTTTTGATGCTATAGATGTTTCTGAAACTCTTATCTTCCTAGATAAGAAATTAAATTAGGCTCAATCTATGTTAGAAAGTTCAAATCCTATTAACCTTAGGAAAATGACTAGAAGCCATCATATGTACCATGTATTAATTACCTTATATGAACCTGAGCCGTGAAGTATTATAGGGTCTAGGTGGATATACAAAGTAAAATATAATGTTGATGGTAGTATTAACAAACATAAAGCTAGACTTATTGCTAGAGGTTTCACTCAAAAACCTAGTATTTATTATGTTGAGACATTTCATGTAGCTAAAATGAGTACTGTTAGGGCCTTATTTGTAATTACACTCAATTTAGGTGGGAAATCCACCAAATGGATAAGAAAAATTATTTTTGAATTATGATTTAAAAGAATAACTTTACATGTTTCAACCTAAAGGATTTAAAGAAACTAGTAAAGAAAACTATGTTTGTAAGTTGAGAAATCTTTGTATGGTTTAAAACAAGCTCTTAGAGCTTGGTATGTGAAAATTATTTCCTTCTTTAAACTATTAGGTTTTGTTAATTGTTCTTCTAACAATGATATATTCATTAAGCAATAAGGCTCACATATTATCTTTATATGTATATGTGTTGATGATTTTCTTATGTTTGGTGATAATTATGATTTAATTCATAGGATTAAAGAGAAATTGAAGCAGTACTTTGAAATGAATGAGTTAGGTCTCTCACATCATGTTATTTGTATGATTGTATTTCATTCTATTATTATTTTTCAAAACACAATATGAAACCATTATATTGAAAAAGTCTTTTATGATTGATTGTAAACCATTTTCTACTTCAATGGAAGTTGGAATAAATATTGATCATAAATCTACATATGAAAAAGGTTGATCCTATTTTATATATGTTGTTAGTTGATAGTTTGATTTATCTAACTATAACTAGATTAGATATTTCTTATACAATAGGAATTACTTCAAGGTTTATGTAGGAACATTTTTTAGAGATCATTGGAATCTTGCAAAAATAATTTTTAGATATTTGAAAGGAATAATCAATTATGGGTTGCATTATAATAAGAATGAAAATGCTATCTTATATGGATTTTGTGATTCTAACCATACTAATGTTGTGTTATAAAATATATTGGATATGTGTTCAATTTTTTTAGTGTAGGAACCATTACTTGGAACAACAAATATAATCAACAGTATCCATTTCTTCTACTTTGAGGAAAAGAAGTACAATGGAAGAAGTAAAGAAGTCATGTGGCTGCAACGGCTGTTGGTAGAGATACACATGTAAGCTAAAGGAATTATTTCTCTTCTATGTGGTGGTCAAAGTTATATTACTCTTGATTAAGAATCTAGTTCAACATCAGAGGATGAGGAACATTGAGATACATATACGCTTCACCCATGAGAAGATGTAAATTGATGAGATAAATATCGAGTTCATGTTGACTAAAGAGCATGTTGTTGACATATTCACAAAGTTCTTGAGTGCTTTGCAAAGTTTTGTCACTTTCATGAAAAACTTGGATTGTCGGAGTTTCCATTGAGAGGGAGTGTGCATGAAAATTTCACCTCCTAATAAAATTTGGTTTTTGTAAAAATACCTTTAGGTATTTTTAAAACCTTCGGAAAGTGTAAAAAGAACTTGAGACAAGTGTAAAAAGACCTTCGGGCATGTATACCTCCTTGGCTTCTTTTTTAGAAATAAGTGTAAAAATCCTAAAGGTGATCTTCAATAAAATCTTTAGTGCTATTAAGTTTACTAGTAAACATCCAAGTATAATCATATTGTTAAGGAGGTCCTTGTTGTAAAAGGCTCTTTGGGTTCAATAACCTTTTATGAGAACATGTGAGAACATGTAAAACTCACAAATCATACTTAGTAACTAATCATGGGATGATCATTGGGATTCCAAATCCTTTTGTACCAAAAGGTAATTTGAGTATGATGGTGTTATAATTCCTTCAACCGATATGCTATCCTAAAACATTTATGGTTTAAGGATTGTAAATCTGTAGTGTACCACAGCGGGTAATCTATTGGCATATGTTATGTTATCCCACTTAACATTAAGGGTGAGTGTTTGAACATAGTGATTAAGTGGTCTAGCCAAACCTTAATGTATATGGGTCCATCACTAATATATAGGTTAATATGTAATAATATGAAATATTTATATTTCTATTATTAAATATGCTAACCTAGGTATATACTTTAGGTTAAATATTTAATATCATGAAATGATTATATATCTAATATTAAATATTATAAACCTAGGTGTATGTGTCAACCATTTTATGTTCAAAAGGTGGGTCGAGAGACATACCCGATCACCTTATATAAAAAGTATTTTATGTCTTCATTTGATATATTCGGAAATATATCAAATGTGTGCAAATCAAGTGATTTAGATTTACCCTTGGTAAATAGGGTTTCAAATGAGGATGTGATCTTATTGGATGTAAAATAAGTTTTCTAAAGTAAAAGGTTATTTTCAAAGTGGTTTTCACCATATTGGGGTTTTCCACTATAAATATTGTCTCACCTATGTTATTTATTTCCTGTAAGTATTTATTTATTTATTTATGTTATGATGTAATCTTTATTGTAACATAATGTAATTTTTAAGTTGATTAAATTTGTATTTATTAGAATCCTCAAATTCTAACAGTCATACAACAATCACACATTTCCACAGGGTGACAATCTGAATAATGATAATACAAAAACATAAAATAGTCCTCTATACCTTAACAAGGTATATGATCCAATTGAAGGGTGAAAGTTTTATACATTCATAGTACAAGTTTAAAACAGACCTCTTACATCTATAGTTAGTCTCATAAACATCCTTTACTTCTACTAAACTCCAATTTTAGAGCCATAAAAATCTTATCTGGTCACGACCAATCAAGGTTGCACCATTCATAACACATACGAATCCTACACAAATTTATTTTTACCTGTAAGGACATCATAAGGATGCATTTTCCTGAATCTATTTTCAATTCACTTCACCATTGCATCTTGTTATAAAAACAATCTCATGAAACTATACTATAGTCCATAAATATGCAAATCAACCTTATCGAAAGATTTCCTTCTTTTTTAAAATGAGTTCAATCAGTGACTATATCATGATAACTAACACCGAGTTATGGTTCATGTAATTTTTCTTATTATTTTCCATTCTAAATTCTAAATTCCACTTAGTTTCCAATTAGTCACTTCTCACAAAGAACTTGACTACATTAATCTTGTATTTTATTAGCAATAATAAGGTCTTATTTAACTTTCCTGTCATTATGATAGGATGACTTGTTTCTTTTTCCACGAAACTATGACAAACTTTACTGCTAGGATTTACTCTGAAAGATCACACTTTCTAACTTTTCCTCATCCTTTATCTCTTTTCTAAAAGTTAGAAATAAAGAAGAGCTAATGCTCTTACATGATTTTACTATATAAAGCTAGAATTTTATTACAATTTTCATTCTGGCCCAATTGGCCTTTCCGGACAATTTTGCCATTTTAATAGTTAATATTCTTCTATATACTGCCTTTATCCTATGCTGGATTTCTTTTAATATTGGATTTATGCTCCAATTTTTATCATAATATAGTTTGATCAATCAAGTAACACTCTACTAATCATCATCATTCAGCCTAAGTTGTTTTGCTTGGCTGCTCATATTCACACTTACCAGTTGCTCCCTGCATCTATCTAGTATAGTGTGTCATGAAGGAATCTTAGAGTATTATCTAACTCTTTTACCCCTGAACCCAAATCTTAGTTTGATATGGTTCATTATCCATGGTACATCCTTCTTTCCTTTTTATTTTATTCATAAAATTTTCTAAGCGTAAGGACTCATTAGGCCCAAGAGCTACAACCAACAGCTCTGATGCCAAAATGTAACATCCAATTTTGTCACTTTAATCTTAGATTTTTTTTAATCTTACCTCATGTAGCTGATTTAAATACCCATATATTTAAATCTAATATGAGTCTTAATGCAATCTATTTTTGATAACTATCATGAACCATGTGCAGTTGTATGAGAGAATACTGAACTTTACTCGTTCTCCCTCAATGCTCTTTATGAGCCATACATAAAATGTATCCCTTTAGTTCTCCTTTAACAGGATATGATATATAAATGATAATCCCCTAAGTGTGTAACTAGGTTCAGCCTATGAAATCTACAGGTATCTCGCAACTTAGATAATGGTGAAACCTTAACATCGTAATCAACAAAATTCGCTTTGCCTTGCACAAGGTTTCCGAGTCATGTATGCCATGCTTGGTTCCATGACGACACACTTTCCATTGGAATATTGTCATCTCACCTTATCACTTGTTCAGTTATATGGATTTTCGAATCAATGGTGCTATAAACACTACGATTCTCGTACCATAGTATCACGATAGGTCAAATGTAGTTTCGATAATACTCATTTCTACCTATCTGTTCCAGATATAAGATAGATCACTCTTTAGATCTAAATTCCCAATCTTACTATTATTAGTGATACAAATTCAATCGAATAAAATAATGCCTCACATTATCAAGGAGTAATAACCATTAATGTTGTTCTTACTCCTATAAGAAATCATGCAAACTACATAACTACTCATCATTAGGGACATACAAAGTCATTCCCATTATCCTCCTTTCAATAACACTTTTTCTATTCATTAGAATCATGTTATTCAGTTTTACTTCAACATTTATATTAGCTAGGTCTAATATATATATATATATATATATATATATATATATATATATATATATGAATCTTATTCATTTTAAGTTTCTTGTTTCAATAGTAATCCCAATTCTCTTGAGGACTTCTACAACAATGCCCAAACCTGACTTAGGTTTGTTTGCATGGTTACTATCATCTTGGCAGTATATTCATTTTTCTTGGATCTTCATACCAATTTCCTTGGCATCCAAAAATATATTCTATGCATTCCAGATATCAGATCATTGTTATCATTTATATGACTACACCATCATATCTTTACCATGGTTGATTTAAACTCACTAATTTTATAAGCATATATACCAAACTATAGCCATGGATCTCATAATGATTACTCACGGTGAGCACAATTTGCATGCTCCTAGCAGCTATTTCATGATTTGCATTAGGCATCATACCCAAGGTTTCATATAAGTTTGGTGTTCAAGAGTTTAGTCTCCCATAAATTTCTTCACCAACTTCATCCCATACCCTGTGGGTCCTTTTAGTATTTAAGTTTATCCTAATTAATAATGAATTGTATTCATTACACCTTGTTAGTTGGGATAAACTTCATCATTAATGATCATCACATCATATTTTACCTCTAGTATAGTTACTCAACTTTACTAGAAGAAACTCCCACAAATGTGTATACATATGCATATACATCAAGATTCATACCTGGAGGGTTTCTCATCTACCAAGCATTAGACCTTTATCTTGACTTGCAAGACATCACAACCTCTTACTAACATTACTATTAATTTTCCATAAGTTAATCGGTTTAGATTAAAAATAATACTTCAACATTGATCCATAATGTATTCCATTAACCTATCAGTTATATTATTGATTTTTAACTTCCCATTTCAATCATTGAAATTACTAGGTTCATCTAGTCCATAAGGTAGTTAACTTACTACTGAATCAAAGAACTATAACAGCCCTCCAATACGATTATCCAATGATTCAATTTTCATAAAATATCACAAGAATATAGCCATATATATATATATCGATATTACTACAACTTAGTAGAAGTTGTTATTGAAATTAGAGAGAAGTATCAATAGTCTTTCAACAATATGAAGCAAGTATCTTTTGATCAAAATATGGAATCTTTACCATGTCCCCAAGTATCATAAACGCACTCAGTAGATTTTCACAAGGAAATCATTATTCAAAAACAACAAATAAATTATTTACATAAATAAGAATATCTCAATTCAACAATGGACTACAATATTTTCCTTTTAAAAGAAGCATATGATTCTAGTAGATAACAAAGGCATTTCTTTAGTTTACGCCTTTAATCTTCACTCACTTTCTAATGGTTAGGCAAGGTCAGTTTTTTGGACGAAGAGCAAGAAAAGTCCTTTATCCCATTTATCAATTTATGTCATTAAATGTTAGAATGAATATATACTGCAATAATAATCTTATTCTTGCAATTTAATCATGTAATGCAACAAACATCATACTCTATTAACTTGATTTGCATACATTAAGTACAACTCTTTTACCTTCTTGAGTATTCCTCAGTAACAAAATCTTATTAGCACTTCACATAAATAAGTTAAGAAAAACCGGATAAATATATTCAAATCCAATAGTGACCATCTACTAATCAATACCACTTATTAATATAAATACAACCGAATTCCACAGAAATTAAATGGAAGTATTTAACTCTTATAAATCATGGTATGTATCTATATCATCTCATTCATAACTAAAAGTTGCTGCAACTATTGTTGTTGCTCTAGCAATTCAAACAAGTATTAACCTTGGACACACACAAGGTAATCTATGCTACACAAATGAAACCAACCAGTTTCAATGATACTAAAGTATCCATCAAATAAATCCAGTCTAAACACCTTATTCTTATTGCTTTAATTCCATGAACTTTATATGTCATAACTTCGTAAGACAACATATTTTGTATTAACCGAAAATATCCTAATAAGGAAAGAGAATTATATATCTCAAGATATATGTCGTAATAACTTATAGGAACTAAATATAAACCTCATTTCTCGGTTGAGCAGTCATGTCTATTCTTTATTACAACACAAAACTTGGAATTATGTCTTACTATTTTTCGCTACAATAAGAATATGAAAACATAGGGAAATGTAGACTTCATTTCACATCTATATAGACATGTGTATTCCTTAATACAACATTACACCTCTCGTTATATACTAATACATTGCACCTTTGTAATAAGAATTTTGATAACACAACCACTCACTCAAGCTTGATTGAACTCATGTATAGAATTCTAAACTTCCCAAGTTTGTCATATTGACTAGTATGTACTACTCCGCTATAATGGGAAAGTAATATACACAAGATTTTATCACTCAACAGATATTCATTTAGTTACATAAGATACATATAATACAAATAAAATAATCTTCCTTATAAATAGATTTAAAGAAATGGAAGAAAAACTAAGTTTTAGTTCCATGGTTGCACCTGACAACCGGATCAACAATAACTTAACAAATATATCTTGGGTTCTAACCAACCAAGACCCCTTTGTTTCAATAAGGCTTTTAAAGCTATCCTAAAAACAAGGCAAAATCTATCATATTGTTAGTCGTTCCTATCAAGGCCAAGTTATAATCACACTTTTTCCCCATTTTAAATCTAGTAATATATATATATATATATATATATATATATATCTAATAGCTGAACCAAAGCAACTTCCCGAATGAGGAAGAAAGGGATTTCCATACCCGGTCGAAGAAGATGAGTTAGGTTCGGACCTTCACAAACGTATTCATAGAATCACTTTCAAGTATTTAGCATCAATGTAAACTAGTTTTGACAATAAAAATTAAGTTGATGATGGTGTTCCTTTAGATCTGAGTGATTCTAAGGCTTGATACTTCTTGGTCGTCAAATAGGACTTTACGAAGAGCAACAGTCAGGGGACAAGAAGTCCCTCCTCTTTAATGGGAGAGGTTCCCTTATTTAGAAACGAACCTATTTACAAATATACAAAACATGATTTTCTGGTTGAACTTGGATATTACGAAAGTGTTTACTATAAAGATCATCAATTACAAAAGGACTGAGGAATGAGAGTATGAGAATGAGCAGAAAGGCAACATGCAGAATTATAGATAACAGAGTAATTCTTTATGTATGTGAAGTTACAGTGAATTGAAAACAAGATCATTCGTATCGTATAAATAAGATGGAATTTAAAGACACAAAGTTCTGTAAATAACATCTGCCAGAACACAAAGTTTCTTAACGTAACACAGATTCATTAATCAAGGACACAAAGTTCCTTCTTGGTTATACAAGATCACCATGCTTGCAAAGTTGAAGAGTATGCAATCGGCAAGACTAACAAACTGGAGACAAATGATCTTCACAAAATTTAAATGAAAGCTTAGAGATAACAGAGATCAGATAGACAAAGAATGGAAAGCCCTTCTGTATTGATTTCTTTATGATCTATTTACACTTTCAGAAAATAAACCCAGTTCTTCCTTCTTTCAAGAATGGCGTAGAGAGGCCATTATATAGCTTACAAATCAGTTACTCTTCATAACCGCTTCTTTTAACCAAGAATAGTTAAGGACTGCCAACCGCAATACCTCAACTTTTTACAAAGAAAATGGAAAAAGAATGGGAAGAAGAGAAAAGAATAAGGAGAAGAAGACAAGTGGTCAGTTACTGGGAGGGACCCACTGACTTCAAAATCCACTGCCTGAATCTTTTCAACACCTCGGCTATGTCTCTGCCACGAGGGACTGACGTGTTGGCTGTAGACTGACCCCAAAATCCGAGACACTTCTCCATTTCTTTATCAAACTCGACATGAGTATGATAATCTTTATTTGCTTCTTCGATGGCAGATTGAAGAGAGAAAATCTCCTTCATTTTCTCCTTGGAGATGGAACTTTCCTTGAATAAATTATCTTTGACAAAAGCTCTGAATTGAGCTTTGATTTCTTGCAAGGAAAGGGGCACACCAGAAGTTTCATCTTGAAGATGACAGTGTATATCTTTGAAAGTAGATACCACCAGTGTCTTGAAAGCCTCTCCTTTCTGCCAGCTATTCTTCAGCTCTCCCAAAGCCTCCTCCAGGACTTTGATCTTCCACTCCATGTTGTAAACCCAGGACTTTGACAGATTATCCTTTGCATCATCAAAAACCTTATTCGCTAATAAAATGTTCTCATCTGTCTGTCCCATGAGACGGAGGTCTACTATGCAACTGCTCTAGAGTTTGAGCTCTTTATCCATGACCCCGATAGTGGAGGAGAGCTTCTGTTGCAAATTGTTCACCTTTCCGTGGAGTTTGAAAGCTTCATCAATGAAATTCAATCCTGCAACAAGCATATCTTCCACCATGGCTTCCATAGCTCTGCCGTAGACATAATACTTGTGCATGTCTTTGATACTCTGTATTTCATCTTGGCTCAAAATTACAGGAGGTGGAAGAGTAGTCAATGGGGTAGGGTCCAAAACTTTGTCCTTAGACAAAAGAGATTTGATAAAACTTGTGAGAATCTGGGCCTGTTCCTCCAACTGTTCAATAGTTTGTTGCCCTTTCTCTACCCTCCCAATGACTCGTGTGACCGTTTCCTGGAGGTTGTGGATCTCACCTTCAGGAGTAGACTCTCCCATTGGAATTCTTGAGAGCTCTAAGTCAGATGCCTGCAAGTCCTACTCTGATTTGTCCACTGTAGGCTTAGCAATCTCCAGGAATTGCTGACCTTGAGCATCAGACACTATTCTGGAGGTGATTTTGGCTTTCTTGGCACGAGAAGGAGTAGTGCCCAACAAGGCTGCGACAACATCAAAATTTGGCCCTGAGCTCCGAGAGGAAGATTTCCTCTTTCTACTATCAACAAGAGGTTGAACCCATGCAAAAGAGGAAGAGGAAGCAACAGGAGGGGCAAGAGGACCAAGAGACATAGAGCTCATGACGCTCAAGGTTTGCACAACTATGGTCTCAAGTTGAGATGTGAGTAGGGCGCTGGATACAATTGCTGCTGAAGAATCAATAGCACTTGGAAGTTCAGTGCTCTAGGACTTCCTTATCTTTATCTGCTGGACCTTCAGGAGCATTTGCAGGGGCTGGCATTTCACTCTCTTCACTTTCACTGAGAACAATGATGTTCTCTCGGTCCCAAAGGCACTTCTACTGTTTACTTTGAGGATATTTTTCCACGGGCTCCTTCTTAACCTCTTTAAGTTTCTTTTGGTACACTTGAGTGGATGAAGGAGTGGAAGGCTATGAGGTCCTTGTGTTGATGAGGCGGGGGGTTTGCACAGTGTGTCGATATGGGAGTCAATGCTTCCCTCCTTGGTGTTGAAACATCCTTGGAAGAGGATTCTCTGAGTGCCTTCGAGCTCTCGAACTTTCTGTCAAACCGGACCTTAGTCCCGACTAAGACCGGGAGTAAGGATCTCAAATGAGATCATCTTTTTCTTTCTGTTCCAATCCAAGTCCTCCAAGGGGGTGTGCTTAATCACACTGTCATACTCATATGAGTATAGATCAGAATTGTCATCCTGGAGTCCTTCAGGAACTTGGTACAAGCCGAGTTCTTGGATCAATTGCAGAGAGAACCTGCCACAGTGCCTCCTTCTAGCTTCAAAATCATCTGCACAGTCAGCCCAATAGTCCTCTGTATCTACCCTATGATGATAGATTATCTTGATGTTCTGCTCAATGAACTTCTTCAAGTCGAAGCAAGTTCTTGGCTTAAAGAAATGAACGGTGATAGGGACCAGGGCTCTCTCTATGTTCTGTGCATCCAGGGCTGTTTTACAAGTGTAATTTCCCAAAGAGATGGGAAAGTGCAAACCAGAAATCTTCTTGTCTCTACAGGTTCTGTGCAATTTGTCTAATTTCCTGCATACTTCAATCAAAGCCATCTTATCATTGCAGAACATGGGAAGCCTCAGAGGGGTGCTCTCATAGCCAGCAAGCCTGATATAAGAGAATTTTCTGAATTGAATAAAATAGGCACCGTAGTGCGATATCAGGTTCATGGCTTCATCTGAAAACCTTCTAGCAGTGTCACCCTCGAGCAGCCTGACCACGTACATGGTGAAAGCATCATTTACCCTTCTGAAATTGTGATTGCTGGTCTCTAGGGTGAACTGCGGGTAGTAGGCATATATAGGGTCATCCTTGTGGGCATCAATGTAAGAAAAACCAAACCATTGTCTTGATGCCGCCAGAGTATACATCAGGTATGAAGTCATGTAGAACTTCTTCGTTTGCTTATACATTGGACAGCTGCTCCGCCAAATTCATGCTGATGATTTCTACCCAGTTGATATTTTGAGTTCCCTCGCACACCATGCTGATGAGTGGGCACATCCAGAAATGGAACTCGTTAGTAGAAGGTAAGCCCATCACTCGAGCCAGTAGGATTATGAAATCTGACAACTCTTCATTGAAATCTGCTCGGAAGAGAGTCTTGGATAGGTGAGACGCTCCCTTCTTAGGGTTTTTAAGCCATGACTTCGCCACCCGCACCTTGTATTTGTCGTTGTCTTGGTTAAACAGGGCCTGTGCTTGATCCCGGGAAACAACTATGGCATTATCCGTCTCTGGGATCCTCAAAGCAGTGCTAATGGCGGCAGCATCCAGCTTGGCGATGAGTTCCCCGTGTATATTGGTCAATTCACTCGAATCAGGGTCGAAGTGAGCTCCACGAAAGCACTGTATCAGCACACTGTACTGAGATCGGGAAACCTCCAGCGAAAGCCAAACCACTGTCGTGAATCATCTGCGCCATAGGTGTAGGGTTTGCATCCGCCATCCTTGCCCAAAAATTGTAAATCAAGATGACGAGCTTCACTGTCCCCAATATTGTGAACGGAAGATTCTAGTGGAGAGATTTGCTCCTATCCTTGAAATTTGATCTTCATATTGACAGTAATTCGGAGGACAGAGACGTGAGCTTGACTTTGGGAAGGAATTACGAGGGAAAGGATACACGCGCAGGAAATTATATTGCAAGGGTTCGAGCAAAGGATAGCGTGAAAGCAGTGTGAAAAATGCAAAGGGGGATGCCCGTTATATAGCCGATTAGGAGAGAGAAAGATAATGAATGTGCATTTAATACATATCTACCAATTTGAAAAAGCATGATATTCGGGTAGAGCGGGAAAAATAAGCACGAATGGCACTTGGTTCATTTGGGACATGTGAGACGCGAATGCGTGAAACACGCGACTCGGCCGGATCGGACGAAAAGGTGACAATGGGTCCGGAAGAGCTTGGGACATTTGGGATGTGAAAGCGCGAAGTACGTGGTTCGGGCGAATCGGCCGAAAATGGAACAACTTGCACAATTTGACTTGGGACATTTGGGACAAAAATGTGTGAAGTACGCGGTTCGGGTGTTTCGGCCGAAAATGGAACAACTTGCACAATTTGACTTGGGACATTTGGGACAAAAATGTCCGACGGGCCCGAAAAAGACAAACTTTGGGGAGATCGGCCGATCGGGGAATAGAGCGCACTTTTGAACTTGGGACACGCGGGACAAAAATGTCCGACAGGCCCGAAAAACACATGAAATGACCCAAAAACGTAGATTTTCTCAATTTCACGACTTTTAACACTCTCAGCACAACAGAGAAGACACTTAAAACTCAAAATTTTGAAAATTCACTTTCTTAAGAGCAGGGAATTTTGGGTGGACAACAGCTGGCTCCTTCTGGGGATGACTTGGCATAAATTCAAGGAATGGGACAAGGTAAGAACTTAGACAAACTTGGGGAAGCAGACCAGTACCTTATCCATTGGGCCACGGAGTCAAAAAGTAGACCAATACAGAGGACAACACACCAAAACAAAAAGGAAAGAAAAATGAAAACGCTGTACAGAATATACAAAGGACTCCTTAATCACCTATGACTTGAACAACTTAAGGTACTACCCACTATAAGGAAGTGGGAGAGGAGAACCATCCATGTAATCAAGATAAAAGGAATTCTTACCAGCAAAGTGTCTGATCTTGAAAGGTCCGAGCCAAAGGGAATCAAACTTGCCATGGCTGCCACGAGGTTCATGCCTTTTATCCCATAACAACACAGTGTCTCCAACTTGGAAATCTCTGAACCTAGCTTTCTTGTCAAACAGGACCTTTACCTTCTGCTGGTGAATAGATATCCTATCAGCAACCTCCAATCTGTCCTCATTTAGTTTGTGAAGGTACATAATTCTCTTATCCAAAGCATCACTGAAACTAGTATCTTCAATGGCCTTCATTAGATGCAAGGCTGGTAGTTCCACTGTTACTGGTAGTTGAGCTTCTACTCCATATACCACTTGAAAAGGGGACATTCCAATAGCTCTCTTTGGCGTAATCCTGTCTGCCCAAAGAGCATCATAGAGCTTCTTGTGCCAATTTCATTGAGACTCATTTACTAATTTCCTTATAATAGTCACCAAATTTTTATTAGTAGATTCTGCTTGCCCATTTCCTTGAGGATAGTAATCTGAGGAGTGAGCCAAAGAAATGCCATACCCATAGCAAAAATCCATTATCTCAGTTGAAGAGAAATTCGAAGCATTATCTGTTACAATCTTATTAGGTACACCATACCTTACCAAGATGTTCTCTTTGATGAAGCTGCACACCACTTCAGAAGTAGTACTCTTAACTGGAATAGCTTCCACCCATTTGGTGAAATAGTCCGTGGCAGTTAGTACATGAGTATGACCAGCACTAGAAGCAGGATTAAGTGTTCCAATGAAGTCCAAACCCCACTGTTGAAAAGGTTCTTCAATTACAACTGGCTTAAGAGGCAAAGAGGCCAATTTGGGTCTTCCCACGAAGGTCTGACAAGCCTCACATTTATCAACCCACTTGGATGCATCTCTGAACAAGGAAGGCCAGTAATATCCTCCACGAAGAATCTTGTGAGCAGTGACCGTTGATGAATAGTGCCCTCCACATGCCTGATCATGAAAAGCTGAGAGCAACTTTCTCTGTTGTTCCTTGTCCACACACTTCAAAAATCTCCCATCTAACCCACGCTTGAACAAGGTGTTTTCCCACAACACATATTACACTGACCTCAATTTAACAGTCCTCTTTTCTTTGGCAGTTAAATGAGAGGGGCATTCTCCATAGGTGAGAAAATGGGCGATGTCAGCATACCATTCATCAACTGAGCTAAGGAACAGAATGGTAGGAAGGCCAACTTTGTTCTCCAGTAATTCATGCTTAGCTCCTTCAGCAATAAGCTCACAAAGACCTTTTCCACGAACCAACTTGGTTGGTTTGATATCAATGTCATATTCTTGGACCTTAGCAACCCAGTTCCCTCTCTTGGATCCAAATTCTTGCTTATGTGAGAATTGACTTAACCGTTGTATCTGGAACCAACACCATGGAATGAGAGTTGAGGATGTAAAAGTGAAACTGTTTAACAACTTTGACCACTGCAAAAGCATGTTTCTCCATCATGGTGTATTTTAACTCATGATCTTTCATAATATAGCTCATGAATGCAATTGGGAGCTCATGCTCGTTAGAGTCTTCTTGAGTCAAAACAGCAGCTAAGGTATTATCTGTGGCATAGCAATAGATAATAAAATCTTTGTTGAAATCAGGACAGGCTAAAACAGGAGTTTTAGCGATAGCTCTCTTGATACCTTCAAAGGATTCCTTTCCTTCAGAAGACCAACCAAAAGTTTGTTTCCCTTTCATCATCTGAGAAATATTCAAAGTTAACTCTACAAAATCAGGGATGAACCTTCTTAAAAAATTGATCTTACCAAAGAAAGAGTGCACGCCCTTTTTACTGGTTGGGAGAGGAATTTGCTGGATAGCTTGTACTCGTTCAGGATCAATCTTAATACCATCTTTGGAAACGATGTGCCCTAATAATTTTCCCTCTGTGACACAAAAGACATATTTTTTAGGATTCAAAGAAATCCCATGCTCTCTGCATCTTAGCAGAACTGTCTCCAGGTGATCAAAATGATCCGCTCTTGTTTTGGAAAACACTGTCAGGTCATCAAGGTATATGACAATACACTTCCCTTTCAAACTTCCAAAAGCTAGATCCATAGCTCTCTGAAAAGTGGCACCAGCATTAATAAGCCCAAAAGGCATTCTCTTGTAAGCAAAGGTACCCCAAGGAGTAGTGAAAGTTGTTTTGTGTTGATCTATAGTATCAACCTCTACCTGATTATATCCCGAGAATCCATCAAGCATAGATAACATTTCAGATCCTGTTACTGCTTGCAATACCTGATCCATCATAGGCAAAGGATAATTATCTTTCAAGGAAGCCTGATTTAGGTTCCTGAAATCAACACAGATGCGGATCTCACCATTTTTCTTCCTAACAGGCACAATATTTGCAATCCATGTTGAATGGTGAATGGGAAAAATGATTTTGGCCTTCAACAACTTCTGAATTTCCTGAAAGATGGTGTCAGCTATTTTGGGGTTGTATTGCCTCTGTTTCTGCTTAAAAGGCTTGATTCCAGGCTTGAGAGGAATAAAATGCTGCATATCTTTTGGTTTGAAAGTTTTCAAATCTTCATAAGAGTAAGCAAGAACATCCTTATACCTCTTTAAAAGATCAATTGCTTTCTTCCTTTCATCTGTTGTGCAACATTTTCCAATGTTCACGAGTTTAGGATCAGTAGAACTCCCAATATCAATCTTGTCATACTCAGCTGATTGTTGAGGTCCAGCGGAAGCTCTAGACTTCACATACCTATCATGTTTATCAAATAGTTCCTCCAAACTCACCAATCCTTTAGGAATCTTGTTTCCTTTGAGATTGATGCATCCATCCTGATCTGTTTCTTCTCCTTGGGTGACTGCTTTGTCAAAGGGCACACTTTCATGAGGTAGGTTGTCACTTCCTTCAAAATACAGCTGTTCGAAATTACCCTTGAGTTCCAGGAAGGAAAGCAAGTGTTGATCATCATTGAAAACTTTCTAGTTATTGGTATTATCAGGTACACTAGGCCGATGGACCATCTCAATGGTGAACTTATCCTGAGAGAAGTCAGGATGAGGAATCAGTAGTGACCCTGAGACTGCTAGTGAATCAGCCTGCTTGTTCTTCTCCCTAGGTATTGCCTCAATGGAGAAAGCATCAAGAAATTCAATGGAATCCCAAACCTGGTTCCGGTAATGTTTCAACCTTCCATTTTTTACTTGAAAAAGGCTTCTGACTTGCTTTACAATCAATTCTGCATCACCACGAGCCAGAAGATTCTTTACACCTTGTTCTTTGGCCACTTGTAGTCCAAGAATGAGAGCCTCATACTCTGTTGTATTATTAGTATTTTTGAACTGCAACTTAAATGAAAAAGGATGTAGGCTTCCTTCAGGTGACACCAGTAGGACACCAGCTCCAGAACCAGCTGAGGAACAACTTCCATCAAACTCTAAAATCCAAACACCATTAGGATCTTTAGGTGACACTTTGGGGAGTTGGATTTCATCAGGGGACATAATCATGTAGTTGCCATGACCCATATCCTCATAGAGTATTTGTGCTTTAGGATCATCCGTTTTTTGCACAATATACTCAGATTGCTTCTCAGGCATCAACTTCTTCATTTGTCCATTAACAGGTATGAGTGCATGTGACCAATCCATTTGAATTTCTCCACCCACATCCTTACAGAAGTTCCTACTTAGCAACATCCCGTATGAAGGAGGAATATCTGCTACTAAGATGGTAGCCAAAACTCTCTTTTCAGGCAAAGCAGCAAAAGCCACTTGTGCATCTTTAATTCTTCCGACCAGGGGCACTTCTTTACTCTCCATGGAGTAACAAGATCCATAAGTGCATGTGAGGGTCAAGCCTAAAGCATGAGCTACTTTAGCAGGCATCACATTATCTGAGGCTCCTGAGTCAATGACACAATTACTGAGCCTATGACCAGCTATAAGAAGTGTTACATAAAATGGTTTAATTTTGTCATTAGGTGAGGTGACAGCAGCTACCAGACTAGGCTGTGGTGCAGAAGAAGGAGTAGGTAAAAGGCCTTTAGAGGTGGTTTTAGAATGGGAATTAACAAATTGAATCATTTTGGCAAAAGCTTTGGGATGGGTTTGATAATACTCGGCCTCTGAGATTTGAACCTTAGTCTTTTTCAGATGATCAATAATATCAAAAGACCCAGAAGTGGATGGGCCATCATCATTTGAAATCCTAGGCTTATCAACTTTAGGAGAAAAAGAAGTAACTTTAATAGCAGGATTGATAGGACTCACCTTTGGTGCAGATGAAGTGGGGATAGGAGATCCTCTTTTTGCAATTACAGGGATAGTTGTCGGCTGCTCCTTAGATTTCTTGGGGGGCTGTCACTTTCTCCCTCTGATTTGTCTGCTCTCGAGTCATGACAGCAAATGATTCGCTATTCATGTCTGCTACCACTTCATCATAATCATCTCCATCATCAATGCCCTCAGTGGTGAAGAAATTAACCCGAGATCCCTCAAGTTCATCTGCTTCATCATCAAATTCCTCCACAAACTCCTCGCAAGCTTCATTATCCTCATCATCATCTGGCTCTTCAACTTCACAGGTTGCATTTACAGGAACTTTAACAGGAGGTCCTTCAAGTGCTAATCTTGTTTGAGAAGCAGGAAAATGATTTCTGGGCTGGAAATTCCTCCTTGGAACATCTGCATAAGGAGCATGCTGAGCCAATTGTTTCTTTATAGCAATGAGATCATTCACAAGTTTTTGAACTAATGGATCAGTATTAGGTCCAGGGGTGGAGGAGGAGGAAGCAACAGACTTAGATTTGGAAGGGTCTCTCCTCAACTTCCCTGACATGATCAGATCATCCTCGACACTAACAACAAGAGTTTGATCCTCCACCAATGTTGCGAGATTAGCCCTTCTCAGCACATAGCTAACTTCAGGTTTGGGCATTTAGGAAGAAACATTTTTGGATTTGATCAACAGGTCGAGTATTTATAGGAATTTTATTGATCAATCTGTTGAATCGGGCCACAAATTCTCTCATGGGTTCTGGTGAATCTTTCTTTATCTGAGAGATTTGAGCTAGCAAGGCATGCACATCTTCTGCTGGTTTGAAACGGTTTTCAAACCCAGTTCTCATGGTGTCCCAGCTAGTGATAGTACCAGCCGGAAGGTGATAGAACCAATCAGCAACATTATCTTGTAAAGTCTCAACGAATAGTCTCACGGAGACGTCTTCGTGTTCAACTCCCAGAACTCCACATGCAACTATGAAGGCTGCGATGTGTTCATCAGGATGCACTTTGCCATCACCTTTGAATTTAGGAAAGTTCTTCTAGTTACCTCTGGGTAACTCATGCAAAGGCTGAGGAAGAGCAAGGGGCCCGACATGATGACCCCAGGGCAATGGTACCGCCATTCTTGGAAAAATGGCTTGGAGAGGAACTGCAACACCAACAAGAATCAAAGCTCGAAGATTAGGGCTAGCTGGCTCCGAAGGAATACCGCCCGTAGGAATTCTATCTTGAGCAGGTGGAGTGCTTGTCGAATGAGTCCTTCTATTTCTTATTGAAGGGAAAGGAAAACCCTGCTGCTCCAAAATCTGAAACTGAGAATCTTCAATACCAAGGGCCCTTCTCCCTCGAGTAAAACGCGGAGTCGCCAGATCAAAAGATGATCAAAAATTACAGAACTGGAATATGATTTTCCCCAGTGGAGTCGCCAAAAACTGTTGGTCATCAAATAGGACTTTACGAAGAGCAACAGTCAGGGGACAAGAAGTCCCTCCTCTTTAATGGGAGAGGTTCCCTTATTCAGAAACGAACCTATTTACAAATATACAAAACATGATTTTCTGGTTGAACTTGGATATTACGAAAGTGTTTACTATAAAGATCATCAATTACAAAAGGACTGAGGAATGAGAGTACGAGAATGAGCAGAAAGGCAACATGCAGAATTATAGATAACAGAGTAATTCTTTATGTATGCGAAGTTACAGTGAATTGAAAACAAGATCATTCGTATCGTATAAATAAGATGGAATTTAAAGACACAAAGTTCTGTAAATAACATCTGCCAGAACACAAAGTTTCTTAACGTAACACAGATTCATTAATCAAGGACACAAAGTTCCTTCTTGGTTATACAAGATCACCATGCTTGCAAAGTTGAAGAGTATGCAATCGGCAAGACTAACAAACTGGAGACAAATGATCTTCACAAAATTTAAATGAAAGCTTAGAGATAACAGAGATCAGATAGACAAAGAATGGAAAGCCCTTCTGTATTGATTTCTTTATGATCTATTTACACTTTCAGAAAATAAACCCAGTTCTTCCTTCTTTCAAGAATGGCGTAGAGAGGCCATTATATAGCTTACAAATCAGTTACTCTTCATAACCGCTTCTTTTAACCAAGAATAGTTAAGGACTGCCAACCGCAATACCTCAACTTTTTACAAAGAAAACGGAAAAAGAATGGGAAGAAGAGAAAAGAATAAGGAGAAGAAGACAGGTGGTCAGTTACTGGGAGGGACCCACTGACTTCAAAATCCATTGCCTGAATCTTTTCAACACCTCGGCTATGTCTCTGCCACGAGGGACTGACGTGTTGGCTGTAGACTGACCCCAAAATCCGAGACACTTCTCCATTTCTTTATCAAACTCGACATGAGTATGATAATATTTATTTGCTTCTTCGATGGCAGATTGAAGAGAGAAAATCTCCTTCATTTTCTCCTTGGAGATGGAACTTTCCTTGAATAAATTATCTTTGACAAAAGCTCTGAATTGAGCTTTGATTTCTTGCAAGGAAAGGGGCACACCAGAAGTTTCATCTTGAAGATGACAGTGTATATCTTTGAAAGCAGATACCACCAGTGTCTTGAAAGCCTCTCCTTTCTGCCAGCTATTCTTCAGCTCTCCCAAAGCCTCCTCCAGGACTTTGATCTTCCACTCCATGCTGTAAACCCAGGACTTTGATAGATTATCCTTTGCATCATCAAAAACCTTATTCGCCAATAAAATGTTCTCATCTGTCTGTCCCATGAGACGGAGGTCTACTATGCAACTGCTCCAGAGTTTGAGCTCTTTATCCATGACCCCGATAGTGGAGGAGAGCTTCTGTTGCAAATTGTTCACCTTTCCGTGGAGTTTGAAAGCTTCATCGATGAAATTCAATCCTGCAACAAGCATATCTTCCACCATGGCTTCCATAGCTCTGCCATAGACAGAATACTTGTGCATGTCTTTGATACTCTGTATTTCATCTTGGCTCAAAATTACAGGAGGTGGAAGAGTAGTCAATGGGGTAGGGTCCAAAACTTTGTCCTTAGACAAAAGAGATTTGATAAAACTTGTGAGAATCTGGGCCTGTTCCTCCAACTGTTCAATAGTTTTCTGCCCTTTCTCTACCCTCCCAATGACTCGTGTGACCATTTCCTGGAGGTTGTGGATCTCACCTTCAGGAGTAGACTCTCCCATTGGAATTCTTGAGAGCTCTAAGTCAGATGCCTGCAAGTCCTGCTCTGATTTGTCCACTGTAGGCTTAGCAATCTCTAGGAATTGCTGACCTTGAGCATCAGACACTATTCTGGAGGTGATTTTGGCTTTCTTGGCATGAGAAGGAGTAGTGCCCAACAAGGCTGCGACAACATCAAAATTTGGCCCTGAGCTCCGAGAGGAAGATTTCCTCTTTCTACTGTCAACAAGAGGTTGAACCCATGCAAAAGAGGAAGAGGAAGCAAGCAGGAGGGCAAGAGGACCAAGAGACATAGAGCTCATGACGCTCAAGGTTTGCACAGCTGTGGTCTCAAGTTGAGATGTGAGTAGGGCGCTGGATACAATTGCTGCTGAAGAATCAATAGCACTTGGAAGTTCAGTGCTCTGGACTTCCTTATCTTTATCTGCTGGACCTTCAGGAGCATTTGCAGGGGCTGGCATTTCACTCTCTTCACTTTCACTGAGAACAATGATGTTCTCTGGTCCCAAAGGCACTTCTACCTATTTACTTTGAGGATCCTTTTCCACAGGCTCCTTCTTAACCTCTTTAAGTTTCTTCTGGTACACTTGAGTGGATGAAGGAGTGGAAGCTGCAGGTCCTTGCGTTGATGAGGTAGGAGGGGTTTGCATAGGTGTGTCTGATATGGGAGTCGATGCTTCCCTCCTTGGTGTTGAAACATCCTTGGAAGAGGATTCTCCTGAGTGCCTTCTGAGCTCTCGAACTTTCCTGTCAAACCAGACCTTAGTCCTGACTAAGACTGGAGCAAGGATCTCAGCCAGATCATCTTTTTCTTTCCTGTTCCAATCCAAGTCCTCCAAGGGGGTGTGCTTAATCACACTTTGTCATACTCATATGAGTATAGATCAGAATTGTCATCCTGGAGTCCTTCAGGAACTTGGTACAAGCCGAGTTCTTGGATCAATTGCAGAGAGAACCTGCCACAGTGCCTCCTTCTAGCTTCAAAATCATCTACACAGTCAGCCCAATAGTCCTCTGTATCTGCCCTATGATGATAGATTATCTTGATGTTCTGCTCAATGAACTTCTTCAAGTCGAAGCAAGTTCTTGGCTTAAAGAAATGAATGGTGATAAGGACCAGGATCTCTCTATGTTCTGTGCGTCCAGGGCTATTTTACAAGTGTAATTTCCCAAAGAGATGGGAAAGTGCAAACCAGAAATCTTCTTGTCTCTGCAGGTTCTGTGTAATTTGTCTAATTGCCTGCATACTTCAATCAAAGCCATCTTATCATTGCAGAACATGGGAAGCCTCAGAGGGGTGCTCTCATAGCCATGAGCCTGATATAAGAGAATTTTCTGAATTGAATAAAATAGGCACCATAGTGCGATATCAGGTTCATGGCTTCATCTGAAAACCTTCTAGCAGTGTCACCCTCGAGCAGCCTGACCACGTACATGGTGAAAGCATCATTTACCCTTCTGAAATTGCGATTGCTGGTCTCTAGGGTGAACTGCGGGCAGTAGGCATATATAGGGTCATCCTTGTGGGCATCAATGTAAGAAAAACCAAACCATTGTCTTGATGCCACCAGGGTATACATCAGGTACGAAGTCATGTAGAACTTCTTCATTTGTTGTACATTGGACAGCTGCTCCGCCAAATTCATGCTGATGATTTCTACCCAGTTGATATTTTGAGTTCCCTCACACACCATGCTGATGAGTGGGCACATCCAGAAATGGAACTCGTTAGTAGAAGGTAAGCCCATCACTCGAGCCAGTAGGATTATGAAATCTGACAACTCTTCATTGAAATCTACTTGGAAGAGAGTCTTGGATAGGTGAGATGCTCCCTTCTTAGGGTTTTTAAGCCATGAATTCGCCACTTGCGCCTTGTATTTGTTGTTGTCTTGGTTAAATAGGGCCTGTGCTTGATCCCGGGAAACAACTATGGCATTATCCGTCTCTGGGATCCTCAAAGCAGTGCTAATGGTGGTAGCATCCAGCTTGGTGATGAGTTCCCCATGTATATTGGTCAATTCACTCGAATCAGGGTCGAAGTGAGCTCCGCACGAAAGCACTGTATCAGCACACTGTACTGAGATCGGGAAACCTCCAGCGAAAGCCAAACCACTATCGTGAATCATCTGTGCCATAGGTGTAGGGTTTGCATCCGCCATCCTTGCCCAAAAATTGCTGAAATCAAGATGACGAGCTTCACTGTCCCCAATATTGTGAACGGCAGATTCTAGTGGCGAGATTTGCTCCTGTCCCTGAAATTTGATCTTCATATTGACAGTAATTCGGAGGACAGAGACGCGAGCTTGACTTTGGGAAGGAATTACAGAGGAAAGGATACACGTGTAGGAAATTATATTGCAAGGGTTCGAGCAAAGGATAGCGTGAAAGCAGTGTGAAAAATGCAAAGGGGGATGCCCATTATATAGCCGATTAGGAGAGAGAAAGACAATGAATGTGCATTTAATACATATCTACCAATTTGAAAAAGCATGATATTTGGGTAGAGTGGGAAAAATAAGCATGAATGGCACTTGGTTCATTTGGGACATGTGAGACGCGAATGCGCGAAACACGCGACTCGGCCAGATCGGACGAAAAGGTGACAATGGGTCCGGAAGAGCTTGGGACATTTGGGATGTGAAAGCGTGAAGTACGCGGTTTGGGTGAATCGGCCGAAAATGGAACAACTTGCACAATTTGACTTGGGACATTTGGGACAAAAATGTGTGAAGTACGCGGTTCGGGTGTTTCGGCCGAAAATGGAACAACTTGCACAATTTGACTTGGGACATTTGGGACAAAAATGTTCGATGGGCCCGAAAAGAAAAACTTCAGGGAGATCGGCCGATCGGGGAATAGAGCGCACTTTTGAACTTGGGACACGCGGGACAAAAATGTCCGACAGGCCCGAAAAACACATGAAATGACCCAAAAACACATATTTTCTCAATTTCACGGCTTTTAACACTCTCAGCACAACAGAGAAGACACTTAAAACTCAAAATTTTGAAAATTCACTTTCTTAAGAGCAGGGAATTTTGGGTGGACAACAATACTATCAGCATCTTATTACTATGAACAACTACACTCACCTTATTCCTTGGTGAAAGAATATTCCTATTGAACTTACAATCTTCAGGAGATTGGATGGTAAATAGAAACCCATGTTTTACCACTTAACATTTTATTTCAATTCAAGTCCAACAAAACTAGTAGTATACCCAAGAAAATATTTAAAAACTCCCACAAGAGTTCCAGGGATTAACACAACAACCCAAGATAACACAAAGTGTTATCTATAAACAAGGCTTTATTCCTAATCTATCAAAGTAGGAAAGTTTGACACCCATATTTGATTTACAAGGATGACAGAGACAACCCATAATAAGTATTCCAGTTAAATAAAACTAGTGAACCTAAGCCATAACACAAAATCTCGTCTCTATCACCCAAATCAATAAAAGATAATAGTCTATTAAAGATCCTATTCCTAAGATAGAAACACCAAGAAGAAACCACCAATTGAACCTGGTGTGTACCCGAAAATGCCTCTATTTTTCCGTAGTTGGTACACACAAACCGAAGTAAAAGAGAATAAACACCAATATCAAGAATCAGTTCTTACCAGTTGATACATCAAGATTTATGTCACATCGAAGAAAACCCATGCACTCAAATTTGATTTTGCATAATATTATAATATTTACACGAAACCCATTATTATCTAGGTCAGCCACTTGACAAAATGCAACAAAGTTTCTCATTTAAAGTCATAATAGGTAAACACGATTTGAGAAATATAAATGATAAAAACATTAGATACCATGATTCTATAGTCATACCATTTACAATTTCATTTTGTAGAAAAATAGAGTATAAGAACAACAACATCAAAATATCATGTACCTACTTTTTCTTAGCACAAACAAATTTACAAATATGTATTCACTCTAACACCTGATGAAATAAAAAGATAAAGGGGATAAGGAACGTCTCTTTCCCGAGAATTTTATTCTTAAACCCTTCTAAGTCTATCTCTAGAGAGTGTTATAACAATAGAGAGTCTATGGATTTTGAAACCATCCACCTCGAACCAACCAACAATTCATTCCTCCATAAAAGCCAAGAATGACATCCCCGTCTATCAATTTTCCCATATAAGTGAAATCCCTCTTCTAAAATTAGCTACATGAACTCATAGCTTGCTCGCCATGCACAAATACCTGAAGTGGAGTTTTACCCCAGATTTCAACAACAACAAAAATGGAGTAATTGCATGTAGTTTACTTCCTTAGGAAGCTTTACAGATTTCTGTAATTTTAAAATGTGTAATTAATGGTGTTAACTGCTGGAGTACCACACCAGTGACTCATCCAACTACCACCACCCTCCAACTCTCCTCCAAAATTGGTGGGATTACCTTAGTTTAAACCCTCATTTACCTTTTCCACGAAATTAACCAAATATCAATCAGTTAATTACTTTCAATAACTTAGGTTGAATAACCTTTGGAGATAATGAATTATAATTTAGTATAAGACCAACGTTATAAAACATGCATGGTATTAAAAAAATTTATTTAAATGGCCCATTTTTCCCGAAGTCCATGAATTACAATACATTACTTTACTTATGTTGGCAAGTCTCTTAAGGTATATGACCTCCTTTAAGTTATCAAAGATCTATACATAGGGGGTTTGGTTCTACCATTTTATGGTCATTAAATTTCTATTCAATAATCAGTGACACCCCAATAGGATTTCCCTTAAATCACACAATCATTTTTCAATAATTCAAAGGTCCCAAAATTAACATCTCGACCAAAAATTTACAAGCATGTGTCAATTAGTCTCCAAGGTGATTAATCATTAATATGGGTTGAGTGAGTTTCTCAACTCGACTCTAATGTTTAAAACACATTACCCTAAGGATGTCACGATGATATATTATCTTGCAAATATGTATAATAGTTTTAGAAATGTATAGACTAGGCCTAATGTGATATCATGGCCCAAGATTAATTTGCAGTAATGTATATCATAAAGTAGAGACTTTTGACCCATAAATCGTTTGCAATAATTCATGAGACTTATTAACTTAGTGCTTATAAGCTTAAGCCAGTAACAATAATATTATTTTAAGGAATTAATTATCAACAACACCCTTAGATAATCACAAGATCAATATCTTTTCTTAATAACCATACCATTCCCTTTGTCTTGTTTTCTTAACCTTTCTTGTAAACACTTGTTCCTCTTTGCTTGATGTCATGATCACTCAAAGGTGACAATCTTGTTAAATTCTTTACTTGTACTTGCGGGTATTGCAAATTAAGTATTTCTCTTATAATTTTGAGAAAATACTTGTACAATTTTAAAATAGGTCACTTAAGTGAATATGATGAAATACAATGATGAAGCCTAACAAAGAATTGTAAATGAGAGAGAAATGAGGGGAAGAGAGAGAAAAGATAAGGAAATGATATTTACGATGAAGTAGCTTCCTCATTGATGAAGTTAAAAATTTGAACATCATGATGAGAATCCTCTAGAATGGGCACCTTTTCCTTGAATTATTTTCCTTTTGAAACTCTCATAATAATAAAATTGCCGCACCTTTTTGAATGATCATGATCTACCCCTCTATATGATCCATAGACACAATTAACTGAGTGTTTAGAAACATTGTTGAAATATTACTTTGATGGTCACGGTGTTGCTCATGATGATCTCCTCTGAAGAGATTGAAGCTTGAAACCAATCCTGCCATGACTCTCTACAACATTTCCATGTTCTAAAGACATAAATTACTCCTGAGTTGATGAATTTACAATCCATGAAGTGTCTTTATTTTACCATTCTTTTGGTTACACGTTTGGATGATAAACTGGAATAATTACTCGGGCATTGTAACCATGATGATCCTATCAACTTGAACACACTGATGACTGAAACTAAGACTAATTTAGCACTCACAAACTTGAACTTCATCTTTGACATGGGAACTATTTTGCACAAAAAGATGGGATTACAATTTTTAGTAAGTGGAAATTTCTACCCTTTTCACCTCTGACCAATGAAATTAGCTTTCCAAATAATAGTGTGTACCTTGCTTCCACCTGGACAACTCTTTGATATGACTTACTAATAATAGCAGATGACCATGTAAGAAACTTACTATTTTTAGTGACAATTGTCACAATTTATTGCCTCGACCACTGAGATTGGCTTTCTAGGTGTCCTTGGTGCACACTGTCTTTGCCGCAATTGCCTTTAGTGATAACATGCAAAAATAACAAGTGCTTGTGTAGGAGGCTTACTATTTTTGGAAAGTAGGGTTCTAGGCCTTGGTTTGTGATGAAAACAAATTTTTTGATATGGGTTTTTCTCTTCAGTGAACCTCTGAAATTTCAAGTCTACATGGTGTCTAGAAATGTAGATTTTAATTTTCAAATTTTTCACCATAGGAAACTGGGGTTTTTTCACTATGAAAACTCTAGAGTGGTTATGTAAAAATTTCTTCTTGGATTATCATGGGCTCTAAAAAACTATAATATTTAATAAAATGGCATGTGTATCCATGCATAAGGTTATTAGTTATGAACAAATCTTCTTTGAGGGTTTCAAGTCTTTCTAGCGATTTTTTTGTTTTGGTTCTTCTAAAATCGGGATTTTCTTGGTTTTTTAGATTTTTTTCACTTCTTAAGATCATGGAAAAAAATTAGCAATGGGAGGATAATGAAAATGGATAAGCAAGATTCAATTGAAATTTTTGCAAAGTTTGAACAACACAAAGAATATGTGGTGAGAAATGACCAAAAATGGCTAAGTGTTTGGATTTATAACTTTAGATTTCAAAGAGAGAGGGAAGGGGAAAAAATTTCACACCATTTCCATCTTTAGTTTGGTCTAATGGGTGAAAAAAAAATTTCCTTATCCATATGACAACACTTGACGCACATGCATTCATTTAGAGGATTGGAGAGGGTTACATTTGAGCTCCCAAGGGCTAGAAAGAGGTCATTTGATGAACCTAGAGGCTAAAGAGGGATAGGGAACAATTTTTTGAACCATTTAAACCTTTCATTTGGTGAAATGGAGACAAAAAAGTGTGCCTCAGTGTCAGGTGGCCACGTGTCCCTTTGCAAATGTGACTAAGTATCAAATAACATACTTTAGTAAGCAACTTGAAAAGGTCTTAATTTGAGCTCCTAGATGAGTTTTCGGGTGCTTATTTATATGATTTTGCATGAAAAATACATTGTGAGAAGTATGGGAGGGTTTACATATCTTGATTTGGAATGAAAAACCCTCACAAATTTCATTTTTCTCTAGATCACTGTGATACATGGAAAGAATGAGCCACCTACAAAAATTCCTAAGGTTTGAAGTTGCTATATTTTTCCACCATGTAGAGGGTTGAAAATTATTTCCAATGGTATATTTTTGGGCTCTTAAATCACTAAATATATCCTATAATCACTCTTTAAATCTTAAGTCCTCTTTAAGTAATATAAGCTCCTTCAAGCTCAATAACCCGCTTTGAACTCGGCCCCAAAACCTCTTAATCTTCCAAAATATATTCCTTGATGTTTTTAAGATATTGAACACTCCTCTATGATGAATTTTATCCTTTTTATCCACTCTAGGGGTTGGTGCACTAGTTTCAAGAAGTCTGTTGATAGTCCCCCTAAGATTGTTTGAAACTCCCTTTTAGCGAGACTTCTCCAAAACTTTCGAATTCTTTTGATTTTTCCTAAATCACCTAGGGGACTGATGAAATTTGCAAATGAACCAATGATTTAAAAAATTGGACTTGAAACTAAGGGGTGTGTTGATCTGGGGGTGTCTTGAAGGGTATGACATGGAAATTTTTTACATTAAGGTATTGTTGTCATGTTAAATCGGGTGAATTTTTCCCATGCAAAACACAACACAAACAAGGAGATAGTGTTAGAAATTTTAAGAGTGTTGATAAGGTTGGTGAATGGTTATGGGTCATATTTTATTACTGAGATGGATTTGAGAGCATCAATCACTACTTTTGGTGTTACTGAGAGAATTTTGAACAAGCTCGTAGAGACATCTTGACAAGAACTTTGTGAAGTTGTTTAATGATGGTGTTTTGTAAGGAAGTGGTGGATTGGGTGTGTGGAGTGGAAAGGATAAACACCTTAGATTTATAACATTATGGGTTAAGTGATTTAGGGGAGAAAGGGAGATAGATACTATGGACTCATTTTTGTCTCGAGGCCTTCAACTATTGTGCACGCACTCTTGTGGTTATACAAATGAAATTTATCTGATGGAGTGGGGTTTCTTTGGAGGAATCCCTACTTTTTCAAATGTGGATGCAATGTTGGGTGATGGTTTAGAAGGAGTGGTTTTAAAGGTTTGAAAATTTGTTTTAATTTTATTAGGATGTTTTGGATCTACAGGGAAAATTCTTTTCTATTAAGGCTTTGAATCGTATAATTGAGTGTTTTATAGTCCTCAATGGAGTGTCCCGGTGTTTGATGGCATGTGAAAAATTCTTCATAATTATACTAAGAGGGTTTCCATCCTATGGAATCAGATGAATTAATAGGGGTAATGTTATGGTAGATGATTAGATAATATTTTCAAGGATTTTTGTATATCTTGTATTATATTTCTAGGATGAAGGGATCTGTATATCATTTGGTGATATAGAGGCTTGAGATAAGAGGCTCGTACTCTCTGTGACACATTTATGTTCTAATTACTAGATGATTTTAGGTTTTGTAATGGTAATCATTAATTTAGATGAGGGATGAGGCCCTAAGATGGAAGGAAAAGGTTGTTTATTTTGTGGTAAGGTTATATGAGGATTGGGTGGTATAATTTATGTTTTTATGGATGAATGATTTGTTGATTGTTTAGTGGGATTATTAAGTTCCTTGATGTGGTGTCGAGTGACATGGTCATCGAAAGATATTTTATAATTTATATTATGAGTTTATTTTGTAGAGATTTTGAAGAGACAATGGGTGGATCTGAAGAGGATGTGATAGGTGTAGTAGGTTTCATTACCTTACAAGTCGCAATCTTGAAAGAGTCAGTTGATTTGACTCTTGCATCTATCACAAAAATATTAGGAACTAAGGGTGTAAGAGGGATATTTTTGATAGTATTAATAGTATGATGATAATTAACGGCTTTATATTAGGGTTGATTGGTAGGTGGGGATGATTTGGAAAAGGATGTTTAAACACATCCAAGTTTTGATTCATAAATGTGTTCATATTGTCAAGTTTCAAGTCAGCTCGGTCAATGAGATCATGAAGCATATTTATAAAGGAACAATACCTTTTGATGTCATGGCCTCATACTTGATGGTACTTAAAATAATCATTATCTCAATACCATGATGGTTTAGATGTGGATATGTCAACATGGAAAATATGAGGAAGTTTAACCATTCATGTGGATGTAAGTTTGTCAAAGACCAAACTATAAGAATCCTTAATAGGTGTGTCATTATGTTGAGGATGTGTTCGTTCAAATTCCAAACGAATTTTGGATGTGGATTTTACAACAACCACATTTTTTATCCTTTGAATTTTTTGTTGCTAGAAGAGGTTTAAACATAGAATCAAGTTTGGGTTTCTTAGACCTAAGTTTAACCTTACCATCTTAGAGAGCACAAAGCTCCATTTTATAGGCCATGGTAAATCCTTTTTTGAATGTCCCTAAGGATTGGATCTAGAGGGATGATGATATGTGCTTAATGCATGATCAAGTAAATTACTCAATCAACTCAGTTTATGGAAGGGAAAAGGATTGTTGGGCCCATAATTATTGGCTAAGTACCAAAAGGCATGCGCATCTGGGAGAAATAAAGAGAATGGTGCATGGAGAGAAGCACATAAGACAAATAGGTTTAAGAATGGTTTAGGAGAGACCAGAGTGCACGCAGGAGACAATACATAGGATCTAAGGAATTAGCCATATTTTGCATTCTTGAGGCACTTGAGGAAAATCTTGATCCAACTAGGCATATTGAGTGGATAAGGTTCCATCCTGGAGACTTAATGGTCAAGAAAAGGATATTCCACATAGGGAATATTCCTAATAAGATATCATTACAGAAATTAGAGAGCTTAGAACAGGATAAGAATTCACCGATGAAGGACCACATAGACACTTGGCATGTGATCTACTCTTAAAGGAAGGCATGGAGGTAGGAACTAAACCTATAACAAGAGATTATTGAGTAGGAGAAGAAAAACCAAGATATATATGGATAGACATAGAGAATGGGAAAATGGGAAGCTCTAAAAAAGTATTAGGAGGCCCTAGGGTTGGGGTTTTCTTTAGGGAGTTGCAATAAGTTCATCATATCTAAGGGATGGGTCTGTAAAATTTATAAGGGGTCATCGATAGGACTCTAATATATGAGTTAGATATTTGTTTTAACATATATTGTATGGGTCGGATCCTTGGAAATTACTGTATTTGACCTAGCATGGTCTTTTGAATGTAATGTGGTTATTTAGCACTCTTGATCAATATATATATATATATATATATATATATATATATATATATATATATATATATATATTCTGATATCTTGTTCATGGGTGCAAACCCTAGTGTCATTTCTTCATATTATGAATCATATTTATTCTTCATAATCCATATTGTGTTGTTTCTCTCATTTTCATGCATGGGTATAAGGATATGGTAGCTCATGTTGTGCTTTTACATGAATATCTAATTTTCTGCAGCTAATCCTCTAACAATGGCAAGATCTTCTCACAATTCTCACATAAAGGAGGGCTCGACACTGTGGGTGCCTTGAGTGAGCATCCAACACCCACCGGGTGATAGGATTGTGTCTTTAGGGGTTAGAAAGTTGTAGTAAGGGTAAATAAAAATGACCGCATCTTGGTTTTGTTGTTGGGACGTCTTTTGAAGCTGTTGTGAGAATGATGCATCATGAAAGAGTGTTTGACCTTGGAAAGTGTCGAAGTATGATTTAAATGCATGTAAGATGATTTTTCTCGAGATTTAGTACTATACTTGAGTTTAAGCACACAAATGGGTATAAGAGAACCTATGTCATGAGTTGTATTTTTAATAGTATTAATAGCATGATGATAATTAACGGCTTTAGATTAGGGTTGATTGTAGGTGGGGGATGATTTGGAAAAGGATGTTTAAACACATCCAAGTTTTGATTCATAAATGTGTTCAGATTGTCAAGTTTCAAGTCAGCTCAGTCAATGAGATCATGAAGCATATTTATAAAGGAACAACACCTTTTGAAGTCATGGCCTCGAGATTTGATTGTACTTAAAATAATAATTATCTCAATACCATGATGGTTTATATGTGGATATATCAACATGGAAAATATGAGGAAGTTTAACCATTCATGTGGATGTAAGTTTTTCAAAGACCAAACTATAAGAATCCTTAATAGGTGTGTCATTATGTTGAGGATGTGTTCGTTCAAAGTCTAAATGAATTTTGGATGTGGATTTTACAACAACCACATTTTTGATCCTTTGAATTTTTGTTGCTAGAATAGGTTTTAAATATAGAATCAGGTTTGGGTTTCTTAGACGTAAGTATAACCTTACCATCTTAGAGAGTACAAATATCCAGTTTATAGGCCATGGTGAATCCTTTTCGAATGTCCCTAAGGATTGGATCTAGAGGGATGATGATATGTGCTTAATGCATGATCAAGTAAATTACTCAATCAACTCGGTTTATGGAAGGGAAAAGGATTTTGGGCCCATAATTATTACTAAGTACCAAAAGGCATGCACACATGGGAGAAATAAAGAGAATGGTGCATGGGGAGAATCGCATAGGACAAAGAGGTTTAAGAAGGGTTTAGGAGAGACCAAGGTGTGCGTAGGGAGATAGTACACAAGATCTAAGGACTTAGCCATATTTTGCATTCTTGAGGCACTTTAGAAAAACCTTGATCCGACTAGGCATGCTTTGAGTGGATAAGGTGCCATCCTGGAGACTTAATGGTCAAGAAAAGGATATTCCATGTAGGGAATATTCCTAAGAAGATATCACTACGAAATAAGAGAGCTTAGAACAGGGTAAGAATTCACCGATGAAGTACCACATAGACACTTGGCATGTGATCTACTCTTAAAGGAAGGCATGGAGGTAGGAACTGAACCTATAACAAGAGATTATCGAGTAGGAGAAGAAAAACCAAGATATATATGGATAGACATAGAGCATGGGAAAAGGGGAAGCTCTAAAGAAAGTATTAGGAGGCCCTAGGGTTGGGGTTTTCATTAGGGAGTTACAAGAAGGTCATCATATCTAAGGGATGGGTCTATAAAATTTATAAGGGGTCATCGATAGGACTCCTAATATATGAGTTAGATCTCTGTTTTAACATATATTGTATGGGTCAGATCCTTGGAAATTATTGTATTTGACCTGGCATGGCCTTTTGAATGTAATGTGGTTATTTAGCACTCTTGATCAATATATATATATATATATTTGTTCTAGATATCTTGTTCATGGGTGCAAACCCTAGTGTCATTTCTTCATATTATGAATCATATCTATTCTTCATAATCCATGTTGTGTTGTTTCTCTCATTTTGATACATGGGTATAAGGATATGGTAGCTCGTGTTGTGCTTTTACATGAATATCTAATTTTCTGCAGCTAATCCTCTAACAATGGCAAGATCTTCTCACAATTCTCACATAAAGGAGGGGCTTGACACTGTGGGTGCCTTGAGTGAGCATCCAACACCCACTAGGTGATAGGATGGTGTGCTTGGAATTAGAAAGTTGTGTTAAGGGTACTTAAAAATGACCACATCTTGGTTTTGTTGCTGGGACCTCTTTTCCAAGCTGTTGTGAGAGTGATGCATGATGATAGAGTGTTTGACCTTGGAAAGTGTAGAAGTATGGATTAAAATCATGTAGGATGATTTTTCTCGAGTTTTAGTACTAGACCTAAGTTTGATCCACGCAAATGGGTATAAGAGAACCTATATCATGAGCTGTATTTTTAATAGTATTAATAGAATGATGATAATTAACGGCTTTATATTAGGGTTGATTGGTAGGTGGGGATGATTTGGAAAAGGATCTTTAAACACATCTAAGTTTTGATTCATAAATGTGTTCAGATTGTCGGTTTTCAAGTCAGCTTGGTCAATGAGATCATGAAGCATATTTATAAAGGAACAACACCTTTTGATGTCGTGGCCACATATTTGATTGTACTTAAAATAATCATCATCTCAATACCATGATGATTTATATGTGGATATATCAACATGGAAAATATGAGGAAATTTAACCATTCATGCAGATGTAAGTTTTTCAAAGACCAAACTATAAGAATCCTTAATAGGTGTGTCATTATGTTGAGCATGTGTTTGTTCAAATTCCAAATGAATTTTGGATGTGGATTTTACAACAACCACATTTTTGATCCTTTGGATTTTTTTTGCTAGAAGAGGGTTTAAATATAGAATCAGGTTTGGGTTTCTTAGACCTAAGTTTAACCTTACCATCTTAGAGAGCACAAAGCTCCAGTTTATAGGCCATGGTAAATCCTTTTTCGAATGTCCCTAAGGATTGGATCTACAGGATGATGATATGTGCTTAATGTATGATCAAGTAAATAACTCAATCAACTCAGTTTATGGAAGGGAAAAGGATTGTTGGGCCCATAATTATTGGCTAAGTTCTAAAAGGCATGCACACGTGGGAGAAATAAAGAGAATGGTGCATGGGGAGAAGTGCGTAGGACAAATAGTTTTAAGAAGGGTTTAGGAGAGACCAAAGTGCGCGCAGGGAGATAGTACACAGGATCTAAGGACTTAGCCATATTTTGCATTCTTGAGTAACTTGAGGAAAAACTTGATTCGAATAGGAATGCTGAGTGGATAAGGTGCCTTCCTGGAGACTTAATGGTCAAGAAAAGGATATTCTAGGTAGGGAATATTCCTAGGAAGATATCATTACAGAAATTAGAGAGCTTAGAATAGGATAAGAATTCACCAATGAAGGACCACATAAACACTTGGCATGTGATCTACTCCTATAGGAAGGCATGGAGGTAGGAACCGAACCTATAACAAGAGATTATCAAGTACGAGAAGAAAAACCAAGATATATATGGATAGACGTAGAGAATGGGAAAAGGGGAAGCTCTAAAAAAAGTATTAGGAGGCCCTAGGGTTGGGGTTTTCATTAGGGAGTTGCAATAAGGTCATCATATCTAAGGGATGGGTTTGTAAAATTTATAAGGGGTCATCGATAGGACTCCTAATATATGAGTTAGATATTTGTTTTAACATATATTGTATGGGTCGGATCCTTGGAAATTATTGTATTTGACCTAGTATGGCCTTTTGAATGTAATGTGGTTATTTAACACTCTTGATCAATATATATATATATATATTTGTTCTAGATATCTTGTTCATGGGTGCAAACCCTAGTGTCATTTCTTCATATTATGAATCATATCTGTTCTTCATAATCCATGTTGTGTTGTTTCTCTCATTTTCATGCATGGGTATAAGGATATGGTAGCTCATATTGTGCTTTTACATGAATATCTAATTTTTGTAGCTAATCCTCTAACAATGGCAAGATATTCTCACAATTCTCACATGAAGGAGGGTCCGGACACTGTGGGTGCCTTGAGTGAGCATCCAACACCCACTGGGTGATAGGATGGTGTGCATGGGGTTAGAAAGTTGTACTAAGGGTACATAAAAATGACTACATCTTGGTTTTGTTGCTAGGACCTCTTTTCGAAGTTGTTGTGAGAATGATGCATGATGAAAGAGTGTTTGACCTTGGAATGTGTCAAGTATGGTTTAAAAGCATGTAGGATGATTTTTCTCAAAGATTTAGTACTAGAACTGAGTTTGATGCACGCAAATGGGTATAAGAGAACCTATATCATGAGCTATATTTTTAATAGTATTAATAGTATGATGATAATTAACGGCTTTAGATTAGGGTTGATTGGTAGGTGGGGATGATTTGGAAAAGGATGGTTAAACACATCCAAGTTTTGATTTAGAAATGTGTTCAGATTGTCAAGTTTCAAGTCACTCGGTCAAAGAGATCATGAAGCATATTTATAAAGGAACAACACCTTTTGATGTCGTGGGCCTCATATTTGATTGTACTTAAAATAATCATTATCTCACTACCATGATGGTTTATATGTGGATATATCAACATGGAAAATATGAGGAAGTTTAACCATTCATGTGGATGTAAGTTTGTCAAAGACCAAACCAGGGAAAATTTTAGTGGCGAATATTCGTAATATGGTGAATATTCCATTTTTGAAAATTTTGAAAAGGTGAATTTTTGGCACGGGCCAGTGACCTGTTCACCTAAAAATTACACTTTAATTTTTTTTAGGGGTCGGCTTTGCCTACCCTTGAAAAATATCCCCTATATAAACCTAGATTATTCACCAGGTAGAACACTTCTACTTCACATTTTTCAACAATATGATATATCCCGTATTATAGACGTGCGACAAGGGGGTAAGTTATTGATGCATGACAAGGAGGGTTTGCAGACAAGGAGATCTCAGTAGATATTGCGACGCATAGATGCATGACAAAGATTTTGTTGACGAGCGACATGGAATTTTTTCAATGAGCAAGAAGAGGGCAGAGGTTGCAGACGCGCGACAGGATATTTGCTGTCGCGCGTCAATAGGCCTTAGTGACGCGCGTCAATAGGCCTTAGTGACGCGCGTCAGTAAGGCCTATTGACACGCGTCACTAAGGCCTATTGACGTGTCCACAAGCCTTAGTGATGCACGTCAACAGGCCTTAGTGACGCGTGTCAATAGGCCTTAGTGACGCGCGTCACTAAGGCCTGTTGACGCGTGTCATTGCATTTTTTTGACACGCGACAAGGAGGTAAAATAGATATTGACACATAGCAAATGCACGATAAAGAGTTTGTTGATGCGCGAAACGGAGATTTTTTGATGAGAAAGTAGAGGTCGGAGGCTGCAGACGCGCGAGGTCGGATAGCACCCTCAGTGATGCGCGTCAATATGTCTATTGACATGCGTCACTAAGGTATATTGACGCGCGTCATCGCATTTTTGACGCACGGCAAAAAATCTGCCATCGCGCGTCTGCGCAGCCTTACATCGCGTTGCTTGATAATCAGGCGAAATTTTTCATACAACCCCCAAAAAATTCGCCTTCCCGTGAAACCGGTTCCGGGGATATTCGCCAGGTATTCTCCACCTCTGATTTCCAGGAGGTCTCTTAAAATGAACCCTGGAACAAACTATAAGAATCCTTAATAAGTGTGTCATTATGTTGACGATGTGTTCGTTCAAAGTCCAAATGAATTTTGGATGTGGATTTTACAACAACCACATTTTTTGATCCTTTGGATTTTTTGTTGCTAGAAGAGGGTTTAAATATAGAATCGGTTTGGGTTTCTTAGACCTAAGTTTAACCTTACCATCTTAGAGAGCACAAAGCTCTAGTTTATAGGCCATGGTAAATACTTTTTCGAATGTCCCTAAGGATTGGATCTAGAGGGATGATGATATGTGCTTAATGCATGATAAAGTAAATAACTCAATCAACTCAATTTTTGGAAGGGAAAAGGATTGTTGGGCCCATAATTATTGGCTAAGTACCAAAATTCATGCGCACGTGGGAGAAATAAAGAGAATGGTGCATGGGGAGAATCACGTAGGACAAATAGGTTTAAGAAGGGTTTAGGAGAGACCAAAGTGTGCGTAGGAGATAGTACACGAGGATCTAAGGACTTAGCCATATTTTGCATTCTTGAGGCACTTTAGGAAAACCTTGATCCAACTAGGCATGCTTGAGTGGATAAGGTGCCATCCTGAGACTTAATGGTCAAGAAAAGGATATTCCGGGTAGGGAATATTCCTAAGAATATATCATTACAAAAATTAGAGAGCTTAGAACAGGGTAAGAATTCACCGATGAAGGACCACATAGACACTTGGCATGTGATCTACTCCTAAAGGAAGGCATGGAGGTAGGAACTGAACCTATAACAAGATATTATCGAGTAGGAGAAGAAGAAAACCAAGATATATATGGATAGACGTAGAGAATGGGAAAAGGGGAAGCTCTAAAAAAGTATTAGGAGGCCCTAGGGTTGGGGTTTTCTTTAGGAGTTGCAATAAGGTCATCATATCTAAGGGATGGGTCATCAAAATTTATAAGGGGTCATCGATAGGACTCTAATATATGAGTTAGATATTTGTTTTAACATATATTTTATGGGTCGAGATCCTTGGAAATTATTGTATTTGACCTAGCATGGCCTTTTGAATGTAATGTGGTTATTTAGCACTCTTGATCAATATATATCTATATATATTTGTTCGATATCTTATTCATGGGTGCAAACTCTAGTGTCATTTCTTCATATTATGAATCATATCTCTTCTTCATAATCCATTATGTGTTGTTTCTCTCATTTTCATGCATGGGTATAAGGATATGGTAGCTCGTGTTGTGCTTTTACATGAATATCTAATTTTTTGCAGCTAATCCTCTAACAATGGCAAGATCTTCTCACAATTCTCACATAAAGGAGGGGCTCGACACCTGTGGGTGGTTCCTTGAGTGAGCATCCAACACCAACTAGGTGATAAGATGGTGTGTTTGAGGTCACAAAGTTGTACTTAAGGGTACTTAAAAATGACCGCATCTTTGTTTTGTTCTTTGGACCTCTTTTCAAAGCTGTTGTGAGAATGATGCATGATGACAGAGTGTTTGACCTTGGAAAGTGTCAAGTATGGTTTAAAAACATGTAGGATGATTTTTCTTGGAGATTTAGTACTGGACCTGAGTTTGATGCATGTAAATGGGTATAAGAGCACCTATATCACGAGTTGTATTTTTAATAGTATTAATAGTATGATGATAATTAACGGCTTTCAGATTAGGGTTGATTGGTAGGTGGGGGATGATTTGGAAAAGGATGTTTAAACACATCCAAGTTTTGATTCATAAATGTATTGATTGTCAATTTTCAAGTCATTCGGTCAAATGAGATCATGAAGCATATTTATAAAGGAACAACACCTTTTGATGTCGTGGCCTCATAATTGATTGTACTTAAAATAATCATTATCTCAATACCATGAATGTTTATATGTGGATATATCAACATGGAAAATATGAGGAAGGTTAACCATTCATGCAGATGTAAGTTTTTCAAAGACCAAACTATAAGAATCCTTAATAGGTGTGTCATTATGTTGAGGATGTGTTCGTTCAAAGTCCAAATGAATTTTGGATGTGGATTTTACAACAACCACATTTTTTGATCCTTTGGATTTTTTGTTGCTAGAAGAGGGTTTAAATATAGAATTAGGTTTGGGTTTCTTAGACCAAAGTTTAACCTTACCATCTTAGAGAGCACAAAGCTCCAGTTTATAGGCCATGATAAATCCTTTTTCGAATGTCCATAAGGATTGGATCTACAGGATGATGATATGTGCTTAATGCGTGATCAAGTAAATAACTCAATCAACTCAGTTTATGGAAGGGAAAAGGATTGTTGGGCCCATAATTATTGGCTAATTACCAAAAGGCATGCGCACATGGGAGAAATAAAGAGAATGGTGCATGGGGAGAACTGCATGTAGGACAAATAGTTTTAATAATGGTTTAGGAGAGACCAGAGTGTGCGTAGGGAGACAATACACAAGATCTAAGGACTTAGCCATATTTTGTATTCTTGAGGCACTTGAGGAAAAATGTGACCCGACTAGGCATGCCGAGTGGATAAGGTGCCATCCTGGAGACTTAATGGTCAAGAAAAGGATATTCCGGTAGGGAATATTCCTAAGAAGATATCATTACAAAAATTAGAGAGCTTAGAAAGGGTAAGAATTCACCAATGAAGGACCACATAGACACTTGGCATGTGATCTACTCCTAAAGGAAGGCATGGAGGTAGGAACTGAACCTATAACAAGAGATTATCAAGTAGGAGAAGAAAAACCAAGATATATATGGATAGACATAGAGAATGGAAAAATGGGAAGCTCTAAAAAAAGTATTAGGAGGCCCTAGGGTTGGGGTTGTCATTAGGGAGTTGCAATAAGGTCATCATATCTAAGGGATGGGTCTATAAAATTTATAAGGGGTCATTGATAGGACTCCTAATATATGAGTTAGATATTTGTTTTAACATATATTGTATGGGTTGGATCCTTGGAAATTATTGTATTTGACCTAGCATGGCCTTTTGAATGTAATGTGGTTATTTAGCACTCTTAATCAATATATATCTATATATATTTGTTCTGGATATCTTGTTCATGGGTGCAAACCCTAGTGTCATTTCTTCATATTATGAATCAGATCTGTTCTTCATAATCCATGTTGTGTTGTTTCTCTCATTTTCATGCATGGGTATAAGGATATGGTAGCTCATGTTGTGCTTTTACATGAATATCTACTTTTCTGCAACTAATCCTCTAACAATGGCAAGATCTTCTCACAATTCTCACATAAAGGAGGGGATCGACACCGTGGGTGCATTGAGTGAGCATCCAACACCCACAGGGGTGGGTGATAGGATGGTGTGCTTGGGGTTAGAAAGTTTTACTAAGGGTACATAAAAATGACTACATCTTGGTTTTGTTGTTGGGACCTCTTTTCGAAGCTGTTGTGAGAATGATGCATGATGACAAAGTGTTTGACCTTGGAAAGTGTCGAAGTATGGTTTAAAATCATGTAGGATGATTTTTCTCAGATATTTAGTACTAGACCTTATTTTAATGCATGCAAATATGTATAAGAGCACCTAAATCATGAGTTGTATGAGACCTTTTATTGCTTTCCAGTGGAGTTGTATGAATGGATTTTTGTGTACACATCTAGATCAAGATGGTATTATAGATCTCACATATGGACCCAAGATGAATATCAAAGGCTACAAGATGTTGATCTAAATTGGACATGTGTTGTTGATCATTGGTGGAGAAGAGTGTTGACCAATTATACCCTAGAATATGTTATTTCTATGTATTTTTGTCTAGAGGTTGCTGAGTTTGAGTTCCTAAGGGAGCCTAGAGGATTTTTTTGTGTGCTATCCCCTTATCCATAAATATCCCGATCATTTTAATAATGTTGGAATAATTTCTTTTGGCTAGATAAGCTTTTTCTCGAGTCTTTGGATGAGGAAGCTAGGGTGGTGGAAGATGGCGGACATTGTGGCTAAAAAGGAGAGAGAGGAGAGACGAATCAAGTATAGTGAAACTCTTAAAAGGGATTTGGATAGACAATGTGAGGTTGTATGAGTGATGTATTTATGGAGACAGATGTTTCGGGAAGGAATTGAGGTTCACGTGGAGGACTTGAAATTTTAGCGGTTTGTGCTACCCCATCTTGGAAAGTGTGGGAGAGAGACCCCTTTAGCTTCTGGTGAGAGTTTGTAACTTGGAGAAAGGAGAGTCGTCAACGCACATCTTAATACTTCTAGTGACCAAACCACAGTGCTTAGTATTCCAAATCAAGAGATAAGTATTGCTAATGTAGTTGGTATTGGTGGGAGTGACTGATATGCACCTATGAGATATAATTTCTCATTTGGTACATCTATGGTTGCAAAATCATTCCATGTGTTTGGAGGAATATTTTCTGGAATGAAATTTGGAAAAATTATGGGTACAGAAGGCTTGGGTATTGCATCTAGAAGCAGCATGGGACACTCATCTGGTAGCGGTGTAATATCACAAACTGTTTGCACGTAGTTCAGTGGGACGTTGGGAACACTAGGCCTAACCAATTTAGGCCCATTACTGGCTATAGGAGGTGAATATGTAGGAGTAGGATTTGGAGGACCTAGTGGACCTAGTGTATTTTGAGGATCTGGTGGGATAGGAGGGATATGACCTAGTAGATCTAGTGGATCTGGTGGTGGAGGCAACACTGGAGGAAAGTAAGGTTCCGGATCATGTGAGCAAGGACCTCAACCACCTCAACAAGTGTTTTTTGAAATATCGTTACATATACCAGACTAAAAAGGTGTTGAGGATGCTATAGAGTATGTACACAAGTGTGATCTACTATGGTGTGCAAAGGGGGTCACTAACCCAAAGTAGAAGGAAATTTAGTTTGTAATGATGTTGGAAGAATGTGCGCATAGTTGTTACCAAAGTATGACCCCATCAAACAATGGTGGGATTACACTACACCGCAGAATGCCTTCTTGGTTAAATTTCATATCCCCGAGTTTGAACAGAAAAGCATCATCACATTAAAAGAGATTCAACAAGGTATGGAAAAAATTGTATGGTAGTATGATGTGCATTACAATACCCTCTTATCAAAATTATCTTATGACATTCATCCCTCTCAGCATGATTACTGGTTTTTTAGAGGGTTGATAACACCTTTTAGGAGATCACTTTTACATAAGACTTTCACAGAACCTTGCATGGATTTGGAAGCTACCCTATGCACTGAGGCTATTGGAAGTATGGATACTAGTGTTGGCCCTTTATTGAAGCCCCGATTTCTGCAATGGCGAAGCAATTGGAGAATCTTTTTGTGAACTCGGTGTGTGAGACTCGTAAAGGCCTATGGTTCATGGAGTGTGAGGTAGATTGGCATACAAAGGATAGTTTCCTAGAAGATTGGTACACTCCATGAAATTGGACTGTGAGATCTACCATAGAGATCATGATGTAAGTAGGTGCCCACTACTGCAGTGCATGATCTATAAAAATGTGTCTTGTTATTGCAATATTTATACCTCTACTACTCATGACACTAAGGATTATAGATTGATTGACTAGATACATGATGTCATTGATATTGGTGTGCGACAAACTAGCCTCGCAAACAATTCCAAGGACGATGGTCATCACTATGAAGGGCATGTGGATGGAGGGGTGTATGGAAGAGGTTTCTAAGGAGGATTTCATGGTCATGGTAACTACGGAGGGAGAAGTGAGTTCCCACATGGAACTTGTTACAATTGTGGGTCTATGGAGCACTATAAGCGCGAATGCCTTGATCTATTACAATGCTCTTGGTGTGGAAAAAAACATAAGTATGAGGAGTGTCCAAAGCTATTTGAACATATGAGCCAATAACACCAAAATACAAAGGAGCCAAAATGGTAAGCATGAGGAAGGCCGATTCACAATAGATGCCAAGGGTGGCATGGGAGTCAAGACTAGAACCTATGCTAGTGATGATGTGAGAAGAGGATACATGTGCTTAGGGATATACCAAGGTAGAAACCACTTGTTATAAGAGAAGAGGTGGTACACAGGAAGTATCTAGACCCTACTCATCAGAAATAAGTGTATCAAGAAACCATGGATGTGATTTGCATCCTATAAGGGGAGATCTAATGACCGAAAGAGAAGTCAAGGTAGCTAGATTAAAGGAAGAGTGTTGACGCTCCACGGAAGAATCTGGATGAAGTTAGGGAAGTATGTAAAATTTTAAGGAAATAAAATATCATTCCCTTGTTAGGAGAATGTTTATAAGAGAAGGTACCACATGCTAGAATAGATCATGAGAGACAGGTTTTGCATACTAACCTTCCTCCCCATAGCCTTGACTATGATAAGGAGATTACCTTAAATTTTGTTATGGATGGGTGGCTTCTGAGTAATATTTTGATTGACATGGGCATGGAGGCCAATTTCATCACTCTAGATACATGGCATCAAATGGGAAGGGCCCCATTACATCCATCCGTGAATTAATTATATATAGCTAACAAGACAAAGGAAATGCCCATTAGTGTCTTGAAGGATATTGTTATCACTATCCAAGGGGGAAAATATACTAGGGATTTTGAATTCTTGGTGTTGTCAGAGGTGGAAAATTTTCCTACATTATTTGGGTGCCCCAGTGCTAAAAGAACAATTTTGACCTACGGTTCAACAAGGGATACATAATCTTTGAGAATAAGGAAGAATGCGTTATCATCCCCTTGACCGATGAAAAGTCAAAGACACCTATACTTGAGCCCTTAGTAGAAGATGTTCTTGATAGTATTTATGTGCACTCTATTAGGGACCCTAAGGTGATTCACCCTACAAAAGGAGTTATTCAATTTGAATATGCTCATTCCATGAGTGATACAACTAGTGTGGCATGTGACAATTGGGCGCACGGGACTTATGAGTTAATTGGGTGATAGTTAAGAGACTTTATTACAAGAGTGACAAATTCATGCTTAGTCAAGTGCCAGGAGGAAGAAGTTACCAATTTATTCTAGAGGATCCAACCCCGATGTTTTCTTACAAGATATGGAGGTCCAAAGTGGAAAAATATGATCGAGAGAAGAGGATACTCGCTTATAACTTTCTTTGGACCGCAAAGATACATTGGTGGGTGACACATCATGATATCCTTCTAGAGTGGTGTGAGGTAAGAATTGCGTTCTATGTTAATTTTTCCCAGATAAATGCACCCACTTTCATACAAGACTACTATGGGAAGGAACCCACCTCATTTCACATCCAAGAATGTGAAAAAGCATGGATAGAAGGTAAGAATGCCTTTCCACCTTGTTTATGGGTGCATAAGTTGTATTCCACCTTATAAGGTTGTGCACACATATAGTAAATTCACTCAAAGATGTGCCATTAGATAGGAAATTGGTAGGAGTTAATGGATGACCTCATTCAATATTTCAAATATCGGAGTACTAAACTATCGGTGGATAGGGTGTTATAGGTTGTTAAGTGCCTTATGATGGGAGATAGTTCCATGGAAGAGGATAGAATACTGGAGTTATTGGGTGAACCTGGTTTGGAACCATGCTTTGATGAGGAAGATTCGAAGAGGTGTAGCTTGAGCATGCATGTATGGAGAAAGAGAAGGGAAATATGGTCTATGTGATAGATGGTGAAGAGATGGAGGGTTGGGATGTTAACCATAATGAAGTTACATGCAACGTTATTGATAGTGTTGATGAGAAATAACTCACCTACCATGAGCCCCTCAAAACAAAGATGGTTAACACTAGTTAAGAAACATAACCTAAGGAGGCCACTATTGGATACTATTGGTCAGAGAAGGAGGTTTCAAAGATCATTGATCTATTACACAAGTTTCAGGACTTATTTCTGCATGGATACCATGAGCTTAAAGGTGTTCACCACTCCTTGGGAGAAATGAAAATAAAGTTAAAGGAGGGTGTGTGCTTGATTCAGAAGATTCCTTATCAAATTAATCTCAACCTTCACGTAAAATTCAATGAGGAGATAGACAAAATGATCACTTCAAGCATCATTGAAGTTATGGAGGAATCAGAATGGGTAATCCCCATGGTCATCAGCATTAAAAAGATGGAAGGATAAGGATTTGTGTTGACTACATGGACTTAAATGTGATATGTGTAATTGATCATTTTCCAATCCCTTTTACCGAGGAAATATTGGAACGAGTAGCTAGGCACAAAATCTATTCCTTCATGGATGGATTCTCAAGATACCATCAAGTTGGAATTGCAAAGGAAGACTAGGAAAAGACAATGTTTTCCACTAAACGGGGAATATTTTCCTACACGGTCATGTTGTTTGGACTAAAGAACATGCATGTTGTATTTTCACACATTATGGTGCATGCATTTCAAGACTTCATCCATAAGTTTATTCAAGTCTACCTTGATGAATGGACAATGTATGGACTAGTGAAAGACCATTATGACAATTTGAGGTTTATGTTTGAAAGATGTTGGGAGTTGAGGATATCCCTCAACATTAAGAAATGTGTTTTTCCTACTCCATTTGGAACCCTTCTGGGGTACATCATATGTAAGGAAGGCTTGTTGATGGATCCCACAAATGTTGTCATTATTATGGGATTGGGGGAGCCTACTAGCTAAAGCACAATGCATAGATTCCTTGGGCATATGAGGTACTACTGGAAATTTATCAAGGGGTATGCCAAGATCACCGCACCATTAGAGAAGTTACTAAAACACAAAAGTGCATTTCTTGGGGAGAGGCGTAGAAGAAAATGTTTTATACATTGAATAATAAGCTTATCGTTGCACCCATATTATGTTTTCCCTCTTGGGATAAGCCATTCTTTGTATATTTTGAGGCTTCAGGGATGTCGATTGGGGTAGTCTTAACACAATATGAAGAAGGGATTGTTGAGCACCCCTTGTGTTTTGCTAGCAGAAAGTTAACACCAATAGTATAGAACTATACTACTATTGAGCGCGAAGCACTATTAATGATCTACGTGCTACACAAATTAAGGCAATATATTTTGGAAACACCTTTCATATTCTACACAAACCACATGACACTGAGGTACTTGGTGAACAAGCATGTTTTGCAAGGGCACATATGTCGGTGGGTCCTGTTGTTTCAAAAATTTGAGTTTATAGTTTTTTGAAACAAGGAAAGAGTAACTCAGGGCCCGACCATTTTTCAAGGTTTGAATCAAGGGAGGACACACAGATCATTGAGGATGTTATGCTAGATGCACAACTATTTAGGTTACGACGCGCTCCCTCTAACTTAGAAGATATTGTTTTGTTTCTCAAAATGGGTGTGGCACCAAAAGGAATGAAGACTCTGGAAATAAAACCGCTAGCCATACGCACCACACCCTACATGCTAATTAGTGAAGACTTATACAAACTAGGCCATGATGAGGTTTTATGCCGGTGTGTGTTAGAGCATGAGTGCATTGCGATCATGGAGGAAGCACTTGGTGGAATTGTAGGAGGACAATATACAGGGAATGCCATCACATGAAAAATCCTACTATCATGGCTTTGGTGGGAAAGAATCTACCAGGATGTATGAGTTTTGTAAGGCCTATGACCATTGTGAGTGCCTTGTCAAGCCAAGAAAAAGGGATGAAATTCCCTTGAGGTGATAGCTAGTGCATAACCATTTAAAAATTGGGCCATTGATTTTGTAGGACCAATTTCACATTCCATGTGAATGATTGGTTTGCGCTATATCATCGCTTGTACTTACTACTTAACAATACGGGCGAGGTAGTCCCTACAAGGGATTGTACATCAACAACAACAACTAGGTTTTTGTGGGAAAATATAATAAACAAATATAAATGTTCATTGATCTTAACGATTGATAGATGTACTCATTTCTTAAATGAGACAATTAGGATCTTAGCGAGAATTCATGGTAGCCCACCATAAAACTACCTCATATCACCCACAAGCTAATGGAACTATTTATGCATTTAACAAAATTCTGAGTCACATGCTGACAAAAATTTCTGATGTGGGAAGACAAGATTGGGATGAAAAAGTTTTAGTTGTACTTAGACGAAAGGGGATCAATTTTTAGGTGGAGTCGGAAGGATGAAAAGGTGTGACAAAAAGCATGGCATGATCACCATATTAAAAACTAACAATCAAAGGTTGGGCATATGGTCTTGCTTTATGACTACAAATTTTTGTGCCATGCTTTAGGAAACTAAAAGTCTATTGGTTATGGTCATATATCATCTTGTTTATCCTTGATTCAGGTGCTTTGTAGTTACAAGTGCTAGATGAAACATGATTACCAGGCCATTTCAATGGGAGTAGGCTGAATCCCTACTATAAATAAGTCTTCCTTGTGTTCATAAATAAGGCAGTATTTCCATTTAGCTTAGGATTCCCCTTAATGCATTTCTTTTCCTTGTGTTTCAATTTTTTATTTCTTGTTTATTTATTTTTGTGTTATTTTTTATGCACCTTGTGTCTCGGTATCCACTTATTATTTTCAAAAGGTTGTGTATGCACAAAGGAATGGCATTTGGTTTTGTATGGGGTGGAGTAATGTGAAGTAAAACAAAAGCTAGGATTGAAAGTTGTGTTTCGATGGCCCAGATTGAAGGATAAAAAAGTGCATAGTGTGGAAGAGCGTGCGTAGAAAAGGTGGACATAAGGATTTTGGTGTTAGGATAACTTTACAAAGACCACATATAAAGGATGAGAAGTGCAAGAACAACATGAGGTAGGCAAGGGAAAAAATCAGGTTAAGGATAGAAGAAGTGCCTTCAACATTGCAAGTGCGTGCATGAGGATCTTTAGTCAGTAAGGATTTTTATGTGCCATAAGGTTGTAGATATTTTTACACATGATAGGGAACGAGGATAAGAGTGGTTAAGGTTGGATTTAGTGGAAAAATCCTCCTTTATTGTAAAATTACGTTAGTAGGTGGCATAGCATTTATTGTAGGAGATGAGAAAAATCTATAAGTATAAGGTCGGGCACATTATTGTTTACCTTATAATTATGATATCAAAAATCTCTTCCAAACTAGGGCATCCACAAAGGAAAATTTGTGAAAATTTGAGTGTGTGCCTAGTGTGATTTCCAAACCATAGTGGAATAAGTACATGGATGTAGGGAAAAATATTTCAAGAGAGTACATCATATTTTGGAAGGGTTGTCTAGGTTAGGGTTCTGTAGCTAGGGCATGGGAGTAAAGGTATTTTTCACAAAGGTAAGCCACATATTTGAGAAAAGTGAGGAAGAGGAGTGAGGAAGAGTTTCTTTTTAGTAACCCAATAAGAAGATGGCACCAAAGAAGGAAACATTTTAACAAAAGAAGGCAAATGGTAAAGGGAAATAGATTATTTCCACTAGTTTCAATAAGGAGTGGTATACGGAGATGCAATACCCAAATGGCATGTTTCTTAGAAAGGAGTAGGTATCCCATGTAAGGAATATGGTGGTAAGCTATTACAACCATCGCAAAAACACCACAAAGAAGGAGATGACATTGGAATTGGTTCACTCGAAAGACAAAAGACACCAGAAGGAATGCCAATCTACGATGATGAAGTAAAGGTGAAGATGGGGAATGTTGGGTTGTTGTAACTCTATGAGTTGACCTATTAAAGAAATCCCAAGCGATTATATTGATGCATGATGTCACATGTACATGGGGATAATTTCTACATCATGGACGGAGAATGCGAATAACTCCCCAACTGATCTCTAAGTTTACCAATCTTTTTTGTGAAGGGGATCCATTCGAAGACAAATTGGAGGACAAGGAAGCCATTAAGGAGACAATCTAGGATTATGATTATAAAAAAGTCTCGCGACTTTTATATCTTAGATATCTCTAGCCTAGTGATGAGGATGGTTACGTAGTTGGTATCCAAGCTAAATGGGCAAGAGAGGTGGACACAGATAAAAAAGGCTTCGTTGAATATTTGCCAAAAATTTTTAGAAGGAACAATCTATAACATGTACACCTTCATTATAGAAGAAATCATCAGTTCTGCACACGAAGGAGAGAAGATGATGTTTAGAAATTTACTCCTCACCATCATCTTCTCGAGATATTAGAGTTCTTGATGGGCGAAAAAAAAATGTATGGGAGTATCCAAATGAAGACTCTTCCCCAAAAATATTTGAGAAGTACATGTGTGATACCATGATAGTCGCCCACAAGATATGCCTTGAAACATGGTACAATAAAATGCACGACACATTTGGGGCTAAGTGGAGGATAATCAAACAATTGTTAGCACTATTACAAGGATAATTTGAGTTTGTTGTATACCAATGCTTTTGCATTAACAGGTTCACTCTGTCAAAAGGGACCAAAAGTCCATCGTGTAAACTGTCATTCTCCTTCACCGCACAATATTTCAAAGTCGGGTCAATTGTTTCAAGGAGGCCAAAATACTAAGGTTTGACCTCAACAAGGTGGACCAAGACCACCATGAACTATGCATAAAGCTAGTATACCCCAAGAAGTGCACTTATGTGGAGAATTATGTCTTCCATGAGGCGCATATGTTAAAACCCATGATGTTGCCAATTATTGGAAGGATCAGTAGTGAGGGTATACCTGCACATTTGGCTCAAGTATGAGAAATTTCCCTACATGGAGAATGATTTATCCATCCTAGATGACCCCACCATTAGGAAGAAGGTCGTTTCGAGGAAGAGGGAGAGATAGGAGGAACCAGAGAAGAAGGCATTGAGTATATAAATAGTGCAATATGTTTCCATGCAGAGTCGGTGCAAAGCCAAGCACATATGCTCGAAGGAATAAGTCCCCCACCAAGGAAAAATAAAAGAAACTTTAGGAATAGGTTCCAGAGCAAGAAGATCCCCCAAAGAAGAGTCACCGAGGAAGGAGTCACCTACTGAAGAAGATGAGAAGGAAGAATCCCCTATACTAGAGTTGTCAGTTAGGAAGAACTGAAAGGTAGCGAAGGAGGTGGACTCAGAAGGAATGGAGATCCTAGAATCCTACAAAGGAGAAAAGGAAGATGATGAGCATGAAGAGGCTCAAGACCGTTCTATGTACAATGTATATGAATTAGAGGAGGAAGGATATTCTCATGACAATCGATGAAGTGAGGAGGTAAACACTAAGGATCAAAGGACCCCAAGCCTCACCAAGGAGCAGGTAGAAGAGGCCACGAAAGGGAAGTAATAGGCATAATAAAGGACTTGGTGGAGTAAGAGGTGGAGTGCAACGCGGCGATGAAGTGCTTAAAGAGATAGAGGAGGAGAGGGTAGGGAAGGAGTATGGAAGCATGGGTGGAGATCCTAGCTTAGTGGTAAGCTTTCCAAAGGTAGTGCACACAGGAGGGAAGAGTGTGATAGTGGCACGGAGAAAGGAATGGGTTACATCAATGATCTAAGTAAGGTATTGCACACGCGCGCTTCCAAAGTACCATGCCTACAGACCAAATCCTTGCATGGTTTTCTTTAAAAAGGAAGGCACATACCCACCTATGAGGAAGATACTATCCTGGTATTTTGAGTCCCATGTTGATGAGCCCAAGTTTGAGGTCAACAAAGGGGCGCTGATGAAGATACCATAGACCAAGGGATTGAACCCCCTGATAAATGCTCAACAATTATCCAATGAGAAATTATGCAATGCACTCAATAAGGTATCGGTGGAGGTTGAGGCGAGACTCTTCAAAAGGAATGATAGGGTAAGGTTCTGGAGGAAGAGTTGGAGAAGAAGAATGAAGAGATCATTGAGAAGAGCAAGGATCTAAAGTAGGAGGATCGATCAGCACACAGTTAAGGCACAAACTAAGGGAGGAAAAGGTGAAGGTGTGCAAGGTCTACAAGAAGATAGAGATGATTATAGATGTCATTATCTTGAAGCATCTAAACCTAACCCTACCTAAGCAAAAATATGAGTCGACCTTACAATGCTTGGAAGACTTAACCCGCATCCTTACCATGGAAAGGCAACCACTCACACTAGAATCAATAGAAGAGGAATTAATTCCTAGAAGAAGAAGGAAAGGATAAATATTGAAGATACAGTCACTTAGTATTATAAGCTCCTTGCCATTGTGAAGACCACCACGCGAATGGTGTAGGCCGTATATGATAACAATGCTAACAGAGACATGGTAACAAGTATACTAGTTGCTACACATGAGGAGGATCTAAAAGAATTCCAACAAAAGAATAAAATAAATTGGGTGGAATAGGATAAAAACTTAGCTGAAGTTGAGATGAAAAAGAAGCAATCAAAATCTTCCAAGGTTTGGTTAAATTTTGGCTTAAGGAACTATACCCCAGTCACTTGTAGAATGGATGCGCTAGATAACCTTATCAAGTAGCTGGAAGGGATTGTAGATACACTAAATGCTAAGGGTGATGAATTAATCTTTGAAGAGGTGAGCACTCTAGTGGGTGACCTACTCCAGTAGGCATAGGGTGAAGTGGATGCCTGGGAGAAGATTGAGGAAACAATGAGGAAGGATTTCCCACTCCTCTTGTAGCAATAGCATATTTTTCCATTCTTCCATTCTTCTATTCTTACATTATTTCATTATTCATTCAAATTATCTAAGTCCCACCATTCTTTATTCTTTGCGGAAGTAGGATGTTTCTAAGGACGAGATAACAATCTTAGTGTGGGGTGATGTTGGGCCCCAAATTATTGCCTAAGTACCAAAAGGTGCACATGCACAGGAGCAATAGAGAGAAGGGTGTGCAAGGAGAAGTGCGCAAGATAAAGAGGTTTAAGAAGGGTTTAGGAGAGACCAAGGCATGCATGGGGAAAAATACTCATGATCTAAGGACTTATCCATATTTGGCATTCTGGATGCACTTGAGGAAAAAAGTTACTCGACTAGGAATTCTGAGTGGATAAGGTGTCAGCTTGGAGACTTGATGGTCAAGAAAAAAATATTCCACGTAGGGAATATTCCTAGGAAGACATCATTATAGAAATTGGAGAGCTCGAACAAGATAAACATTCACCAATGAAGGACCACATGGACACTTGGCATGTGATCTACTCCTAAAGGAAGGCATGGTGGTGGGTACTAGACCTATAAGAAGAGATGCTCGGGTAGAAGAAGAAAAACCAAGATATATATGGATATACATATAACATGGGAAAAGGGGAAGCTCTACAGAAACTATTAGGAGGCCCTAGCATTGGGGTTTTCATTAGGAAGATTCCAAAGGTCATCATATCTAAGGGATAGGTCCAGAAAATTTATAAGGGGGCATAGCTAGGACTCTTGATATATGAGTTAGATCTCTATGTTAACATATATTGTATGGGCCGATCCTGAAATTACGTGTTCAACTTTGGCATGGACTTTTGAATGTAATATGGTTATTTATCACTCTTGATCAATATATATATATATATGTTTTGGATATCTTGTTCATGGGTGTAAACCCTAGTGTCATTTCTTCATATTATGAATCATATTTGTTCTTCATAATCCATGTTATGTTGTTTCTCTCATTTTCATGCATGGGTATAAGGATATGGTATCTCATGTTGTGCTTTTACATGAATATCTACTTTTCTATAACTAATCCTCTAACAATGGAAATATCTTCTCACAATGTTCACATAAAGGAGGGTCTCGGCACCCAAACATGCCTTAGGTGAGTGCCCATCCCCACTGGGTGATAGGATGACATGCATGGGGTTAGAAAGTTGTACTAAAGGTACATAAAAATGAGTGCAAGACTAATTGATTGATAATTCCCACCATCTAGCGATGAAATCTGCAAGAGAATCATCTTCAAAATGTTTAATGGCATAGAGATCAATTATGGATATCGTGCAAGAAATGTTGATGGATAAATTCTCTAATAATAACTTTGCACAAGTTGTGCAAAAGAGAAGAGAGAGTATTGTGTGATTTTTTTGTACCCGACCAAGGGAAAAACCTTGCTACTAATATCCTTGACTATGATAAAGAGATTAAATTGAATGTATTTATTTTTGGGTGGCTTCTAAGCAATATCCTCATCGACATAGGAGCAAAGGTCAATGTTCTCACCTTGGATGCATGGCATCAAATGGGAAGGCCCACATTACAGATATCTTCGAATGTGTTGTATATGGTGAACAAGATAAAGGAAATGACCATTGGAGTCTTGAGAGATGTGGTTATCACTATTCAATGGGCCAAGTTCATTGGGAATTTTGTAGTCTTGGCACTCACCAAGGTGGATAATTTCCTAGCATTACTTACACGCCCTTGGTGTTACAAGAACAATGCTGACCTATGGTTTAATGAGGTGTATATAAGTTTTGAGAACAAGGAGGAACAGGTCATCATCCCCTTATCAGATGGGAATTCGACACCCTATACCAAGCCCTTAGGAGAGGAAGTCCTTGATAGAATCTATGTGCGCTCCATCAGATATCTTGAGGTAATTCATCCTACACATGGAGTCATCCAATTTGAATATGCTCAGTTGATGAGTGATACAACAATCATAAGGTGTGATACTTGGGTACACAGGACTTATGAGTTGATTGGGTGACAATTGAGAGGATCTGTAACAAGGGTGATGAAGGCACGCTCAATCAAGCACCTAGGAAGAAAGAAGCTACCAAGTTACTCCAGAGGGGCAAGATCTGATGATTTCTTACAAGAAATGGAGGCTCAGTGGAAAAACGAGGATGGAAGGAGAAGTATGCTCATTTTTAACTTTCTCAAGACTGTAGTGCACTTTGGTGGGATACTCATTGGGAAATCCTTCTAATGGTGTGAGGTAAGGTTCAAATTCTCTGTTAGGTTCTCTAGGAGCAATGCGCCCACTATCATCGAAGACTACCATGGTAAAGAGATCACCTCATTTAATGTCCAAGCGTGTGAGAAGGCCTAGATAAAAGTTGCAGAAGCATTACCACCTTCGTTATGGGTGCATAATTTATATTCTACCTTATAGGTTTGTACGTGTGTATGGTATATTCATTTAGAGATATGCCATCAAACAGGTAATTGGAAGGAGTTGGTGGCTGATCCCATTCAATATTTTGAGTATAGGAGTAGAAATCCATCGTGCGGATAAGGTGGCGCTAGTTGTCAAGCACCTTACAATGGGAGATAGTTATAGCAGAAGATAGGCTACTAGAGTTGTTATGTGATCCTTTTTGGAGACACATCTGAATGAAGAATAATCATAAGAAATACAACTTGAGCGCACGTGCATTGAAAGGAAAAATGTAAAAGGGTCTATGTAGTAGATGGTGAAGAAATGGAAAGTTTGGATGTTAACCATTTTGAAGGTACATGCGAAGTCATAGATAGCGGTGATGAGAGAGAAATTTCCTACCATGAGCCCTTGAAAATAAATAAGGTTAACATTGGGACATAGATAGAACCTAAGGAAGCTATCATTGGGGATTATTGGTCGAGAAAGAAGTTTCTAAGATCATTGATCTATTATGTGAGTTTCAGGATTTATTCCCTCATGGGTACCATGAGCTCAAAGGCGTTCACCATTCCTTAGGGGAAATGAGGATCAAGTTGAAGAAGGGTGTTCATCCAATTTGGAAGAGACCTTATGGATGAATCTTAACTTGTGCATAAATTTCAAGGAGGGTATAGACAAAATGATAAAATTAGGTAGTATTGAGGTCGTTGAGGAATTGAAATGGGTAAGCCCAATGGTCATTAATATCAATAAGGATGGAAGAATAAGGATCTATGTGGACTACAGGGGACCAATGCGGTATGTGTCATTGATCCTTTCCCAAACCCCTTCACCGAAGATATTGTGGAGGGAGAATCCAGACGCAGGTCTACTTTTTCACGAATGGGTTCTCGGGTATCGCTAAGTCGAATTTCAAAGAAGACTAGAGAGAAGACAACTTTCTCCACCGAGTGGGGAATATTCTCCTATACATTCATGCATTTTGGATTAAAAAATTTGCCCGATGTATTCTCATGCATTAATGGTATAAGCATTTCATGACTTCATCGATAAGTTTCTTCAATTCTACCTAGATGACTAGACGGTGTATGGACTAGTAAATTACCATTGTGACAATTTGAAGTTGATGTTTGAGAGATATCGATAGTTGAGGATATCCCTCAACATTAAGAAATGTGTCTTTTCTACTCCATTTGGAACCCTATTAGGACATATTATATGTAAGGAAGGCCTACTAGTAGATCCCGCCAAAGTTGTAGTTATTGTGGGATTGGGGGAGCCTACTAGTCAAAGTGCAATGCATGGATTCCTTGGACATACGGGGTACTATAGGAAATTTATCAAGGGGTATGCCAAGATCACCATGATCTTGGAGTAATTGATAAAACACAAGAATACCTTTCATTGGGGAGAGGTGCAACAGAAGACATTTGACACTTTAAAGGATAAACTTGTCACCGTGCCCATACTACACTTTCCTTCTTGGGATAAGCCTTTCCATGTACATGTTGATGCCTCGAAAAAATCCATGGGAGTAGTACTAGCACAACCTGGTGAGGGGATTATTGATCACCCCTTGTGTTTTGCAAGTAGGAAGTTGACACCAGTAGAACAAAATTATACCACTACTAAGCGTGAGGCACTATCAATGATCTATGCACTACATAAGTTCAGGTAGTATCTACTGGAAACACCTTTTATATTCTACACATACCACATGACATTGAAATACTTGGTGAACAAGCCCATTTTATAGGGGCACATTTTTCATTAGGTCCTATTATTCAAATATTTTGAGTTCATAGTGGTTATAAAACCGGGAAAAGCAATTCAAGGCGACCACTTATCAATGATTGACTCGGGGAGGAAGTGTAAAGCATTGAGGATACCATGCCAGACGTGAAACTGTTTAGGTTGTGGCATGCACCCTTATAATTGAAAGCTATCATTGTATTTTTTTAAATTGGTGTGGTGTCGAGATGGGATGAAGGCTCGGAGAGGAAGTAGTTAGCAATACGTGCTACACCCTACGTGTTGATTAGTAGATATCTCGTATAAGTTAGGATGTGATGAGGTTCTGTCTCCAATGCGTATTAGAACATGATCACATGGTAATCATGGAGAAATCACATGGTGGGATTACAGGAAGACACTATGTAGGAAATGCTACCACATGAAAGATTCTAATGGTAGGGATTTGGTGGGCAACCATCTACCAGATTGTATTGATTTTTGCAAGGCTTTTGACCATTTCCATTGCCTTGGTGAACCTAGAAAAAGGGATGAAATGCATTTGCGACCAATAGCGAAATACTGAACAATTTAAAAATGGGAAATCGACTTCGTAGGGCTGATTTTTCCAACCGCACGAAGGACCGGTTCACGATATATCATTACTTCCATTGATTATTTGACAAGATGATGAACAGAGGCAACACTTAGAAAGGATTGTCTTTCAGTAGCAACAACTACTAGATTTTTATAGGAGAATATAATCGTAGGTATGTATCTCCTTTAATATTGACAAGTGATAGAGGTACACATTTTCTGAATGAAATGGTCAAGATTCGGTTAACAGAATTTATGGTGGCCCATCACAAGACTACCCCTTATCACCCTCAAGTGAATGGAACTCATTGAGGCATTTAAAAAAATACTAAGTCACATGTTGACCAAGATCTATGACATCGGAAGATAATATTGGGATGACAAAGTATCAGCCATTCTATGGGCATACATGACAACCTACAAAATATTGAACAAGGCCACACCATTTTAGTTGGTGTTTGGTGTGGAGGCTATTTTTCCAGTTGAATTCATGTTACCATCACTACATATAGCATGCACATGTGAGGATTGGCTGATGAAAAGAGCTCGAAGAAAGGGTAGATATGTTGATGTAGTTAGACGAGAGATGATCACTTGTTAGATGGAGTTAGAATACCGACAAATCCAGAGAAAAGGCACGACATGATCGTCATATCAAAAACAAGTAGTTTGAGGTTGGGAAAATGGTTTTGTTGTATGATTCCAAGTATCTGCACTATCTTGGGAAGTTTAAAGTCCATTGGTGGGCCCTTACATCATCTCGTACATCCTTGGTTCAATCACATGTCGATTATAAGCATTGGATGGGATGAATTTACTGTCCATTTCAATGGGAGTAGGATAAATCCCTACCATAAATAAGCCTTCCTTGTGTTTGTAAATAAGGCGGATTGTCGGTTAGCCTAGGATTTCCCTTTGTGATTTTCCTTTCTCGTGTTTCCCTTTCTAATTTCTTGTTCCTTTCAATTTGTGTTGTTTTGTGCCTTGTGCACTAGTAACCACATTATTTTTCTATGGTTGTGTATGCGCAGAGGACCGCGCATATGTTTTAGTTTGGGGTGGGGTAGTGAAAAGTAATTTATAAGCCACTAGTAAAATTTGAATGGCCCATTAGAAGGAAGCACATAAGGTTGAGAAAGCACATGGGGAAATGGTGGATAATGAATTGTGTTGTCAAGAAGGTACTAACAAAGACCACGTATAAAGGATGAAGAGTGCTAGAACAACATGAGGTAGGCAAGGAAAAAATCAGGTAAAGGACAAAAGAATTACCTTCGATACTACATACGCATGTGTAAGAGTCTTTGGTCAAATTGTATTTTTGCATGTCATAAGGTTGTAGAAGGTGTTTTACATAGGATTAGGTTCGTGGGTAAGGGTGCTTAAGTTCGGCCTAGTGGAAAAATCCACATTTAATGCTAAGTACATCAGTAGGTGGTATAGCATTTATTGCTAGAGAGGAGAAAAACTATAAGTATGAAGTTGGGCATGTTATTATTTACCTTTATTTTGTGAAGTTAGATATCTTACGAGCTAGGGAATCCAGAGAGATTTGTGTAAAGGAAGAAGAATCATAAATATCTAAGTGTGTGACTAGGGTTGATCTGCAAACCAGAGTGGAAGGAGTAAATGGGTGTGGGGAGAGTTCTTTTCACAATACATTGTCTCATGGAAGAACTTTTTCCTAGTTATGGTTTTGCAGCTAGGGCACGGGAAGGAGGATTCTTCACAGAGTGGAGCCTTAGAGTGGAGCAGAGTAGTAGATCACATCAAGAAGGAGGGATTTAGGTTGTATCCTAACAAGAAAACATGGCACCAAAGAAGGTGACTATTTGACCAAATAAAAAGAAGGGAAAGGGCAAAGGAAAGTGAACCACTACTGTCATTAGCTCTAATGAAGAATGGTATGTAGAAATCTAGTACCCAAATGGAGTATTGCTAGGGAAAGAGTGGGTGTCACACTTTAGACAAATTTCCATGAGTGATTAAAACCATCACATGAACACTACTAAGAAATAAATGGCATTGGAACTACTTCATCCAACTAACAAGAGGACACTAGATGGAATGCCAATATATAGCAACGAAGTAAAGGTAAAGTTGGAGAAGTCAGGGTTGTTGTAACTATATGAGCTGCCTTATTTTGGTAAGCACCAACATCTATATTAGTGGTTGAATTCACGTGTACATAAAGACACCTTCTATTTTTTAGGAAGTAAGATGCGCATAACCTCTCATCTTATATTCAAGTTCACTAGCATGAATTGTGAAGGAGAATCCATAGATGATGACTTAGATGATAAGGAGGCCATCAAGGAAACTATGGAGGCTTATGACTAAAAAAGGGTTCACCGTACTTTGACATTGTAGAAATACTCAACCCTATTATGAGGATGGCTACCTGCTTAGTCACCAAGCTTAATGATCAAGAATGATGGACGCAAGTAAACAAGGCATGGTTAAATGTATGTCAGAAGATCTCAGAAGGGACCGTATATAACTTGTCCACCTTTATTGTGGATGATATCATATGCAATGTACAAGAAGGAGAAAAAATAGTATTCAACAACATTATCCTCACCATCTTCTTCTCAAAGATTGGAGTTCCTGATGGGCTAGATAAGTTCATATGGGAGTATCCAGAAGACAATCCCTCGCCCATGAAAAGGTTCAAGAAATATACTTGTGATACCATGATGACCACTCACAAGGCATTCCTAAAAAAGTGGTACAAGAAAATGTGCGGTGCATTCAAGGAAGAGTGGAGGATCCCTGAGTAGTTTCCTACACTCGTGGATGAAGAGGTAGAGTTTTTAGTATATCAACATTTCTACAATTGTAGGTTTACATTGACAGATGGGACTAAGAGTCCATGATGCAAGCTACCTTTCTCCTTCACCGTGCAATACTTCTAAGTAGGGTTCAACCGGTTCAAGGAGGCTAAAAGGATAAGGTTTGACCTTAGTGAGGTATACCAAGACCACCGTGAGTTACGTTAGAAGATTGTATACCCTAAGAAGAGAACATGCATGGAGAATTATGTCTCCCACGAAGTACATGATGATGAATCGATAGCTCTACTAATCACCTAAGAAGGTCAGAAAGGGTATATTTGTGCATAAGGCCTAAGTTTGAGAAAGGAGGCTATCTAGAAAGTGATTTATCCATTCCAGAAGACCCCATAGGGAGGAAAATGTCCATGCCAAAGAAGAGGGAAAGAGAAGATGTGCAAGATAAAAATGCTCCAAGTGTGCAAACATCCCAATCTATGGGCATGCCGAAGCAAGTGCTAAGCCTAGCACTTATGCACGTAGGAAGAAGTCTCCAGTTAAGGAAAATACGTTGAAAGAAGAGGTTCCAGAGCATAAAGGGCCCCTCACACATGAATAATTACCAAGGAATATGTCACCTATTAAGGAGAAAGAGAAGGAATAATCTCCTATACTAGAATCACCATTTAGGAAGAAGCAGAAGGTGGCAGAAAAGGAAGACTCGGAGGAAACAAAGAGCCTAGAGGCCTACACTAGTGACAGGGAGGATGAAGAGCCCAACGGATCTCAAGACCATCTAGTATATAATGTAAATGACTCGACGATGAAGAAGATGAAGAGAAGAATGACGAGGAGGAAATATATGATCAAGGCAAGGGGGTGAGCGAAGAGGTAAGCAACAAAATTAGAGAACCCCAAGCCTCACCAAGGAACAAGTGGAAGAAGCCATGGAAAGAGAAGTAGTGGGAATCATTAAGGACTTGGTGGAGTAGGAGTTAGAGTGGAGTGTAGATGAAATTTTGAAGGAAATGGAAGAAGAGAGCATTGGGAAAGAATATGGCAGCATGGGTGGGAATCCCAATTTAGCGGTAAGCTTCCCAAAGGCTACACAAATAGGTGGGAAGGGTGTAATGGCAGCACAAGGGCAAGGGATGGACTACATTAATGATCCAATCATGGTGCTATGTGCATGCATTCATAGCACCATACCAATAGAACAACTCCTAGCTATGACTTTGTTTGATGAAGAAGGTGCATATCCACAAACCAGAAAGATGTTATCTTGGGTGTTTGAGTCCCATGTGGATGAACCTGAGTTCGAAGTAAGTCAAAGAGTGCTGATGAAGGTTTCAGAGAGATGAAAGGAGTAAATCCCTTGGTGAATGCTCAAAATTGTCGATGAGTAGGTCTCAGTAATTCACTCAACAAAGTTTCAGTTGAGATTGAGGCCAGACTGTTTGGAAGAAATGATAGAGTGAGATTCCTGGAGGAGTAATTGGAGAAGAAAAAGGAGGAGCTCATTAAGAAGAGAAATAAATTGAAGGAAGAATAACTTATCAAAGGCATAGTTAAGGTGAAAATTAAAGGAAAAGAAAGAAAAGGTACGTGAATTCTCTAAGAAGGTGGAGATGATTACGGATTCTATTGTCTTAAAGTATCCCGATCTAGAACCACTTGAGAAAAACTACGAATCATCCTTGTAGTGTCGTGAGGAGTTGACTCACATCCTCACGATGGAAATAAAACTACTCACTTTAGAATATGTAGAAGAGGCGTTAGTGCACCAAGAAAAGGAAGAGAATATGAAGGTTGTCAAGATCATTTCTCGATATACAAAACTCCTTATAGAGGTAAAGGCCTCCACGTAAGTTGCTGAAGTTGAATATGATAATTGTGTTGATAGAGATAGAGTAGCAAGCATCTTGGTTGCTACACATGAAATGGAACTCAAGGAGTTTCAAGAGAATAATAAAGGGAACAGTAGAAAGAAAGGGATAAAATCCCTGGCAAGAGGTAGAAAATAAGTCGAAGCTATCAAGACCTTACAATGCTTGATCAAAATTAGGTTAAAGGAATTATACCCCCAAATCACCCGCAGGATGGGTGCACTTGATGACTTGGGTAAACAATTAGAGAGCATTGTTGAGAGAATGAGTGTAAAAGGGAAGGAACTAATTTTTGAGGGGGTGATCACCCTAGTCGGAGACCTTTGTTAGCAAGTGTAGAGCAATGTTTATGCCTAGGAAAAACTAGAGGCAAAAATAGGGAAGGATTTCCCTCTCTTCCTTCAAATATAAGAATTTTTATCTTTCATTTGCCCATTATTTAATTATTTCTTCTAATTCTTCATCACTTCATTCTTTTTCCCACTATTTAGAACCCACCATTATTTATTCATTGATAAGTGTTTCGAGGATGGAGACCAGGGCATAGTGTGGGGTGATGATGGGCCTTAGAATATTGGCTAAGAACAAGAAGGCACATGGGTGTGTGGGGCCTATACGAAGAAGGGTGCGTGGGTTGAATGTGTGTAGGGTAGAGTTCTAGCACATGTTTAGCATAACCCAAGGTGTTCACACAAGGAAAATATAGGTTTTGGTACTTAGCCATATTCGGTGTTCTAGAAAGTGAACGAGAAAATGCGTGACCCATCTAGCATGCAAAGTGGATAAGGTGTCATCCTGCATCTTGATGGTCAAGAAAGGAATATTCCATGCATGCAATGGAAGGATCCAAAAAGACATCATTACAAAGAATGGAGAGTTCGGATCAAAGGGAGCATGTTCTATTGGAGGACCATATGGAAACTTGGAAACCGATCTGTTATTTCAAGAAGGCATGACAATGGAGACTAAAGCTATATATAGAGATGCTCGGGTAGGAGAAAAGGGATCGAGGGGGAATTATATAGAGTTTGGATAGGATAAAATATACATAGATAACAAAGTGGGTTCTATGGGTTAAGGTCCTCGTTAGGAGGACTGTAGGTGAAATGGCATGTTTAGGGGGATGGGTCTGTAATGGGTTTTTGTAATGTGGAAAGCATAGCTTAGGTTCCTGATGCATGACTCTGATATGCATTGTTATATTGGTTTGTTATGGCCTTAATGAATGTAATGTGGTTATTGAACTTGTTAACATGAATATAAGGTTCTATTCTAAATAATATATGTTATTCATGAGCATAAACCCTAGTGCATTTCCTTTGTGTTATGAATCGTTTTGTATTTTGTTTAATACTTCTCTTTTGTTATCTAAATGGATGCATTTATATAGTAACTCATCCTAAGACTCTTAGAATGAATGCATGGTTCTTTCCCTTCTTACATCTAAGCTTCATGTCAGTAGGGGATGTATTCTCACAAAACTCACATACGGGGGGTTTAGCACCCCACGTGCCTTGAGAGAGTGCCCAGACCCAAAGTGGGTGATAGGTCGAGCGCATGGGATTATACTGTTGTTCTAAGGGTATAAAAATAACTACATATTGGTTCTATTTATGGGACATATTTTTGATGTTGTTATGAGAAATGGCATATATCTTAGTCCTGTGATGTGTGATGATTGAACATTTAACCTTGGAAAGATTCATCACTGGACCTGAGTTTGATGCACGTAGATGGGTAGAAGATAACCTATACCATGTGTTGTGCGAGACATTATTCTATTGTTTTCCAGTAGAACTATATGAATGGATTTCAACATATGCATCGATATTGAGTCTGGTACTATAAATTATGCATATGGACCCAAGATGATTACCAGAGGCTACAAGATGTAGATCTGACCAAGACATGTGATGTTGATCACTGGTGGAAAGGAGTCCTAACTAGTTATAATTTGGAATATTCCATTTCTAAGTATTCTTGCCCAAATTTATTTGAGTTTGAGTTTCTAAGGAGACCATAGGATAATTTATACATATTATCCCTTTGGATATGAAGATATTGATCATTACCCTAAGTTTAGAGGCATTTCCTATGGCCGGATAAGCTTCTCTGAGCACTGGATAAGGAAGCTAGGGTGGTGGAAGATGGCGGAGATTGTGTTTGAAAAATAAAGAGAAGAGAGATGACTCAAATATAATGAAGCTCATAAAAGGGAGATGACTAGACAATGCGACATTGTAGGTGTGATGGATCTATGGAGGAAGGTGTTATGGGAAGGAGTTGAGGTTCATGCAGAGGACATGGAACCTGAGTAGTCTATGCTACCCCATATTGGAAACCACTTCAGGTCATTTTCCAGCTATAGGAGGTGGATCTCATGGTATAAGACCTATTGGACCTAGAAGATCTAGAGGATATAGTGGGTCGGGAGGAACAGGACTTGGTAGATCCAAAGTGGATCTGGTGGAGAAGGAAACACCTGAGGGAACCAAGGCTCGAATCAAGAGGACAAGGGCCAAAACCACCTCCAGAGGTATTTTTGAGATGTCTTTTCAATTACCAAACTACAACGGTATGAATCATGCTGCAGAGCATGTCCACAAGTGTGAATCACTATGTCGTGTGAAATGGATCACTACCCCAAAGTGGAAGGAAAGTCAGTTTGTAATGATGTTGTAAGGGTGCGCGCATATTTGGTATCAAAATTATGAACCCCATCAAACATTGGTAGACTACACCTGCATTGAAGAACACCTTCCTAGCAGAGTTCCATATCCCTAAATTTGAGTAGAAAATCATCGAGTGCTCTAAAGGATATCCAACAAGGAATGGAAGAGAGTGTGCAGGAATATGACACGTGGTTTAATACTCTCTTGTCAAAACTATCCTATGACATTAACCCTTCTCAACATGATAAATGGTTTGTTTGAGGATTAATAACATCATTTAGAAGGGAACTATCACACAAAACTTTTGCAAACCCAAGTGAGGCCTTAGAAGCCGCCCGCATTCTAAGGCTATTGGGAGTATTGATACTAGTGTTATCCCTTTCCGGGAGGTTAAAATTTCTATAATGGCCAAGTATTTGGAGAAGTTGTCTACAAATTCAACGCATGAGGTTTGTAGTTGTATTTGGTGTATAGACTATGAATTGGAAGGGCATGTAAAGGATATTTTCCCTCAGAAGATGGTACATGCCATGGTGGTAGACTGTGAGATTTTCCATGGGGATCATGATGTAAATAAATGTCCTCTACTACAACGCATGATCCATAAAAATATGTCATGTTAATACAAGATTTGTACATGCATCGACCCATGATACCAAGGATTACAGAATGATTGACTAGATTCATGATGTTATTGATCTTGGTGTGTGCCAGACTAGTCTTGCAAGTAGTTCCAAGGATGATGATTGCCACTATGAAGGGCACGTAGATGGAGGAGCACATGGAAGATGTTTTCTCGAAGGTTTTCATGGTCACAAGAACCATAAAGGAGGAAGAGGTGAGTTCCCATGAGGAACTTGTTATAATTGTGGGTCTACAGAGCATTATAAGTGTGAGTGTCCTGACCTATTGCAGTGCTCATGGTGTGGAAAAAAACATAAGTACAAGGAGTTCCCTGAGTTGTTTGAGCACATGAGCCAACAACACCGAAAAGACAAAGGCACTGGGATGGTGAGCATAAAAATTTTGACCCACAATGGATGCCGAGAGTGGTGCGTGAGTCTCAGTATTAGAAATTGTACCGATGATAATGTGGACAGAGGCCACGAGTGCCAAGGATGCCAAGACAGAAACTGGGTGTTAGGGAAGAAGTGGTACACGGAAGTGCCAAGACCCTACTCATCGAAGGAAATGTATCAAGAGACTATGGATGTGATTCGAGTTTGCAAGGGGAAATTCAATTTATAAAGGAGAAGTCAAGGTAGTTGGAGTAAAGGAATAATTCCCGAGGCTCAAAGAAGGATCTGGATGAGGTTAGGTAAGTGTGCAAAATGTTAAGGCGGAGAATATTATTCCCTTATCAAGAGAATGGTAATGAGAGAAGGTATCATGCATCGAAGTAGAGTGTGAAATGTAAGGTTTGCATGCAAACCTTCCTCGTCACAACCTTCACTATGATAAAGAGATTACATTGACTTCATTTATTGATGGGTGGATTCTTAGCCATATCCTCATCGACACAGGAGTAGAGGTCAATTTTCTCATCTTGGATGCATGGAATTAAATGGGAAGGCCCGCATTACATTCATCTTTGAATGTGTTGTATCTGGAGAACAAGACAAAGGAAATTCCCATTGGAGTCTTGAAAGATGTGGTTATCACTATTCAAGAGGCCATTTTCATTGGGAATTCAAGTCTTGGTGCTCACCGAGGAAAATAATTTCCCAGTATTACTTGGATGCCCTTGTTGCTACAAGAACAATCTTGACTTGTGGTTTAACAAGGGGTATAAAATTATTGAGAACAAGGAGGAACAGGTCATCATCCCCTTAACAAATGGGAATTTAATGCCCTATACCGAGCCCTTAGGAGAAGAAGTTCTTGACAAAATCTATGTGCACTCCATCAGAGATCTTGAGGTAATTCATCCTACAGAAGGAGTCATCCAATTTGAATATGCTCTATCGATGAGTGATACAACTAGCATAGCATGAGACAATTGGGCACACAGGACTTATGAGTTGACTAGGTGACAATTGAGAGGATCTCAGAATAAGGGTGATGAAGGTGCACTCGACCAAGAACCTAGGAAGAAAGAATCTACCAAGTTACTCTAGAGGGGCAAGCTCGATGATTTCTAACAAGAAATGGAGGCTCAATGGAAAAATGAGGACGGTGAGAAGTATGCTCGATTATAAATTACTCGGGACTATAGTACACCGGTGGGCTACTCATTGGGAAAGATTTCTAGAATCACGTGAGGTAAGGGTCACATTCTCTTTTAGGTTCTCTAGGATCAATGCACCCATGGTCATCTAAGACTACTATGGTAAAGAGATCACCTCATTTAATGTGCAAGCGTGTGATAAGGCTTGGATAAAAGGCACAAAAGCATTACTACCTTTGTTATGGGTGCATAATTTATATTCTACCTTACGGGGTTGTGCGTGTGTATGGCATATTCATTTGGAGATACGCCCTCAAACAGGTAATTGGTAGGAGTTGGTGACTGATCTCATTCAAGTTTTTGAGTATAGGAGTACAAATCCATCAACAAATAAGGTGTTACAAGTTTTCAAGTGCCTTACAATGGGAGATAGTGCTATGACAAAAGATAGGCTACTGGAGTTATTGGGTGAACCTTGTTTGGAGACACATCTCAATGAAGAAGAATCAAAAGAAATACAGCTTGAGCGCATGTGCATTGAAAAGGAAAAATGAAAAATGGTCTATGTAGTAGATGGTGAAGAAATGGAAAGTTTGGATGTTAACAATTCTGAAGGTACACGTGAAGTCATAGATAGCGGCCCGATGAGTGAGCACATGCCTAACATGAGCCCTTGCAAACAAATAAGGTTAACATTGGGACAGACAAAAGCGAAGGAACATATCATTGGGGATTATTGGTTAGAGAAAGAAGTTTCTAAGATCATCGATCTATTACGTGAGTTTCAGGATTTATTCCCTCGTAGGCACCATGAGCTCAAAGGTGTTCACCATTCCTTAGGGGAAATGAGAATCAAGTTCAAGGAGGGTGCACTTTTGATTCAAAAGAGACCTTATCAGATGAATCCTAACTTGCGCGTAAAGGTCAAGGAGGAGATAGACAAAATGATAACATTATGCATTATTGAGGTCATTGAGGAATCAAAATGGGTAAGCCCAATGGTCATCAGTATCAATAAGAATGAAATAATAAAGATATGTGTGGACTACAGGGACTTGAATGCAGTATGTGTCATCGATCATTTCCCAACCCCCTTTACTGAAGATATTCTAGAGGCAAAGTAGCTAGACGTGAGGTCTACTCTTTCATAGATGGGTTCTCAGGGTACCACCAAGTCAGAATTGTAAAGGAAGACCATAGAAAGACAACTTTCCCCATTGAGTGGGGAAGATTTTCCTATACGGTCATTCCTTTTGGATTAAAAAGTGTGCCTAATGTATTCTCACACATTATGGTACAAGAATTTTAGGACTCCATCCATAATTTTATTCAAGTCTACCTAGATTACTTGATCGTGTATGGCTGGTAAAATACCATTATGAAAATTTTAGGAGTATGTTTGAGATATTTCGGTAGTTGAGGATATATTATATGTAAGGAAGACCTACTAGTGGATCCTGAAAAGTTGCAGATTAGTGGAATTGGGGGAGCCTGCTAGTCAAAGTGCAAAGTGTGGATTCCTTGGACATACAAGGTACTACAGGAAATTCATCAAGGGGTATGTCAAGATCATAAAACCCTTGGATGAATTTATAAAAAAAAGAGTTCCTTTCATTGGGGAGAGGCACAACATAAGGAATTTGACACTTTGAAGGATAAACTTGTCACTGCACCCATACTACACTTTCCTTCTTGGGATAAGCCTTTCCATGTACATGTTGATGCCTTAGGAACAACCATGGGAACAATACTAGCACAACCTAGTGAGGGTATTATTTATCACCCCTTGTGTTTTACAAGTAGGAAGTTGACACCAATAAAACAAAATTATACCACTACTGAGCACAATGCACTATCAATGATCTACATGTTGCATAAGTTCAGCAAGATCTCACTAGAAACACCTTTTATATTCTACACAAACTACGTGGAATTGAAATACTTGGTGAACAAGCCCATTTTTCAGGCGCATATGTCATTGGGTCCTATTATTCCAATATTTTGAGTTCACAAAGTGGTTTTGAAACTAGGGAAAAGTAATTCGGGCCGACCACTTATCAAGGATTGACTCGGGGAGGATGCGCAAAGCATTAAGGATACCATGATGGACACACAATCGCTTAGGTTGAGGCACGTGCACTCAAACATGGAATATATCATTGTATAATTGAAAACTTGCATGGCACCAAAAGGGATGAAGGCTCTTGAGAGGACACGGTTAGTAATACACATTGTTCCCTTCATGTTGATTAGTGGAGATCTATATAATTTAGGACGTGTTGAGGTTCTGCGCCAATGCGTATTAGAACACAAGCGTGTGTAAATTATGGAGGAAGTGCATGGTGGGATTCTAGGAGGACACTATGCAGGAAATGCTACCATGCAGAAGATTCTAATGGCGGGGCTTTGGTGGGAAACCATCTATCGATTGTATTGAGTTTTGTAAGGGTTATGACCATTACCAACGCCTTTGGAAAACTTGGAAAAATGGATGAAATTCCTTTGCGACCAATAGCCAATGCCAATGTTGAACCATTTGAAAAATGGGAAATAAAATTTTTAGGGCCAATTTCACCAGCTACACGAACGGATTGGTTTGCGATATATCATTACTTGCACTGATTACTTGACAAGAAGGGAAGAGGAAGCACCTACAAATGATTACACTACGGTGAAAACTACTAGATTTTTATGGGAGAACATAACTAGCATGTATGGATGTCCTTTAATCTTGACAAGTGATAGAGGCACACATTTTCATAATGAAACCGACAAGATTATGTTAGCAAAATTTATGGTGGCCCATTACAAGAGTACCCCTTATCACCCTCAAGCAAATGGAACTGCTAAGGAATTTAACAAAATAATAAGTCACACGTTGACCAATATCTGTGATGTTAGAAGACAAGATTGGGATGACAAAGTATTAGCCATTCTATGGTCATACAGAAAACCTACAAAATATTGAACAAGTCCACAATGTTTCAGTTGGTGTTTGGCATGGAGGTTATTTTTCCATTTGAATTCATGTTACCATCACTACATATAGTGCGCACATGAGGATTTGGCTGATGAACAAGTGCTTGAAGAAAGGATCGATAAGTTGATGTAGTTAGATGAGAGATGATCACTTGCTAGATGGAGTTAGAAGACTTTAAAATCTAGACAAAAGACATGGCATGATCGTCATATCAAAAACAAGCATTTTGAGGTTGGGTAGATGGTTCTATTGTATGATTCCAAGTATCTCTGCACCATCCCTGGGAAGTTTAAATTCCATTGGTTGGGCTTTTACATCATCTCATCCATCCTTGGTTTAGGTGCATATCATTACAAGTGTTGGATGGGAAGAAGTTACTGCCATTTCAATGGGAATAGGCTAAATCCCTACTATAAAAATCCTTCCTTAAGTTTGTAAATAAGGCGTTATTTCTAGTTAGCTTAGGATTTCCCTTTTTGATTTTCCTTTCTTGTGTTTCCCTTTCTTGTTGCTTATTCCTTTCTATTTGTGTTGTTTTGTTAACCACATTATTTTTCTAAGGTTGTGTATGTGTAGAGGACCACACATTTGTTCTACTGTGGGTGGAGTAGTGAAAAGTAAAGTATAAGCCAATACTAAAATTTGAATGGCCCGGTGGAAGGAATTGCGAATACCGAGAAAGTGCATGGAAAAATGGTGGATAATGAATTGTGATGTCAAGAAGGTCAGAACAAATACCACGTACAAAGGATGTAGAGTACAGAGCCACATGAGGTAGGTGAGTGTAAAAAAAGGTAAAGGACGAGAAGAAGTGCCTTCGGCACTACAGACGCGTGCGTAAGAGTCTTCGGTGAGATTGGAGTTTTTCACACTAGAAGGTTATAGAAGGTATTTCACGTAGGATTGGGCACGTGGGTAAGGGCGCTTAAGGTCAACCTAGTGGAAAAAGCCACATTTAATGCTAAGTATGTTAGTAGGTGGTATAGCATTTATTTTGGAGAGGATAAAAACTGTAAAGTATGTAGTCGTGCATGTTATTATTTACCTTGCTTTTGCAAAATTAGAGCTCTTGCGAACTAGGGAATATAGAGAGATTTGTGTGAAAGAATAAGAATCATAAATATCTAAGTGTGTGACTAGGGTTGATCTACAAACCAGAGTGGAAGGAGTACACGGGCATGGGGAGAGTTCTTTTCAGAATACGATGTCTCATGGAAGAATTTGTTTCTAGATAGGTTTAGGTAGCTATGATATGGAAGAAGGATGATTCTTCATGGAGTGGAGCCTTAGAGTGGATCAGAGTAGTAGATAAGAGAAAGAAGGAGGGATTTAGGTTGTAAACTAATAAGAAAACATGGCACCAAATAAGGTGACCATTTCACCAAATTAACTGAAGGGCATAGGCAAAGGTAAGAAAACCGATTCCGTTATTGGCTCCAATGAAGAATGGTATGCATAAATGCATTACCCAGATGGAGTATTGCTAGGGAAAGAGTGGGTGTCACACTTGAGACAAATGGTTGTGAGTGATTACAACCATTGCACCAAACTATTGAGAAGCAAATGGCATTGGAATTTTTTTGTCCAACTAACAAGAGGACACCAGATGGAATGTCAATATATAACGACAAAGTAAAGGTAAATTTGGAGAAGGTAGGGTTATTGCAACTATATGAGTTGCCTTATTTTGGCAAGCCCGAGTGGCTATATCGTGGTTGATGTCATGCGTACATGAAGACCACTTTTATTTTTAGGCCACAAGATGCGCATAACCCCTCAGCTTATATCCAAGTTCACTGGCCTGAATTGTGAAGGAGAATCCATAGACGATGACTTGGATGATAAGGAGGCCATCAAGGAAATTGTGGAGGATTATGACTATAAAAAGGATCCATGGTACTTTGGCATCATATAAATCACCAAACCTATTATGAGTATGTCCACATGCTTAGTCACCAAGCTTAATGATCAAGAAATATGGACGCAAGTAAACAAGGCATGATTAAATTTATGCTGGAAGATCTCAGAAGGGACCTTCAATAACTTGTCTACCTTTATTGCGGATGAGATCATAAGTAGTGTGTAGGAAGGAGAAAAGATACTGTTTGGAAACATTCTCCTCACCATTTTCTTCTCATATATTGGAGTTCTCGATTGGCCAGATACATTCATATGGGAGTATCCAAAAGACAATCCCTCACCCTCGAAAAGGTTTGATAAATAAACTTGTGATACCATGACGATGCTCACAAGGTGCACCTAGAAAAGTGGTACAAGTGAATGCGCAACGCATTCAAGGTAGAGTGGAGGATCCCTTAGTAGTTTCCCATGCTCATGGATGGAGAGGTAGATTTTGCAGTATATCAACATTTTTACATTGGTAGGTTTACATTGATAGATGGGACTAAGAGTCCATGGTGCAAGCTACCCTTCTCCTTCACCGTGTAATACTTCCAAGTAGGGGTCAACCGGTTCAAGGAGGCCAAAAGGCTAAGGTTTGACCTTAGTGAGGTATACCAAGAACACCATGAGTTGAATCAAGAGATTGTATACCCTAAGAAGGGTGCATGCGTGGAGAAGTTTTTCTCCCACGAATTATAAATGATGAAGAAGATAATGCTACCTATTACCGTAAGGGATGCAACAAGGGTATATCTATGTATAAGTCTTGAGTTTGCGAAAGGAGCCTATCTAGAGAGTGATGTCTCCATTCTAGAATACACCACAAGGAGGAAAAAGGCCACGACAAAGAAGAGGGAAAGAGAAGAGGTGCGAGAGAAGAAGGCACCAAGTGTGCAAACAAAATAATCTTTGGCATGCCGAAGTAAGCACTAAACCTAGCACTTACACACATAGGAAGAATTACCTAGTCAAGGAAAGACCCTAGAAGAAGAGGTGAAAAAGATTGAAGTGCCCGTCACACATGAAGAATCACCAAGGAAGATGTTACCTATTAAGGAGAGAGATAAGGAAGAATCTTATATATTAGAATCACCATTTAGGAAGAAGCAGAAGGTGGTAGAAAAGGAAGAATCAGAGGAAATAGAAATCCTAGAGGCCTACATTGGTGACATGGATGATGACAAGCCCAGAGGGAGCTCAAGACCATCTAGTATATAATGTACATGACTCTAAGGAGGAGGAAGATGAAGAGAAGAATGACGAGGAGGAAACAAATGATCAAGGAAAGGGGGTGAGCAAAGAGGTAAGCACCAAAAATTAGAGAACCCCAAGCCTCACCAAGGAACAAGTGGAAGAAGCCATGAAAAGAGAATTAGTGGGCATCATTAAGGAATTGATGGAGTAGGAGTTGGATCAGAGCACAGATGAAATTTTAAAGGAAATGGAAGAAGAGAGCATTGGGAAAGAATATGGCAGCATGGGTGGGAATCCCAATTTAGTGATAAGCTTCACAAAGGCTGTGAAAATAGTTGGGAAGGGTGTAATGACAGCACAAGGGAAAGGGATGGGCTACATTAATGATCCAAGAAAGGTGCTATGTGCATGCTTCCATAGCATTATATCAACAACAAAACTCCTAGCTATGAATTTATTTGATGAAGAAGGTGCATATCCACAAACCAGAAAGATGTTATCTTGGGCATTCGAGTCCCACGTGGATGATCTTGAGTTCGAAGTAAGTCGGGAGCACCGATGAAGGTGCCGAGACAAAAGGATTAAATACCTTGGTTAATGATCAAAAATTTCAGATGATCAGTCTGCAATGTGCTCATCAAAGTTTCAATTTAGATTAAGGTGATACTATTCAGAAGAAATGATAGAGTGAGATTCCTAGAGGAGGAATTGGAGAAGAAAAAGGAGGATCTCATTGAGAAGAGAAAAGACTTGAAGCAAGAAGAACTTATTAGTGTGTAGTTAAGGATTGAATTGAAGGAAGAGAAATAAAATGTATGCAAAGTATATAAGAATGTGGAGATGATTACAGATGCCATTGTCTTAAAGCATCCTTACCTAATGTCGCTCGAGCAAAAATATGAATTAGCCTTGCAATTTCTAGAGGATTTAACTTACATCCTCATGACGAAAATACAACCACTCACTTTAGAATCTATAGAAGAGGTGTTAGTGTGCTAATAAAAGGAAGAGAAGATAAATTTTGTTGAGATGTTTTCTTGATATACCAAACTCCTTACAGAGGTAAAGGCCTCTGCACAAGTTTTTGAAGTTGCATATGATAATTGTGTTAATAGAGATAGAGTAGCAAGCATCATGGTCGTTACACATGAAATGGAACTCAAGGAGTTTCAAGAGAAGAATAATGGGGATAGAGTAAAAAGGGATAAAATCATAGCCAAGGTAGAAAAGAAGTTAGAACCTATCGAGACCTTGCGAGGCTCGATCAAAAGTCAACTAAAGGAATTATACCCCCAGATCACTAGTAGGATGGACGCACTTGATGACTTGGGAAAATAATTGGAGAGCATTTTTGAGACAATGAGTGTCAAAGGGTAGGAACTAAGTTTTTAGGGGGTGAGAACCCTATTTAAAGACCTCTCGTCGGCAAGCGTAGAGCAAGGTTGACACACAGGAAAAACTACAGGCGCGAAAATAGGGAAGGATTTCCCTCTCCTCCTTCAAAAATAAGCATTGTTCTCTTTCATTTCCCCATTCTTTCATTCTTTCTCCCAATTCTTCATTCCTTCATTATTTTTCTCACCATTCAGAACCCACCATTATTTATTCATTGAAGATAAGTGTTTCTGAGGATGGAGAATAGGCATAGTATTGGGTGATGTTGGGCCTCAGAATATTAGCCAAGTACAAGAAGGTGCATTGGTGCATGGGGACTATATGAATAAGGGCTCATGGGTTGAAGGTGTATAGGGCATGGTTCTATTAGGTTTTGGTAGAACCCAAGGTGCATGCGTAAGGAAAAACAAGGGTTCTTACAGGATTTTCTAGATAGCACATAAGAAAAGTGCGACCCGTCTAGCATGCATAGTGGATAAGGTGCCAAAGATAACAACTTGATGGTCAAGAAAAGAATATTCCATGCATGCGATGGAAGGATCCAGAAAGATATCATTAAAAATAATGGAGAGTTTGAATCAAAGGGAGCATGCTCCATTGGAGGACCACATGGACACTTGGCAACTAATCTGTTATCTTAGGAAGGCATGACAGTGGATACTAAAGCTATATATAGAGATTCTCGGGTAGGAGAAAAGGGATTAGAGGGGCATCATATAGCGTTTGGATAGGTGAAGCTCTGCAGAGATAATAGTGGGTTCTATGGGTTAAGGTCCTCGTTAGGAGGATTGTAGGTGAAATGGCATGTTTAGGGGATGTGTCTGTAATGGGTTTTTGTAATGTGGAAAGCATAGCTTAGGTTTTGGTTGCATGACTCTGATCAACATTGTTATATTAGTTTGTTATGGCCTTAATGAATGTAATGTGGTTATTGAACTTGTTAACATGAATATAAGGTTCTATCCTAAAGAATTTATGTTGTTCATGAGCATAAATCATAGTGCATTTCCTTTGTGTTATGAATTAGTTATGTATTATGTTTGATACTTCTCTTTTTTTATCAAAATGGATTCATTTATATAGTAACTCATCCTAAGACTCTTAGAATGAATGCATGGTTCTTTCCTTCTTACATCTAAGCTTCACGTCATTATGGGATGTATTCTTACAAAACTCAGATAAAATAGGGGCTCAACACCCGCACATGCCTTGATTGAGTGCCCAGTGCCTGCTAGGTGATAGGCTGGCACCCATGGGATTATATTATTGTTCTAAGGGTATAAAAATGACTACAAACATGAAATTGTTGTCTCATTAAAACCATGAACTAATCAAACGATCAATAAAGAAAATAAAAATGGTTGTTTAAAAAACTAAAAACAAGTCACACAAAGAATTTGATTATCTTGATTAATTTAAGAAAAGTGTGAAATGAGAAAATGGCTGAAAGGGTACTAAGAAAAGGTTAGATAAGGCTAATTTTAGGTGATTTTAAGGTTGGATTCCTTGATATAACTGAAGGTATGTGAGTCCCAAATCTATTTTGGTGTCGGTACAAGGTGTGATATTGGGGCCTACCCCCTCACTTCATAGTCCCACAATGATAAGGTTGTTGGGTACTAAGACGATATGTTGCACACCATATTGTTTATACTTTGGAATAGAACATTGAGCTGGATTTTCCTCTTGGTGATGAAATCCAAGTAGGTCCACCTAGAAAGGATTGTTTAAATGAAAATTTTATGTGATATGTGATTTAGTTGTGTGTGAAGGGAGTTTTTTTACTACAATTCATTTAAATTCTTAATTATACTATGTGAAATAATAGAATGAGAGTTTTTATTAAGACCCAAAAGGAAATGTTTACTTTGATGAAAAAAGCTAGAAAAAATGCAATGCTAAAAGAAAAAATGAAATAAAAATGGCATACTTGTAATCGTTATTCTCTTTTTTAATTTATAATTTTAATTTTTACCCCTTTTTGAAGAAGTGATAGTGAATCACTCCATGATGAAAGGTTAGAGAATTGGAAAAGAAAATAAACAAAAAACATATAAAATCTAATAATAAAAGGGACTACTTATCCCATTGAGTGTGCCAAGATGTTTATGGTGGATTTTAGTTTGTTGTTTTCATGTTGAAATACCAAAAATCTAAATAAAACAAGGTTTACTAATACCGCACCGAAAAATGCAATGTCGGGATGAGTGGATATTGGAAAAATTATGTATAAGACTCCTCCATTCACCAAGTGAGAGGACATGTGTACAAAGACAACTGAAAAGACATATATTAGATCATTATTAAATGAATTGTTGAGAAAAGGATGATACTACGAATCCAAAGGGCTTCTATAGACACATGTAGTTTGATCAAACCAATATTATTCTTAATATTGCACTAACTATTCTACTCCTTGCAAATTTATGACACACCATCAGTTAGACCTATCTAACTCCCCTCTTATGACACTCTTTTGGTCGTATTCCTCTTATAAACCAATTAAGTAGACTATTATAGCCTCATTTTGACTAAACCCTCTTCTAATCCTATTCTAGACCACTTATACTAGCTTCCTAGGTAATCAATCCATTTCATTGGATTGATTAAACCTCTCACAACACTCTCAGAACCCTAATTTCTCACTAATTGTGATTAATTAGCCTAAACCATGATTAACCTCTCCTAAGCCTAGTCAAATCTTACTTTGACTCACTAAAGTGATTTTTGGCTTATTCATTTGTCCCACATGCACCCAAAGTCTTCCACTTTCCCAAATGGAAAACTATAAATACCCCACTACCCCTTAGACCATTTCTAAGAACACTCCCCTTTCTAGGCTAAACTATAGTATTATTGCTAGGATTAGAGATTTTCTTCATTTGTCATATTGAGCTAATATTGCTTTGCTTTGCTATTTCCATTCAAGTTTGAGTAAATGGAAGAAACCATGTGGCTATTTAGCCATTAATGGAGATATTCCATTCTCATAATCATAAAATGATTGCTTAGAATCTATCTAGGTTCATTTGTAAAGCTTTCAAGAGTAGAGGATAACTAGATATGTTAGATTTACTTATTTATTTCAAGATTAATGCATGCAAAAGTAAAAATCCTTGTTTATCTCTTATTTGATGGTCCATTGAACTATTTTTTTGAATCTTTGGGGATTATTGAGTGTTTCTTACCCCATTTCATAGCTTTTACAAATTGTTTCCTTGTACACATTTTGCACACCTGATGGGACCTACTCCATAGTCCTTTTTCAAGTCTTTTTAGGCTTTACATGTCCATTTCTAACCATTTTTATGATTTTTAGGTTTTAAAATCTTGTATTTTACTGGATTTTACATTTTAAAGGGATTTTTCTTCATTTTGGTAAGGCATTTAATGGGTCTAAGCTAGAAATAGACTACCATTGTTGAAAAATAACCTGTTTGATCTTTTAAATTTTTCATTTTCGTGAATTTTAAAGTTTTAATAGGGGGTGCGTGTAGGTGCCTGGAAGGATGCGTCTCCATCAAAACTAGTGTATATGTATCGAGATTAAAGTATCCATCAAACTATAGTTTGAGCTATCAAATTTTTACAAATGGATGTGTATCCATTATATCCCATGGGTATGTGTCAAAACGTAGGCGTACCCACTCCTTTGGACACATAGGCATCTGTCAAAGACTGTGTTGACCTTACATTTTACATTGGTTATGTATCCATTCTTTGGGACGCATATCCATTGAAACCCTAGCATATGCATCTTTCTAGATGTGTAGGTTTCAAACCTGATAGTCAATTTTTATCTGCATGTGTATCTATCGGTTAGGGCACGTATTCATCAGTTGGGGTGTGAATGTGATGGATTGGGCATGCACGCGTCGTGTCAAAGGTTGAAATTTTTCACAAGCTATAAGATCAAAGTTTCTATTTTTTCTTAACTTAATTAAGTGTTTCATTTCTTAGTTGATAGAGGTTTTTGAAGCATGTATGCTCTTCCCTCGCACCTTATAGGTGATCTTGGGAACCAAAACACTTCCAAAACCTTCTTCTTGCTTTCCAAACACTTGATTTGAGATTCATAATGGATTAATCTTTCAAAGTTGGTTAAAACGAAGTCATTTATGCAAATTACTTCAATTATTTTCCATTACTTATTTATAGTTGAGTTTTGCATTGTGTATGCTCTTCCCTCACACCTTTTGGTGACCTTGGGAATAAAAACAACACGTAAACTCTCTTTCATGATATTGTGATCCTTTTGGAAAATTACTAACCTTTGTGCGTATAGGACCAAATTCGTTTGTTAAAGAAAGGAGTTTCGAAACACAAACCCGCTAATACATATTTTCATACAGGTTTCCAAATGGTGTGCTACTTAAAACCACATTAAGTTAAGAAAGATAAAAAAACACCACAAACATCACACTATATTATAGGTTTCAAAAAGGGTACGTCCCTATCCACTCAACGATAACATAACCCATTTGAAATAATGCTTTAAGCTACAAAATGGGGGTGGTTCTAGGAACCATAAAGTAATCCATCGTTGAGTAACCTTGTGGATGAAATAGGAAGTGCTCCACTTACCCACTTGACTAGTCATACATTGTGAGTTTAGAGAGAAAGTTGTCCATATCGCGACCCCAGTGATGATACAATTGAACACACTAGTTTCTCATTGTATCGTAAAGGGAAAGTAAATCGACATAATCGAAACCTTGGCAAATCAATCTTGCATTAGACAAATTGTTGACACCTAGTTGAGTGATCTACTTAGGGAATCCATTTTGTCAAGGAGCCCAAATTTCTAGTCCATTAGTACGTCTGTCAAAACCATCACGAAGTGATAATTTTTGGATTCAAATCCTTGTTTTTGAACACGGTAATGAACCCACTTAAGTTAGATATAAGTGTCTCTCATCAATGGAATTAAACAAGTATCACTTCGCTTGGTTTCTTTCTCACCTTCAGATGAGGAAAACTCTACCCAAGTGTCGCTAAGTTTATTTCCATCTTTTGATATATACCGTTGCATTCTTGTTTCCAATTTAGGACAGGAGAAGGAATCTTTCAGAGTGTTGTCATAGATAGTGTTCATGACTTGATCTTGATTTCAGGATAACTTCATAACTATGATTTCATTTCATCGTCATTTCCCCTTTAAATTGTTACTTTTCCCACATTCTAGCCATACAGTGATTTGTGAAGACCTTACTTTAAGGCTTTATGCCAAGTGAAAATTGAACATGAGTGCAAAGACTCACTGCCTCCTAGGTTTGACGATGAAGATGATACCTTAGTCGAAGAAGAGATAATTCAATGACAGATACAAAAAAATTATTCAAAATCTAGAAAACTTAGGCTCTTCGAGTAAAAATGTGCATAAGGATAGCCTTAGGAAAAATTAGGTGAGTTTCACATGGATCAATATGATGACGCAATTTTCAAGGTTGCTAAAGTGAACAAAACGCTATTACCCACAAAGCAACAACTCATTCAACAAGAGTTGCAATTAATGAAAAATACTCTTACTACTTTATAAGAGAGCAATGTAGGACACAATAGAAAATACTTATATGAAGAACTATGTCCTTACCCCTTTGATAAAGATATGTTGCACAAACCATTTCCAAAGCATTTCAATATCCCCAAATTTGACAAGTATAAAAGTAAAAGTGATCCACGTAATCATGTCAAATACTTCTATATGGATTTCCAATAATTTACTTATAGCAATAACTACTTGATATATCTATTTCCTTGTAGCCTAGGAACAAAGGCATTAGAATGGTTCTTCAATATACCTAAGGGATTGATCACGACATGGCCCGCACTTGCTAAAAAGTTTGTGTGACATTTCTCTTTCAACATGGAGAGTGATATCACCATGAACGAACTTTGTAACGTGAAACAAAAATCTAATGAGACCTTCACAGATTCTTACAATGATGGTGAGGATTGGAAATTTATTTCCCTTATGTCCTTCCAGAAAAATAGTTAGTAAGCATATTCATCCCCAATTTAAACCCGAAATAGCCTTTCACTTGCAAATGCACTACGGCTCTAACTTCAAGAAGTTATAGAGAAAGGCATAAAGATTGAAAAGGATCTTATTACGAAAGGGACACTCAAACCTATTAGAAAGAAAAAAATGAGACAAAATCCACTGATAAATCAAATTTCTTTAATAAGAACAAAAATTTTGTTGGCGATGGAATTTAAAACTCCAAGAGATTCCAAAATATACATACTTGGTCTATTTTTAAACCTTTCACAAGTACCTCTCCCAAAGGCACCTACAAAGCACATGTTTACACCTCTAACTGAATTGTTATCTACTATACTTAAACAAATAAACGTAGTGAAGATGGTGTGATACCCAACCGTGATGGTACCATTTCTAGAAGATGAACCTACACCAAGTTGGTTCAAAGAACATGAATACTACGATTTTCACCATGTTAAAGGAAAAAAATAATAGATCACAAAGTGGATTCACCAAATGACCAAGGGAAAGAGCCTATAAAAAAATATGGGTATATTCAAAGAACCTTTTCCTAATCATGAAGATAAGAAACAAAAGAATTCAGATCACGAGACAAGCCTCTAATGATTATCGATTGTTGCCTACACTTATCCGGTAGACAATAAACCATTTGAATCCCTTATAGGTTGTATCCATTCATCTGATGAACAAGTTAATACCATTAGGATCTTAGAGAAGAGTTATGTTGTAGGTACACGATGGGATCATTTGGTAATACCGATCCCCTACCTGCTTCCACAGGAAGGCCGTATAATTTAATAGAACAATTAGAGAAGACACCAGCTAGAATCTTGATCCTAGATCTCCTTAAGATATCTACTGCTCATAAGAACATATTGTATAAAACACTTCAGAGTTCAGAGTCTCCACAAAAGTAGATCCCACACACTTGCAAGAAATGGTCGCACACCTTGATTCTAATGATCATATTACTTTTGATCGCACTACAATCCCATGTAATAACCTAGAGCACAACTTACCCTTATACATAGAGGTCATCGTTACTCATCGTAAGATCAAGAGAGTGCTTGTGGATGGTGGGTCTAGTCTAAATATCTACACATTGAAACTGGTAAAATAGCTAGGTCATTCAGAAGTAGATTTGGGTGATAAAACTATTACAATCACAACCTATGATAATGAAGAGTGAGAATCAATAGGTACTATAGTGGTTCTAATAGAATTCAGGGCCAACATATCACTATACAACATTTTGTGTCCTTGACTTGGATCTTCCTTACAACATTCTCTTGGGATGCCCATGGATCCATTCCATGTAGGCCATTCCCTCCACTTTCCATCAGTGTATAAAGTTATATCATAAATACTATATAATCACCATCCTAGGTGAGGTGATCCATAACCATTCACACATTATAGAGCGTTGCACAACTTCTCACGTGCAACATATGAATTTCCTTCAGCAAATATTGTTGTTCCCTTGCAAACAGAGGCTATGAAGGAATGTGTAGATCCAAATACACTCACTCCTTATAATTAGAATTTCCCATCATTGGTTAATCCCTTCACATCATGGGAAGCAACATCTACAAAGTATGGTCTAGATGATCAATTCACTCTTCAACAGACTTATTAATATTAGACCTTTCAGTGTCACCCAGGACATGTGGTAAACCATACTTCCAATTCAAGAGTACTAGGGATAGATGCCCTGAACCACTAGAGAATTTTATTCCTAGTGGTATCCTATCTGAGGAGAATATGTTAGAATATACCACTAGGAGGGTACCTAAAGGTACCATGGCATCATGTCATCAAGATCTACAATATATTAAAGGCCATCACATGATGTATGTCATGGGCTATAATGGGTTTGGATGCAGTATAAATGCACAAGGAAGGCTAGATCCTATTCCTATTCCTCATTTCAAATCTAAAAACACAGCCTCGGAATCAAGACCCATGATAATCCACCTTCCAAGATAGATGCCACCTCTTTAGAACATGAGGATGGCTCGTCTCATTCAGATAGTGATGCAAATTCCCAATATAGCCTATACGAGGATCTTGCCTCCACTAACCTATTTCCTAATTCAATTGTTTTTACCTTATTCAAATCCAATGCCCTAATTAATTACCAAGTTACCCTTGTATATCCCAAACTTATAGATTGGGATCAACAATTTCATGTGTCAATCAATTTCTTTGAGAACAATGAGGCATTTGCAGAATTCATGGGGCTCAGGGATTCTATTCGAATGGAGATCATAAGAAAGGGTTTTTCATCAAACTAGATGCTTGTGCATACTTTGGAGAAGAAGTAGAGATGTGTGGACACCTGAAAAAAAAGATTATAAGAAAGGGCAAGAATACTTGAAAATCCTTGTGGAAAGAAAAAACATAAGTCTCCCAGTGAAAAGCTATTTGAGGCACTAGTAGACAAACAAAATGAAGAAATCATAGACAAAGTGGAGTATCCTTATAAAGATGATGATGAGCCACCTAAGGAATTTGATCTTACTCTTCCCCCTGATCCTACATGGATGGAAGATGCTTCTAAGATGCTTGTCAAAGAGACGATTAACGTTAACATTGGTTTAGAAGAAGAGCCTCGAATGATAAAGCTGGGAGCTTCACTCTTAGCCCAAGAACAAAAGGTTTTCATGGAATTGTTACGAGAATATGTGGATATATTTACATGGTTATATGTAGATATGCCAGGTTTATACCCATAAATGGTCATGCACAACCTTTGTGTGCACCCAGATGTTAAACCCGTGAAGAAGAAATTGAGGAAGATGCATCTAAAGGTTGCACTTCTTGTTAAATATGAACTGGAAAAATTTTTAATAGAAAAATTCATTAAACCCATTAATTATTCAAATTGGATATCCAATATAGTCCCAGTTCAAAAGAAGCTAGTGGGTATCAGAATTTACACTAAATTTTGAGACATCAACAAAGCATGTCCTAAAGATGACTTCCCTCGCCTAATATTGACATGATTGTCGACTCCACTACTGGTTATGAGATTTTATCCTTAATGGATGGATTTTCAGTTATAACCAAATCAAGATTGTAGAAGAAGATCAGCACAAGACAACTTTCATCACCCCATGGGGATGTTTTGCTACAAATTCATGCCTTTCGGACTCAAGAATGTTGGGGATACCTATCAACATGCAATGATAGTCATCTTTCATGACATGATGAATGACATCATGGAGGATTATGTTGATGATATCTTAGCAAAATCCAAAACTAGAGGAGAGAACACTGAAGTGCTGAGGCATATTTTCTAGCATCTCTAAGATTATAAGGTCCATTTGAATCCTAGGAAGTGTGTCTTTGGCATTCTATCAGGAAAGCTCTTGGGTTTCATCGTTTCATAGAGAGGAATAGAGGTGGACCCCACAAAGGTTACAACTATCATAGAGATGCCTCCACCTACAAATATCAAACAACTACAAAGTTTACAAGGAAAAATTCAAGCAATCTATCATTTTATTTCACAAATGTGGATAAGTTCCATCCATTCACACATCTACTGAAGAAAGATGTTACTTTCAATTAGGGACCAGATTGTCAAAAGGCATTTGCATTGCTTAAAAAATACCTCATCAACCCACCTGTTCTCATGTTGCCTACCCTAGGTGAACCCCTCTTGCTATATATTTCAGCCACCTAGTTTTCTATTAGTGCACTGCTTGCCCAATATGACCTCAACCATAGAGAAAGGGTGGTTTATTATCTCAGTCGCACCTTGATTTCCTATGAGTTGAATTATCCATAAATTGAAAAGGCCTACCTAATAGTCTTCTTTACCTTTCAGAAACTTCACCATTACCTCCTTAATAACAAAACCAAGTTTATATCCAAATTTGACCCTCTCAAGTATATTTTATCCAAACCTACCATTATGGGACAAATGACTAATTGGATCATTCTCCTTACCGAATTTGACATTGAGTACGACAATCAAATCATTGAAAGGATAGGTATTGGTCGATTAGTTGGCAGAAGCTCCCATACCAAGAATGAAACCTTTGTGTTTGGATCTACCAGATGCATCCATGATGTATATCAAAGATTCCATTGTGTGGCAAGTCCACTTCAATAGATCATTCACATTTCATGGATCAAGGGCTAGAGTGGTGCTCATCACTCCCACAGAGAGGTTATTCCACAAGCATTTCGTTTGGGATTCCCATGTACTAATAAAATTACAGAATATGAGGCACTTATCACTAGACTTAAGTTAGCTATCACTTGGAATATCTAATAGCTATGAGTCATCAATAACTCCCAACTAATCATTAAACAAGTTAATGATGAGTATAAGGTCAAATATGAGAAGCTCATTCCATATAAGAAATTGGTCGAGACCTTGAAGGAGTATTTTGTGTAGATTGTTTTTTAACAATGACCAAGATCGCATAACAGGTCTACAAATTCCATGGCTACTATCAGATACCTATTACGTATTCCACCTCAGGTAAGTAAGATGTCATTATTTGTAGAGCATTTACGAGTGCCCACCTATGACATGTCAAAGTCTTGTTTGGCATGTGAAATTGTTGGTCCTCTCTTACCTTGGTATGATCCCATATTTAACTACTTACAAAATGGCGTGTTTCCCCAAACATTACCCATACTAAGAAGAAATCCCTTATCCTCCATATATCATGTTCACCCTCCTAGGAGGCACCCTCTATCATCGTGGCTACGATGGGAATTTGCTACGTTTTTGGATGTTACCGAGTCATCCCACACTATTAAAGAAGTACATGGAGACATTTGCAGAGTGCACACTAGTGGCATGGTTCTAGCTAAGAAAATCTTGAGAGTGGGCTATTATTGGCCCACCATGGAAGTAGACTATTGTAACTTCGTCAAGAAGTGTGAAATCTGTTAGAATTATAGTAACTTGATACATGCACTAGCACAAGCATTACAACCCATTGTAAAACCTCAGCCATTTTCCAAATGGGGATTCGATATCATAGGGAAGCTCCAGCCTACTTTATAAAATGGTCATACCCACATTATCACTACCACCGAGTATTTTACTAAATGGGTAGAGGTTTTTCTTATCACTTATATAACTGGTGCACAAATATCCAAATTCATCATGAATCACCTCATCTTGTTACGACATCCCCTCTTCCATTGTCATAGATAATGTTAAGTATTTCAAAAAAAAATAGTTAAAGCATTATGTCAACACTTTTAGATCCAACTCAAGTGGTCCACCCCCTATTACCCTCAAGGTAATGGACAAGTTAAAGCCACCAATAAGACTCTTATATGAATCATGGAGAAAATGGTTAGTAAGACTGGTCATAATTGACACTTACAAATACATCCCGCCCTCTGGGCCTATAGAACCTCCATCTACACTCCTACTTGGTGTGACCCCATATTCCTTAGTCTATGGAACTAAAGCCATCATACCCTTGGAAGTGGATCTTCCCTCCCTAAGAATATCTCTTTGAGACTATCTTGATAAAGATGAAGACTATAGAGTTTCTTGACTGACAAAGTTAGAGATGTTGGATGAAAATCATAAGACATCTCTTAATCACCTTAAATTTTATCAGAACTAAGTGTCAAGAGGATATAAAAAATGGATCATTCATCATGAGTTTGATATAGGTGATCTTTTTCTCAAATAAAATCAGAGAAAAACTGTTAAGGACAGAGAAAAGAAAGGAAAATTTGAGGCTAATTGGTTAGGACCTTATGTGGTTGTTGTTAAATATGGATCAGGAGCATATAAACTTGCACATTCTTATGGAAAATAACTTCCAAAGCCCATGAACACCATGCACCTAAAATGGTTCTATGCTTAAACATGGGGCGGATGTCAGAAAATACCTAAAAATTAGAAAAAGAGAAGAAAAAACAAGCAAAAAAATCAAAAAAACCAAAAAAATCAAAAAAATCAAGAAAACAATAAAAAGAAAATAGGTTGTCCACATGTGAAAACCACACAATTGTGGTACATTGGGCAGGTCTTTGGGTGAAAACTAGTTTCCGAATTCAAGGAGGATTCATTGGTCACAAGATACTCTTACATTTGGATGGGTAACTCTCACCTCTATCTAGGATTGGTTTCCCTTGTTAGGTCTAGGAACCCTACCGAGTCTATCTTGCCAAGCTTGTGATCTAGATCATTTGTTCTTGTATCTGCGTGAAGGAATCACCTTTGTATATTCCCATCTAACACTAGGGGAACCTTCACATTTCACCTTCTTGAACATACACGTGTGGAATTATTCCTTTTGCATATTCTGACATCACGCTAGGGAATACATAATTCTTCATCACTTTACATTGCTTTCAAACATGACCTTAGAAAATACAAAAACATTCAAAAAGGATACACAAAAATCTAAACATTAAGAAAACCCCTTTAGGAATGAAGCTACATAAACTTTATAACATTGTCTTAAGGAAACCCCGAAAATAATGTGAACAGTAGCCTTGAAAAATTATCTTTCAAGATAACACCAAAAACATTAGAAAATATATCAATGTTGTCCCACAAAAACAAGGTAGTGATTAGATTGCTTATAGTTGTTTGTTTGTTTGTATATTTTTTGTATCTTTTCACATTATATGATTTAAAGTATGATTCATCTATTTAACTTAGATTGAATATCATTTGATTTAATTGTGCATTGCATTGAGTTCATCTTTAATCTTTCATACTTGTAAATATTGGTATTTTTTCATCATCTTTGTATGCATCTATTAGGATTCATTTTACTTACTTAGATTGGATACCAATTTAATCTATTGTTAAGGTTTGCATGAGTTCATTTCTAGTTGTGTATTGTTGTGTTGTTTTGTAGGTGTATATTTGTTTATTTTTGTTAAATTTTTCTTGTGTGTTTGTTTACTACACATTTGTTTGTTATCACATCTATCATCTATCATTCATCACATATAACATCATCTAGTACATCATATATAAAAAATGCTAAATCTTACATCAAGCATGTATACTAAGCTAATCATCACATGCCGTATCATCAACATGGCAATATGGATTACACATGATCACAAATCCACCCCCCCAGCACCAATATCATCCCTATCATCCCAAATACTAATCTACTAAGTATCTCAGGTACAAAACATATCATCAATATAAAAACATATGGTACATCATCAACATCTATCATGATACATACATGTGAAATCAAAATCATATAACATCATGATATATGTAACACATCCATAAGCATGATTCATCATCATAAAGACATAAAAACATGATGAAATATAACATTGAATGTCCATATATACATATAAAAATGTCTGTCTCAAAAATGAATATACATCATCGATACAAAATTGGCCATCACAGGGAATGAATCATGTCAAAGCCTTCATAAGAGGTATATAATAAAAATTATATATAGATCAAAATCAGCCTTTGTAAGAGGCATACATACATATAAAATGTGTTTCATATACCAAGAGTATCATCCATGGCTCTCCCCTCTCGGACTCGCTGAGAAAGCACGTCTTCGAAATTGAGGTTGTTGTTGTTCTTGATGGGATGGTCTAGATCTAGGTGTACCACCTTGCTAAATGGTGGGCTATTGTACCAACCACCCCAACCTCCATGACCTAGATCCTATCTTTCTCACACTAAGCTGATCTAACAGAGTCACTCTTTGTCCCTCCGGAACAATGTAATAGTAGGAGACCTTGTAATATGAGGCCTTGCCACTAGCTCTCATAATGTCTTGTATCATCTCAGTGTCACCAAAATTTGTAGCTACCTGAATAGTAGAATCCCACTCACCTGTAAGTCTACCAATGTCCACCTGCACCTATCTCATTATAAGAACACTCGTGATCTCTATCTGATGTGATAATATGGACATGAGCCTGTGCATGATCTCTCTACATAGTGATACCCTGCACCTAGGCCTGGGACTGATCCCATAGTGTAATAACAGCTTGCGTCTATGACTGTCTAATGTAATAGGATCAATATCTACATTCCCTACTTAGCTAGTTATTGTATCACTATAACCATGCAACCTAATATCCACCCTGACCAGCATGAGCTCTTTCCTAGTCTCTCTTCACTGTAACATTCTAGAGTTGAGCCTTGTCTTGATCTCTCCCAACCATCACCTATAACTAATTGGCTATCACCACCTGTAATTGTTGCTGAAGTGCAGATAATTATCCATCATCTCTACCACCACCTGGATCATAAGGTGGTAAACCATGCTGCAGATACACCTATTGTAATGGAACATGAATACCATCTGGAATCCTAACTAGAGGAAACTACATATAAGGTGCCAATGACACCTGTCTCTATCTAGGCCTAAACCCATGCCCATGTGGTTTTTTGTGGTTGAGGACCACGTCCCCGCCCCCATCATGACACTAACCTTCAAAAGAATAATCATCATCGTCATCATCATATTTTTTCATCCTTGCCACCCTCATCACCACTGCTAGGAGGTCCCACTAGAGTTTCTCTCACTCCTACCTCATAGGCTACTCTCAGAATCATCAATTGATGAGGTAATATTGTCTGATACCAAGGTCATACTCTATTGAGCCCCCATATCTCTAATTGGCCTCAAAGGTACCCACAAAACTAGCACTACCTGCAAATAGCTAGCCATGGATTTATCCATAGTAATCATCGGCCCCATATTGACATACTCTCGGGCCCTGTAAGCATACAACATATCGGCCTTAGTGCATCCTATGCCATACCTATCTATCTATGGCACGATCAACTATGTACCATTCTTGCATATAGTTGCAGCTTCCAAACATAAAATGCTCAACCGTATTTTTACAAAGATTTAAGCCATCCTAGATCCTACTCCTACCTTTTGGTGCACGTGCATGCATGCATTATTTTTACCCCGCAAGATGCATACACATCCATCCTAGCACATACATGTGTCACGGCACACACACATGCACATATGTTTTTACCCACATGACACATACGCATCCCAACCAACAAACACGTGTGCACGTATCTGTGTTTTAGCACCTACACGGAACGTGCCTACCATTTCGGCGCATACATGTATGCATATGTGTTTCATTTTTCCCTAAACTAGCGTATAAAGCAATAAATTAAGAAAAAAATGACAAAATTAACAAGAAAGGATAGGGCACTCATGAAGGGTCCATCATTATCCTCCCGTAGGTACTCCTAGATGTGGTCTACTCATCTCCTCCTCCTCTGAAGCCTCACCATCTCTCTCTCATCTCACAAAGTCACTCGTGGTGATAATTGGAAAAATATCTACAACAAATGAACTATTTGTGATGGTTTACCCCCTCCCAAGTGGGTATATTAAGCTTCCTGTGATGCCCCTATGGCATGTTTTGGCTGCTATGATCACTCTAATGCTTCTTATGCTCACCAAAACAATTATTTTTATTAATTTTTGCTATGCTTTGGAGCACTAAGTGCTACCTAGCGGTCATTTCTTTTCCCTGAGGTAGTTTACAAATATTCCAGTGCTATTTTCCATTATTTTCTTCTATTTTACCCGTCACGATAATTATTTTTATTAAATAATTATTTTTGGTTAGTTATTCTTCCTACCGAGGCATTTTACCGCTATCTCGATGCACAATCCTTCACCATAGGGAATTTTTGCGTGTTTTTATGTGATCTTCCATTTCTTAAATTCTTCTAACCGATCAAAAATTTAAAAATTATAAAATCATTCAAAAAATCAAAAACATCGTAAAACTTTGAAAATGGACTAAAATTGGTAACAAGCTCATTTTACAGCTAAAATTTGTGTCTCTCACATGACACTCATCTCATATCTTGTCATTATTTTCCCCTGTTTTGAAATAACGACTTGCGAATCATTTAACTCTACAATCATTTACAAGAGCTATGTTTCTTATTTCATTCGTACTCTAGGGCACAATGAGTTTCCTAGTATTGTTTATTCATGCACACTAATTTTTCATTGGGTCTAAGTTCCCTCCATTATTTCCCTTTAATGAACCATTTACTTGGGGCATCATTTTTTACCCTTGTCATTTAAACACAAACATTTGGGACTAAATCTTAATAACACAATATTTGTGCAACTCTCTTAGATGTTGTTGGTTTGAATGTGTGTGTTTGTACTTATTTCCCTATTAGATAAGCTTGTTTACTTCTCATATTGCATTACATTTTATATGTTACACTGATTTTTTAATTTTAGCAATGGATAATTGTTTGTATTATGGATTTTCATGTTGGTGTCCCCAAAAATTTCACTTGGAAATGGTGGGATACCCCTTTAAAAAAATTGTTTTGTTCAAGGTGACGGGTCTTTTTTTGTTTGTTTCACCTGCAGTTGTCTTCATTGCTTTAGAATATTTCTAGGGATTCATAAAATTCAAACTCGACAAATACCCACATGCTAAAACTCACTCTATCCCTTTGTCAGGTTTTGTCTGAGAGAATTTTATTTATTTATTTATTCAATAAATAAAGTTCTGTTTAAAAATAAATTGTATTGCAGTCGAACCCTACTGAGGATTTTCACACCAATGTTGTTGTTTCCACCTCTCAATGGAGTGTTCACTGAGAAGATTTTTACAAACCAACTAATCAACAGGTGACCAGAGCTCATGATTCCTTTAGGATATTGTAAGAGGTTGCTTGGTAAAAAAAGGTGCAATAATGGATTTTATGAAAATCATAAAAATACCACCACCAATGTGTCGAGCTCGAGAAAATATGCACTTTTAGAAATAACGACACCTAAAATGGAGCCAAGGAGTGAAAATTATGGAACTTGTAAGTTTTTGCTGCTACATCTTCCCATACCCTTTTCAAATTTTCCCTTCCTCTTGAATTTCAACGCAAAACATGAAAGTCAAATCACTTAAGTGAAAGTGGTAATTTTAGCATTACCTGGAAGGTCGGAATCTGGAGGTTTCCTGGAAGGTTGTTTTTTCCCATTATGAAAGTTAAATCACTTAAGTGTAAATGGGAATTTTGGGGCTTCTTGGAAGGGTAAAAATTCCCACTTCCTTGCCCGCTTAATTTTCACATAAAGGAGGTTTTATTCACCCATGCAAGTCACATTTTTAAAGTTACCAAGAAGGTTAGAATTCCCCCAAATCACTTAAGTGGAAAGTGGGAATTTCGGAGCTTCCTGGAAGGTGGGAATTTTGGGGCTTCCTGGAAGGTGAAAAATTCCCATGATGAAATTCAAGTCATTTAAGTGAAAAGTGGGAATTTTAGGGTTTCTTGGAATGTTAAAAATTCCCACTTATCCTTCCACATATTTTTCACACTATTCCTATCCCAAAAATGGTGACGCACTTTGGCAAAGCTACATACCTTACAAGATATTTATTTTTATTATTTCCGGGAAAGGTTGGCACCAAAGGGAGAAGTTGTTATCATTAAAAATATGTTTAATTGTTGGGAAGCATCTAGTTTTGGTGCCTAGGGTTGGAAAGGCTTTATTTTTTTATTCTGGTTATTTGCATGTTGATGTGATTACACAGTGAATAAAATAATATGTTTATCTTGCTTGACATGCAATCAAAGTCTAAAAATATTGGGCAGAGGCTTTATAATCAGATTTTGGTGAAAACATTGGGCATTCATGTCATGGATTCTATGTTGGCCTTAATTATTTGTAGGAATACTTCATTGGTGCTCATATTGGTGAAAAGAAGGAAAATTCAATGTCTGATACATTGATTATATCTTCAGAATCAGAGGAAGTAATTGCAGCTTCTACATAGAGAGATCCAGATTTCACAACTGCAAAAGCTTCACACAAAGGTGGAAAAGGGAAGTCTTAGATAGAAGCAGATTCAGACAGAATGAAGGGTGATGAAAAGGGTAATCCAGCAGAACCATGCATAGTGTCCAAGCATGCTGAAGTTAATGATACAAACATGGGGCACGTGTCTATCATCAAATTAATGGACAGATCAAGGGAAATAATGAAGTGTTATAGCTAGAATAATTTCTTCTCCTTTCTTATTATTTCTCTTATTTTCTCCAACAAAGTGATTGAGTGATCAAGTAGATTGTAAAACTTAGGTAATTTGTTTAAAATCCATTACTTCAAGTTACTTGAAAAATTCAATTACCTAGGAATATGTGGAAGACATGCATGGCATTGATATAGTATTTAGATGCATGTCATGTGAAGAGGAACTATAGGGAAATGTTTTCAGTTGTTTTCTTTATACCTTCCGCATGCGTGAGTTTAATTAAAAGATTCTTATTTGTAATTTCCCTCTATGTACTATAAATAGAGGAATAGCCTTCGGTTTAATGATCGAACTTGTTGACCACAATTTTGCTATATCATTCTCAAGTTTTCAAAAAAATTGTTATAACCCTTTATGTTATTTCTATGAAATTCAGGGAATCTAATAAAAGCATATTTACGAAAACCTTTGTGTCTACGGTGCTTTGCTTCTTGCTTCTATTTGAATTTTTAGATAAACTTTGTGTTATCTGAGATTTAGGTTAGAAGCTATTCTTTTCCTTTACTTTTGAATATTGTGAGATCTATTTGTTTATTTAATCTATGTGTATGAGACCAAATCTGAGAACTATTGGTTGAATCACACATCTTCCTTCTTTCCCAAATTCCATATTTCCCCCTTCTGCAAATACTTCATAATAATTGTTTGCTGCAGAATTGCTAAGCTATGGTTCATGAGCTTTGTAATTAAAGTAAAACCCCATAAATAGTTATTAGGATTCATACCCACTACATTGATAAACATCTTACATGGGAGCCTCACCATTAAATGAGGGATATTTATCTCATGTCTACCTAGGTTTTTAGCAGTGCATAAAATCTAGTGAATAATTTTTGGTGACTCCCCTGGGGAACAAATAAATAGCATTGATATTTTCCTATCCTGTGAGTCTTTTATATCCAAAAAAATTGATGACTCTTTATTTTATTTTTCCTAATATTTATTTCCAGGATCTAGCTAACAAGAATGACATACACTAAATAGTAATTATCTACAAACAATCTATATATATTTACAAAAACTATGAGCTCTGGTTCCTTGGGGTCCAACTATTGGCCCTCTTGCATTGGTTCAGCCACTGCACAAATTACCGCGCGACTTACGAAAGAATTTTCCAAAATTCAATGGTGATGGGAAACAACACCTAGATGATCATATAGCTACATTTTCCATATCTTGTGGATTTCTGGGAGTGCCTCATGAGGATGTATCTATTTGATTGTTCATCGAGATGCTTCAAGGCACTTTGTTGTGGAATGGTTTTATCATCTTCCACCTGTATGCATCACCAACTAGGCTACTATGAGAACATGGTTTGAAGCTAGATTCAAACCCATAGAAGATTCACATGCTCTGTTAGCACAACTCATCTAGATGAAAAAATAACCACATGAATAGATGAGGGATTTCATTGCCAAATTTCAAAAAATTCTATACAAAATTCCTCCTACTACTACACTGAGTGATGAAAATCAGAAGGTATTTTTCATTAATGCTTTGTCACACGAAGTTTTTATCATTCGCCTAGAGAATGTCATGCTAACTTGTTGGCAAAACTCAAATATTTCTATCAAAGTAGAGGATGATCTCATCATGGTAGGTAAAATTAAGCTTTCAACTCCTAAGGTTGCAGGTTCTACTTTAGCTAGTATTGTTGATCCGTTCTTTGCTAAAGTTCACTAATGATATGTTGCGAGATAAAGAAGTAGTTGGTGCAAGATTATGATTATGTATATCTTACTTGTGACTCCAACATTGGCTACTTAGATTATGAATATGAAAATGAGGTTGATTTCTTATCAGATCTGGAAGATTTCATAGAAGAAGAAGAAGCCACAAAATTAAGTGCTTATGCATTTTCATCATCTATCTTCTAATACGAAAATCCTCTTGTTGTAGAGAACTCATAAAAAGTATTCATGGAGGAAATAGTCAAAGAAGAGCCTACTACTCAAATCAGTCTGCATGAGGAGAGCTATGATGAAACAATTGCAGAACCAAAAGTCATATTGGAAAAGGTAAAGTCTTTTACAGATTTGTCTATGGAAGCGAGAACAAGGATCAGATTGACTTACAGGAATCTTTATTCATGGAAAGGAAAGTCTATAGAATGTCCTCATTCACAAGGATGAGCTTCAAAGGAATGAGAAAATCATGAGTAGGCCTTGCCCAATAAGATATCTGGATAATTTAGAGCCACCTGAGAAGTTGAAACTAGTCGTGCTTATTTCAAAGCATGAGGATGAGCCATAACACACCAAAGATCAACCACAATACCTCTTAAATCCAAATACAAAATAACTAAAGGAGGTATTTATTTTATTTGTTGATACTTTGGTAAGAAGGGTGGAAAACCGACTTTAGAATAGTTTTTCAATCTTGTTATGGACCATGTTCACTGCAAAATAAACTACATGGTCTAAGTTTGTAAGGAAAGGCAGTTATTTCTCCCTGCTTGTTGTGGGATTCATTTGAGATTTATTTATGTCTCGATAAAGTAGAGTAGGTAGTTTTATTTTCAGCAAAATAAGTGTTTGCGCACACTCTGCATGTTTTCATTTGGGACATGTATGATTTTACATGTTTGTATATAATTTTATTGTCATGTTCGGTTCTCTTTAGGATCAGATCAGATAGTTGGAGAAATTTTTGAGCTTTGTTAAGAGCTCCATAGATCAATTTCCAGCTAAAATTCATGAGGCATATTCATCATAGATTCAGGAGGTAGATTATCAAGGTTAAACTTGACTCCATAACCTAATGGACAACTCACGAAACTAGAGATGTTGGGATCTTATCTTCATTTCTTCCATTCTGGTAGAAAAAATGATGTCCATAGATGGAGCCAACTGGTGTCTCCAAAAATTTCACTTGGAAATGGTGGGATACCCCTTTAAAAAAAATATTCAACGTGATGGGTCTGTTTTGCATTTTTTCCTATAGTTGTCTTCATTGCTTTAGAATATTTCCAGGGAGTCATAAAATTCAAACTCGACAAATACCCACATGCTAAAACTCACTCTATCCCTTCACCAGGTTTTGTCTGAGAGAATTTTATTTATTTATTTATTAAATAAATAAAGTTCTGTTTAAAAATAAATTGTGTTGCAGTTGAACCCTACGAGGATTTTCACACCAGTATTGCTTCCGCCTCTCAATGGAGTGTTCACCAGGGAAGAGTTTTTACTGACCAGCTAATCGGAAGGTGACCAGAGCTCAAGATTCCTTCAAGAGATTGCAAGAGGTTGCTTGGTCCAAAAAGGTGCAATAATGGATTTTATGAAAATAAGAAAAATACCACCACCAATGTTTAGATCTCAAGAAAATATGCACTTTTAGAAAAATGACACCTAAAACAAATCCATGGAGTGAAAATTATGGAACTTGCAAGTTTTGATGCTACATCTTCCCAAACCCTTACCAACAATGGAAAATTTTATTCTCTCGCTTGTGTTTTCTTCAACTTGAAAAATATGAAAATGGAAATAAATGTTGTTGATGAGTTTTCATGCAACTTTAAAAGCAGAAGTCATGCAAGTTGCACTTTTTGGGAAGAACAATTTCATAATACAAGTCACATCTTTCAAAGTTACCCTTCCTCTTGAATTTCCATGCAAAACATGAAAGTCAAATCACTTAAGTGAAAGTGGGAATTTTGGTGCTACCTGGAAGGTGGGAATTTGGAGGCTTCCTGGAAGGTTATTTTTTCCCATTATGAAAGTCAAATCACTTAAGTGCAAATGGGAATTTTGGGGCTGCCTAGAAGGGTAAAAATTCCCACTTCCTTGCCCTCTTAATTTTCACATAAAAGAGGTTTTATTCACCCATGCAAGTCACATTTTTTGTAAAGTTGTCGGGAAGGTTAGAAATTCACCCAAATCACTTAAGTGGAAAGTGGGAATTTTGGAGCTGCCTGGAAGGTGGGAATTTTGGGGCTGCCTAGAAGGTGAAAAATTCCCATGATGAAAGTCAAGTCATTTAAGTGAAAAGTGGGAATTTTGGGGCTGCCTGGAAGGTGAAAAATTCCCACTTCCCCTTCCACATATTTTTCACACTATTCCTAGCCCAAAAATGGTGACCCACTTTGGCAAATCTGCATGCCTTAAAAGATATTTATTTTTATTATTTCTGGGAAATGTTGGTGCCAAAGGGAGAAGTTGTTAGCATTAAAGAATATTTTTAATTTCCGGGAAGAATCTAGTTTTGGTGCCTAGGGTTGGAAAATATTTTTTTAATTCTAGATATCTACATGTTGATGTGAGTGCACAAGTGAATAAAATAATATGTTTATCTTGTTTGGTATGCAAGCAAAGTCTAAAAATATAGGGTAACAACCTTTATAATAAGATTTTGGTCAAGAAATTGGGCATTCATACCATTGATCCTATGTTGGTCTAAATTATTTGTAGGAATACTTCAATGTTGTTCATACATGTGAAAAGAAGGAAAAGTCAATGTCTGATACATTGAACATATCTTTATAATCATAGGAAACAATTGTAGCTTCTACATAGAGAGATCTAGATTTCACAACTGCAAAATCTTCATGCAAAGGTGGAAAATGGAAGTCTCGGACAAAAGAAGATTCAGACAAAATGAAGGGTGATAACAAGTGTAATCCAGAAAAACCATGTTTAGTGTCCACACATGCTTAATTTAATGATACATACATTGGGCACATGTCTATTATCGTATTATGGACAAATCAAGGGTAAGAATGAAGTGTTATAGCTAGAATAATTTCTTTTCCTCTTTCTTCTTATTTCTCTTATTTTCTCTGAAAAAATGATTGAGTGATCAATTAAATTTTAAAAGTTAGGTAATTGGTTTAAAATTCATTACTTCAAGTTACTATAAAAATTCAATTACCTGGGAATATGTGGCACATATGCATGGCATTTATTTAGTCTTCGATGCATATCATATAAAGAGGAACTATAGGGAAAGGTTTTCAGTTGTTTCCTTTATACCTTCTGCATGTGTGAGTTCAATTAAAATCTTCCTATTTGTAATTTCCCTCTATGCACTATAAATAGAGGAAGAGCCTACATGTTTAATGATCAGAACTTGTTGATCACAATTTTTCTAGAGCATTCTTGAGTTTTCAAACTTTGTGTTGTAACCCTTGATGTTATTTCTATGAAAGCTGGGGAATTGAATAAAAGGCATATTTACAAAGAACTTTTTGTCTACGGTGCTTTGCTTCTTGCTTCTATTTTAATTTTTAGATAAAATTTGTGCTATCTATGTAGACACCTATAATTTAGATCGAGAAATTTAAATACTTAAATTGCGCTAATTATACCCTTTCTTGCAAATTGACGACATATCGTCATATCACATTATTAATGTTATTGTTAATTAATTACATTATGTTAGTTAATTAACTCTTCTATCCAACAACAACGCCAATTAACGAATTTTCATTAATCAACTCCACTTTCTATCTAGATTAATTATTTATTTATAATTAATTAATCTCCCTTTATCTATATTAATTAATTATTTCTAATTAATTAAGCTCTTGTTTCTATCTAGATTAATTAATTCTTTATAATTAATTAATACCCTTTTATTTAGATTAATTAATTATTCTTAATTAATTAATTATCTCTTCTATTTAATCAATAAATCATCATTTATTTGATTAAAATCCTCTTATAACATAAATCATACTAACTATTCCTCTAAAAAGCTTCTATAAGCTTGCACACATATTAATTAATCACTTTGGTTAATTAATAAACCCCCTCAATCCCCATGAGTCACTAGAGGACAAACTAAACTCTCCTAAAGTAAACTCAACCACTTATAAACCATGCTTATCCACAACTAACCCAACCTCTCTATTATCCCACATGTAAAGGGATGTAGAGATTCTTTTATCCATTGGGTTATATAAAGAGCCCTCCTACCTTTCTTCTTACACCTAAATGAGCATAGAGCCTATACTATAGCCATTTTATCATCTTAGATAATTCTTCTATTAGAGGATCTAGCTATCTTCATTTCTTGCATTCATCCATCCAAGTTTTGAAGTCATATGGAGATATGTCAAATGGTCTTGTAGTCATGGATTGACAAGACTCCATTCTTGAAAACCTTAGGATTCAAGCATACAATCAACCCTTTTGATTGTTAAGGATCTAAATAGGTTCATTTCATTAGCATTCAATTAGAGATAGAGGTTAATTTGTTTAGCATGTTAGTTTGAATCTTCATTTCATGTTCTAATGTAAATATGTTAATAGATTAGCTTTGCTTAAGCTCTAAGCATGATGGTGCATAGATTTTAGTTTAGCATTGTATTGAGGCTATTAGGTGTTAGTATTGATTTTATTTGCATAGCTAACTAATTCTTGCACACATTTGGCATGCCCGGTGGGACTTACTCCATTGTCCTTTGCACTTAATTTCAATTTTTTGTAGTTAAGTTTCATTTTTGGTTACTAACCATCTTTTGCACATGTCGATCTAACTTATTTTTCTTAAATTAATTTTTTGATTTTGCATGTGTTGAGTCCTCCTTGTAGGTATAAAGGAGGTGAAGTTCTATCAAAATTGGATCTTAATGGGAAAATTTCTATATTTATCCATGTTTTCATGTTTAGAGCTTCATTTTTCAACATTCTACGTGCTAGTTTTGTCAATTTCTTGAATTAAATTCTTGAACATGTAGGTTAGTGTTTGATAGTGTTGAGTCTTTTATTTACATATTAATGTGGTGGGTTTCTATCAAAATTTAATCTTGGTGAGAAAATTTCAAGATTTCTGCATGTTTTCATTTTAGAGATTATTTTTTCATCATTATACATGTTATTTTTGTCAATTTCTTGAAAATGCTAAGTTTTTATCATGAATGTTAATGTTTGATAGCATTTATCCTTCTATTCATATATTAATGTGATGGTTTTTTCAAATTGAATCTTTGTTAGAAAATTTTTACCATTTTACATATTAAGGGACGTTTTTTTACATTTTTGAGTGCATGTTAAGTGCATACCCGTGAGCATAAGAGCATATGCGTAACCCATCTTATAGAGGCCATAAATTTTGCTCCCGAACTCAAAATGACTCCATTTGTTTTTGCATTGGAAAGGTATTGAAGTGAACTATGCAATGAAAATATAAATTTGGGATTTTTACTTACGAAAATTGTAGGTTTTCCTTTATTGTAAAACTATTTATTTTCTAGTATGTCTAATATTTTCATGAATGTTGTATTTCCATGCTTTACTTGATTTAGAAAAAAATTGTGTGTGTTCTTCTCTTGTACCTTTTGGTGATATTGAGAATCAAAAACAACTTTGATCTCTATTATTTTATCATTTGGATTAACTTGGAAATTTGATTACTCCTTTTACTTAAGGGAATGAACCTTTTACAAATAATTGTTTTAATGGTCCTTTGATTTGAAGTTTTTCATTTCTATCTAGTTGGAATAAAGTTTTTGTATGTTCTTATCTTACACCTTAGGGTGATATTGAGAATCAAAAGCAATTGTAGTCTTCATTTTCTAACATTTGGTTAATTACAAACTTCATCTTTCATTTTTGGCTCAAAGGAATGAACATTTATCAAGATTTTTATGGTTCATTAATTAAAAACTTTCATTTACTTTTTAGTTGAATTATTTGTTGTGTATGATCTTCTCTTACATCCTTGGATGATCTTGAGAATAAAAATAAACTCTTAATCCTATTTTAAATAATGTGATATGCTTGGAGAACTACTAACGCTTGAGTGCAGAACCTAAAAATGATTGTCAAAGAAAGGGGTTCAAAATAAACTTTTATAACTACAAGTGTGTTGTAGGTTTCCAAATGGTGAAAAAATAAACCACATTAAGTCTAAAAGATAAAAAAACACACCACATTCAAAACACCTTATTTATAGGTTCGGATAAGGGTACGCCCCATCCACTTAAAACTAGGACATAACCCCTTTGGCATAAGCCTTAAACTATAACAATGGGGGTGGTCCTAGGAACCCCAAAGTAGTCCATGCAAAATGGAACCTTGTGGATGAAATGGGAAGTGCTACACACACCTACTTGACTAGTATACACATGAGATTTAGCGTCAAAGTTATCTCGTATCGTGACCCCAGTGAGAGTACATGATGGACGCATTTATTGCCCACTATGCTTGAAGGGGGTAAAGTAAATACGGATAATCCTTGGGAAACCTTGGGAAACCAATTTGAGTTAAGATTCATTATTCATCATGAAACGTGTGAAGTGTTACTTTTTCTTAGTTTTTCACTCACCCTAAGGTGAGGTAAAACTCTACCAAAGTGAGGCCAACATTTTTCACCCCCAATTGATCTACTTCCTTCACTTTATTTTGACACTTTGTTGATTAGAAGAAGAGTGACTACCCTTGTGTTGCTAATTGATTGTATTCACCACTTTTGTGTCTGTTTACACTCATCTATGTTTACAGTTGAGTTTTTAAATGTCTAAAGTGTGTGGAGACATTTTCATATCATTGGAAACCTTTTTGATCTTGATACCCAAGTTAAGATTGTCATCGTAGTTAGGCTTGATTCATCACCTTGAATCTCCTTTGAACTTTTATCTTATTTATATCGTGTTGCTACAATTTTGGTATTTACGTCTTGTTTCATTAATTAAGGAAGATACGGTTATTTGGTAAGATGTCTAAATTTTCCTTATATGACACGAAGTACACTATTTGGGACATGTAATAAGTAATAATGGAATTGTTGTAGATCCTTCAAAAATTGTAGCTATAACTGAGTGGCCTGCACCAAAGAATGTACATGAAGTTAGAAGCTTCATGGGACTTGTTAGCTACTATAGAAAATTTGTAAAATATTTCTCTAAGGTGGCTACACCAATAAATTCCTTACAGAAGAAGGATAAAAAGTTTGTTTGGAATGAGAAATGTGAAATTACATTCAAAACTTTGAAGGAACAGTTAAATTCAGCACCTATTCTAGTAGTACCAGATCCTAATGGAGATTTTATGGTGGTAATTGATGCATCTGGTGAAGTTCTATGAGGTATTTTGTTACAAAATGATCATGTCATAGCTTACGAAAGTAGAAAACTAAATTTACGTGGGTTGAAGTATGCTCCACATGATTTACTGACTTACTGCCATTGTTCATGCACTACAATTTTGGAGGCATTATCTGCTTGGTAATCCTTTTAAATTGAAAACTGATCATCTTGGACTGAAGTATACCTTCACTCAGCCAAATCTTAATGCAAGAAAATGAAGGTGGTTAAAGTTTTTGTCTCAATATGATTTTGACATCAGTTATATCAAGGGTAAATAAAATAGAGTGGCTGACGCTCTAAGTCGTAGGAAGCACATTTCTACTCTTATAACATTGAGAACTCAATTTAAGGATGAAGTAAAAAGTGTTATGGAATCTAATTCTTACTTTCAGTAAGTAAAGACAGTGCTTGCTACAAATCTGAATGATTTGAGGTATAAAGGTTTTCACTTTGATAATGAAGGAATCTTACAATTTGAAAATAGAGTATATGTACCTTTGCTAAATGATTTGAGAAAGAAATTGTTAGCATAATTTCACAATTCACCTTTTTCTGGACACCCTGGTATTATAAAGATGCTTGCTGATATAAAACAACAATATTTCTAGAAGGGAATGAAAAAGGATGTTATATATTTTGTGACACATTGCCTTGAATGTCAACATGTTAAAGCGGAACATATGCACCCACCGGTTTATTGTATCCTCATAGTATACCATAGTACAAATGGCAAGTGATAAGCATGGAATTTGTTCAAGGGTTGCCTATGTCAAGAAACAAACATGATGTTATTTTAGTAGTTGTGGATAAACTAACAAAGGTAGCACATTTTACCGTGGGTAATCTGAAGGATGATTCTCCTATGTTAGCTAAAAGATTTGTACATGAAATTTTCAAATTACATGGAGTACCTGAATTAATCATATCGATAGAGATCCTAGAATGACATCAAGGTTTTGGCAAACACTTAATGCAGCTCTAGGAACTAAGCTAAACTTCAGTTCTGCGTATCATCTAGAAATAGATGGACAGACTGAAAGAGTTAATCAAGTTTTGGAGGATATGTTACGAATGTATTGTATGGACCAACAATATAAGTGGGAAGAGTACCTTCCACTAGTTGAGTTTGCATATAATAACACATATCATGCCTCTCTTAAGATGACACCTTTTGAAGCATTATACGAAGAAAATGTAGAACCCCGGTTAGTTGGGACAACATTGACGATAGAGAGTTAATTGGACTTGAAATTTTTACTGAAATGGAACTGTTAGTGCAAATCAGCAGCACCCCTTGGATATTGATCAGATTTTTAGTTTGATCATTCTAAGCATCCAGTGTGATTGCACAACATTGAAACCTCTCTCCAAGTGTGGGACTTGTAAAATGAGAGAGGAATCTCCAGTTAGAGGCTGGTTCCTCAAACTCCTAAACTACCTGCCACAATCTACTCTAATGTAGGGGAAACTAACTATGCTAATCTAAATTTCCAAGGGACCAGGGAGAGAGAATGCATAAAATGAAAGCCTACACTAAAGCGGTGATACACCAGAAAAGGAGTGGTGAACACTTCTAGTTCTGCAGATAGACACAGATCATGGAATGCAACATAAACATCATGCACAAACTGATAAGATGTAATTTAAAGTTTGAAATGAAGCAAACAACACAACCAGAGGACTGAAAACTGATCACAGAGCCTGTATTGTCATTTCCACTGTCAAAATCCTTGCATTACAACATCAAAAAGGTAGAAAACCTATTACAATTTTAGAAGAGGTCTGATACTTGCAAAAATCACTTGTTGAAGGTGAAAGAAGAAGCTTGCTATCCAAAGAAATGTTCCCCCAAAAATGAGCCAAATCTGGCTTTTACAATGCATGGGTCAAGCCCAGGAGAGAGAAAACATGTAAAAAACATGGGAGCCATTCCTCATTGAATGAAGATGCATTAAAACAGCATGGGCATCCTTACAAACCCATGCTCTAACATTTTGGCCATGTTGAAGAAGAATGCGACCCATGTTGCATTAAAACCCAGTTGTTGGAATGTCATTTCGCCATTACCACATGCCGAGATGTTTCTTGATTTTCTCTATCTAAACTGAACCAAAATGCAAAATTGACCCTAGAATCATGTAGAAATTTTTTCCAGATTTCCATTGATATAAAGAACGTGGAAATCCGAGATTTGGATCGAAAGTTATGGCCATTTGAAGATTTAGGGCAAAAACAGCCCAAAATGGATCAGCGGGAAAAAGTTTGAATTTTACCTCTTTGGTCTTTGGAAAAATTTCAAATTTTCCCCACACTCCACCACTTAGAAGACACGTGGCAGTCTTTGATTAGACATAGGCCCTCTACGAGCATTTCCTCTTTTGCACAAACACTTTGGAAAAATTTCTAATTTTCCCCCGCACTCCGCCCTCCTGAGCCCTTGTGACACGTGGCATGACCTGATTCGTTGGCCGGGGTAACGGGCCAAAACACTCCTTTTCAATTTTTGGTGAAACACTTAGCCAAATTTCCAAATTTTCCTCTTCTGACATGTGGCATGTTCTCGATTCGTCCGCGGGCCTCCTTGTCTCTTTTGTGGCCTTTTCACCTTTATGCATCCCATGCGTCCCTCGCGTACTTTTGTCCCAACTATCCCGTGTGACGAAAATCTCTGCTTGATGAGATTCGGGCTTCCTTGTTCCTATTTGTGGCTTTTTTACCTTTTCACGTCCCACGCGTCCCTCACGTACTTTTGTCTCGGCCTATCCCGCAGATCGCCTGACAAATATCTCTGAACCGCCTGAAATGGACTGTCTTTCGGCAAACCGCCGATTCGCATCCCTCGCGTACTTTTGTCTCGGCTGTCCCAAACCGTGCAATACAAAAGAATTAGATGATTTTTCTCTACTTTTGGCCGATTCGGCTTTTCGCGTCCCTCACATCCCAACGCCCCAACTATCCCGCAGACCGCCTGGGACAAAAATGTCTGACTTAGCTGATTTTCTTTGTTTTTCAGCCTGAGCTTGGTACGACCCAAACCCTTCACCGAAATGCTTTAAAACAGTTTTGCAACCTTATTTTTGCATTTTTCCATTTTTTTCTAACTTTTGGGATTTCTTCTTAGATGGGAGAGTTAGAAAAGGCCGAGGGGACCCTAAAAACATGATTTTGGGCCTTAAATCAATCTACTTGCTCGGGTCAATAATCGATGCATGTTATCAAAATTACCTTGAGGGTGAATTTTGGATAACAATTTTGGTGACTCAATGGTGTCATCTGCTTGCTAGATGAAGAAGATCGGTGGCCTTTTAGCAATCCATTGGGCATGGAGTCATGAATTTTCTCGTCTGTAACCCTAGCCGACTTAGAATGTTGCAAGGAGGAAGATGGAATATCACCTGATGGAAGCAAGGGCTGCAAAACATCTCCAGGGACAGCAAGCTTGTGCCAAAGCACTTAGGGAAAGTAAAACAACCTACAGAAAAACAATGTGCACAAGCACTTGGAGGAATGGAAATTCTAAATTAATATTTACAAGGGTGAGAAGCTATCTTTCTAGTAGCAGCGTTTGAGATAGATCCCATTGACCGGAATCTGTAACTCTTCACCATCCAACTTAGCCAGTCGGAAGGCATTTCTACCTTTACATTCAATGATCATATATGGGCCACTCCAAATGGCATCGAACTTGGAATGCCTTCCCGGCTTTGCACGATCTGCATCCCATTTCAACACTAGATCTCCAATTTGGAAGGTTCTAGCCTTGGCCTTCCTGTCAAAGGTCTTCTTGATCAAAGCTTGATCCTTCTCCATTGCTTGGGATGTCGATCTCTGATCTCTTGGAGCTCCATAAATTCTGCATATCTCACCTCCATGGGCCCAAACTCTAGCAACTCTAATCGCTTCATGAGTTCCAATGTTGGTAACTCAAGTGACATGGGAAATATTGCCTCTCTTCCATAAACAAGCCCGAATGGAGAGTTACCCGTGGATCTCTTGGGAGTTATCCTATCGGCCCATAAGGCTGATTTCAGTTTGGTATGCCAAGACCTCCGATCCTCATCAAGATTCCTCCTAATGATCCTCAACAAGTTCTTGTTTGTAGATTCACTGCCATTACCCTAAGGGTAGTAGTTTGATGAAGTACTTAGGTAGATACCGTTCTTGACAGCCCACTCAGTCACCTTGGATCCAATGAATGCTAATGCATTATCTGAGATTATTATAGTAGGTATGTCAAATCTAGTTACTATCCCCTCATAGAAGTCTAGGATGCTAGACTCATTTACTTCCTTGAGTGCTACTGCTTCAGTCCATTTGGTGAAGTAGTCTGTGGCTATCAAAATCCACTTATGCCCTTGGCTTGAATTTGGATTAATGACTCCAATGAAGTCTAAACCCCATTGTATGAATGGCTGGTCAACTGCATTTAGATGCAATGGGAGGGCAGAAAGCCTCTCTTTACCTGTGAAGAATGCACAATTCTTGCACCTTTTGATCCACGCAAAGAAATCACTAAAAATCTTGGGCCAATAATAACCAGCCTTCATGATTTTTAGGGTTGTCACTCTTGGTGTAAAATGACCACCACTGGTCCACCATGGAACTCTTCCAACACCCTATGAATCTTATTTGTGTTAATCCATCTCAAGGTAGTACTCCATTCACATCTTTTTGAACAAAACACCATCTACTATGGCATATAGGACATCCTGCAATCTGAAGTGTCTTCTTTGGGTTTTGTTCATCTCTGGAGGGCATAGGCCCATGCTTAGGAATTACATTATACCTTGGGTCTAGCAAGGAGTGGGGACAACATTATCCTCTTCTTGAGTGCTACCTTGCACATGGCTATCTTGAATCACAAAACAGCCTCTTCTTCATTGCATACTCCTTTTTCTTGCCCAGATCAGCTTCTCACACAATCATTTTCCTCTTACTCGCTTGGTAACCTTGATCTCATGTCATACTCCATGACACGAGTGATTCAACCTGCCATTTTCTCATTCAAATCCTTGTTGAGGAGGAATTCCTTTACTCCCGCATGAGAGACCAACAACTAAACTTTGTTGTTTGAGACTAGATGCTTGAATTTCTTCAAGCTTCGATTCTGCAAGTACATGCTTCTCAATAAAAGAATATCTCACCTCATAGTCCTCCAGGCTTTGGTGAAGAAAGCAATTGGCTGCTCATCATTTTCCTTGTTCTACTTTGCCAAAATGGCGTAAATAGTATCATTACCTCCAAATGCATAGAGGATGAAATCCTTGGAGAAATTCTGTTGATGAGAGTCGGTGCTTGGGAGATGGCTTCTTTGATTGCTTCAAAACCCTCCTTGCCTTCTTTGTCCACTTGAAAGCCATGCTTTTCTTCAACATTTTGGTGATAGGTTTGATAAGGGCTACAAAATCTATTACAAAACCTTTAAACAAAGTTTATTCTCCCAAGAAACTCGGAGGGCCTTCTTGTGGCTTGGCAATGGTAGTGCTCTTATGGCTTCAACCCTCTCTGGATCAATTGTTAATCCTTCTTTGGAGACAATATGGCCAAAAGCTTTCCTTCATGTGCTAGGAAGATACACTTCTTAGGATTCAAAGACACTCCAAATATCTTGCACCTTTGGAAGACTTGTCTCAAATGAGAGAGGTGGTCTGCTACATTTTTGAAAAATAGTGATATCATCAAGGTATATCAGCACCACGTTGTTGATCAAACCTTTGAATGCCATGTCCATTTCTCTTTGGAAGGTAGCTCCAACGTTAGACAACCCAAATGGAATTTTCCTGTATGCATAAGTTCCCCATTTAGTTGTGAAGGCTGTCTTGAAATGATCTTCTTCCTTCACCATAATCTGATTGTAGCCCCGAGTAGCCATCAAGTAGTGAAAACCTCTCGAGCCAGCCACCACTTGCAAAATTTTCTCCATAGAAGGGAGTGGGTAATGGTCCTTGAGAGATGTTCTATTTAAGTCTCTCGAAGTCAACACACAATCTGATCTCTCCACTCTTCTTTCTGACTGGAACTAAGTTAGCAACCCAACTAGAATGCTTGATTGGGAATATGATTCTCGACTCAATCAACTTGTTCAATTCCTTCCTCATGAGAGGTTCCATGTGTGGATTGGTGGCCTTTGTTTCGCCTCGATGGGCTTAGTATTTGGATCCAAATTAATGGTGTGTTGAGCCAACTTGGGATTGAAACCTTTCAAGTCTTCATAGTTCCAAGCAAACACATCAAGGAACTCTTGACACAACTTGTATGAACTCATACTTTTCTTGTTCAATTGTCATCTTTCCAATTTGCAATGGTTTGTTTTCTTCCACCAAGATGGATACTGAATCTTCTCTCTTGACTTTGAATGTTTTTTTCTTTTCCTCAACCGATCATTGGGATTGAAAATGGAATCCAAAGTGATAAGTCCCTTGGGCAGCTTGTTAGTTCTTAGCTGTACCACTTGGTCACCATACTGCTATTCCAATTTTTCCTGATTTTTAGCTGAGAACTCAACTTCTTCTTGCAAGAAATGGATGATTTGTTGGTCATTCTCAAACACTTGCCAACTTACATTGTTATTCAGCACTGAAGGCCTCACAATCACATGGATGTTTGGCTGTACCTTATCCTTTTGAATGCTTTCCAAAATATCAAAGGCTGCCCCAACTGTTGCAAGCCTGTCAGCAGCTTGGTTCTCTTTCCTAGGAACTGATTTGATGCCAAAGCCCTCAAAATCTTCAATGAGGTCCCACACCCTATTCTTGTAGCACTTGAGTAGATCATTCTTGGTAGCATGCTACCCTTTGACCTGATTTACAATCAATTCACTGTCACCAAAGACTTGCAAGTTCTTTATTCCTCTCTTTATTGCCCAATGCATCCCTTGCACCAAGGCTTCATATTCAACAGTGTTATTGGAGCATGCAAACTGAAATCTAAAAGCTGAATAGTACTTTACTCCTTGAGGTGAAACCAGCATGGCTCCCCCTCCAACACCTTTTCTACTCCTTGATCCATCAAAAAATAGCTGCCATACCTCATTTTCATCCTTGTGGTCTAGCTTGGTGATGCTAGGAATGGGCTGATCTTCTTCATGTATGCAATAGACTCCTAGCTCAGATTCTTCTACTTCTTGATAAGGATCAAAAGCATGCACCTTGTTTGCCCATTCATCAAGAGTTAGATCCGGAATGCTTCCAACCTTGGTGTCAACTTCATCAGTGCTTGGGTGATCTTCTTGATCAAATGTCGAACAGTTGGCATTGATCTGACTTGGAGTGTAGGGCTCAATGTGGAAGTTTGCAATAGGTTCAGACCTGATTGTAGCTTTGGTTCCATACCTCATTTTGAACAGCATGTGTGACCAATCAATAGACAAATATCCTCCAATCTTGGCTGTGAAATCTCTTGACAAACATAGGGCAAAGAGTGGTGGAAGGTCTATAACTGATACATCTTGTAAAACAACAACATTTGGACATGCATGCAAGGTAAGACTCAAGTTTCTAATCACCCCAACAAGTTTGTTACTCTCGTTGTCCCATCCAACCGCACTACCCCTTTGAATATGGTTTCATATTGAATTCCTAGCCGATCAGCTATTTGCTTGGGCATCACTAAGCTACTTGCCCCGGAATCAATCATGCAATTGTGCACCAATTGGTTTCCAATGATTAATGAGACATAAAAAGGAGGGGGCTTCAAAATTTTACCTTGCTATCCTCCATGATTCCCTTTAGGTTGGGCAGCATTTGTGAGCACCTTCTCTTACATTTGGACTTGCTGATTTGAAGTTGGCCAGTCTTTCATGGCAGCTTGTAGCAAATCTCTTTGGCCTGGGATAGATAGGGATTCCCACATTGATATATTTACATTTGTCTTCTTCATCTGATCAATGATACTAAATGGTGATGAAGGATCTCTTTGTTGTCCCTTGGTTTGCATATTCATCCCTTGCATGTGGGCAGCAACAACTGGTATTTGAGTTGGTTTAGGAGCTGGTTTGGGTGCTCCTTGCATGTTTGGGACTACATTTTGTTTGCCAAAAGCTTGTGGAGTGGTAGAAGGTTGTGGATTACTTGGAGCCAATGGCTGTCCTTCACCCAAATTTCTCCTTTTTGACCTTGTGTTGGTTGCAACACTTTGAGAGGGTATTTGATTCATACCACAGAAATCTTCAGCCTGCCAATTGACAAGAGTAGTTTCATTCGAGAGATGTTCCTTGCTGAGGTGCTTCTTGTTGCTGATCCTCTTCGTGGCTGGATTCTTGCGACCCACCAATGGTTTGCACCATAAGAGCCTGATTTAATGCACCGTTAAAGCACATTGATTGGTTATGTGGCTGACCGCATGGGAAACACCAATCATATTCTTGGGCCATGTTATTTTGCACCGGTACCAAAGCTCTGGATGTGGATGCAACATTGGGGTTATCGGGCTGAAATGGTCTGTTGGCAGGAGGCCTTGCTTGATTTTGATTTGTAGCTAGATTGGGTGGTCTTTGAGGCTGATATGGCTACCTGTTAGGCCGAGCTTGAGGCTGATAAGAAGGTCTAAAACTTTGGGCTTGCTGCCTTTTGAGTGTAACCAGCTCATTACCTAGATTTTGTAATTGCTTCATGACTTCTTGAAGCTCATTTGGGGCACTTGGAGATGAAGTAGAAGCTTCATTTGAACTCTGATTTCTAGGGGTGGGAGAAGGAGCTAAGACAGGCACTTGACTAGTACTTGGGCTCTCTAAACTTGGATATAATGGCATTGGAGGCCTAGGAGCTAGCTTTCCAGCTTGAATTAAACAATTTTCAGCTCTAATGGCAATGCTATAAGCAACAGGGATAGTTGTGCCTCCCATGGATTGAATCAACATAGAAATATCAGAATTTAAGGCTTTAAGGTAATATAGAAAAGCACCTTCTGCTGCTGGCCTTACTGCCACTGGAATCCTCTCCCAAGTCCTTTGAAATCTGAAGTTGAAGTCGGTCAGCTGCTCATTGGGAGCTCTCTTGATGGTTGTCAGCTGTTCCAAAAGGGACAAGTTATCTCCCTTCTCTCCAAACTACTCATGGAGGGCTATACATAGTTGGTTCCAATTTTGGATAGAACCTGAGGCAAGGCTCCTGAACCATTGTAAAGCTTTCCCCTTGAATGAGGATGCCAGCAATTTGACAGCAACTTGCATCTCATTGATTTCATGAATTGCACAAAGGTTGGCAATGTCTTTAACGTGATCACCAGGAGTAGTCTGGTTCTCTCCAGTGAAGTATGGAATGTTCTTCAATGCTGTGCCTAGGATTGGATGTTGTGCATTGAGAGCAAGTGGGCTGCTGCCAGTGAAATTGACATACGGATTCGGTGGTTGCGCCATTCTGATTGGCCTGAGAACCCTTGTTGATTGGATGAAAGGCCTACCAGGTGGAGGTGTTGACAAGGTTCTATTAGGTGGAGATGGAGATCTTTGAGCTCTTCTTCCCCTTCTTTCTCTTCCTGGAGATAGGTGTAGATGAACAAACAATCCTTCCTCCCTAGTTCTTGACCTGGTCTGTATTCTTCTCATAAATTTTCCAGGATTGGACTGCTGAAACTAGCGGATTATGCTTCTTTTGGAGTCGCCAGATGTGTAATTTTAAGCTCCTTCAAAGCTGGAACTTACAACAAGTGCACATCAATCTTGTTGCAATAAAAGTGAAGACCTCTAAGGTCCCACCAGGCGTGCCAAAACTGTTAGTGCAAATCAGCAGCACCCCCTGGATGTTGATCAGATTTCTAGTTTGATCATTCTAAGCATCCAGTGTGATTGCACAACATTGAAACCTCTCTCCAAGTGTGGGACTTGTAAAATGAGAGAGGAATCTCCAGATTAGAGGCTGGTTCCTCAAACTCCTAAACTACCTACCACAATCTACTCTAATGCAGGGGAAACTAACTATGCTAATCTAAATTTCCAAGGGACCAGGGAGAGAGAATGCATAAAATGAAAGCCTACACTAAAGCGGTGATACACCAGAAAAGGAGTGGTGAACACTTCTAGTTCTGTAGATAGACACAGATCATGGAATGTAACATAAACATCATGCAAAAACTGATAAGATGTAATTTAAAGTTTGAAATGAAGCAAACAACACAACCAGAGGACTGAAAACTGATCACAGAGCCTGTATTGTCATTTCCACTGTCAAAATCCTTGCATTACAACATCAAAAAGGTAGAAAACCTGTTATAATTTTAGAAGAGGTCTGATACTTGTAAAAATCACTTGTTGAAGGTGAAAGAAGAAGCTTTCTATCCAAAGAAATGTTCCCCCAAAAATGAGCCAAATCTAGCTTTTACAATGCATGGGTCGAGCCCAGGAGAGAGAAAATGTGAAAAAATGTGGGAGCCATTCCTCATTGAATGAAAAGGCATTAAAACAGCATGGGCATCCTTATAAACCCATGCTCTAACATTTTGGCCATGCTGAAGAAGAATGCGACCCATGTTGCATTAAAACTAGTTGTTGGAATGTCATTTCTGGCCATTACCACGTGCCAGAGATGTTTCTTGATTTTCTCTCCAAACTAAACCAAAATTCAAAATTGACCTTAGAATCATGTAGATAATTTCTCCAGCTTTCCATTGATATAAAGAACATGGAAATCTGAGCTCTGGATCGAAAGTTATGGCCATTCGAAGATTTAGGGCAAAAATAGGCCCAAAACGGATCGGCGGGAAAAAGTTTGAATTTTACCTCTTTGGTCTTTGGAAAATTTTCAAATTTTCCCGCGCTTCGCCACTTGGAAGACATGTGGCGGTGCTGATTAGATGTGGGCCCTCTGCGAGCATTTCCTCTTTTGTGCAAACACTTTGGAAAAATTTCTAATTTTCCCCGCACTCCGCCCTCCTGAGCCCTTGTGACACGTGACATGACTTGATTCGTTGGCCGGGGCAGTGGACCAAAACACTCTTTTTGGATTTTTGGTGAAACACTTAGCCAAATTTCCAAATTTTCCTCTTTGACACGTGGCACGTTCTGATTCGTTAAGTAGGCCTCCTTGTCTCTTTTGCGAGGCTTTTCATCTTTTCACGTCCCATGCGTCCCTCGCGTACTTTTGTCCCAATTGTCCCATGAGATGAAAATATCTCGCTTGACTAATTCAGATTCCTTGTTCCTATTTGCGGTTTTTTTGCCTTTTTCATCTCATGCATCCTCGCGCGTTTTTTGTCCCAACTGTCCCGCTGGCTGCTCGGACAAATATCTCCGAAACACTGAAATGGACTGTTTTGACAAACCGACCAATTCACGTCCCTTGCGTACTTTTGTCCCTCTTGTCCCCAAACTGCGTGAAACAAAAGACTTAGATTATTTTTCTTTGCTTTCAGCCGATTTGGCTTTTCGCGTCCCTCGTGTCCCGACATCCCAACTGTCCCACAAACCACCTCGGACAAAAATTTCCGACTTAGCCGATTTTCTTTGTTTTTTCGGCCCCGAGCTTGGTACGACGAACCTCAGTACAACCCAAACCCTTCAGACCCGAAATGCTTTAAAATAGTCTTGCAACCTTATTTTTTCATTTTTTCCATTTTTTTCTAACTCGGGATTTCTTCTTGGATGGGAGAGTTAGAAAAAGGCCGAGGGGACCCCGAAAAACATGATTTTGGGCCTTGAATCAATCTACTTGCTCGGGACTGAATAATTTGATGCATGTTATCAAAATTACCTTAGGGTGAATTTTGGATAACAGAACAACAAGTTAAAATTATTCGTGAATGCTTGAAAGAAGCAACATATAGGCAAAATATTTATGGTAATTTAAAGTGGGTAGACAAGAAATTTGAACTGGTGAGAAATTATTTCTTCGGTTAAACTGAAAAATAGCTCTATAAATTTTGGTAAGGTTACCAAGTTATCACCACGTTATGTAGGACCTTTTGAGATAGTTGAAGTAATCAACCCTATAGCTTACCGTTTAGCATTACCTCCTGCTTTTTCACAAATGCATGATGTCTTCCACATTTCTTTGCTTAAGAAATACGTTTTAGATTTATCACATGTGTTAAATTGGAATTCCTTGCATGTCCAAGACCCAGGAATAATCATGGTTAAACCCATACGAGTGCTAGAAACTCACCAGTTGCATTTAAGAAATCATGAAATAAGTCAATGCAAGGTCCAATGGGACCAGTTTAATGAATAAAGTGCAACATGGGAAAACTTGGATGATATGAAAACTACTTTTCCATATTTATTTGATCAGAATTGACTTTGAGGATTGATAAAAAAATTGATTTTATCTTTATATGTCAATAAGTCACAAATGACCATGGAAAGACAACTATTAATTTATGAATAATAAGCTTTATAAATGCTTATTTCTGGAACTTAAAATTTGGATATTGTTGTAAACTTATGTAACGAAAGTGAATAAATTGATTATTCAAAATGCAATGATTAAAATGAGATAATCATCGGGACATTGATTCTTTTTAGGAGGGAAGTATGTAACACCTTGTCAAAATGTTATATTCCTCTTTTGCATTGCAAGCATTGACATGTGATTTTTAGGACAAATGTATGTTTTGTGGTTGTTGAAAAATCATGCTTGTCCAGGGATAAATCATTTTTGCTCTTTTATTGTAGGGCTGATATGTTGTTGCTTGCAATAATCTATTTCACTTCTTTTGAGTAAGTTGTAATCTGGTCAGAATGGTTATAAACTTATCCTTTGCAATTAGACTCATCCTTGGATCAATTCCATTGATCCAAGGTATGTTTTAAACCTTCTTATCTAAACTAAATGAAAAACTGACATTCATTGATTAAGAGACTTAACAGACTGAACTTGTGTTTGTTACAAATTCTTTATCATCTTGAAAGACCGTGCCTACATTATATTTTGTGTTGTGCTCAGCTCTTCTTGATTGACCCTTGCAGGGCACTTAATGATGTTAAGGGAAATAGAAACCTGCTTCAGGATTCTGAATAAGGTGAGAATATAAACTTGACCTATATCTATTAAGGTCTATCCTAATGGATTCAAGACTCGGGTGATTTACCTAACTCTTTCTACGCCACTCTACATGAGATGACATCCTAACCTAAGTTGTTAACACTAAGTTAATATGAATGGGAAATAACCTAAGGGATGCCAAGTTATTTCTAACCTACTGTATTTGGTTAAACTAAGACCTAACCTAAGGTGAAAATCTATTGTTTGAAGGTTATATCCTAAGGTTATATATTTTAAATTAACCTAAGATCTAACCTAAGCAAATTCTATCTATCCTAAACTAATGGGATATGAAAGGGAACCTATGGGTCATTGGCAAGTGGGAGCTAAGCAGGCGGTTCCTAGGCTATTAATGAGATGTGATTTTTGTATTTAAAAAGGAAGAGTACTACCAGACATGGTAATTACATGGAAATTTGGAGGAACCTACGTGGAAGCATCACTAAGTTTGGAAATGTAAGTGGAAGTTAAAATTAGTCTTGCCAACTTTGGATGGTGGTAACAAGGAGAGATAGGCAGGAATATGAAAATTAATGGCATTAATTCACCTTGGTTTTGGCAAGAAAGTTGTCTTGGAAGGCATGTTGGCTGATTTGTTGGGGATTTTTTTGCTTTGTATGCTTCACGATTTTTACTCTGCATACTTTGCATGGAGCTATCTGGTTTTTTGAACCATCAGTTTGATCTACACTTAGTGGCTATTTTTTAATTCTCTAATCTATTTTCAGTTCGAGGAATGTATAAGAGGAATTGTGGAAAAATATTATTGTTGTTTGATCTTGCTTGGAGAAGAAGGGGTGTTGGCAACTCGGTTGGAAGTCTTCTTCGAATCGGTAGAGGCACTATCAGGCATGATAGACTCTACCCATTAATATTTCTTTCTTTCTTCTAAATGATTCATTAAAACAACTCTACTCACTAGATATTTTTTTTTTCTTGATGTATCTAGTTATTTACTTGTTTTCTTGAAATTTATGTGGGTGTTGGAATAATAATCCTTGGCTATTAGATGGTAGTTCTTGTGAACTTTATCTATACTAGTTCTTGGTGGTATTTAAACAAAAATGATTTTAATAACTCTGTTACTTATATTCAAATTCAAGTGTTGTCTAGATGGGAACACGTTGCCATATGTTTTTTTTTTTAACTATCATTAAGAACATTAGTTCATTGAGTTTGAAGTAGAGTTCCTTGGTCATTCTAAACTGGCATTGTTGTTTGGTTGGTTCTATATCTCTGTTTAAGTTTTGTGTTTCGGGAGTAGTAATAGAGCTCCATGGATGTTCTAAGCTTGTGTGAAGCTTCATGCTTTGTTATGAGATTTTGTTTGGGCCTTGTGATCGTTTGGACTGAATGGAACTAAGTATAGATCTAAACTCTTGGTTGAGCCTTCATATTTTGACACTGTACTTATATTTAGTTCTCATGCTGAACTGGTATTCGAGTCATGAGTTTTTCTCTGTACTTTTACTCGGAGCTAAGGTTTTATTCTTAATTATGGAACTGTGAATACTAGACTCACATTGGAATGTTGTGTTGACTGAGCCGGTGTTAGAGTCTGGAAAAGTCTGAACTTATGTTTGAAGTTCATATTCGACATTGTACAGGTATTCTAATTTTGTGTGTTCGGATCTATGTGGGAGTTGATGTGTTTACTTGTTTCATGAGCTGGGTTTTGGTTGGTTTTGGTTTTGTAAGCTTTAATCTCATTAATACAGTTTGTCTAAAGGGACCTTTGGAGTTTTGTATTGGTCGATGTAGACCGTTATTTTTGAAACCTCCTTTGTCTTGTTTCTTCTACGAGAATTGTTGTATTAATTGTCTTTCAGGTCACATGGTGTTCTTAAATATGACAAGGTGTGTGAGTTCTAAGTAAAACCTCTCCCTCTCTACCCTAAGTGAATCTCGTGTCATGTAGGGAGCTTGGATGTTTAATTCTCATGAATTAATGGACTGGAAATGTAATTTGTTTTGGGATAGTCATATCGATTGAGAGTTGTATGGAAATTATTATTTAATCCCTTTTTGTCTTTAATGTTGAGAAAATTTGTACCTGTCATAATCTTATAATGGAACTCAAGGGGCTTGTGGTGATTCTAATCAGTCGAGTGGAGAAATTTGGGGACAATACTTGTCTTGAACAGTTTGTGTAGTTCCCTACTCTCTTCAGATATTTCATCTGATTCATGGGTTTTAATTGAATGATGAATTTAAACCTATTTTCTATGTGTTTCATTTGAAGGGAATATGGTATCCCTGTCTTGAATGCATGGGAAATTCAGTCCCTGGGACCATGAGTTTTATCGACCCTTGTCTAATCTTGCATTGTTTTGTATTCCTTGTTGATTTCCTTGAATGGATCTCCAGGTTTTAGACAGGGAAGTGAATCAGACCTCTTGAGTATTGTATGTTGTTTAGAAATGATACTTGTGAATTTCGTTTGAGATTGAAATTGGATTTGAGCTTGGTGAATGAAAATAGGTAAGTAGTTGTAAGTTTTGTAAAGAATGTTGGTAATGTGCATCCTTTGAATTGTGCATTCTGTTTGAGTTCTCTTTTGGGAACTAGCTAGAGAATTTCTAAGTTTGTATTTATTAAAGGATTTCATTTCATAGTATAAATGGAATGAAATATGGATTGGGTCCATTTTGGTTTGAGATCCTTTTATGTTGACTATTTAAGTTCATTGATTGAAATTCTTGTTATTTGATTCTCTTCTAAGATGGAAATTTTCTAGTGGATTGGCTAAGAGATTTAATTGCCAAAGTATAGCTTGGATTTGTGAGAAATCGAGTTTCGACCTTTGCATTATATCTACTAATAGATAAAAGTTAGTAAGGATTTCTTTTAGACTATTTTTAATCTGCTTGGAATTGAATTGGGATTCTTGTTTTGTTGTAGCCTCTTTATGTTTGGACTCCTTATTTTGTCATCTTTAGACTGAGGTAGTGATGCATGTTCTAAACCTGATTCTTTCCTTCAGAGAAATGGTGTCTGAGAAATAAATATGTATTGATTCTCTCCTTTGTCTATATGGAAAGATGAAGCATACTAATATGAGATATGTTGTAACTAACTCCTTTGTTGCTTGGAAAAGTTAAATGTGTTTTTCTATCCTTATGAATTTATGAAATAATGGAAGGAAAAGACTTGTTGATTGTTTAAAAGTAATTGATAAGATCAATTAAGTCTTGTGATATAATTATGATGTTGTAGATTATAATATGCTCTTTTCTTAAAAGTAAATTCAGATTTTCTTAATTATACTTCTTTCTTGATGTGATTACTTATGATTATTGTATGTTGTATATTAATTGTTTCATTAAAGAAGAGTCGTTTAATGAAACAATTAGTGGAATGCACTTTACTTTAATGCTTAGTGCTTATCATGCTCATTTCATTGAACTAACCCATGCTAGAAATTTTGCAGATGGACATCGTAAGTGATAAAGGAAGACAAGAACTTTCATGTTGTATTGGGCTTATTTAATTATGGATCTTATGTAAAGAGTTTCGGTTCATTCTTGATTTGTATTGAAAAAGAAAAGTTGTATTCTTTTTGGAATAAAGGTTGTTTGTTATACAATATGCTTGAAATACATAGTCTTGTAATGTATAGATTTATAATGATGAATTGAAAGTTGAGATTTACTTGTATTGGTTGTGTAAATTATCTTGTATTTATGAAGAAGATGGAAAACCTATCTTGATGATATTTTTCATATTTGTTATATGCTTAATTCGATAAACTTGATCATTTGGTTAAAGGGAAATAATTGGATTCCCTTATTAAGATGTAGCTTGTTAAGTTACATAAGATAATAATTTTATCTAAACAATTCTAACATAGTATTGGAATGTGTAATGAATATGTATTAAAACTATAGAAATTGTGAAAGATAAGAAGGGTACGAAAGACCCTAACACTTAAATCATGTAGAGGAAGATTATTCCTCGCTTACAAAAATGTAATCTAAAGAATGGTTGATCGTTAGAATTCATTTCCTATAAAGTCTACTTCTAGTTGAACCTATTTGGTTGTTACACCTTATTTGAATGGTTAAGTTACATTTAATGGGACTTTTGATGTTGTTGTCCTGCCCCTTGGATATCTCTTTTTGTTATGCCTTGTAAAATGAACCTAAAAAGAAAGCATAACTTAAGGAAGTTCTTTAATGACTAAATGAGTCAAATTTAGAAAAGAACTTAATGAGTGTTGGATTAGGGTTTAGCAGGTTGTTGTAATCATTGCAATAATCCAAATTATAAGGTATTAATAACCTCCTTAGAAAATGTACATCTTGATGAGGTAGTTTCTATAAGGTGTTGCCACATGTCAAATGCAACGTTGTATCCTCGAGAAGACCCTTAATTTATTTAATGACTAAATGAATCAAATTTAGAAAAGAACTTAATGAGTGTTGGATTAGGGTTTAGTAGGGTTGTTGTAATTAGTGAAATAATCCAAATTATTAGGTATTAATAACCTCCTTGGATAATGTACATCTCGATGAGGCGGTTTACAGGGATGTTGGCACATGCCAAATGCGGGATTGTACCTTCGAGAAGACAAGGGTATTCTCGAGGATACAACATTGCGATTGACATGTGGCAACACCCTTCTGCATTGATCATCTAGATCTACACACAAATAAGGACTTGAACTTAGTTTCTCTCTAGGTCAAATTAGTGGCATTTTTAGGATAGGTGGTAGATTTCAATGGCTCAAGGTACCTTGGCACATCCGATTGACTTAGGTCAACCGAGTATGCCCATATACCCTAAGACATTGTGAGCATCTCCCTATGATAAATTATGTTTCTAACCAGGGCTAGGGTTAAACCTTGGATAAGTGGACTGATGGTAGTCAATAAAGACCATTCTAGATAACAGAAGAGTGAGGTGAAGGATGTATTCTGGAATGACGAGTATGCCATCTAGGAATAGTAACATGAAAAGTATGTTGAAAATATTTGGCCAAATCATCACAAAAGTCTTGCTGAGTTACGTTGTCCTATGTCACCTAGTTTAAAGCAACATGATGTCAGATGAATATTGGTAAGAAATATTTAGATAGGTTCTTTAAATAGATCACTTAGTACCTGGAATAGGGTAGGAAAACCAAGTATACATAAAGTATTCTATACTTAAGTTAACATGAGAGATCGGTTAGTAACCGAGTCATGGAATGAGAGATCAATATCATACCGAGTCATTACAGACTACATATAGCTATCTCATCATGTGATTGATTGGCATGAAATGTGTGTTCTAAATGATGTTTTATTTAGAACAGATAACATTATGTAAAAAAAATCCCTTGTTTCTTAAGTCTCAAAATGGGAATGTTACATGTAATGAAAGACTCGCTCTCACTCTCTACGTATGTCAACATTGGAGTTACTGGTGTCTTACAAACCAAAGGTTTTTCATGAACCGAGACCATGAAGTTTGAATCTTCCAACTCACCACTTGGAGTAAAGTGAGAAGTGGATATTGTGATTGATTCTGTAAGGAGATTCAGGTCTCATGGAATTACTTTGATTGATATGAAGTCAAACCTCTTCATTAAATTCAAAACTGCTATTTTGTAGAGTTACAAATTCTTAGATCTAGTTTCATATACTTTGGATACCTGATTTACAACTAGTTGTGAATCACCCAGCACCTTGATATTAAGAGCACCCATTCTTTTGGCCATGATGAGGCCAAATAAAATTGTTTCGTATTCAACCCCATTATTCATGCACTCAAAGTTTAATTTGAAGGCAAAGGTATAATCCTTCCCTCAAGAGAGGTAAGAATCACACATGCCCTAGCACCAAAACTAAATTTGGCCTCATCAAAATGGAGGGTCCAATAGTTACTTGGAAAAATGGATGTTGGATCATCATTTGAATCTTTCTCCTTCAATTTTGTTACCTCAACCATAAAAACTCATTTCTTTGGTAGAGAACCGAGTCCTAGGGTATGTATCATTCCCATAGAATTAAAAGGAAGGAGAATGGGTTAATATTTTTCCAATAGCTCGACGATATTTTTCATAGTTCCTAACAATACTATCTCTACGATGAAGGTTTCATATTTGACCATTGGAATGCCCTCGATCAAACCCGTGACTTCTAACTCCACTATAGGAACCAAATTTTCCTTTGGTATTGAGCTTCTAAGTTTATTTAAATGATTTTTAGGAAGCTCAAACTTAGAGTGGACCCATGTCCTCTTTTCCAAATTAGCTAGGTGTATGTCAAAGGGTTTTGGATCACCCTACACCACAAAGACCTTCCCTAAATGTAGGAACCTAACTTCTTGAAACAAAGTGGAGGGAATCTCCTTCATGCAATGAATCCAAGGATGGCCAAGGATCATATTATATATGGTTTCCCGATCTATAATATAATACTCGGTTAGTACCATCTTAAGTCCAAGGGTGACCGGAAACACTATAGTTTCAATTGACATTTCCTTAAGGTTGTTGTAGCCCCTCAATGTATTTCATGTTGAAGAGAAATTGATCTCTCCGTACCCTAGATTTTGATGGAAAGATAAGGGGACTATGTTGATTGCTTCCCCATCATCAATCATTGCATGCTTTACATATTTGTTGTAAATCTAGACTTGTGAAAACAATGTCGAATCACCTCTATGAACCATTTCAAGATTCTGTGGGCATCTTTCTGATGTTGAATACAAACCCAACATCTCTTTCAGGATTCCCTAGAGGATAGCCATAAAATTCCACGTGGTTTATTTGTTCTTCTGGAGGAGGGGTAATGTTAGCCAAATGACCAAAACCCAATGCTTTTAGTAAAGTGACCCTATAAGCAAAGGAATTATTTAACATATCCAAGAAGGAAATGTGTGAGAATGTCTTAGTTAAGTCATTAATCAAATCGAAACCTCCTACTAGCTTGCGTAGCATATCATGAATGTCATCTGATGTAGTTGGGTAGATCGAGATAGGCTGTGAAGAATAATCCTTAGTTCTAGTGGTAGCGTTAATTTGAGGTTCAATTTCCAACTCTACTAACCCCATAATTTTCATTTGCTGGAAACCATCCAAAAGAGGTGCCACTTGTGGGTTTGACGAATTTCAGGCATCACGATCATGGGTCCCTATTACAATACCTTTTTTCGAACAATTGGGATCTATTCTACCATCCTTTAGATGCATGGGGAGAGGATCGTTAAATATTCCAAGTGGTGTTTTCTGTGGAGATACTAGTCCCATGTAGGTGTTTTGTGTGGGCACTGTCATATTTTCTAAAAACATGTCAACAAATAAATTTCTTTGATCCTCTGGAAAACTATGTAAAAAATTGTTACAATCACAACATGTTCTTGCGTCATGCCTGCGAACCCTATGGAAACCGTAATATAAATAAGGATCGTAATCTCATGGCCTTTGGTTTGCACCTTTTTGTGGCCCAAAATTATGGTTATTGTTTAGCTGTTGATTGTTATTGTTAAAATTTGGGAACACTTTCCCTTGGTATTGAAATTGGTTTGGATACCCACTTGGGTATTGGTTAGGGCCTTGGGTATGTGTTTGTCTCGATTACTAAGGTTTTTTTTTGTTGTTGTTGATCGTTAAAATCTACAACATTGATTGAGGGCAAGAATTTATTATTTCTTTGATTATTGTTATTGTTGTTGTTATTGTTTAAGTGCTTGTATTGGGAGCATTAACAATGTTAGGTTTCTTAGGTTGGTCCATCACTCCATCCGTTGTAACCACACAATTCTAATTAAGGATTTTTTATCCTGGATTTGTATTCATTTTTTTGGAGTAACCGGGGTTATTTTGATTAAAGGTGACTAACCTTTCATTAGATCCATAAGTCTTACGACCACTGTCAATGGCTATGTGGTCAATTGAAAGTGAACCCTCTCACACCTCTTCATAGCTCCTTAGTGGGAAATTTTGAACCTCTTCCTTTGTCTCCATGTTGAGAGATTGGAGGAAAAAATCACAAATCTCTGTTTGATCCATATTTGGAGATCTTGTAGAGGAGTAGAGAAATTTTCACCACCTTTGAATGAAGTGGGTTGCAAACTCATTATGCTCTTGCTTGACATGAAGGAATTCCCTGATTCTTGTTCTCAAAAGATTTTTCATATCAAAATCTTTAATAAATTCTAATACGAGTTGATTGAATGAGTGTATTGAATCCTCTGGTATCCTATAGTACCAGTTGAGAGAAATACCTTATACCATCTTAGGGAAAAATTTCGCAACGACTACGTCCCATGGGAGCAGCTCTTGAATGGCCGTTGCATAAGCCTTTATGTGGGTGTTAGGATCACCATCCCCTTTGAATTTTGGAAGGTTAGGAAAGGGTCTCAGGAGCATGACTGTCTAAATGGATAAGTCTAGTGGTTCTTTAAGATATTCGAATAAGTCTCCATTGCGTATGTTTCCACCATTGAAGATCCTTGTTGGGGAGGTGGAGGCTGCATCGGTTGCTTTGAAATGGGAAAGCATGGACATTTTTTGGGTTGTATGGCATCCCCTACGGTTATCCATACAAACCTAGGTAGGTGTACATATCCCCCTATGGATATTTAGAATACATGTGTACATAGGGGGTAGATTACCTTGATATGGAATTGAAGGCACGAAGCTAGGGAACGTTGCATTTCAAGTTGGTATGGTGTTTTGAGAATGTACTTATGGCTAGTGCCTATTGCAGATATCCATACGTGGCATGACAGGGCATACCCAAGGTACTCGTCCCCATAAGCGCATCTATAATGTTTTGAGTACCCATATAAACTAGAGGATTTTGTGTAGTAGGTATTTTTCTATAATTCTGCGGGTAGGAGAAGTTCATGTTTTACTCGCAAATGAATTTTGAGCATTTTGTAAAAGCTCTAGCTCCTTAAATTTTTCTACCAAAGCCAAGATGACATCACCCATCAACAAGGTGGTGCTCGCTTAGGTAATTTTTGTTAAACCCTTAGAGGTTGTTGAGGAGTATGGTATCCTACTATGAATTTTTCACTATGTTGTCACCCCTCATTGGTAGTATTTTCAGTTTATGGAGGGGTAGTGTCATTTTTTTAGCAAAACATTCCATTTTCCTTACAACCTATCAAAATTTTGGTTCATGTTCTGGAAGTGTTGTTCACTCCTAGCATATCATGTTAAATATTCCTCATCTAGATGCGGGAGTAGGTCTGATTGCATGTTAATGGGTTGTCGAAACAATACTCGAGGAGATGAACTTGATTTTCCAGTGAAATTCATGTTCTTTGAACTTGATTGTTCATGAGGATAGGTATGCATGACTTGGTCAAGTTCCTCAATACATATAGAGGAACCAACATTGGTTCCCAAAGTAGAGGGTTTTGAGTAGTTGAGCAGTTTTCCGCCCACGTTGAAAGTGAAGGTGATTATTGTGGTATACTTGATTGGTAGTTGTACATGTCAAAACCTGGGATGGGTCAACCATACTCATCGTATCCTCGACATATTCGGGGGTATAAGAATACCCACAGAATAAAGGATGGATGAAGAAATCGAAATGTTTAGAGATTATCTCTTCACGTCGGGTTCACCAATTTGTATGATAGAAAATCAACACATGACCTTCTTCACACCCGACCTCTCAAGGTAGTGCCGAGATAGCCGGTGTAGAATGAATGTGAATGTGAGTGTGGTGACAGATATCAAGCTAATTGGTTAATCTTATATCTTCAACACGCAATATCAAGATCTATGAGTCTAAGGAAAAGAATGATCTCCTAACTTGAAGTGGTGTGATGGCTTGGTCTGAAATAATAACCGCTTAGAAACTCTAATCAATTTCAAGCTCTGTTGAGATTTTGTTTGTTGGTTGTTGAACATGCAGAAAATGACTTGTGGGTGCCTCATATGGATTTCCAGACAAGTTCGTGGAAGTAAAACGAGGGACTTGATGGAGCCACAGGGATTTACATGTGAGTTTCTAGTTTGGTCCGAAAGTATTAGCTTGATCGATTTGCTATGTTCGAAGGAAATTTGTGCAATAATGTTTGGTTGAAGTGGTGAATATTTGAATACTAATGTATGCAAACTAGTGTCAATGTCTAACTAGTTAGCAAGCCCATTGGGTTGTAGAACCTGAGGATCACAACCAAATACTTGTGAAGGTTGTGGCCCTTGTATGGTCATACACATAATCAAACCCTATTTCTAGGAGAAGTCCAATAGTCATAGGCATGATTAGTAGAGATGTTTAGCATATTGAGTTGTTCTATTTTCTCAGAAAAAGTTGCAGGTGTGTGTGTAAGACTATCAAACCTAAACTAGTATCAAGTTCAGATTATTAATTCGCCCGTTGGGTTGTGGGACCAAGGGATCACATATTTTCTTATTATGGACCATTGATGGTCACACATAATGAAATAAAATGACTTTGATAAGAAAAATAATTACTGAAGTAAATCTAATCTATGTTTTTAGAGTTTTTGCAATATATCGGATCAAAGAAATAAAAGCAAACTAATCTATCAAAGGAAATATTTTTATCTTTTCAAATTTTTAAGCAATGCGTTCTAATCTAATAAATAAAATAAAGATAAGTAATCAACCAGATGTAGTTGGTTACTTGTGTGATTGTGTGAATCTAATCTAAAACAAATAACTTAATCTAGTCAAAACCCTTCAAACCCTACCTCGAGATGAAGAACAAATCATGACCCTGGAAGGGATATTGTTCCCCATAACTTCCTGGTAATGTTAAAGAGAAAACTTACTAATGATTTGATCTACTTGCGATTACCTAACCTTTTGAAATGAAAACTTTTCTACTCTATTTGATATGTAATTGAAACTAGTGATTTGAAATTAACAATTTAACAAACAAAGTAAAAAAACATGCAATTATAACATGGACAAGTAAGAGATTTGGAAAATCTGGTTGTATCTGTATTTTTCCCCTTAGTATGTTCATTTCTTTCTCTAAGTTTTCATATGTTTCCAAGGTATTGGGAATGCAAGAACATCAGTAGGAGGATGACGCTTGAATAATGGCAGCTTGATGGTAGTCTAGATGCAATGCAAGTAGAAGAGAGATAACACAAGATATCTGAGCTTGGCTATGCAATTCCTAGCAAGATTGTGGTAGTAATACAATGCAAGATACATAAAAATTCTTAGGCCTTTTGCTTGAATACAAGCATGGAATATATAGGAATTGGGGATGGGATGTGCCTTCATGCACAAGGCAAGAAGAGGTAGTTACAACTAATTAAATCTATTTAAAAATAGAAGGAGGAAGGAGAACCAAGAAATCAAAGCTATTTTTAGACAATTTGGCTCACAGATGCATGCTAAAAGTTAAATTAAGTGAATCATCACAAGTTAAAACACACGTGACGGAATCTAGAAAAAAATTTCAGCACCACTTCCCTACATAGGATGGTGGTTTCAGGACCGCCACCCTATTTTGGGTTGTAGTTTCAGAACTACCGCAGAGGCGGGGCAGCGATCCCGGCACTAAAGGCCAAAAATGCACAGAAAGAGTCAAAAAGCTGGAAAAAGTGTGGGAAGGCTAAGTAAAGACATCTAGGTAAAAATATACACTATGAATGGCCTTTGGAACTTGAAAACCTTCTTGAAAGGACCTGAATCATCATTTGGGAATTTTGTAACCATTTTCCAACAATGTAGCACATGCAATTTAGGGTGCGTATAGATACCCCTTTAAAAAAGTAGTTATGTTCAAGGTGACTGATCTGCTTTTGTGTTTGTTTTTCCTGTAGTTGTCTTCATTTCTTTAGAATATTTCCACAGATTCATAAAATTCAAACTCAAAAAATACCCACATGCTAAAACTCACTCTATCCCTTCGCTGTGTTTTGTCTCGTATAATTTTATTTATTTATTTATTAAAAAATAAAGTTCTATTTAAAAATAAATTGTGTTGCAGAAATGAACTCCACTAAGGATTTACATGCTAGTATTAATTCCACCTCTCAATAAAGTGTTCACTAGGGAAGATGTTTTAATGACAAGCTAATCGACAGTGTGACCAAAGCTCAGATTCCTTCGAGAATATTGCAAGAGGTTGTTTGGTCCAAAAGGTGCAATAATGGATTTTTGAAAATAAGAAAAATATCACTACCAATGTGTAGAGCTCGAGAAAATATGCACTTTTAGAAAAAAAAACACCTAAAATAGAGTCACGAAGTGAAATTTATGGCACTTGCAATTTTTTACTTACATCTTCCGAACCCTTTCCAAAAATGGAAAATTTTATTCTCTTCTTGTGTTTTCTTAACCAAAAAATCCAAAAATGGAAATAAAATGTTGTTTGACGAGTTTTCACGCAACTTTAAAACTAGAAGTCATACAAGTCGCACCTTTTGAGAAGAGAAATTTCATAAAACAAGTCACACTTTTCAAAGTTTCCTTCCTCTTGAATTTCCACGCAAAACATGAAAGTCAAATCACTTAAGTGAAAGTGGGAATTTTGGTGCTACTTGGAAGGTGGGAATTCGGAAACTTCCTAGAAGGTTTTTTTTGCCAATTATGAAATTCAAATCACTTAAGTGCAAATGGGAATTTTGGAGTTGCCTAGAAGAGTAAAAATTCCCACTTCCTTGCCCTCTTAATTTTCACATAAAAGATGTTTTATTAACCCATGCAATTCACATTTTTTTAAATTTGAAGGTTAGAAATTCACCCAAATAACTTAAGTGAAAAGTGGGAATTTTGGAGCTGCCTAGAAGGTGGGAATTTCGGGGCTACCTTGAAGATGGGAATTTTGGGGTTCCCTGAACGTGAAAATTTCCCATGATTAAAGTCAAGTCATTTAAGTGAAAAGTGGGAATTTTGGGGCTTCCTAGAAGGTGAAAATTTCCCACTTCCCCTTCCACATTATTTTCACACTATTCCTAGCCCAAAAATGGTGACCCACTTTGGAAAATATGCATGCCTTAAAAGATATTTATTTTTATTATATCCGGGAAAGTTTGGTGCCAAAGTGAGAAGTTGTTAACATTAAAAATATTTATAATTATCGGGAAGCATCTAGTTTTGGCGCCTAAATTTGGAAAGGATTTCTTTTTTTTATTCTTTGTATTTGCATGTTGATGAGTGCATAAGTGAATAAAATAATATGTTTAGCTTGCTTGGCATGTATTTTCACCCTTAAAATTCCCCTCTTTTGAAGTCAAGTTTTGTGAATTTTGAGTAGGTACCTTAGAGTAATCCATGCTTTTGATTGAAAATATTTTCCTTCATTCGGATGTCGTTGTCAATCCTTCTCTTTGGCTATGGATCACATCGAGCCTAGTATTGTTTGCATTTTTTCATTCCATGGAGAACAATTTGAAATTTGGGTGTAAAGGTGGGGTTTTCCCTTTCATTTTTATTTTTCCACAATCATGAATGACAGGTGTATCTTCCCTATCAATTTTTTCCCCAACATCCACGGGTACATGGACATCTCTGATTAGATGCGGCGTGGCAGGTTTATCTTTTAAACTTGTCACTTTTGTTATTTGTTGCAAAAGTGTCAAATTGGCCCCGTGGCCCGAAGGATCCTGATTGGTTGTTTCAAGTGGTAGCGGAAGCCTCCACACGTCTCAATGGTGAAACTCAAGGGAAGGGCCCAAGGGACACCCCCAAATAATTGTAGGATTTCCACTTGTCCCAGTCTAAAAGAAGAAAAAACAAGCTCGAATCGCTAAGTATGGAAGGTTCAACGAACGAGGCCACATGTCTCATTTGCACAACTTCAAGGGTCAAAGCTAAAGGTGGTTACCTAAAATTGTACCATATCTCCACATGTCTCGTGCCAAAAAAGGGACAAATTCATCCATTTAATCAACTAAATATAAGAGGGTTGGTGAAACCTCCATGTGCCTCAATAGTGCAACTTCGTAGTGAGACCCGGGGGACAAAACCCAAATGAGTGCCAACTCGCCACGTGGTCATAGTCAACAAAGAGACAAAGTTTTTTTGTAGAGTCCAAGACCAAAGTGGAAGGATCCATGTGTCAACTCGATGACATTTTAGCGGTGAATCCAAAGTAGAAACTCAAATGAGCGTCGACCATCCATGTGTCTAAGGTCCAACGAAATTAAAGTGGGTAGGAGGCCCGAATTAGCTAAGTATAAAAGAACTGTTGGAATTCTCCACTTGTCTCTTCGATGCAAATTCAAAGGAAGAATCAAGAGTGGGTCCCCAAGTGTGCAATGTGATTGCCACATGGCAAAGTCAAAGTGGAAGGATGGGCCCTTTTCGTGTTTTGATGATTTAAAAAGTCAAATCGGGAAGGCAGGATGTCAGAATGATTTGGAAATTTTAGCTTTGTTTCCATAAAGAGATTAAAGTTACAAAGTGACTCATGGCCCTGCTCGTGCTAAGGGATAAAGTCAAATGTTGATCCTTCATCAATAGTCAAAGTGGGAAGGTAGGTCGGTGGAGCAATTTGAATTTTTGAGTCCATGTTGAAAAGAGTTAAAATTGCAAAAGTGAGCCACGATTCCGTCACCACTCAAGTAAAGCCACATGTCAGGCCTATATCAAAAGTGGATGGGTGGGTCAAAATGTTCAAGTGCCATTTCTCTAAAAGGCACAAAATACAAAAGGCTTCCTCATGCCCACTTCAGTTTAAATCTCTCCCATATGGACGACTCAAATTCAAAGTTTGTAAAGGTAGGATGAATGGCTACGATTCGATGCATCTGGTTTTAACACCATGCATGGAAATGACCGAGGCGTTAGAGAAGTTCATACGTCGGTTTCTTGAATTAGTTTCATCATTTTTGTAACCTGAATGTAACCATTCTTGGAAGCTATTTAATGGCCTCTCTACACCATTGTTGAGGGTTAGATCCTAGAATTATTGAAATTGTAATAGATTTGAAAATAATCAATACATAAGTCTTTTCCCTTTCTTCCTCTGCAATTCTTTCTTTCCTTATCCAAATTTTCGAATCACTCATCTTTGCATGCTAAGAAACTTTGTGTTCTTGTTTATATGATTCTTGGAACTTTGTGTCTGTGGAATTATATCTACGTATAAAAGTGGATGATTCTATTCTCGCATATTTCTTGCTCAATACGTATAAGGTTATACTCTACTATCTATATTTACTTTGAAATTATTGTTATGTTCTTCCTCTCTCATATTCTTAGTTCTTCTATTCTTTCGTATTGATAATATTTGGGTATAAAACGTTTCAAAGTATCAGGAATGCACACTTTGAAAGTTGTACATTTTGTATATAAGTTTTGTTGCTTTCTTTCAATAAGGGAACTTCTCCCATTAAAGAGGAGGGACTTGTTGTCCCTTGACTGTGGTTATTAAAGTACTATTTTAAAACCCAACATTTTTTAGCAAATCCACTGGGGATTTTGTTTCAAAGGTATCCCTTTTCTAAAAGAATAAATTCAAGATCATTTTTGGTCTAGAAACTCTACATGGTATACACATGGGAAGAAATCTCTCGGGGTTGAGGATTCCCATTTTCAACTTCTAGAGCATAAAAACTTCTCTTCCAGCAAGAAGGAACAAAGCAACTCGTTCTACAAGCACACCTCTTGTTAAATTTAGAAATTCCAAGGATAGAATTCCTCAAGAACAACTCAGTCCTAATCTTCATGCTTTGATACTTGTTGGTTTTTCAGTTCCCCTTCAGTCAATTTTTCCAAGGATGGCAGCACCTTTACCTTGGGGACAATGGATTGGGCCTCTTTCTCTTCATCAAACATTTCATGAGTTACATAGGAGTAGTAGGAAAGGTTTTCCTAAATTATGAGATATTGGGAAGGTACACCCATATGACCACATTGTAGCCTTCAACGTTACATGTGGAATTCTTGGGATTTAGTATGAAGACGTTTCTATCGGGATCTTTGTAGTGATATTGCAAGATAATGTTGTTGATTAGTTCTATCATCTTCTTGTTGGGTCATTTATTGATTGGGCCACCTTGATAACTCAGTTTGAACAACGTTTTAAACTAGTTTAAGATGTGCATGCTCTCTTGGCTCAAATTTCTCATATCAAAAAGGGACCACATGAGCCCATGAGAGAATTTGTGGCCAAATTCAACAAGATCATTCATAAAATTCCTCAGAACACCCATCTAGTGGATGAAATCCAAAATTTCTTCTTCCTCAATGCTCGCCATTACAAGTAAGTTATGCACTAAGGAGAGCTAACCTTGTAACTCTGGATGTTGATCAACATTTTGTTATCAATGTTGAGGATGATTTAATCATGTCTGGTAATTTGAAAAGAGAACCTTCCAAATCTAAAGAATATTCTTCTTCCTCCTCCCCTAGAGCCCATTCAGATTAGTTAGTATAGAAGCTTGCAAATGATCTCATTACTATCAAGAAACAATTGTCTTAGCATGCTCCTTACCAAGACATTCCAAGGAAGAATTTTCAGCCCAAGAACCATTTTCCTTCTTCTTAGACTAGACTTTCTATTGAATTCCCACCCACCAAGTTTCCAAATCAATGTAACTTGTGAAGTTAAAAACCTAATGATGAGGAGTTTAATGAACTCTATGAAGAACCTGGAAGAAGAGGTTGATGAAGAACTAGATGAACTTGGTGGATCTCAAGTTCATTTCCTTACCATTGAAGGTATGGATGATGAAGATGAATATGATGAAAGAGTAGCATATATGAATAGTGAGTCATATGTTTTCATGACTTGAGATAAAATGAATAGAAAAGAAAAATTGGTGCAGCCTGCTAAGAAATCCAAGGAGTTTCCTATAACGATTCCAATGGTTGTAAGAAGAGGAGATCCTATTCTCACTAACTCCACACAAAAGGTGATTAATGCTAATCCTCCCTCTACTTCGAACCGTTCCAAAACTTCTTATACTTCAAATCCTAAAACTAATAAATCAAAAGTCTCTCATGTTCTTAGTAGTGATGCCCCATCCACCTCTAGATCTTTTAATATCATTGATCACCTCAAAAAAACCAAAATCCAAATTTCAAAGGCAGATTTTTACCAAACCCATCCGATTTTTTTTTCTAAAATGGTAAACTTTGTCAATTCCAAATCCAAATCCTCATCCAATACTTCTAAAGGTATTTTCCCACTCCATATTCCTCACCTCAATCAATCCTTGTGGGTGTAGTCACTTCCCCTAATGATAAAGTTGAACCATTCTATGTGACTCTCCTTATAGCTGGTCATAAACTCAAGAATTGTGTTATAAACTCGTGGAGCATTAGACAATGTAATGTCAGTAAATTAGCTCATGCTTTGGGCCTAACTCTAACACGTGCCTTTAGTTCCTACTATTCTCATGTGGAAGAATTAAAGATGCACAAGTAGATTTTTCTACTTTTCCAGAGAAAAGGGTCTTAGCCACTATTTTGGTAGCTAATATTCCTCCCTCATATGGGATGTTGCTGAGTAGAAATTTCTATAAGGAGGTAGGAGGTGAAATTTAGATGGATTGGTCACATGCTTTGATCCCGGTCAATGGAAAAATGAAGAAGTTGCTACCTAAGAAACAAACTAAATACATTGTGCAAAATAATGATGATCCAAAAGCACAAATACTCTATGAAGATATAGGGCATGGTAACTACATGATCATGTCACAAGATGAGGCAAAACTTCCTAAGGGAGTGATTCATGATCCCAATGGCATTTGGACTCTAGAGTTTGATGGAAGTTGTTCTTCAGTTGGTTTTGGGGCTGGTGTGGTGTTAACCTCTCCAGAAAGGAGCATTCATCCTTTCTCTTTCAAGATTTGTTTTGAAAATACAAACAATACAACTGAATATGAGGCACTCATACTTGGATTAAACATGGAAAAAGAAATGGGAGTGAAGAATCTTTGTGCTCATGGAGATGCAGAGCTTATTGTGAAATAGGTAAGGGATCTTTACCAAGTCAAGAATAGGAGATTGAAACATTATATAAATCTTGTATGGGATTCCATTGATTTTCTTGATGCTTTCTCCATTGAAGTTGTGCCAAGAGAAAGGAACACTAGAGCTGAATGTCTAGGTATCTCAAGATCTTTGTTGATTCCTCACCCAAATTTCTCATAGAGGAAATTTACAATTGAAATGATTCATAGGCCCAGTGTACCAGATAATGCAAGAAATTGGAAGGTTTTAAATGATGATCAACACTTTCTCTCATTCTTGGAGCTTAAGGATAATTTTGATCAATTGTATTTTGAAGGAAGTGAGAATTTTCCTAGAGAGTGTGTATCCTCTAATGAAGGAGATATCAAGGAAGAGATGGATCAAGATGGCTGCATCAAATTGAAAGGTAACAAGATCCCTAAAGGGCTGGTGAGTTTGGAAGATCTATTTGATAAGCACGATAGGTACATTAATTCTAAAGCTTCCCAAGGAGCTCAAGTCTACTAAATGTGAAATGGTTAATATTGGGAGTCTTGATGAACCCAAGATGGTAAACATCAGAAAATGTTGCACTCAAGAAGAGAAGAAGAAAGTAGTAAATCTACTAAAAAGGTATGCTAATGTTCTTGCTTATTCATATGATGATCTCAAGGATTTTTAACTAAAGGAGATGTAACACTTTATCCCTCTAAAACCTAGGATAAAACCTTTCAAGTAAAAACAAAGGAAATACAATCCTAAAGTTGTTGGCACTATTTTTCAATAGATCCGTAGAAGTTACTAAAGGAAAATATTATTTTCCCTATATGTCATTCAACATGGATTGCTAACATTGTGCTGTCGAAAGACGAATGGTGAGATTTTCTTTTGTGTGGATTTCAGAATTTAAATCAGGCCTCTTTGAAAGACAACTATCCTCTCCCCATGATGGATCAATTTTTACAAGTTGTCACAAGCTCTGAGATGTTTTCTATGCTTGATGGATTCTCTGGATACAATCAAGTGGAAGTTAGTACCTAGATCAACACAAAACTGCTTTTACCACTTCTTGGGGCACCTTTGCCTACGGGGAGGATGCCTTTTGGTCTTATCAATGTCATTACCACCTTTTAGAGGGAAATGGACTTGGCTTTTGGCATTCTAAAGGGAAAGTTTATTGTGGTGTACCTTGATGATTTGACTATTTTCTCCAAAACAAGGGCATATCACTTTCAACATCTTGAAGCAGTCCTCCAGAAATGTAGAGAACATGGAGTTTCTCTCAATCCTAAGAAATCTGTCTTTTATGTTACTAAAGGCAAGTTATTTGGGAAAAATGTCTCCAAAGAAGGAATCAAGATATATCCAGAAATATTTCAAGCAATCTAGTAGATTCCTCTTCCCACAAGAAAAAGGGTGTTCACTCTTTCTTTGGTAAGATAAACTTCCTGAGGAGATTCATTCATGATTTTTAGAACTGACTATGAGAATTTCTCACATCATGAAAGGAAATCAAAACTTTGGTTGGACTCCATAGGGTAAAGAAGAATTTGAAGGTGTCAAGAAATCCATTTCTAAAACTCACATCTTAGCATGTCCTAATTTCAGCAAGGATTTTATTATCTATTGCTATACTATAGAGAATACCTTGGTCATTGTGCTAACTCAAAGGAATTCTAAGGATCATGAACTTCCAATTGCATTCATGAGATATGTTTTGAAGACTCATGAATTGAAATATACTATTATGGAGAAACATGCTTTTGCAGGTGGTCAAAGTTGTCAAGCGCTTCCCATTTATATTCTTAATTCTCACTCTATTGTGATTGTACTGATATAACCATCAAGTCTATTCTTACACAACATGAGTTTGGAACTAAGAGAGGAAATTGGGTAGAAAAATTCCAAGAGTATGACCTTGATATCAAGCCAACTAAGCTAGTCTGGGGTAAAGGATTATGTGAGCTTATTGTTTAAGGAGTTGATGCGGCAATTGTCCAAAGAAGCGATTAATGTTCCCGTTGTCCTCTTCCTCAGTTCAACAGATGAATGGTATGTTGATATTGCACATTTTCTTACTTATGGAGAGTTTCCATCCCACTTGAGTTCCAAGGAAAAGAGGGCTATTAAGCTAAGGTCTGCATAGTATGTATTATGGGATAATTCTTTGTTCAAGCGAGGCATAGATGGAATATTCTTGAAGTTTGTGGACAAAGAGAAACAAAAGAAGATGTTTTCATTTTTTCATGATCGGGATTGTGGAGGGAATTTATCTTCTTCTGTCACTACTGTAAAATCCTTTGTACTAGGTAATATTGGCCCACATTATTCGAGAGATGCATCAAAATGGAGGTAAGTGTGAAGCCTATCGAGACTTTTGTTGGGAGACCTAAATTGGCTGCTTTTCCACTAAAGCCAATAGTGATTAATGAGCCTTTTCAATAGTGGGGGTTGGATTTCATTAGAACTCTTAATCCACCTTCTAGTTTTGGGCATACTCACATGCTAATGGCTACAGATTACTTCACAAAGTGGGTAGAGGTTGTTTTAGTCAAAAAGACTACTTCTTAGGTGGCGTGTAATTTCATCAAAGAGAACATCTTGATAAGGTTTGGGATACAAAAATACTGAATCGATAATGCTTCCAATGTTTCTTCTTCCGAGATGATGGATTTCTACTATGGTTATAGAATTTCCCTTGCTCATTCTTTATACTACTACCCCCAAGGGAATGGACAAGAAAAATTTAAAAATAAGAATTTGGTAACCATCGTTTGGAAGCTTGTCAATGACTCTTAGAGGAATTGGCACAAGAAACTTTATGATGCTCTCTGGGAAGATAGGATTACACCCAAAAGAGTAATTGGGATGTCTCCATTCCGGGTGGTGTATGGTGTTGAAGCTCATCTCGCCGAATAATGGAATTACCAGCCTTGCACTTAATGAAGGCTCTTAAAGATTCAAGCTCTACCAGTTCCTTGGACAAGAGGATCATGTATCTCTAGAAGTTGGATGAAGATAGGATGTAAGTTTTTGAAAGAATCTCAGCTCATCAACTGAAGGTGAAAACTTTGTTTGACAAGAAAAATAGACCTAGAGATTTTTAAGTGGGAGACATTATTCGATATGGGAAAAAGACATGAACCTAGAGGAAGCCATGGTAAGTTTTATTCTCTTCGGCTTGGTCCTTTCAAAATCAGACACTTTTCTAGAGAAAACTATTTTTTATTTAGATTATATGGATGGATCTCCTCTCCCAATTCCTTACAGTGGGAAATATTTGAATTTTTTTAAGTCCTAGGTGACTAGGAAGTCCTTTCAGTATATTGTGTATAGTGTTTTGGTTTTTGGCCATTCCTTTGTGTTTTGTTTTTGGTCTTTCCTTTTTGGTTTGTTTCCTTTTCCCATTGCATGTGTTTTGTCTTCTGTATTGGTTTTTCCTTTGACTCTATTTTCCCAATGGATAAGGCACTGTCTGCTTTTCCGAATTTTTCTATGGTTCTTGATCTTGCCTCGTTCCTCTATCAAGTCATCCCCAGAAAGAGCCATCTGTTTTCACCTCAAAATTCCCCTCTTTTAAATTCAATTTTTGAGAATATTGAGTCAGTACCTTAGAGTAATCTATGCTTTTGCTTGAAAATATTTTCCTTCATTTGGATGTCATTGTCAATCCTTCTCTTTGGCTATGGATCACGTCGAGCCTGATATTGTTTGTAGTTTTTCATTCCATGGAGAATAATTTGAAATTTGGGTGTAAAGGTGGGGTTTTTCCTTTCATTTTTATTTTTCCACAGTCATGAATGATGGGTGTATCTTCCTTATCAATTTTTTCCCCAACATCCACAGTACATGGAAATCTCTGATTAGATGTGGCGTGGTGGTTTTATCTGTTAAACTTGTCACTTTTATTATTTTTTACAAAAGTGTCAAATTGGTCCCGTGGCCCGAAGGATCTTGATTGGTTGTTTCAAGTGGTAGTGGAAGCCTCCACACGTCTCAATGGTGCAACTCCAAGGGTAGGGCCTAAGGGACAGTCCCCAAATGAGCATAGGATTTCCACGTGTCCCAGGTCTAAAAAGAAGACAACAAGCCCGAATTGGCTAAGTATGGAAGGTTCAATGATGAGGCCACGTGTCTCATTGGTGCAACTTCAAGGGTCGAAACCAAAGGTGGTTCCCCAAACTTGTACCATCCCTCCACATATTCCAGGTCCAAAAAAGGGATAGAGTTGGCCATTTAATCAATTAAGGATAAGAGGTTTGGTGGAAACCTCCATGTGCCTCAACAATGCAACTTCGTAAGTGAGACCCGTGGGATAAGTCAAATGAGCGCCACTCACCACGTGGTCGAGTAAAAAAGAGACATATTTTTCCATTAAAGATTCCAAGACTAGAAGAAGGAGCCACATGTTAGCTTTATGCCCTTTTAGGGGGTGAATCCAAAGCAGAAACTCAAATGAGCACCAGCCCTCCACGTGTCTAGGGTCTAATAGAAGTCAAGTGGGCAGAAGCCCAAATTGACTAAGTATAAAAGAACCAGTGAAATTCTCCACGTCTCTTTGGTGCCACTTCAAAGGAATAATAAAGAGTGGGTCCCCAATTGTGTGTGGGCTCACCACGTGGCCAAGTCAAAGTGGAAGGGTGGGCCCTTTTTGTGTTTTGATGTTTTGAAAAGTCAAAGCGGGAAGGCAGGCAGTTGAAGCGATTTAGAATTTTGGCTTTGTTTCCATAAAGAGCTTAAAGTTATAAAGTGACCCGCGCCCCACTCATGCCAAGGGATAAAGTCAAATGTTGAGCCCACATCAAAATTCAAAGTGGGAAGGTGGGTCGATGGAGAAATTTGAGTTTTTGAGCTTGTGTTGAAAAGAGTTAAAATTACAAAAGTGATCCACAATTATGTCACCACTCAAGTAAATCCACATGTCAAGCCTATATCAGAAGTAGATGGGTGGGATGAAATGTTCAAAGTTCCATTTCTCTAAAAGGCACAAAATACAAAAGGCATCCTCAGGCCCACTTTAGTTTAAATCTCTCCCACGTGGACGACTCAAATTCAAAGTTTGTAAAGGCAGGATGAATGGTTGTGATTCAATGCATCTGGTTTTTCCACTAGGAATGGAAATGGTTGATGCATTAGAGAAGTTCAGACTTCAGTTTCTTGAATCATTTTCATCATTATTTGTAACCAAATGTAATTGTTCATAGAAGCTATTTAATGGCTTCTCTACGCCATTGTTGAGGGTTGGATCCTGACATTCTTGAAATTGTAATAGATTCGAAAATAATCAATATAGAAGTATTTTCCTTTCTTCCTCTATAATTATTTCTTTCCTTGTTTAAATTTTTGAATCACTCATCTTTTCATGCTAAGAAACTTTGTGTTCTTGTTTATATGATTCCTACAACTTTGTATCTGTTGAATTATATCTATATGAAAGTGAATGATTCTATTCTACATCTCCCGGCTCAATACATATAAGGTTATACTCTGCTATCTATATTTCCTGAAAGTATTGTTATGTTCTTCCTCTCTCATCTTATTATTTCTTCTATTCTTTTGTGTTGATGTTCTTTGGGTATAAAATGTTTCAAAGTATCAGAATCCACACTTCAAAAGTTGTACATTTTGTATATAAGTTTTTCCACTTGCTTTAATAAGGAACCTCTCCCATTAAAGAGGGGGACTTTTTGTCCCCTAACCGTGGTTATTAAAGTACTATTTTAAAACCCAACAAAGATGTAAGAAAAGTCTAAAAATATAGGGCAGCAGGCTTTATAATCAAATTTTGGTGAAGAAATTGGGCATTCATGCCATGGATTCTATGTTGGTCTGAATTATTTGTAGGAATACTTCATGGGTGCTCATATTGGTGAAAAGAAGGAAAAGTCAATGTCTAATACATTGAATATATCTTCAAAATCAGAGGAAGCAATTGCAGCTTCTACACAGAGAGATGTATATTTCATAACTGTAAAAGCTTCACGCAAAGGTGGAAAAGGGAAGTCTCAGACAAAATCATATTTAGACATAATGAAGGGTGATGACAAGGGTAATCTAGAAGAACCATGCATAGTGTCTAGGCATGCTTAAGTTAATGATATAGACATGGGGCACATGTCTATCATCAGATTAATGGACAGATCAAGGGCAAGAATGAAGTGTTGCAGCTGGAATAATTTCTTCTCCTCTTTCTTCTTCTTTCTCTTATTTTCTCTGACAAAGTGATTGAGTGATCAATTAAATTGTAAAACTTAGGTAATTGGTTTAAAAATCGTTACTTCACGTTACTATAAAAATTCTTACCTCGTAATATGTAGGCGTATATGTAGGGTATTGATTTAATCTTCAAATGCATGTCATGTAAAGAGGAAATCTAGGGGAAAGGTTATGAGTTATTTCCTTTATACCTTCCGCATGTGTGAGTTCAATTAAAAGCTTCCTATTTTTAATTTCCCTCTATGCACTATAAATAGAGGAATAGCCTATGGTTTTAAGGATCATAACTTATTGATCATAGTTTTTCTAGAGAATTCTCAAGTTTTCAAACTTTGTGTTATAACCCTTGATGTTATTTTTGTGAAAGATGTGGAATTGAATCAAAGGAAGATTTATGGAGAACTTTGTGTCTACAATGCTTTTCTTCTTGCTTCTATTTGAATTTTTAGATAAACTTTGTGTTATCTGAGATTTAGGTTAGAAGCTATTCTTTTCCTTTACTTTTGAATATTGTGAGATCTATTTGTTTATTTAATCATGTGTGTATGAGACTGACTCTGAGAACTATTTGTTTAATCACACATCTTCCTTCCTTCTTTCACAAATTCCATATTTCCCCCTTCCGCAAATACTTTATAATAGTTTCTTACTTGCTACACTGAATTTGATTGACTATAGTTCATGAGCTTTGTAATTAAAGTAAAACCCCATAAATAGTTATTAGGATTCATACCCACTACATTGATAAACATCTTACATGGGAGCCTCACCGTTAAATCAGAGAGATTTATCTCATGACTTCCCGTGTTTTTAAGCGATGCATAAAATCTATCCAATATTTTTTGGTGAATCCATTGGGGAAAAAATAAATAGCATTGATATCTACCTATCCCATGAGTCTTTTATATCCAAAAAAACAAATATTGGTGACTGGTTAACAAAAAAATTGGCAACTCCGTATCTACTTTGTCCTAATGTTTCTTTCCAGGATCTAGTTGGAAAGAATGGCATACACTCAAGAGTAATTCTCTAAAAACAATCTTCATGGATTTGCAATAACTATGATCTCTAGTTCCTTGGGGTATAGATATTGGCCCTCTTGCATTGGTTCATCCGCTACATGAATTGTCACATGAATCACAAAAGATTTTCCAATTCAATGGCGATGGGAAGCAACACCCGGATGATCATATAAATACATTTTCCATAGCTTGTGGAGTTCTGGGAGTGCCTCATGAGGATTTATTTATTTGATTGTTTGTCAATATGCTTCAAGGAACTATCGGAATGGTTTTATAATATTTTGCTGTATACATCACAAACCGGGATACTATGAGAACATGGTTTGAAGCTAGATTCAAACCCGCAGAAGATTCACATGCTCTGTTAGCACAACTCATCTAGATGGAAAAATAACCGTATGAACATATGAGAGATTTCATTGCCATATTTCAAAAAAATCTATAAAAATTCCTCTTCTTCTTGTTGAATGATGAAAATCAAAAGGTATTTTACATCAATGTTTTTCACCTAAATTTGGTTATCAATTGTGTAGAGAATACGTATTGTTAACTTGTTGGCAGCTCAAAATATTGTTATCAAAGTAGAGGATGATCTCATCATGGTAGGTAAAATCAAGCTTTCAACTCCTAAGGTTACAGGTTCTACTTCAGCTAGTACTGTTGATCCATTGCTACAAAAGTTGGCCAATGATATGTTACAGATAAAGAAGTAGCTGGTGCAAGATTATGATTTTTTAGATCCTGTGGTGACTCCAGCATTGGCTACTTAGATTATGAATCAGAAAATGAGGTTGATTTCTTATTAGATCTGGAAGATTGCATAGAAGAAGAAGAAGCCACATAATTCACTGCTTATGCATTTTCATCATCTATCTTCCAATACCAAAAGCCTCTTGCTGCAGAGAACTCCCACAAACCAATCATGGAAGAAATAGTCAAAGAAGAGTGTACTTCTCAAATCAGTTTACATGAGGAGAGCCATGATGAAACAATTGCAGAACCAAAAGTCATGTTGGAAAAGGCAAAGCTTTTTCTGATTTTTCTCATGGAAGAAAACAAGGATCGATTGACTTGTAGGAAGCTTTATTCATGGAAAGGAAAGTCTGTAGAATTTCCTCAATCACGAGGATGAGCTTCAAAGGAATGGGAAAATCATGAGGAGTAGGTATTTCCCAATAAGATATCTATATAATTTAGATTCACCTGAAAATTTGAAACCAGTTGTGCTTATTTCGAGCATGAGGATGAGCCACAATGCACCAAATATCAACCACAGTACCTCTTAAATCCAAATACAAAACAACTAAAGGAGGTATTTATTTTATTTGTTGATACTTTGGTAAGAAGGGTGGAAAACCAACTTCAGAATAGTTTTTCAATATTTCTATGGACCATGTTCACTACAAAATCAACTACATGGTCTAAGTTTGTAAGGAAAGGAAGTAATTTCTCCTCGCTTGTTGCGAGAATTCATTTGAGACTCCTTTTATTCTGGCTAAAGTAGAGTAGTTAGTTTTATTTTCAGCAAAATAAGTTCTTGCACACACTCTACATGTTTTGGCTTGGGAAATGTATGAATTTACATGTTTGAATATAGTTTTTTTGCCATGTTTGGTTCTCTTCAGGATCAGATCAAATAGTTGGAGAAATTTTTGAGATTTGTTAAGAGCTCCACAAATCAATTTCTAGCTAGCATTTATTAGTCAATTCGTCACAAATTTAGGAGGTATATTCTCACGGGAAAGATCAAGGTTAAACTCAAATCCATAGCCCAATGGACAAGGCACGAAACCAGAGATGTTGGGATCTCATCTTCATTTCTTCCATTCTGGTAGAAACAAAGATGTCCACAGACGGAGCCAACTGGTGTCCCTAAAAATTTCACTTGGAAATGGTGGGATACCCTTTAAAAAAATTGTTGTGTTTAAGGTGATGGGTATGTTTTGTGTTTGTTTCACCTACAATTATCTCCATTTCTTTATAATATTTCAACAGAGTCATAAAATTCAAACTCGACAAATACCCACATGTTAAAACTCACTCTATCCCTTCGCAAGGTTTGTCTAAGAGAATTTTATTTATTTATTTATTAAATAAATAAAGTTTTGTTTAAAAATAAATTGTGTTACAGTTGTACCCTACTGAGGATTTTCACGCTATTATTTCTTCCACCTCTCAATGGAATGTTCATAATGGAAGAGTTTTTACTTGACTTGAAAATTAATCGGCAAGTGACCAAAGCTCAAGATTCCTTCAGGAGATTGCAAGAGGTTGCTTGGTCCAAAAGCTGCAATAATGATTTTATGAAAATAAGAAAAACACTTGCCACTAATGTGTATATCTTGAGAAAATATGCACTTTTAGAAAAAAAAAAAAGGCACCTAAAACAGAGCCATGGAGTGAAAGTTATGGAACTTGCAAGTTTTTTTCTTCTACATCTTCCTGGACTCTTTCCAAAAATGTAAAATTTTATTCTCTCGCTTGTGTTTTCTTCACCAAAAATCCAAAAGGAAATTAAATGTTATTGATGAGTTTTCATGCAACTTTAAAAGTAGAATTCATGCAAGTTGCATTTTTCAAAGCTATTCTTCCTCTTGAATTTCCATGTAAAACATGAAAGTCAAATCACTTAAGTTAAAGTGGGAATTTTGGTGGTACTTGGAAGGTGGGAATTCGGAGGCTTCCCGGAATTTCTCACTATGAAATTCAAATCACTTAAGTGCAAATGGGAATTTTGGGGCTTCCTAGAATGGTAAAAATTCCCACTTCCTTTCCCTCTTAATTTTCACACAAAAGAGGTTTTATTCACCCATGCAAGTCGCATTTTTTAAATATGTCAGGAAGATTATAAATTCACCCAAATCACTTAAGTGGAAAGTGGGAATTTTGGAGTTACCTGAAAGGTGGGAATTTTGGGGCTGCCTAGAAGTTGGGAATTTTGGGGCTACTTGGAAGGTGAAAATTTTCCATGATGACAGTCAAGTCATTTAAGTGAAAAGTGGGAATTTTAGGGCTTCCTGGAAGGTAAAAATTTCCACTTCCCCTTCCATATATTTTTCACACTATTCCTAGCCCAAAAATGGCGACCCGCTTTGGCAAAGTTGCATGCCTTAAAAGATATTTATTTTTATTATTTCCAGGAAAGGTTAGCGCCAAAGGGAGAAGTGGTTAGCATTAAAAATATTTTTAATTTCTCGAAGCATCCAATTTTAGTGCCTAGGGTTGGAAAGGCTTTATTTATTTATTCTCGATATCTACATGTTGATGTGAGTGCGTAGGTGAATAAAATAATATGTTTAGTTTGCTTGGCATGTAATCATATTCTAAAAATATAGGGCAGCAGGGCTTTATAATCACATTTTAGTGAAGAAATTGGGCATTCATGACATGGATTCTATGTTGGTTTGAATTATTTGTAGGAATACTTCACTTTGGAGCTCATATTGGTAAAAGAAGGAAAATTCAATGTCGATACATTGAATATATCTTCGGAATCAGAGGAAGTAATTTCATCTTCTGCACATAGAGATCCATATTTCACAACTATAAAAACTTCACACAAAGGTGGAAAAGGGAAGTCTTCTATAGAAGTAGATTCAGATAGAATGAAGGGTGATGACAAGGGTAATCTAGTAGAACCATGCATATTGTTTAGGAATTATAAAGTTAATGATACAAACATGGGGCACATGTCTATCATTGGATTAATGGATAGATCAAGGGAAAGAATGAAGTGTTGCAGCTGGAATAATTTCTTCTCCTCTTTCTTCTTCTTTCTCTTATTTTCTCTGAAAACGTGATTGAGTGATCAATTAAATTGTAAAACTTAGGTAATTGGTTTAAAATTCATTACTTCAAGTTATTATAAAAAGTCCATTACTCTGGGAATATGTGGCAAAAATGCAGGGCATTGATTTAGTCTTTAGATGCATTTCATGCAAAGAGGAACTCCAGGGGAAAGGTTGTCAGTTGTTTCCTTTATACCTTCCACATGTGTGAGTTCAATTAAAATCTTCCTATTTGTAATTGCCCTCTATGCACTATAAATAGAGGAAGATCCTATGGGTTTAATGATCATAACTTGTTGATCATGGTTTTGCTAGATCATTCTCAAATTTTTAGACTTTGTGTTGTAACCCTTGATGTTATTTCTGTGAAATATGGGGAATTGAATAAAAGGAAGATTTATGGAGAACTTTGTGTCTACGATGCTTTGCTTCTTGCTTCTATTTGAATTTTTAGATAAACTTTGTGTTATCTAAGATTTAGGTTAGAAGCTATTATTTTCCTTTACTTTTGAATATTGTGAGATATATATTTTTATTTAATCTATGTGTATGAGACCGACTCTGAGAACTATTGGTTTAATCACACATCTTCCTTCCTTCTTTTACAAATTCTATATTTCCCCCTTACCAAATACTTCATTATAGCTACTTACTTGCTGTAGAATTTCTAAGCTATGGTTCATGAGCTTTTTAATTAAATTAAAACCCCATAAATAGTTATTAGGATTCATACTGACTACATTGATAAACATATTACATGGGATCCTCACCGTTAAATGAGGGAGATTTATCTCATGACTTCCTAGGTTTTTAGCGGTATGATGTAATCAATATTATCTTATACACAACAAAGTTGTTAATAGCTCAATATCTACCCCTTGGTATTTTCTCTCTTCTTTCTCTTTCTTCTCTTTCACACTATTATTTATTCTATTCTTTTTTCATCTTTTCGATTATCAATCGACCTCTTTCATCGCCCTATCGACACTCGAGGGGGCATCCTCCACCCTACTAATTTTTCTTCCACCCCTTCAAAAAAATTTCAGTTGTTCATGTTTTTCTACTTTCTTTGAAGTGACATAGCTTACGCCACCCCAAAGAGGGGAAAATTTAGACACTTGTAGTTTGATCAAACCAATATTATTCTTAATATTGCACTAACTATTCTACTCCTTGCAAATTGATGACACACCGTCAATTAGACCTATCTAACTCCCCTCTTACAACACTCTTTTGGTCGTATTCCTCTTATAAACCAATTAAGTAGACTATTATAGCCTCATTTTGAGTAAACCCTCTTCTAATCCTATTCTAGACAACTTCTACTAGCTTCCTAGGTAATCAATCCATTTCATTGGATTGATTAAACCTCTCACAACACTCTCAGAACCCTAATTTCTCACTAATTGTGATTAATTAGCCTAAACCATGATTAAACTCTCCTAAGCCTAGTCAAATCTTACTTTGACTCACTAAAGTGATTTTTGGCTTATTCATTTGTCCCACATGCACCCAAAGTTTTCCACTTTCTCAAATGGAAATCTATAAATACCCACTACCTCTTAGACCATTTCTACACTAAACTATAATATTATTGCTAGGATTAGAGATTTCCTTCAATTTTCATATTGAGCTAATATTTCTTTTCTTTTTATTTCCATTCAAGTTTGATTAAATGGAAGAAACCATGTGTCTCTTTAGCCATTAATGGAGAGATTCCATTCTCATAATCATATATTGATTGCTAGAGTCTATCTAGGTTCATTTGTAAAGCTTTCAAGAGTAGAGGATAACTAGATATGTTAGATTTAGTTGTTTCTTTCAAGCTTAATACATGAAAAAGTAATAAATATATTTTTTGTCTTATCTGATGGTCCATTGAACTATTCATTTGAAGCTTTAGGGATTGTTGAGTGTTTCTTACCCCATTTCATAGAATTTATAAATTGTTTCCTTGTACATAGCTTCCTCGAAGGGTGTCAACTCATTTTTACAATCAAGTGATATGATAATGAAATAATATAATGAAAATATGATTAAAATTCAAGAAAGATAAAAATTTCATGCTCCTCATTATAGGTGGCCTGAAAGGCTATGGCTACATAGAGTTCAAGCTCTTTGAAATAATCGAACTAGAACTATTCCACGATTCTCATTCTTCTTGTATGATCTCGAGTTACTTGTCAATGTCTTAAATTTTTTGTTTCATGGAAATGGTGTAAAGGTTGATCTCATGGATAATGTCTAACTACTCCCATACGAAATGTTGTTGAACAATCAGGATGTCGTATATGCTTGTAAGAGGGTGTACCTATTCGGAGCAGTCTATAAAGATGAAACATGATGGTAAAGTTGTTTATTAGCAATATCGATGATACTAATGTATCAATATAAGGGTAAATGGTAGGAATTGATGGTTATTGGGAATTGAGGTGATCGGGGCCAAAATGATCTATTTTAACAAGGCTTATAAAATAGATTGTGTTTGATGCAAGATAGAAGTTGGCAATATTAAGGTGAAGTAGAGGGACTGAGGAGACAAAATGGATATAGAGAGATAAGATCGTAGTGGATATAAGGAGCTAAATAAATTATAAAGGGATTGGGGCTCCAATCGATGACTATTGGAGATCAGCGGTGATCCCTAGTAAAATTACAAATATTTAAAAAGTTGAACAAATGGCTAAATGAAAGACAGAAGGTATGATGGCTAGAAAAGGGTATAAAAACGAGTGTTGGTATAATATAACTAATGTAAGATATGAATTAAATTGATAAGGATAAAGTGCATTATACCTTTGTTAATACCGATGAGGATGATAGAGCTCCAAATGGCAGAGTGAATGCTAGATAAGGACCCAAAGGAGGTGCTAACATGTTATGAAGTATCTTCCAACACCATGAGGTTATACAAGGTCTCTGTGATTCTTCTATAAATCAAATCTTTGTCCAACATGTCTAACTACAAAATGAGGAAGGGTGGCGTTTACATACGATTGATGGCATATGTAACGATCATCATCAATCATGGATTACCGTTGATTTTTTAGAGATGTTAAAAACAAAATTATGAAAGGATGGTAAATAGTTGAAACCACTTTCCATCCGAGGATTGAGGTTGTTTTAGGAATGGTGAAAGGTTAGGAACTAGGGTAGAAAGAGTTTAAGGGGTTAGGATGGTTAGGTTTAGGTTTGTTTTAGGTGGTTAGGGATGTTAAATGATATTTTATATGGGTAGATGGGTGTTTTATGATGGTAAATTATATTATAGGGATAATGGACTTAGGATAGTGATAATAATGTAAATAATGATAGTGTGATTAATATGTGTAGGGTCACCTAGGGGTGAAAAAGTGGTGTCTACATCAAAATCTATATTGATACATGGTCATTTTATATTCATTTGATGACATACACTTTGTGGTCAACATCAATTTTGGGTCTCATCCCCATGGTCTCTTGATTTTTGAACCTTCATATGTTGATCCTTATCATTTTATATCGAATTGGAATTTCTTGTATCCTTTTTTCTTACATCATGGCCCATGTCATAGATTCTCAAATATCCTTGTATAATTTACTTCAATGATTGTAAAACCTCTTATTACGCTTCCTTAAACTTAGGGAAATTTTTTATTTATTTACCCATTTAATTATCTTGATGTTGTAAATGATTTTAACGTGCAAAGATTAAAATCTAGTATCTGTTGTGGCAGAAAATTTGTCAAGGACAAATTATAGGTTATCTTTCCAATGCTCGGGAGTTGGAGTCCCTCTACTTAACCGGTTCAGCTACCATATGTGCATGTGCGAGTAAAAATGAGTTTTCTCTTGGTGGCCTTATGATAAGGGATCCAATAGGGACGCTCCACTGACCCTACGAAAAAATCTTGCAGATATTTGTAAGGGAATAGTTTTCTAGGAGAGTGGGAAAGGGAGTGAGAAAATTAGAAAATATAAACTAATGTTACAAGTAGAAAATAAAAGACTTGCATACACCAGCCAAAAACTTCATTACATGCACTTGAATTTAGAAGAAAACAAATCTATGTAACAGCAACAAGACCAAATAGAGTTTTATGAACACAAAGTACCACTAAACCCCTCGTCAAAAAGGCCAAAATTATTTATTCTTTTATCAAATCTCAAGATGAAATTGTACATATCATAGAAATGGAAGACATTTTGAGTAAGGAAAATAGAATAAATTTTCTATCTCTTTGCTCTCTTCACAAGGATATCTCTCTCATGAATTCACAAAAAATAGCTCCAATATCTAAGAAGTTTAAGAAGATTTTAGAATTTGTCTAAGAAGACCATCAAATGAGGAGCTAGTTACAATTTATAGAAGAGGATGCAACTCTTCATCTTCTCGGTGAATTTTCAAATACTTTAATTTGACTTTAGACTATTCATATTCCACTTAAATATTTAAGTCCCTTTTATAAAATCAAGGAAACTTAAAGTTTACATTATGTTTCTAAAGTCACTTAAAGTAATATTAAAAAGTGCAAACCTCAACACAAAAATATAACATTGATGAGAGAGAGCATTGAGTGAGAAGAGAAGAAGAAGAAGAAGAAAGAAGAAGAATTATGTGAAAGAATGAGCTGCTATGGTGGACTTGGCTCCATTCTCTGACTCTCTCCACTTTGCATTCTTGAGAAGAATTCTATCTTTCCAAGATCCTTGTTGAAATGAGAAGCTACAGGTTCTACTTTGTCGGCATGAGGGATACGAATGCAACTCAAGGTTTTGGTCCATCCATCGATCACATTGTTGATGTCCTTACACTTCCCAAACCATGATGAGTGCTTTTCTACAATAAGTGCAATAGAGGCTCAGATATTTGAGAGGAAGTCGAGAGTATCCTTAGTGAAGGAAAATGGACTTCCCACCCCTTTCTTGATATATTCTTCAAAATTGTTGATTAACTCATTGGTAGTTGTGTGTTCAATCATTGCAACTTGTATGTTTGTTCTTCTTTCTCCTCTATCTCTATGAAATCCTGATTGATTTCCTCAAACCTGATTGCCAAGGTCCTCACCCATACATGTGTTAAGTCTTCAGAGTTTCAAAAATATTCTTTTCAATCAACTCCTGACAATGGGTGTTTCTCATCTCACTCACTACTAGTTCAAGAGGTTCCCAGTACTCTCTTTCTTTCTCCATATCCTCTTTGAGTACTCATGTTTTGTTGGATGTTGTGCACATGTACACAAAGATATTGACTTCCTCTTGGAGTTTTGGCTTCCCTTTTTGTATATTGAGTCAATCCATTCATTGTTTGCTCACCCCTGCATCATGATCTCATGTGTTCTTCTAATGGATTCTGGATCAAAGCTACTAATGGGTGCCACTTTCTCAATAAGAAGTGTTGTAGTGCTTTGTTCCACCAGGTGTTACACATAAGATGAAAGAGTTAGAACTTATTCCACTACTACCTCAATCTTATCTTTATATTATTTATTCCTTGCCACCATACGAGAAAAATATTGTTGATATATATGAAAATCTCCCTCATGAGTAGTTGGTTCCAATTGGATTATGCTCATCTCGTATTCATCCGGTGTCATCTCATCCAGTGGCTTGATTACCTTTGGATGAGCTACTTCAATGTACTAATTACTTGTCTCCCCATTGTAGAATTGTGAGGTTGTATGTGAAATATTTTTGACCTTTTTCTTTATCCGGTGAGACAATCATTGATAAATCAAGGGTTGCTACTTATTACGCAATGTGAGTTTCGGGGATGACCATTTCCCACATCCATGTAAATATTTTACTATATTCATGCTCAATGATGGGTGCACCAACCATTACTTATTCTAGAGGATGAGGAAAGTTCTAAATAAGAGGGGCATTGGTTTCAACAACATGCGAGACCTCTTGTGGTAGCTCAAATATTGAATCGTGAACCATGTACTCCTCATTCACCTATACTTCTACTCGTTGGATTTTCTATTTGTATTACTGAGATCAAGTTTTTCTCCTGGAGTGATTCCAATGAGCCTTCTTCTAACCTAAATTTCTTGGGTGTCTTTTCGTGGGAAGAAGTTTCCAATTCTGTGGCCTTACGTTTTGAACTTGCTCTATCATGTTTAGAGTTGGAAATCACTTCCACCACTTTTGAAGATGAATTATGTGAATCTTTCTTCTGACTTGGAGAAATTCCTGTGACAGGATGACCATAGTCCTTTTCTTCTGAAACCAATTCCTCATTCTCCTCACCACCTTTTCATTCCACTCTAATATATCTCCTGATTCACGAACATGCCAGTTGATTTGGGGCATTGGGGACATCTTTACTATTGCGTACTCAAGGTTGTACATCTTTGTCCCATCATCATGCAAGATGTCTTCATACCAAGAGAAATTGAATTTCTTCATCTCACTGATTTTCATCCTCATGTGGTCCTTTTCATGTACTTCAACTTGCTAGTATAATTGGCCCATTAGTCCTTGACTTGTGGCTCATTATTCAATTATGGGACATATAACGACTCAAGATCTTCTCGAATGTCAAATTTGGGTCTCGCGACGTAGGAATACAAAGTTGGATGTGTGAAAGTGGCCTCCAGGTGAGATGCATCATTTGATATTTTGCATGTGAACACCCCTAGAGATATAGGGAATGAAATAAACTTATTTCTCCTACTTTTGAGCTTGTTATTCACTTGAGTGATCTGTTTGCAGAGCTCGAACAATAAAATCTAGTCACTAAGGTACTTAAGTAGTCTCAACAGAGCTTGGTCAAAGCTAGTGACTCATATGTAGGAGAAGGTTAAGAATTGTATGAAGTATGAGTCATATTCCTTGATCAAGGATGCCACTTTTGGTGACATCCTAGCTTCAAGATCCCCTTATAAGCTTCGATCATGTGTATGGTGAATGCATCATTCACATGATCAAAATTCATGTTTCTCTCCTCCATTACCAATCTGTTGGAGTTTCTCGAATGCGGGCACCTTAATAGCAATGTTCTCGCATAAGAGCCAATCCTTTGAATGATATTGACCTTGCAAGGAGATAAACTAGGTAAGAATTCATGTGGAACTTCCTTGTCGTGGGCACTTGGAGTTGTTGTAGAAGGAGATTTTTAATAATGATCTACCCCCAGTCAATCCTCTTTTTTCCTTCTATCAATGTCAGGATGAAAAGGTCCATCTAGTCCTAGAAGTCACTCATGCTTGCTTCACCCATAACTCTACTTAGGAGAGTGATGACATCAAAATACCCTTCTCGAAACTCACACCTTGGAAGATTCTTGGGCATCCTGAAGGCTTTCTTCCTGTTTTCAACCATGAGCCGAGTGCTACTCCTTGGACATATGAATCCATTTTTTCTAATCATGTGAGGCTCTATCCTTTGAGATGATGACCATGTTGGGGGATGTCGGTATCTATAGAGAGATTGAAATGGTCCTAGGGCTGATGACTACCATCATTGTACCATTGTTATCTTGGATGGTTTGTGTCTCGGGCTCATAGTGGAAAGAGTAGGCTAGGAATAAGTCAAGACTCTACATAGAAACTGGTGTCTTGCAGTGGTGAACAAGCCACTTGTGAATATTTGGTCTTCAATCCTATTTTAGTCCTTAGAGGCCATGCGAGTCTTAAGGTCATTCAATTCCATGTACACATTTTCTTCCACATTATACTTACAGGTGAAGGGTTGTGTCGGCTTCTGACCCATCTACTTCAACTTCATGTTTATCCCAGAAAGAACAACTTACTATTTTTAGTAAGTGTGAGAAATAAAGTCCCCGATATTCAACTAGATGTTGCGGCTCTAATTTCCTCTTTCTCCTTGTGTTCCTCATTCCTTCTTGATCAACTTTCTATTTTTAGCAGGTGTCTATGGGACCACTTAATAATTTTAGTAAGTGTCAAAAATGTCTATTTTGGTGATTTCTCACTTTCTGCAATGCATCTTTAATGTCACCATATTTTTCACAAGTTCTTATATTGATGACTTTCCCGAAATAGCAGTCCCTATGTAGTAGACCTACTATTTTTAGAAAGTGGGCTTCTAGAGGTTAGATTGATGTAGAAAAAGTTTGTTTTTATGTTTTTTTCCAATATCACCCCTTTGAAATTTCAGGCCCGCCCGCTTAATAGTCCAGGAGATTTTAAAGTTTCAAATTTTGGGGCTAGCAGTGCTTCTGGATGTGGCAACCATCAATGGACCTCAAAATTGTAGGTTTGGTTTTCTCCTCTATTTGTGAAAAAACTTATATTTTTTATGTTTATTTTTTTCTTTTGATACTTCACGTGTAATTATACTTTGTTTCACCCAATGGTTTGATGGGAAATTAGATTTTTTCTTTGTTGAGCTAGAAGTGGGATTTATTCATTGTGAATTCTCTATTGCACGAGAGGAGAGTTTGAAGGTGTCTTCTTGATGGCATTGGGTAGAGGAATTAATAGAAAAATATATCTTGTTATTTCACGCATCTGTTTGAGATATTTCTTCAACTTCTCATTTCATGGCCATGGAGTTTTCTTTGTTTTCTCCTTCTTTGTTTTGTGCCTCTCCTTTGTGTTTCCTCAAATTTAATCCTCGGGACCTCTGCGTAATTTCATGGACTAGAAGGGAAGTACCTTTTGGAAGGTCTAGTTTAAGGTTCAGCAATGGTGTAATGATGTATGAGAAGTTACTGAGAGGAAGAATGGAAATGTATGTGCACGAGAGTGGAAGTAGCTTAGCAAAGCAAAGCGGCTGTGAGCAAGGTGAAGCAACAATTAGAATTTTAAATTTTTGAAATCATGTAGGGGAAGGTCTGGGTGAATTTTTCATGTCCTAATGTCCCCGATGTCAAGGATGTGAGGGACATCAAATTTCATGATAGTCAAGAAGATGACACATGTCCTCAATCGATGGCGGGTAATAGAGGTGAAGAAAGATACTTTAAAGCAAAGTGGGGGATGAAAGTCGGTCACGTAGATGAAAAAGACTCCCCATAGGGGTGGGAACATTTTTCCATGTCTTTTGTCCCCGACCTTAGGGACGTGATGGATATCAAATTTGATGGTGGTCCTAGAGCCGACATGTGTCCTCAATCGATGACAAAGAATTTGAGCTCCAAAAATGCACTGAGGGCTGAAGTGTCAAGTTTTAAGGTCACATGGGGTCTGGGAGCATTTTTACAAGGTTTCTATACTTTACCTTAGGGACATTAGGGATATAAAATCTCGATAGGCTCTTGGTGTTGACAAATGTCCTCCTAAAAATTGACTAACTCTGAACTGCCATCAAGAGGGTAACTTGGAATGATGAAAACTTGAGCTCTCGATGGAATTTATTTTTGAAATTTTATAAGATGCTGGCTTTAAATGTAATTTTTAATCTAATCATGTGCATATAATGTCTTGATTCATCCATTTGATCCCTACAAAAATTGTATTTTTATTTGGGACTCCATCTCTACCTCGAAAAGTTTCCCGAAAACCCTATTCGCCAAGGTGTTGTGAAAATATGATTTCATTATCATGTAGCTCTTAGAATTCTCTTTCCGTATATGGATTTTTTTTACATCTAACTCCATTTGGAGCTCCCAGAATCGTCTTTTGAATCCCAACAATTTTTTTAGGCATGTGTACTGCCTAGGTTTGTGAACCTTATTTTTACTCAAACTACTCCAAGTCTTTCAAAACTTCCCCAAACCTTCCAAAATCATTTCCATGATGTTATAAGGTCTTCAATTCACCTCCATGTTGAATTTTTCCCTTCTGTTATGCTCCAAGGGGGTTGATCTAGTCCTAGGAAGGCCAACAATAGCCCTTCCCAATACTGCCAGAAGATAACATCTTTTCAGAACTTCCTAAAATCACCTAGGGGACTGATTTGAATTTCCTAAATCACCTAGGGGGATGAGATAACATTGTCTGAGGGGTCACTGGACTGACTGGGTGGACTTGGTGTGCCTAGGAATGGTAGAACATGAAAATTTTGGCACAAGGGTATAGTTGTCATGCTTGGAAATTGTCAATTTCCTATTGCACATTTACACGACAACAACTAGCTCTAGCTTGTGGACATGGAATGGACTGAGCATAGAGAAGATATGACATGGGAATCCAGAATCTCAATCTTAGACCATATAATTTATTGACTAGTGCCTTATCCATTGGGCCCAATGGAGTCATGTACAATTTCAAGAAAGAAGGAATGGAAGAAGGAAACACACACACACACACACACAAAACAACGGAAAGGAAACACACAACACACAAAAACATGGAAACACACCTAGAAATCACCTATGGTATAAGGTGGGGGACAACCTACTTTCATTGATGATACAATTTTAGGTATTTCCCACTGTGAGGTAATTCCAGTGGCATTTTAGCCAAATATGAGAGTAGAAAAACATTCTCGCCACAAGCTTCACGAATCAGGAATGGGACAAGCCATAACGAATCAATATTTCCATGGCTACCTTTTGTTTCCCTTCTCTAGTCTCATACCAAGACGAAGTCTCCAACTTTGAATTCCCTCTCCTTATCCTTCTTTTCAAAAAAAAAATTACTTTCAAATGGTGGTCTTTGATACAGTCCACCACTCAGAGTCTATTTTCTTCTAGCCTCTTTAGAAATAAGATCATGTTGTCAATGGAATCCTTGTACTATTCATCTTCTATTCCCTATAACAACTTGAGATCCGACATCTCAATTGTGATGGGAATTTCTACTTTGACTCCATACAACACTTGGAATGGTGATATACATATTGCCTTCTTAGGAGTGATCCTATCTGCCCACAATGCATCATACAAATTTTTGTGCCAATTCCTTTGATTTTCATCTACGATTTTGTGGACAATGGTCACAATGCTCTTATTGCTTGATTTGGCCTTTTCATTTCCCTTTGGGTAGTAGTCGATGATGAATGAGATAGAGAGTTTCCATAGCTATAGAAAAACTTGGTCAGCTCTCTTAAAGAGAAATAGGTATATTTATCTCTTATAATATTCTCAGTGGTACTCTGAAATGCACTATGATATTCTCCTTGATTAAGTTCTGATTGTTTTGGTGTTGGATTTCTTGGCTAGAATGGCCTCCACCCATTTGTGAAGTAATCTGTCACCGTGAGCACATACGTGTGCCCCGCTTTTGAGTGAGAATTCAGAAAAGCAATGAATTTCATCACCCACCGCTGAAACAGTTCTTTAATAACAATCGGTCTAAGTGGTAGTGCAGTAAGTTATGGTCTTCCAAAGAATTATTGGCACACTTCACATTTGGAAACCCAATATTGAGTGTCTCGCAAAGAGGGTAGGCTAATAATACCTTCCTTGTAGAATCTTTGTGTGCACTAACCATCACTAAAAATTCCCACCACACGCTTGGTCATGGTATGATTTAAGAATTTTTCTTTTTTTGCTCTTTATCTACGCACTTGAGGAAGCATCCATCCAGGCCTCTCTTGTAAAGCGCATGATTCCAGATTACAAAATGTGTAGCCTTCATCTTTAGTGTTATTCTTTTCTTGTAATCAAGATGAGGAGGTCATTCTCCATAAGTTAATTAATAGGCAATATCAGCATACCACTCATTAGTAGTGGTTACAAAGAGGACATGTGGGTTGTTTTCGTAACAAGTTGAGAAAGCACAATTTTCTTCACCATGTTGAGCTTTGAGTGTTTCATCTTCATGATCAACCTACACAAACCATTCCCCCTTACCATATTGGAGGGTCAAATCTCCAAGTCATATTCTTGATTCTTTATAATCCAATTTCCTCTTTTAGCTTTGGGATCCTGTTGTGTCAAGATGGACTTGATTGCACTTCCAGGGGACCATCACCACCATATGAGAGTTGAGGATGTAAAACCTGAAATTTTTTATAACCTTGACCACTACATAGGCATGCTTCTCTAATTGGCTATAGTTTAGTTCATTCTTTTTCAATGGAAAACTCATGAAAGCAATAGGTGCTTCCACACCTTCATCATTTTTCTGAACAAGAATGGCAGAGAGTGTATGTTCTGATGCATAACAATACATGATGAAATATTTATTAAAATATGGAGACACAAGAGTTAGATCCTTGGTGATGGATTTTTGATATCTTCAAACACTTCCTTCCCTTCATTGTTCCATTTGAATTTTTCCTGTGGTTTCATCATGGTGGTGATGTGCTTTGTCAATTAAGAAAACTCAAGAACAAAGTGACGAAGAAAATTCACCTTTTTGAAGAATGAATGAACTCCTTTCTTGCTTATGGGTAGAGATAATGCTTGAATGGATTGTACTCTCTCAGGATCAATGTGTGCTCCATGTTTGTTCACAATATGCCCCAATAACTTGCCTTTTGTGACTCCAAAAATGCACTTTTTGGATTTAGTGATATGTCATGTTTTTGCACCTTGTAAGTACTTGTTCCAAGTGATGGATATGATCTCCCCTCTTCTTTGAAAACACTGTGAGATCATCAAGATATATGAAAATGCAATGTTTTAGATATTTGAATGCCAAATCCATCACCCTTTGAAATGTATCTCCCACATTGATTAGGTCAAAAGGCATTCTACTGTAGGAAAAAGTTCCCCAAGGTGTTGTGAAGGTTGTCTTGGTGTGATCCTCCTCCACCACTTTGATTTGATTATACCCTGAGAATCCATCAAGAAATGAAAGCATTTTAGATCCAGTGACTACTTGCAAAATGTGGTCCATGATAGGGAGAGGATAATTGTCTTTCAGTGATGCCTAGTTCAAGTTACGAAAATCTACACATATTCTTATTTCATCATTCTTCTTCCGCATCAGACAATGTTAGCCACCCACATTGAATGGTGGATGGGAAAGATGATTCTTGCATTAAGCATCTTCATTACCTCCTCCTTGATGGTATCAACAATCTTTGGGTTGTATGGCCTTTGTTTTTTCCTAAATGGCTTAGCATCCTACTTCAAAGGAATTAAGTGATGCATTTCCTTCGGTTGGAAGGATTTGAGTTCGTCATAAGAGTAATTCAAAACATTCGAATATTTCTTGAGTAATGTAAAAAAAATTCTTTTCTCCTCTGGAGAGAAACATTTTCCAATGTTGACCATCCTTAACTCCTCTGGTGTGCCAATTTTTCCTTATCAAAATCAGTTGGGCACCAAGAAGATTGTTTTTCTTTCTCTTAAATGAATCTGTCGTGTTTGTCAAAGAGGTCTTCCAGAGAAACTAGGCCTTTGGGAATCTTGTTTCCTTTCAATTTGATCACTCCTTCATCAACCCCTTCAATTCCTTCTTTCTCTTCTCTAGCTACCGCTTCTCGGTGTGGATTCTCACTTCCCTCAAAAAAGAGATTGTTGAAATTATCTCTTTGTTCCAAGAATGCTAAAATCTGGTTATCATCATTAAAGACTTGCCAATGATTTGCATTATCTAGGTACACTAGGCTTGAATACCATTTCAATGGTCACCTTGTCTTTACCAAAATAAGGATGAGGTGTCACTAGGGAAGCCGACACCACAAGAGAATCAACATTTTCATTCTTCTCTCTTGGGATATCTTTAATGGAAAATTCATCGAAAGATTCAATATAGTCTCATACTCTGTTTTTATAATGCCAGAGTCTTGGATTCTTCACCTAATATTGTTGACGGACTTGTTTTACTATCACCTCCACATCACCTCGACATCTCAGCTTCTTGATTCCCATGTCTTCTGCCACACCTATGCCTAAGAGGAGAGCTTCATACTCCACCGTGTTATTTATATTATCAAATTATAGCTTGTAGGAAAATAAGTACAATTCATCGAAGGAGAGTACAACACTACACCTACTCCCGAACCTGCACTGGAATGACTACCATCAAATTCCATCATCCAAACTTGATCTTCTTCCTCTTCCATAAGAAGTGGCAAGTTCTCATATTTTTCTAATGTGAGGAAGTAGTTTCCTAGCCCGCTATCTTGAAAGAGAATGTTTTCCTTTGGATCATCAGACTTTCATACTGTGAACTTCATCTTCCTTATTGGTAGTAAATTCTTCATCTCTCCTTTCACTAGAATAGTTGTAGAAGACCAGTATATTTTATTTCTCCACCCAAGTCTCTACAGAATCTTTAGATCAATAGCATGCCAAAGGATGCTGGGATATCCACCACCAGGATGGTCAGGAGCACCTTCTTGTCTGGAAAATCAGCTAGTTCTACATGTGCATCTTTGATTCTTTCTACCAATGGAACTTGTTTGGATTCCATTGAAAAGAAATTTTTATTCACCTAGGTTAAGGTGAGGCCTAGAGAATTCATAAATTTGATGGGCATCACATTATCTGAGGCTCTGGAATCTATGATACAATTATTTAGCTAGAAGCCTTTAATGAGGAGTGACAAGTAGAAAGGTTCAACCTTGTTGGTTTTGGAGGCACTGGGAGCTAGCATGTTTTGAGAATCTGATGTGGATGGTGTGGGGAGTAAGACTTTGGAACTTAGACCTGAGGTTATAGGATTATTGCCATGGAATACATCAATGAACCTATCAAATTGGTGGAATGCATTTGTAGGTATTCTATTTTTGAGAGCTGGACTTTAGTTTTTCTTGTGTGTTCCACAAAGTCAAATGGGGTTATGGTGGGTGAGGAAGAGGTTAAGGAATGACAAAATATTTACATGGTGAAGGATTTTCTATTTTGGGTGTTGAATTTTCCTTCACGGGTGCATTAACTGGCTTGGAAGGAGATGGGGATGTAGGTTTTGATGAAACCTTAGATGTTTTTATGGGAACAACATTTGAAGGAGAATTATTCTTAGTAACCTTTGAGCTGAGAGAAGGATTAGATGACTTACTTGGTATGGCAGCATGATCCTTGCTAACCAGTGGGTCTAATTTTTCTTTAGCCAACTCCATAGGAGGTAATGGTGATCCTCTACTGATGATTTTATTTTGTGGGACCTCTGTAGGAGAATATTCTTTCTTATTATTTTCCTTCACTATAGTTTCGAGGATGGAGCACCTTTCTTGGAATATGTGCGAGTGAAAAATATGCATGAGAAACTTGGATCTTCTTCATCCTCATCATCTTCATCATCAACATACTCGATTAGGTCATTATGTATATCACCATTAACTTCCTTAACCTCAATATAGTTTTCATAGTCCTCCACATTTTCTTCTTCAAGTTATTCAATTTTCACTTCCTCCTCTGGTTCTTCGGATCACAAGTGGAATTAACTAGTGGTGCTTCAAGAGTGAGCTAGTGAGGAGGTGGGGAAATCCTTGGTCTATTGGGAGGATTTGGCTTCCTTGGAGTGTTCCGCATTGTGATCTAGGACAATGTTTTCTTCAAGGAAACCAAGTAATTTTCCATTTTTTGGAACATTGGTTTTATGGTGACTGAGCCTAAAATTTGTCCCTTTTTCTTTCTATTTGGGTCTTTCACTTTACTGGATAGGATTAGAACATCATCAATTTATATCACATGGTCTTGAGCTTCCATCAATGTTCTTGGTTGGGTTCTTCTAAGGAAGAAACCTATTTTTGGTGGAAAGGCACTAATGAATAACCTCTTCAAATTGTTTTTAGGAGGAACCACATCTTTGGCATTCTTATTATCACTTTATTATATATTGCTATGAATTATCTCATTAATTCGGAGGTTTATTTGTTAATTTGTACTGATTGGACCAAGAGATCCTGGCAGTCTTACTCGTGGTCTTAAATATGTGTTTGAATGCACTTCTTATATATTCCCAACAGTGACAGGACCTCGAGGGTAGCATGTAGAACCATTCGGCATCCTTTTCTTGTAGTGACTCCACAAATATCCTAGCTAACACATCTTTGTCCTCCATTCCCGATACACTTGTAAATGGTGATAAATGTTGCTACATGTTCTTTGGGGAATTGAGAACCATCCCCTCTAAATTTTGGAAAAAACATTCTTGAGCCTCTTAGCACCTCATGGAGTGGTTGAAAAGGGTGAGTGGGCTAGTGTTTCTCCCCAAGGTACATTAGGCCTATGGACGTCACAATCATGATCATGATTCCTAATTATATTTTTTTCTAGCTTCCAACCTCTCTAAGGTTACGGCTTCCAATGTTACTCTTTCATCTACCTCGGCTTGAAGTATTTCAATTTCTTCAAGTTGAGCTCTTATTTCCTCTTCCACTCTTTCTTCTCTTTCTCTATCTTCTTCTTCGAGTCTCTACATCAGTGAAATCTTCAAGGTTCTCATTGATGTATGGAAATTCACTGTCTAAAGGATTGAAAACACTTAAGTTCCCAATGTGACCAGTTGTTTGACAAAAATGAGACCTTGGAATTCTAAGAAGCTCTTGTCTTCTTTGAAGCTCTTCAAAAATAGGGTCGGTTTGTCCTCCTTGTCTCTATTTCTAGGTGTATCTTCTATCCGCCAACTTGGAAATTTATGCTCTTCTTTGTGGTGCTAGAATTTGTCTTTGCCTCTCTAATTCAGCAATGTGTTCTTCTTCAAGGTCAATAATTCTCATGGTAATGAAGTAGTGATTGACACTTTGCCTGTTATGTCAGATAGCTTCTCTCAAATCTAAAGCAATATCCTCTTGGATGTGGAAGAGAAATTCAAGTCTTTCAACAGGAGGATTTCCTGGAATAGCCATGGTTTGTAGACATGTGGCTCATATAGCTATTCAAATTCTAGAAATTTTCCTTTTTTTAATTTTTAATTTTCTAATTTTTTTGTATTTTTCAGACCTTCTAGTCATATTCAGGTGTAGATGCTGCTAAATCTGCCCCATGGTGGGTGCCAAAATAGTTGGAGAGAAAAAAATTCAGGGACAAATTATTGGTTATCTTGTCAATGCTCTAGGATTCTAAGTCCCTCTAATTAACCAATGTAGCTATCGTATGTGCATGCGCAAGTAAAAATGAGTTTTCTCCTGGTGGCCTTACAGTCAGGGGATCTAACAAGGACACTCCACTAACCCTATGGAAAAATCTTGCAGATATCTGCAAGGGAAGAATTTTCTAGGAGAGTGGGAAAGGGAGTGAGAAAATTAGAAAAGATAAACTAATGTTGCAAGTAGAAAATCAGAGACTTGCATACACTAGCCAGAAACTTCATTACATGCACTTGAATTTAGAAGAAAATAAATCTATGTAACAACAACAAGACCAAATAGATTTTGATGAACACAAAGTACCACTAAACCCCTTAGTAAAAAAGGCTAAAATTCCTTCTTCCTTTATTGAAGCTCAAGTAGAAATTGTACATATCATAGAAATGGAAGAAATTTTGAGTAGGGAAAATAGAAGAAATTTGCTATCTCTTTTCTCTCTTCACAAGGATATCTCTCTCATGAATTCATAAAAAAACAGCTCCAATATCTAAGAAATTTAAGAAGATTTTAGAATTTTTCTAAGAAGACCTTCAATTATGGAGCTAGTTACAATTTATAGAAGAGGATGCAACTCTTCATCTTCCCTATGACTTTTCAAATACTTTAATTTGACTTTATATTATTCATATTCCACATAAATATTTAATTCCCTTTTATAAAATCAAGGCAACTTAAAGATTACATTATGTTTCTAAAGTCACTTAAAGTAATATTAAAAGTGCAAACCTCAATGCAAAAATATAACATTGATGAGAGAGAGTGTTGAGTGAGAAGAGAAGAAGAAGAAGAATTATGTGGAAGAATGAGCTGATGTGGTGGACTTGGCTCCATTATCTGACTGCTATCCACTTCGCATTCCTGAGAAGACTTCTTTCTTTCCAAGATCCTTGTTAAAATGAGTCGTTGCAGGTGTTACTTTGTCAGCATGAGGGATGCAAATGCAGCTCAAGGTTTCAGTCCATCCATTGATCACACTATTGATGTCCTTGCACTTCCCGAACCATGATGAGTGCTTTTCTATGATAAGTGCAATGGAGGCTCGATCTCGAGAGGGAAGTCGAGAGTATCCTTAATGAAGTACAATGGGTTACCCACCCCTTTCTTGACATATTCTTCAAAAGGATTGATCAACTCATCAGCAGTTGTGTTCGCTCATTGTAGGTACTCCAAGTTTCCAAACTTTCTGATTTATACTATCCTGTAGCTTTTATGTTTGTTCTTATTTCTCCTCTAGCTCTGTGAAACCCCGATTAATTGCCTCAAACCTGATTTGTGAGGCCCTTGCCCATACACATGTCAAGTCTTCTGCAGGAGTTTCAAAAACCTTCTTATCGATCAACTCCTGACGATGGGTGTTTCTCATCTCGCTCACTCTTTGGTCCCAGAGGCTCCTAGTACTCTCTTTCTTTATCCACATCCACTTTGAATACTTGTGTTACATTGGTTATTGCGCACATGTACGCAAAAATCTTGACTACCTTATGGAGTGATGGCTTCCCTTTTTTTAAGATTGAGTCGATCCATTCATTATTTTCTCACCCCTGTATCATGAGCTCATGCATTCGTCGATAGATGCTAGATCGAATCTCATGATGAGTGCAACTTTCTCAATAGGAAGTGTTGTAGTGCTTGGTTCCACCAGGTGTTACACATAAGATGAAAGATTTTGTACTTGTTCCTCTAGTACCTCAATCTTCTCTTTATATTCTTTATTCCTTTCCACCATGTGAGAAGAAGATTGTTGATATATGTGTAAATCTCCCTCATGAGTAGTTGGTCCCAATTAGATCATGCTCATCTCATAGTTGGTTGGTGTCATCTCATCCACTGGCTTGATTACCTTTGGCTGAGATACTTCAATGTACTGATTACCTATCTCCCCACTGTAGAATCATGAGGTTGTATGTGTAATCTTTCTTGACCTTTTTCTTTATCCAATGAGACAATCGCTGATAGATCAGGGGTTGCTACTTGTTGCACAATGCAAGTGTCAGGGATGACCATTTCCCACATCCACATAAACATTTTGCTGGATTTAGGCTCAATGATGGGTGCACCAACCATTCCTTATTCGGAGGAGGAGGAAAGTCTTGAATGAGAGGGGTGTTGGTGTCAACAAGAGGTGAGACCTCCTATGGTAGCTCAAAGACTGAATCATGAACCATGTACTCCTTGTTTTCCTATGCTTCTACTATTGGATTTTTTGTTTGCATTACTGAGATCAAGTTTTCCTCCTATAGTGACGCTAATGAGCCTTCTTCTACCCTAACTTTCTTAGGTGTCTTCTTGCAGGAAGAAGTTTCTAAGTCCATGGCCTTCCTTTTTAAACTCACTCCAAATTGTTTACAAATGGAAGTCACCTCCACCACTTTTGAAGATGAATGATGTGAAGCTTTCTTCTAGCTTGGATGAATTCCCCATGACTGGATGACTATAGTCATTTTCTTCTAAAACCAGTTCCTCATTCTCCTCACCACCTTTTTAGTCCACTCCAATATATCTCCTGATTCACAAGCATGTCAATTGATTAAGGGAATTGGGGACATCTTGAATGTTGCCTACTCAGGGCCGTACATCTTTGTCCCATCATCATGTAAGATGTCTTTATACCAAGATAACTTGAATTTATTTATCTCGTTGACTATCATCCTCATGTGGTCCTTTTCACGTACTTTGAACTCATCAGTATAGTTGGCCTAGTAGTCCTCGACTTATGGCTCATGTTACAATTTTGGGACATAGAACGATTTGGGATCTCTTCGATGTTGAAGTTGGGCATGACGAGGTATGAATGTAAAGTCAAATGTGGGAAAGTAGCCTCCACCGAGATGTGTCATTTGATATTTTACATGTGAACACCCCTAGAGATATAGGGGATGAAATCAACTTCTTTGTCCTACTTCTAAGCTTTTCATTCACTTGAGTGATCTTCATGTAGAGCTTTAACAATATAATCTAGTCATTGAGGTACTTAGACAATCTCAAGTGGAGCTTGGTCGAAGCCAACAACTCGTATATAGGAGAAGGTTGATAATCGTATGAAGTATGAGCCATATTCCTTAATCGGGATGCCGCTTATGGTGACATCTTAGCTTTTAATATACCCTTCTACGCTTTGGAGCACGTATATGGTGAATGCATTATTCATGTAAGAGAAATGCTCATTGCTCTTCTCCATTACCAATCTGTGGAAGTTACTCAAATGTGGGCACCTTTGTAGTAATGTTCTACATGAGATCTAATCCTTTGAATTATCTCGAGATTAAAAGGATATAAACTAGGTAAGAAATCATATGGAAATTCCTCATCGTGGGCACTTGGAGTAGTTACAGATGGATATTTTTGCTGATGATCTACCCCCAGTCAATCCTTTGCTTTCCTTATGTCAATGTCAGGATGAAAAGGCCCATCCAGTCCTAGAAATATCTCGTTCTTGCTTCTCCCATAACTCTACTGAGGAGAGTGATGACATCAGAATACCCTTCTCGGAACTCACACCTTGGAAGATTCTTGGGCATCTTGGAAGGATTTATTCCTATTTTCAACCATGAGCCAAGTGCTACTCCTTGGACATATGAATCCATTATTTCCTAATCATGTGAGGCTCTATCCTTTGAGATGATGACCATGTTGGGGGATGTCGGTATCTACAGAGAGAGTGAAATGGTCCTAGGGATGATGACCGCCATCGTTGTACCATTTTCATCTCATATGGTTCGTGTCTCAGGCTTGTAGTGGAAAGAGAAGGCTAGGAATAACTTGAGACTTTGCACAAACACTAGGTGTCCTATAGCAGAGAGCAAACCACTTGTGAATATCTATTCTTCAATACTTGGAAGCCATACGAATCTTAAGGTCATTCAGGTCCATGTATAAGACATCATTATCTTCCACATCATACTTGCAAGTGAAGGGCTATGTTGGCTTCTGACCCGTCCACTTCGACTTCATGTTTATCCTAGAAAGAACAACTTACTATTTTTAGTAAGTGTGAAAATCAAGTCCCCGATCTTTAACTAAATATTGTGATTCTATTTTCCTCTTTCTCCTTGCATTCCTCGATCCTTCTAGATCAAATTTATATTTTTAGCAGGTGTCTATGGGACTACTTACTATTTTTATTAAGTGTCAAAAATGTACATTCTAGTGAGTTCTTAGCCACAACGCATCTTTAATTTCATCGTCTCCTTCGAAGGTTCTTTTGTTGATGACTTTCCTGAAATAAGAGTCCTTATGTAGTAGACCTATTATTTTTAGAAAGTGGGCTTCTGGAGGTTAGATTAACGTGGAATGCAGTTTTTTTATATTTTTTTCCTAATATCACCCTTCTGCAATTTCAGGCCCACCCGCTTAATAGTCTAGGAGATTTTAAAGTTTTAAATTTTGGGTCCTGCAACGGTGCTTCTAAACGCAAAGCCATTAATGGACCTTGAAATTGTAGGTCTGGTTTTCTCCTCCATTTGTGAAAAAACTTATATTTTTAATGTGGGGTTTTTCTTCTAATGCTTCATGTGTAATTCTACTTCGTTTCACCCAACAGTTTACCGGGAAATTAGATTTTTTCTTCATTGAGCTAGAAGTGGGATTTCTTCATTGTGGATGCTTTATTACACGAGAGGAGATTTTGAAGGTTTCTTCTTAATGGGTGAATTTTTCCATGACTACTATCCTTGACCTCGGGAACGTGATGGATATCAAATTCCATGGTGGTCCTAGAGCTGACACATGTCCTCGATCCGACGACAAGGAATTTGAGCTCCAAAATGCACCTAGGGGCTGAACTGTCAAGTTTGAAGGTCATATGAGGGTCCTAGAGGTCACATGGGGGCTGGGAAAAATTTTCGAAGGTTTTTTTAGCTGACCTCGGGATTTTGGGGACATAAAATCCCTCCAATCTCTTAGTGCCGACACGTGTCCTCCCGAAAATTGACTAACTCCTGAACTACCTTCAAGAGGGTAACTTGGAATGATGATAAAGTGATCTCTTGGTGGAATTTCTTGGTGAAATTTTATATGATTAGGAATTGATATTTAATTTTTAATCCAATGGTGAGGTTATAATGTCTTATTCATCCATTTGATCCATGAAAAAGTAGATTTTTTATTTGGGACTCCACCGTGCTGAGAAAACTATCTCGCAAACTCTACGCTCCAAGGTGTTGTGAAAAATATTATTTCACCATCATGTAGGTATTGGAATCCTATTTCCTTATATGTTTTCTTTTCATCTAAATCCATTCGAGCTCCCAAATATTCTTCTCGAAGCCCAATAGTTGTTTTAGGCTTGTGAACCCTGCTTTTTACTCAGATTGCTCCAAGTCTTTCAAAACTTCCCCAAACCTTCCAAAATAATTTCCATGATGTTATAAGGTCTTAAATTCACCTCCATTTTGAATTTTTCCCTTATGTTATGCTCCAGGGGTTGATCCAGTCTTGGGAAGGCTAGCGATAGCCCTTCCCAATACTACCAGAAGATAACATCTTTTTAGAACTTCCTAAAATCACCTAGGGGACTGATTTGACTTTCCTAAATCACCTAGGGGATGAGATAACATTTTCTAGGGGGTCACTAGATTGATTGGGTGGACTTGGTGTGCTGGGAATGGAAGAACATGAAAATTTTTACATATGGGTATAATTGTCATGCTTGGAAATTGTCAATTTCCCTGTTGCACATTTACACGACAACACATACTATGCCTTTGATGATTAATAACTTATAATAGATTAATCCAACATTAATTAATGTTTAGAATCCATCTTGACAACCTATGATAACCATGTGCAATCATAAGGGTTTAAACCCTACTCGGTCCCGTATGAATTCTCTACATGAGCCAATATATCCAATATATCATTTAGTTAGATATTTTAAAGGTATAGAGAATCATGTGTATCTTCTTAGTTTCAGATTCCCACTCACAAAAATTTTAAAATAATAACTCATGATAGACTATGTCATCAGTAATTTGCAATACTATGGCCATAGTTTTGAATTGCACTAGCAAGCCTAGTTTTATGACTACACATAATCCACATGAAACCTTTCCTTTCCATTTCACTAAACAACCTGTCTCATTCATAGTATCGGGATTCTTTTCCATTCTTAAGTTATTAAGTTCATATTTAACCACTTTAGTTTATTCATTTATGATAATGTAACCCTTCATCCTATGGATAGGTTAACTAAGTTTCATGATGTTAATCAAATCATGTTAGAGGTACGCAATGATCTCCATGAGTCATTGCATAAGCATGTACTCATTATTGTGTGATTTAAAACTACATCATATTACAATGATTGACTGGGTTTATGTTAGGAATTAAATAAAAATGTGTGGAAACAATTCCTCAAATCACAAAAGTAGGAAACTATTTATTAGAATAACATATATAAACAATACACAAAAGAAGACAAGATAAGATTTAACGTGCTTCACCCAATATGGGCAACATCCACCAAGAAATTTCTCATATTTTATTATTAACAAGAGTAAAACAAACTCTCATAGTCTTCTCTTAGTTACAATTACACAGCAATAGCTCATAAACTCACAACAAAATTCGTAAGATGTTAAACCACATCTAAAACACAATTGACACCTAATTGCTCAACCTTGATCACTCTTAATCACCTCTTGATGTTCTAAGAATCAATATCTCTCTTGATCACTCAAGATGCATTAGGATTACCCTAACACCTCTATTTATAAGATTACAATCCTTCTAGGAAGTTCTATATCCAACCCTAGAAGTTTGAAAGTCGTGACCTTTCAAATTCTCACGGATGGAAAAATTTCACTGTGACAATTGCCAATTAACCAAAAATTAACAAAAAATATGCAGCACAAAAACAACACAACCACAAAATGATCTTGAAGTCTCCAAACTTAACCATTAAAACTTCAACACTTCAATGTTGATTCCAGAAGACCAAAAATAGGCTCCACATACCAACAATATCCCACTTGGAGATTGTTCCCACTAAGAAAAGTTCTTAACCATTCATTATCATCCATGAAGGAGAACCAAAGTTGAACACAACTTCAACTTATCCCTTGTGACCACCTTGGTAATCATATCCATGGGATTCTCGACTGGTATGAATCTTTTCCAACTTCAACTTATCTTCTTCCAAAGCTTCCCCGATGAAATGATATCTCGATTGAATGTGCTTTGTCTTAGAGTGGAAAGAAAAGTTATTTGCCAAATTAATAGTGCTCGACTATCACTTTGTAGTATCCCAACTTCCTTCTTATGCCCTAACTCATTAAGAAAATATTGTAACCAAATCATCTCCTTGTTTGCCTCTATGGCAACAACATACTCACCTCATGGTTGACAAATCCAAAACCTTTTGTAACCATTAAATCCAACTCACGGGTATATCACCAACCATAAATACATATCCTTTTGTGCTCCTTCTACTATCAAAATATCCCGCCATGTATGAATCTCACACCATGCAATGTAGTGTTTGATTAACCAAAATCATCTCCTTGTTTGCCTCTATGGCAACAACTTTTAGTATCCCAACTTCCTTCTTATGCCCTAACTCATTAAGAAAATATTGTAACCAAATCATCTCCTTGTTTGCCTCTATGGCAACAACATACTCAAACTCTATGGTTGACAAATCCAAAACCTTTTGTAACCATTAAATCCAACTCACAGGTATATCACCAACCATAAATACATATCCTTTTGTGCTCCTTCTACTATCAAAATATCCTCGCCATGTATGAATCTCACAGCCATGCAATGTAGTGTTTGATTAACCAAAATAAAATGTTGCTCCCATGGTCCTCTTAAATACCGAAGTATCCACTTCACTACCTATCAGTGATCTCTACTAGGATCACTCATAAACCTTCTCACTACTCCCACTACATGGGAAATATCAATCTTACTACATACCATAGCATATATCAAGATACCAACTTCCGATGAGTATGATACCTGGATATTTGGATTCTATCCTCCTCGATCATGGGACTCTTCGCATTGATAATTTAAAGTGACTCGCTAAAGGAGTACCAACCGGTTTAGCATATTGCATACTAAAACTCTCCGAGACCTTCTTTATGTAGTCTTCTTGATATAATACCAGCTTTCTCTCCTTCCCGTTCCGATTTATTCTCACACAAAGGCTTTGTTTCACTTCTTCCAAATCCTTCATAGTAAAGGAGTCACCTAGATGATTTTTGAGTACCTTTATTTCATGCATGTTCTTCCTGAAACAAGCATATCATCCACATAAAGGCACATAATAATATAACTACCACCAAGAAACTTGTTGATGTACACGCAATGGTCTCGAGTGACACCTTGAGCAACCCTACTCCTACATAAAAATGTCAAAATTATTGTAACATTTTTATGGAGCTTGTTCGAGCCATACAAGTTCTTCTTCAATTTACACACTAACCTCTCCTTCCCTTTGACCTCATAACCCTATCTCGCTGCATATACAATTCCTCCTCCACCTCACCATGAAGGAATTCGATTCACATCTAACTATTCTAAGTGCAATTATTCTACTGCTACTAAACCAAGAACAATCCTAATAGAAGTCATTTTAACAATAGGACAAAAAAATCATCGAGTCTATACCTTTCTTCTATACAAATCCCTTGACCACTAACCTAGCCTTGTACCTTTTTTTTTTTTTTACTCCACCTTCCTCTTTGATTTTGTACACCCATTTTTTCTACAATTCTCTCTTACCTTTAGGTAGCTCCACTAGATCCCAAGTCTAGTTCTTCATAAGAGAACTATGCTCTTCATCTATGGCCTACTCCCCTTCTTCCCGATATCCACCTACACTTGCTTCCTAAAAGTACTCTAGCTCTCCACCGGCAAAGTGAGAAATCAATAATTCAAATACAAAGTAAAAATTTCAGGTTCCCTTCTTACCCTAAAAGACCTTCTTACCTTGGAGTTCGGGATTCCCGATGGACAGTTTCTGAACTAGCTATGTCAAAATGTGATGCACCTAAAATGACCCTTTGGATACCTTGTCATCCGCAAAGTCCTCTAACACTATATATTATTTATTTGATTCCTCTTTTTTTTCCTATAACTATTAAAGAAAATATCTCTAGACCAAAATATTTTATTATCCTTTAGACTCCAAACACGGAAACCAAAGTCATCACCACCATATCCAATAAAGGTGCATTTCTCATACTTAGCCTCTAACTTGGTCCTATCATCTTTATCAATGTGAACAAATACCTCACATCCAAATACTCTAAGAAATGAACAATCGATTTTCTTACTGCACAAACCTCCTTAGGTATACCTCCATCCAAGGCCATAGAGGGTCCTTTGTTAATTAGATAAACAATTTTTCTCACCTCTTCCGCCTAAAACATGAGTGTCAAGCCTGCATGTAACCTCATGCACCTAGCATGCTCCATGATTGTCATGTTCATTCTCTCGACACTCCATCTTCCTATGGATTCTTTGAAACCACCCTTTTCCCGCGGATCCCATTTACCGAATAGTAATCAAGATATTCATTGTTGCAAATACTCCTCTCCATTATCTAACTCGAGACATTTCAACTTGAGACTTGTTTCATTCTCAACCAAGGATTTCCATCTTTTGAAAGTTTCAAACACATTAGATTTCTTTCTAATTTCATATACCCAGACTTTTCTAGTTACATCATCAATGAAAGTTACATAATAACATAAACCATTAATAGGGTTTACCTTAGTGTCCACATACATATGTATGTACCAACTCTAACTTACCTTCCTTTTTGGTAGGTCCAACCTTGAGGAATCTCACCCACTTCTATTTCCCATAAACACGGTTGTTAGGAAATAAGGGATAAAATATGTGGAGTAATCCCTCATAGAATCGTAATAGTAGAAACTAATATGCAGAAAATATTACAGATCTCAAATAAAAGTGCGAATAAAATAACCACAACACAAAGAGATAGTATTTAACGTGGTTCACCCAATTTGGGCTACATCCACCAAGAATCACTTGCTCAAATTTTATTACAAGCCACCACTCTCTCAATACAATACCCAGATCTATTTGGAGCTATGCTCAACAAACTCTATAGAATTCACACCCAAATTCAAAGCACATCTGCAATGTTTTTCATACATCTATCATATGCATAAAACCATATAAATAGACAACTGCTTAAGTAGTTTTACAAAACCATGGGTATCAAAACCATGGGAAAAAACCGTCTCATAAACCTATGGGTCAAAATCCCGCCCATATGAGAAAATCACGTTTCTGATATATCGGGCATGTTTTAAGGCCCAGAAAAAAATTTGGGGGCTGTGCCCCTGAACCTGGTGAGGATACATGAAAAGTGTACAGTACTCTTAGTGTACAGTCTTTAACACTTTCACACATGAAAACAGGCTCCACAACCTAACAATCTCCCACTTAGAGACCATTTTTCCTCTAAGTAAGCTTCTCAACCCTTCACTAGTTTCGTGAAGACAAGCCAAAGTTGAAAACAACTTCGCTTTTCCCTTGTGACCACCTTGGTCATCATGTCCAGTAGGATTCGACTAGTATGGATCTTCTCCGCTTCAACTTCTCTTCCTCCAAAGCTATCCTAATGAAATGGTACCCTAGTCAGTATATGCTTCGTCCTAAAGTGAAAAGCAAAGTTCTTACCTACGTTTATAGCACTCTAACTATCACTATGTAGATTTTCTTCCTCCTACTTATGCCCCAACTCCTTAAGCAATTGTTGTAACCAAATCATTTCTTTTCTTGCCTCTGTGGCAGCAACATACTCGGCCTCTATGGTTGTGAGCCACCATCTTCTCGTAGTCGTGAAATCCAGCTCACTGTTGTCCCACCTACAATGTAAACATAACCTATCATGCTCCTCCTCTTGTCTACATCTCCATCCATATCTAAATCTACATAACCACACAAAGTCGTGTCTGATCCACTGTAGCACAAAATTATCCCCATGGTCCCTCTCAAATACCGAAGGATCCACTTTACTGCCTGCCAATGATCTCTACCTGGATCACTCATAAATATACTCACCACTCCCACTTTGCATGGGAAATATCAAGCTTGGTACACACTTGGACATTTGGTTTCTCTCCTACTCTATCTTGGGATACTACTCCTTTGATAACTTGAAATGGCATGTCAAAGGAGTCCCAACAGTTTAGCATCCTGCATATTAAACCTCTCCAAGAATTTCTTAATGTACTCTTTCTAAGATAAATTCAACTTGCATTCCTTCCTATCCCGAGATATCCTCACACCAAGGATTTGTTTGGCTGCCCCCAAATCCTTCATAGTAAAGGATTCACTTAGCTACTTCTTGAGTACTTTTATTTCCTGCATATTTTTACCTGCAACCAACATGTCATCCACATACAAACACAAAATAATATAACTACCATCCTTAAATTTCTTTGTGTACACACAATGGTTAGAATGACATTTAATATAACCTTGCTCCATCATGAAGCTATCAAATTTCTTATATCATTGACGTGGAGCTTGTTTCAAGCCATACAAGCTCTTCTTTAGTTTACACACCATCTCCTCTTTACCTTTGACCTCATAGCCCTCTAGTTGCTGCATATATAGTTCCTCCTCCAAATCACCATGGAGAAATGCAATCTTTACATCAATCTGTTCTAAGTGCAAGTCTTCTCGCCAGTAACTATTCCTAGAATAGTTCAAATAGAAGTCATTTTTACTACAGAGAAAAAATATCATCAAAATCTATACCTTTTTTCTCGTACAAACCCATTGACCACCAATCGGGCCTTGTATCTTTTCTTGCCTCCTTCTTCCTCTTTGACTCTAAACACCCACTAGTTCTATAATGATTTTTTCCTTCGGGTAGCTTCACCAAATCCCATGTCTGGTTCTCCATGAGATCATGATGCTCCTCATCCATGGCTTTCTCCCACTTCTTCCTGGCATCTACCTACATTGCTTCATCAAATCTCTCTGGCTCTCCACTATTAGTGAGTAATAAATAATAAAGATAAGGAGAAAAATGTTCAGGTTCTCTTCTTACCCTAGAATACCTCCTCAATATAGGAGTTTGGGGTTCCTATTGAGGAGTTCCTAAACTGATTCATGTGTCACTTTTCCATCTAGAAGATCCTCTACCACTGCATATTATTTCTTGGATTCTTCCCTATTTTCCTATAACTACTACTTATACATGACTTTCTCATTAAAGACCACATCCCTAGATCAAATTATTTTCTTGTCCTTAATACTCCAACATTTATATCCAAAGTCATCACCACCATAACCAATGAAAGTACATTTTTCTGACTTAGCCTCTAGCTTGGTCCTATCATCCTTGTCTATATGAACAAACACCTCACATCCAAAGACTAAGAAATGGATAATAAAATTTCTTACCATACCAAGCCTCCTCATCTATGTCTCCATCCAAGGCACTTGAGGGTCCTCTGTTTATCAAGTACATAGATGTGCTCACCGCTTCTGCCCAAAAAGAAAGAGGCAATCCTGCATGTAACCTCATGCTCCTAGCACGTTCCATTATTGTTTTGTTCATCCTTTATGATACCCCATTCTATCTGTAGAGTTCTTGGAACCATATTTTGCCCATGGATTCCATTCTTAGAATAGTAATCATCAAATTCATTGTTGCAATACTCCCCTCCATTATCTAACCTGAGACATTTTAGCTTAAGACTTGTTTCATTCTCTTCCAAGGCTTTCTATTTAAAAATGTGTCAAATACATCATATTTGTTTCTAATACAATAAACCAAAATTTCCTTATTGCATCATCAATAAAAGTAACATAATAACTTGAACCCCAAGAGATGATACCCGAGTCGGGCCCCACATCGAATGCACCATCTCTAACTTACTCTCTTTCTTTGTAGGTACAACCTTGAGAAACCTTACTCACTTTTGTTTCCCATATATGTAGTCATCACAGAACTCCAAACCTATTTCTGTATATCTAGGAAAATCCTTCTTTATGATCTCCATGCCTTTATGGCTCATATGACCGAGCCTATAGTGCCACAATGTTATATCTACTTATGAATCCACAAGATTACAAATATTAGATCTATAAGTGGTTAAATACAAGGTTCCAACCTTCTTACCTCTTGCCACAACAAGAGAACCCTTGGTAACCTTCCAAGATTCTGTCTGTAAATATCACAGTACAACCATCACTTTCCAACTGCCCTGTCGATATCAAATTTCATATTAATTTAGGCACATGTCTAACATCCTTCAATAGCCAAGTATTCACATTCTACATCTTAACCTGAACATAACCTTTTCCAACTATGCTGCAAGGCTCATCATCACCAAGAAAAACATGCCCAAATTTTCCTTGAACATAATCAACAAAATAATTCCTATGTGGAGAAGCATGGAAAGAAGCCCTTGAATCTAAAACCCAAGATTCACTAATATTGTGCAAAGAAAGAATCAAAGCATCCTGATATACATTACCTCATGTGCCACATTTGCCTCCTTGTTTTATTCTGTTGTTTCTTTTATCTTGAAGCTCCCAACAGTCCTTCTTTGCATGCCCAAACTTTCCACAAGTGCAAGATACTATCTTGCTTTTGGATTTTGACCTTGCCTCGATCCTTTGATTTTCCAACGTTTCCTCTATTCTTCTGTCTCCCTCTAGTTTCCACTATCAAAGAATTCCCTGAAGTAAAAGATTCACCAGAGATTTTTCTTCACATTTCCTCACTTAGAATCACCCCTACAACATCCTCAAACTTCAACTTTGAGTTAGTAGGAACCAAGTTGCTTACCACCATTACCAGGCTATTCCAACTCTCAGGTAAAGAGCATAGAACTAATAAAGCCCTAAATTCTTCATCAAATTCTATTGTAACTGAAGCTAGCATATTTACAACCATATTAAAATCATTTAGATGATCTGCTACTGAACCATTCTCAGACATCTTCATATTAAACAAATTTTTCATTAAAAATATCTTATTAGAGGCAAAGGGTTTTTCATACAACTTCCCTAATGCATCCATCAGTTCTTTTGTAGTATTTTCCTTTGAAACATTAAATAATACCAAAGATGCAAGACACAAATGATTGTCCCAAGTGCCTTCCTATCCAAAGCAAATCCCATTCCACATCTATCATGCTTGAGGGTTTGTTCACCTTCTCAGATAACAGAGTATGAAGATCCTTCTGATAAAGGTAATCTTCCATCTGCATCTTCTAAAGACTGAAATTCTTCCCATTGAATTTATCAACCCTAGATCTTCCATCATCTACCATAGCTCCCACTCAAGATAAAAATTTCCCTACGATTCAACACTTCAACAAACCAAACTAATATGTAGAAAATATTACAGATCTCAAATAAAAGTGAAGAATAAAATAACACAACACAAAGAGGCGTATTTAACATGGTTCACCCAATTTGGGCTATGTCCACTAAGAATCACTTGTTCATATTTTATTACAAGCCAAGCACTCTCTCAATATAATACCCAGATCTATTTGGAGCTATGCTCAATAAAATCTAAGGAATTCACACCCGAATTCAAAGCACATCTCGCAATGTTTTTCATACATCTATCATATGCATAAAACCATATAAATAGACAACTCGCTTAAGTAGTTTTACAAAACCTTGGGTATCAAAACCATGGGTAAAACCCATAAACCTATGGGTCAAAATCCCACCCATATGAGAAAAGCATGTTTCTTGATATATCGGGCACATTTTAATGCCCAAAAAAATCAGGGCTATGCCCCCAAACTCCGCCAGGGCCCGGCCCGCCCCGAACCCCCGGCAAGGATACATGAAAAGTGTATAGTACTCTTATTGTACAATCTTCAACACTCACACACATGAAAACAAGCTCCACAACCTAACAACAAATTCTACAAAATCCAAATCTAACTCTTTCAATCTGAGAAAACTATCCTTTAGAATCTGCATACACTTTTGACTCATATGAATGAGTCTCTCGTGCCACAAAGTTGCATCTCCATCTCCAACAACTAAATTACAATAATTAGCACCACTACTTAAATACAAATTACCAATTTTCTTACCTCTTGCAACCAAAAGAGATCCCTTACTAACCTTACAAGAATCTATTGTAAAACTAACCATACACCCATCACTACCTAGTTGACCCACCGATATTAAGTTCTTTCTCAATTTAGGCGATGTATGACATCCTTAAGTAGCCATGTGTTCTCATTCTACATTTTCACCCGAGCAATACATTTCCCTACTATGATGCATGGTTCATCATCACCAAGATATACATTTCCAAAATCACCTTGAACAAACTCTCGTAAAGTAATGTCTATGTGGGGTGGTATGGAAAGAAGCCCTTGAATCTAACACCTAAGATTTAACAATATTATCTAAAGAAATAATTAAGGCATATTGACAAACAACACCTGCTTCCACATTTACCTCCTTAGTTTCCTCCATCTTGTTCTTTTTATCTTGAAGATCCCGACAATCTTTCTTAGCATGACCAACCTTCCCACTCAAGTGCCAACATTCCAAATTTCTCTTGAACTTTGACCTTCGTGATCATTCAACTTCCCATAGTTACCTTTCCCTTAGTTCTTTTGTCTCCCTCTACTCTCTACTATCAAATATTTTTCAGAAGTAGAAGAATTCCTAGAGATCTTCCTTCTCATTTCCTCACTCAGATCACACCTATCGATCTTCAAACTTTAATTTTGAGTTATTAGAGACTAAATTACTTTTAGCCATAACCAAGTTGTCCCAAATATCCGGCAAGGAGCACAAAATCAACAAAGACCTGACCTCATCATCAAATTCAATTTTCACCGAGTGTAACATACTCACAACCTTATTAAATTCATTCACATGATAAGCAATGTAACCATTTTCAGACATCTTCATATTAAATAAAAATTTATCAATTTTTTTTTATTAAAGGTAGAGGGTTTTTAATATAACTTCCCAACACATTCATGATACCTTCCATAGTATTCTACTATGATATTTTGAAAGCAAGATAAGATGCAAGACATAACCGAATTGTCTTGGGCACCTTTTTATCCAAAAATTCATAATCCTCATTCGACATGGTTGTAGGTTTCTTTGTTTTTCCAGCCAAAGGAAAATGGAGTTCCTTCGATACAAGTAATCCTCCATTTTTATCTTCTACAAACAATAGTTCTTCCCATTGAAATTCTCAACCCTCGATCTACCCTCATCTTCCATAGCTCCCACTCAAGCTAAACATTCCCTATTATTCACCATTTCAGGAAAAAAACCACCAAAGCTCGATACCATGTGTTAGGAATTAAAGAACCAATTTACGTAAATAATTACTTAAATCACAACAATAGGAAACTATTAAGCAGAATTATACTTGCATAAATATAACAACATATATAAACAATTCACAAAAGAAGACAAGACAAGATTTAACATGGTTCACCCAATGTGGGCTACGTCCACCAAGAACTTTCTCATATTTTATTATTAATAAGAGTAAAACTAACTCTCACAGTCTTCTCTCAGTTACAATTGCACAACAATCACTCATGAACTCACAACAAAATTCCCAAAGATGCTAAACCACATCTAAGACACAATTGACACCCAATTTCTCAACCTTGATCAATCTTGATCACCTCTTTATGTTCTAAGACTCAATATCTCTCTTGATCACTCAAGATACATTAGGATGGCCCTAACACCTCTATTTATAAGATTACAATATTTCTAAGAATTTCTATAGTCAAACCTAAAAGTTTAAAAGTCACGACCTTTCAAATTCTCATGGATGGAAAATTTGTCACTATGAAAACCACCAATTAACAACAAATACGTAACACAAAAACAACACATGACTACAAAATGCTCCTGAAGTCTCCAAAATTAGCCATTCGAACTCCAACAATTCAATATTGATTCCGTAAGACTCAAAATAAGCTCCACATCCCAACAGCTTTAGTCAAATGTGAATATAAATAATTCTTAACATCACTTTTTAATCATTATTGTTCATTGTTATTTACGTTATCAATTTAATTGATTTACGCGATCTCCTTTTGTCACAGTGATAAGTTTATCACATCTAATTATGTCCCTGAGGTTCATAAGTTTAGTATTGTAATAAGTTATGATTATATTAATGATTAATTGAATTATAACCCATTTATATATTACTTAAGAATTAAGATATCTCACTACGTTATCGCAGTAGTTCTTAAAATTTTACTTTACAACATTGTCGTAATAACTCTTGATGTAAACATTTTTCATATGCTGGTTTATTTTAACATACGTAATAAATGTCTTATACTATAATATTATATCAAAGATACTATTATTAATTATTCATTCCAAACTTGAGTAAGTGATGTTTGACTTAATGATATTATTCCCAACATCAATAATATTTACCATCATACTTTTTCAATCACAATACACTACTGCAATCAGCATCATGAATGACATATACAAAATTCAAGTAATCAATCATCTTTATAAATATTAACAAAATACTAAATATAAATATAAATAGTTATTCCAAAATGATACATTGATTATATTGGGCTATTCTACCTTTCCTTTAAAAACACAAAGAAGTAATAATTTTTCTTTACAATAATGTCATGCATTTAATACTACAAAATCTTATTAATAAATCATCATTTAAGTAACTAATTCACACGTAGTCTTTCATAGACATCTGCCATGATAACTTATTTTCTCGGCATATGTAGGAATCATGAAAATAGTAAAAATGCTTAGTTCATAATGAGTTGGCATGAAAATTTATCCTCATCATCCTTAAAGTTTAATTTGAGATAATATTCAAATGAATAAATTTAAACAAAAACATACTCGATTAATATCAAATAAACTAAGATTATGAAACTTAAAGTAATAATTCTTTTCTCATGTGTTTTCATTTCCTACCAATTAAGCAAACCCTTTTTTCTAAATGGCATCTTATTAACTAATGAATAACAATAATTCATAATTGAAAACTAAACACTTCTTAACAAACAAGCACATAATTTTTTCCGTAGAGTCTCCTCTATCCATCCATCATTCAATATTTTTACTATACAAAATTAGTCACTAGAATTTATCTTCTACACAAGATTTCATTTCAAATAAGTTCTTTAACTTTAGCATATACACTCACTTCAGTCATAGGTATTTTATTTCAACTTTAAGTTAAACTTTCTCATTTATTTTAAACATAAGAAAATTACCTTTATCTTAACATTCTAAGTATATAAGCCCACAAGTATATCCCAAACAATAAAGGCTTTGCAACTTCCCTTCCCATGTAGTAAAATAATAATGCCTCAAACTTACTAATGTAATTCAATAAGGAATACCTACCTTAATCAATATGAAAATAACTTAATCTCCTTGAACCAAAATAAATCGATGTCAATAAATAGTAAACATAATATTGATTTCATAAGTTAAATCACATTACTTCAACTTGTCATGATCCAAAATAAATAATTTGACAAAGTCCATACGACATGCATTCAATTAACTACCAAGAACTTATTCATTTAGGGATGGCTTGAAAACTAAAATACATGAAAAATTTACGGGATGCTGCCAATAAAATGGGCTTAACATAAAAAAATTCCTCTTATCTATTCTTACATGGAAAACATAGGTTTCCAACACCGACATCGACCAACCCAGCCGAGTTTCTTAATCTAACTTCTAACTTATACCAAGCAATCGGTTCCCATGTTTATTTCACACATTAAAGCAAGAAAAACATAAACCAATGTAATAAATACTAGCACGATGATAACCAAGATAGAGAACACGCACATTTTAACAAACGCACACAGTTTCTATAATACCCATTATGGGTTTTTAATCAGTAACTTAAATACATGCATAAATGGCATCACATTAATGCTTTTAGTCTATAAAACAAAATGTTAATAGTATAGTAAAATACCAAACTAGATAATATATAATTAATGTAACCTATCAATTTTTACTAAACCAAGTATCTTATTGCAAAGCTTCACATATCATCATTATAACCTATGTTATCGTAGAGATATTTTCAACCAAATATTGTATCAAAATAAACCTCAAGGAAGAAGGAAAAATGTTTCATACCTGTGAAATAAAGCCTAAAATATTTATATTTCCTTCCAACTTCTTCCCCATCGGCCCAGCTTGAGCAGGTAACTATTGTGGCAAATCGAAGCACTTCGGATGTTGATCAGATTTCTAGTTTGATATTACTAGCATCCAGTGTGATTGCACAACATTGAATCCTTTCCCCAAGTGTGGGACTTGCAAAATGAGAAAAGAATCTCTAGTTTAGAGGTTGGTTCCTCAATTCCTCTAGTTAGATTTATCACTTACAAGTTGCAGAGGTCTATATTCCTAACCCTACCCTAAATTCCAAAGGAGACAGAGATAGAGAATGCAAAAAGCTAAAACTAATGCTAATAGGTGATGCACCAAAGGAGTGGTGAGCATTTTTTACTTCTGCAGATTGACACAGTCCATAAAAATGCAACAAAGAACCTCATGCACAAACTGATAATTATAATGAAGGATCATAAATTAACCAAACAACACAAGCAGAGGATGAAAACTAATCACGAGACTGTATTATTATTTTAATCATCAAAATCACTTGCATTACAACACCTGAGAGGAAAATAAATTTGTATCTCTTAGAAAAGGTTTGATATTCCACCAAAATCACTTCCAAGGTGAGAAAGGGGACCTGCAATACACAAAAATGTTCAACACTTTGAAAATGAGCCAAATCTAGCTTTTACAGTGCAAGGGACAAGCCCAGGAGAGAGAAACGTGGGAAAACATGGGAGAGATTCAATAATTGACCAAAATGCATTCAAAACAACATGGGCATCCTTACAGACCCATTCCCTGACATTTTTAACCATGCTAGGAGAGAATGCGAGCCATTCTTCATTAAAAACGGTGGTTGAAACGTCATTTCTGCTCATCACCACGTGCCAGAGATGTTTTTTGATTTTATCTCTCCAAACTCCATCAAAATGAAAAATTGACCCCGGAATCTTGTAGAGAATTTCACCATATTTCCATTGATATAAAGAACGTGAAAACCGAGCTCTGGATCGAAAGATATGGCCATTTGAAGTTTTAGGGCAAAACAGGGCCAAATCGGGTCAAGGCAAAAATTTGAATTTTTGCACCTTTTTGGTCATTTGGAAAATTTTCCAAAATTTCCCTACGCTCCACCACTCTAGGTGCCACGTGGCGGCATCTCATTGGCCATGGGTGTTTCAGGGGAAACTTTTCCCAAAAAACTCCGCCGAGCCATAACTTCAAAAATACATGGAGTTAGGAGGAAACCTTTACCTTTCTCTCGAAATCCGAGAAAGATCTCTATCCAATGGTGTCATTTCCAAGGTTTTGAGCACTGAAAAGAAAAATATTATGTCCGAGGAACAAGAGAAGGAAATATGAAAGGGAGTTAGCCACAAAATGAGCAGGGGGCACATTTTGGATAACAATTTTGACGACTCAAAGGGGTCATCTACCTACTGGATGAAGTTAACAGTTACCTGAAGCAATCCATTGGGCATGGAGTCACCCGATTTTCTATCTGATACCCCAACTAACTAGAACGTTGCAAGGAGGAACATGGAATATCACCGATGGAGCAAGGCCTACAAACACATTCCTGTGCATAAGAAGCTTTGTGCAAAGCACTTAGGGAAAGTAAAACTAACCTACAAGAAACAATGTGCACAAGCACTTGGAGGAATGAAAACCTAAGCTAATATTTACAAGGTGGATAATTTCCCTTTAGTAGCAATGCTTTAGATGGATCCCATTGACTGGAATCTGCAGTTCTTCACCATCCAATGAAGACAATTGGAAGGCATTGCTGTCCTTACACTTTGTGACCATGTATGGGCCACTCCAAATGGCATCAAATTTTGAATGCCTTCCCGGTTTTGCTCTGTCTGCATCCCATTTTAACACTATATCTCCAACTTGGAAGGATCTATTCTTGGCCTTTCTATCAAAGGTCTTCTTTATCAAAGCCTGATCCTTCTCCATTGCTTAGGATGCCTGATTCTTGATTTCTTGGAGCTCCATCAATTCTGCATATCTAACTTCCATGGGCTCAAAATCCAACAACTCCAACTATTTCATGAGTTCCAATGTTGGCAACTCAAGTGATATGGGAAAATTGCCTCTCTCCCATAAACAATCCTGAATGGAGAGTTACTTGTATATCTTTTAGGAGTTATCCTATCAGCCCATAAAGCTGATTTCAATTTAGTATGCCAAGACCTCTGATTCTCATCAAGAGTTCTCCTAATGATCCTCAACAAGTTCTTATTTTTAGATTCAGCTGGCCATTACCCTAAGGGTAGTAGTTTGATGAAGTACTTAGGTAGATCCCGCTTTTGACAGCCCACTCACTACCTTGGATCTAATGAATGCTAATGCATTATCTAAGATTATTGTAGCAGTATGCCAAATCTGGTTAATATCCCCTCATAGAATTCTAAGATGCTAGACTCATTTTCTTCCTTGAGTGCTACTTCGTCACCCATTTGGTGAAGTAGTCTCGTGGGTCATCAAAATCCACTTATGCCCTTGGCTTCAATTGGGATTAATGAATCCAATGAAGTCCAAACCCCATTGCACGAATGGTTGGTCAACTGAAATTGGATGCAATGGAAGGGCAACAAGCCTCTCTTTACCTGTGAAGAATGCACAAATCTTGCACCTTTTGATCCATGCAAAGCAATCACTAAAAATCTTGGGCCAATAATAACCAGCCTTCATGATTTTTAGAGTTTTCACTCTTTGGTGCAAAATGACCACCACTGGTCCACCATGGAACTCTTCCAACACCCTATGAATCTGATTTTTGCTAATGCATCTCAGCAGAACTCCATTCACATCTTTCTTGAACAAAACACTATCTACTATGGCATATGGGACAGCCTGCAACCTAAAGTATCTTCTTTGGGTCTTGTTCATCTCTGGAGGGCATAGGCCTATGCTTAGAAAGTACATTATACCTTGGGTCCAGCAAGGAGTGGGGAAAACATTATCCTCTTCTTGAGTGCTACCTTGCACATGGTTGTCTTGAATCACAAAACAACCTCTTCTTCATTGCATACTCCTTTTTGCTTGCCTAGAATCAGCTACTCACACAATCATTTTCCTCTTATCAGCTTGGTGACCTTGATCTCAATGTCATACTCCATGACATGAGTGATCCAACCTACCCTTTTCTCATTCAAATCCTTATTGAGGAGGAAGTCCTTTACTCCCGCATGAGAGACCAAGAACCGAACCTTGTTGTTTGAGACTAGATGCTTGAATTTCTTCAAGCTTCGATTACATCGCAAGTACATGCTTCTCAATAAAAGAATATCTCACCTCATAGTCATCTAGGCTTTGGTTGAAGAAAGCAATTGGCTTCTCATCATTGTCCTTGTTACATTGTACCAAAATGGTAGAAATAGTATCATTACCTCCAAATGATAGAGGATGAAATCCTTGGAGAAAACTAGGTTGATGAGAGTTGGTGCTTGGGAGATGGCTTCTTTGATTGCTTCAAAAATCTCCTTTCCTTCTACTATCCACTTGAAAGCCATGCTTTTCTTTAACATTTTGGTGATAGGTTTGACAAGGGCTACAAAATTTGGGACAAACCTCCGAACAAAGTTTATTCTCCCCAAGAAACTCTGAAGGGCCTTATTGTGGCTTGGAAATGGTAGTGCTCTTATGGCTTCAACCCTCTCTAGGATCAATTACTAATCCTTCTTTGGAGACAATATGGCCAAGGAGCTTTCCTTCATGTGCTAGGAAGATACACTTCTTAGGATTCAAAGACACTCCAAATCTCCTGCACCTTTGGAAGACTTGTCTCAAATGAGAGAGGTGGTCTACTGCATTCTTTGAAAAAATAGTGATATCATCAAGGTATATCAGCACCATGTTGTTAATCAAACCTTTGAACACCATGTCCATTGCTATTTAGAAGGTAGCTCTAGCATTGGACAACCCAAATGGCATTTTCCTGTATGCATAAGTTCCCCATTTGGTTGTGAAGGCTGTCTTGAACTGATCTTCTTCCTTCACCATAATCTGATTGTAGCCCGAGTAGCCATCAAGTAGTGAAAACCTCTCGGAGCCAGCCACAACTTGCAAAATTTGCTCCATAGAAGGGAGTGGGTAATGGTCCTTGAGAGATGCTCTATTCAAGTCTCTGAAGTCAACACACAATTTGATCTCTCCACTCTTCTTTCTGACTGGAACCAAGTTGGAAACCCAACTAGAATGCTTGATTGGGAATATGATTCTTGACTCAATCAACTTGTTCAATTCCTTCCTCATGAGAGGTTCCATGTGTGGATTGACTGGCCTTTGTTTCTACCTGATGGGCTTAGTATTTGGATCCAACTCAATGGTGTACTGAGCTAACTTGGGATTGAAACCTTTCAAATCTTTGTAGCTCCAAGAAAACACATCAGGGAACTCTTGACAAAGTTGTATGAACTCATACATTTCTTGCTCAGCTGTCATCTTGCCAACTTGGAGTGATTTTCCTTCTTCCACCGAGATGGACACTGAATCCTCTCCCTTCACTTGGATGTTTGCTTTCTCCTTCCTAAACTGATCATTAGGATCGAAAATGGACTCCAAAGTAATAAGCCTCTTTGGTAGTTTTTTGGTTCTCAGCTACACCACTTGGTTACCATACTCTTGCTCTAACTTGTCTGATTTTTGGCCGAGAATTCAGCCTCTTCTTCTGAAGAAATGGATGATTTGCTAATCATTTTCAAATACTGGCCAACTTACATTGTTGTCTGGCACTGAAGGCCTCACAATCACATGGATGTTTGGTTGTACCTTGTCTTTTTGAATGCTCTCCACAACGTCAAAGGCTGCCCCAACTGCTGCAAGCCTGTCAGTGGCTTGGTTCTCTTTCCTAGGAATGGATTTGATGCCAAAACCCTCAAAATCTTCAATGAGGTCCCACACCCTATTCTTGTAGCACTTGAGTAGATCATTCTTGACAGCATGTTGCCCTTGACTTGGTTGACAATCAACTCACTGTCACCAAAGACTTGCAAGTTCTTTATTCCTCTCTTGATTGCCCAATGCAGTCCTTGCACCAAGGCTTCATATTCAGCAGTGTTATTAGAGCATGCAAACTGAAATCTAAAAGCTGAATAATACTTAACCGCACCTTATCTACTCCTTGATCCATCAAAAACAACCGCCATACCTCATTTTCATCCTTGTGGTCTGCTTGGTGATGCTATGAATAGGCTGATTTTCTTCATGCATGCAATAGACTCCTAACTCAGATTCTTCTATTTCTTGATAAGGATCAAAAGCATGCACCTTGCTTGCCCATTCATCAAGATTCAAATCTGGGATGCTTCCTACCTTGGTGTCGCTTCATCGGTTGCTTGGATAATCTTCTTGATTAAATGCTGATCAATTGGTATTGATCTAACTTGGAGTGTAAGGCTCAATGTGAAATTTTGTAATAGGTTCAGACCTGATTGTGGCTTTGGTTCCATATCTTGTTCTGAATAGCATGTGTGACCAATCAGTAGACAAGTAACCTCCAATCTTAGCTGTGAAATCCCTTGACAAACATAGGGAAAAGAGTGGTGGAAGGTCTATTACTGATACATCTTGCAAAACAACCACGTTGGGACAGGCATGCAAAGTAAGACTCAAGTTTTTAATCACTCCAATTGTTGTTACTGCTGTCCCATCCAATTGTACCACCCCTTTGGATATGGTTTCATACTGAATTCCCAACTGATCAGCTATTTGCTTGGGCATTACTGAACTACTTGCCCCAGAATCAATCATGCAATTGTGTACTAATTGATTTCCAATAATCAATGAAACGTAGAATGGAGGGGGCTTCAATATTTTACCTTGCTGTCCTCCATGATTCCCCTCAGGCTGGGTAGCATTTGTGAGCACCTTCTCTTGCATTTGGACTTGCTGATTTGAAGTTGACTAGTCCTTCATGGCAGCTTGTAGTGAATCTCTCTGGCCTAGGATAGATAGGGATTCCCACATTGATATATTTACATTTGTCTTCTTCATCCGATCAATGATACTAAATGGTGATGAAGGATCTATTTATTGTCCCTTGGTTTGCATATTCATCCCTTGCATGTGGGCAGCAACAACTAGTATTTGAGTTGGTCTAGGAGCTTTTCTTGGCTGCCCTTGTGCATTTACAAATGGATTTTATTTGCCAACCATTTGTGGAGCCATAAAAGGTTGTGGATTGTTGGAGCTAATGGCTGTTCTTCACCCAAATTCCTTCTTTTTGGCCTTGTGTTGGCCGCAACACCTTGAGAGACTGCAAGTTGATTTATGCCACAAAAATCCTTTGCCCGCCAGCACAAGTGTGGTGTCATTTGGAGCTGATTGTTGCTAGAATGTTTCTTGTTGTTGGTTGTTTCCTTGACTGCCCTCACCCTCCACACCAGTAGTTATCACCATTAATGCTTGATTCAAGGCACCGTTGAAGCACATAGATTGGTTGTGAGGTTCATTGCATGGAAAACACCAATCATACTCCTGAGCAACGTTGTTTTGTGTTGGCACCAATGCCTTAGAGGCAGATATAGCATTTGGATTATAGGGCTGAAATGGTTTGTTGGCAGGAGGCCTTGCTTGATTTAGATTTACAGCTGGATTTGGTGGTCTATGAGGTTGATATGGCTGCCTGTTAGGCTGAGCTTGAGGCTGGAAGGAAGGTCTAAAACTTTGGGCTTGTTGCCTCTTGAGAGTAACCAGCTCATTACCTAAATTTTGCAATTGCTTCATGACTTCTTGAAGCTCATTTGGGGCACTTGGAGATGAAGTAGAAGCTTCATTTGAAATCTGATTTCTAGGAGTGGGAGAAGGAGCCAAATTAGGTGCTTGATTAGTGTTTAGGCTCTCTAAACTTGGAAACAATGGCAAGGGAGGTCTAGGGGCTAGTTTTCCAGCTTGGATCAAACAATTTTCAGCCCTAATGGCAATGATATAAGCCATAGGGATAGTTATGCCTCCCATGGACTGAATCAACATAGAAATATCAGAATTTAGAGCTTTGAGATAGTAAAGAAAATCACCTTCTCATCATTGCCTGATCGCCACCGGAATTCTCTCCCAAGTCCGTTGAAATCAAGTTGAAATCGATCCACCGCTCATTGGGAGCTCTCTTGATGGTTGTCACCTGCTCCAAAAAGACAAGTTATCTCCCTTCTCTCCAAATTGCGCATGAAGTGCTACACATAGCTAGTTCCAATTTTGAATAGAACCTGAGGCAAGGCTTCTAAACCATTGCAAAGCCTTCCCCTTGAATGAAGATGCCATCAATTTGACAGAACTTACATCTCATTGATTTCATGAATTACACAAAGGTTGGCAATGTCTTTAACATGATCACCGGAGTAGTCCGATTCTCTCCAAAGAAGTATGGAATGTTCTTCAAGGCTGCAATTGGAATTGGATTTTATGCATTGAAAGCAAGTGGGTCACGCCAAAGAAATTGACATATGGGTTGTTTTGTGCCATTCTAATTGGTCTTAGAACCCTTGTTGACTGAATGAAAGGCCTACCAAGTGGAGGAGTTGAGAGAGTTTTGTTTGGTGGAGATGGAGACCTTTGAATCCTTCTTCCTCTTTGCCTTATCCTTGGAGATAACTCAGTAGATATTCAAACAACACCTCTTATTCTCCACTCTTGACCTTGTAGTGATTCTTCTCATGAATTTTTAGGTCTCGCACCGCTTAAACCAGCCTGATTCTTCCCTTGGATTCGTCGATGTGTAATTTATAGCTCTTTTAAGCAATAAAATTGCAGCAAATGCACATCAACTTTGTCAAATGAAAATGAGACCTCTAAGGTCCCACCGAATGTGCCAAAAATGTTGTGGAAAATCAGCAAAGACACCTGGATGTTGATCATATTTCTAGTTTGATATTACTAGCATCCAGTGTGATTGCACAACATTGAATCCTTTCCCCAAGTGTGGGACTTGCAAAATGAGAAAATAATCTCCAGTTTAGAGGCTGGTTCCTCAATTCCTCTGGTCATATTTATCACTTACAAGTTACAGAGGTCTATATTCCTAACCCTACCCTAAATTCCAAAGGAGACAGAGATAGAGAATGCAAAAAAGCTAAAACTAATGCTAATAGGTGATGCACCAAAGGAGTGGTGAGCATTTTTTACTTCTGCAGATTGACACAGTCCATAAAAATGCAACAAAGAACCTCATGCATAAATTGATAATTGTAATGAAGGATCATAAATTAACCAAACAACACAGGCGGAGGATGAAAACTAATCACAGACGTTGTATTGTTATTTTAATCATCAAAATTACTTGCATTACAACTCCTGAGAGGCAAAATAAATTTACAGCTCTTAGAAAAGGTCTGATATTCCACCAAAATCACTTCCAAGGTGAGAAAGGGGACCTGCAATACACAAAAATGTTCAACACTTTGAAAATGAGCCAAATCTAGCTTTTACAGTGCAAGGGATGAGCCCAGGAGAGAGAAACATGGGAAAACATGGGAGAGGTTCAATCATTGACCAAAATTCATTCAAAACAGCATGGGCATCCTTACAGACCCATTCCCTGACATTTTTAACCATGCTGGGAGAGAATGCGAGCCATTCTTCATTAAAAATGGTGGTTGAAACGTCATTTCTGCTCATCACCACATGCCAGAGATGTTTTTCAATTTTATCTCTCCAAACTCCATCAAAATGCAAAATTGACCCCAAAATCTTGTAGAGAATTTCACCAGCTTTCCATTGATATAAAGAACATGAAAAAATGAGCTCTGGATCGAAAGATATGGCCATTTGAAGTTTTAGGGCAAAACAGGGCCAAATCGGGTTGGCGGGCAAAAATTTGAATTTTTGCACCTTTTTGGTCATTTGGAAAATTTTCCAAAATTTCCTGCACTATGCCACTCTAGGTGCCACGTGGCGGCATCTCATTGGCCATGGGCCTTTCAGGGAAACTTTTCCCAAAAAACTTCGCCGAGCCATAACTTCAAAAATACATGGAGTTAGGAGGAAACCTTTACCTTTCTGGAAAGCTGAGAAAGAGCTCTATCCAATGGTGTCATTTCCAAAAGGTTTTGAGTGCCTAAAAAGAAAAATATTATGTCTGAGGCACAAGAGAAGGAAATATGAAAGGGAGTTAGCCACAAAATGAGCAGGGGGCACATTTTGGATAACAATAATGTTTCTCATAAAATATTCCAACAAGATCCACACCATATTTACCTTTAAATATGCAAATAGGTAATGGTTCCCTGAAAAGACACATTCTCTTATATTTATTAAAGAAAACTCATCAATAACCCTTGAAAAATATCAACTAATAATTTGAAATCATGCATGTAGCCTTCACCATTTCCTCACATAAAATTAACCATATTAATCTCGAATATACCGATATTATTCCTTCACATGTAGAGCTTGAAAGAGTGAAAAGATAACACAATAACAATAAAAAAAAAATACCCCATAAACAACTCAATAGCTTCCTCGAGAAGCTTCATGTTTTTCCCGAGGTCCATGGGGAGCAAATTAAATTACATTAATGTGATCAAGTGTCATGCAGGGGCATGGTGAGTTGAACTCACTATTTTCCACCGGTTCCATGGCTAGTTAACTGGTAGTTAAACTTGTCATTCCCCATTAAATATTTCTAAGTTTATCTCCTTAGTAATTTGTGCATGGAGATTACCATTCGAGAAATCAAAGGTTTATTTGTATCAAAACTTTAGAATTTCCCATTTCATCCAATCACCAATTAATCAACACAACCGAATCACCATAACCACTTAAATTTTTAAACTTTAAAATTAACAAAAACTTTATTAATATTTAACTAACCACATGGTCAAAGGTCAGGTGATTGTTTTTACCAGAATATGGTCTTAGACAATTTTTATAGAATCTACAAACCTTTGCTAACATCAACCTAATGGTCATTGAGTTTTTAATTGATTAAGTTTTTAACATTATAATAGTGACCATTACCCTAGCTGGCATGGCTCAAATAACATACCATCAATACATACCGACCTTATTACTGTTATTTCTTATAGATGGATTTTGATACTTTAAAAATACTTAGATTTACATCAGGTTTGTAACCTCTTACCCACAACTTGGTGATAACACGAACTTTCATTAAATATGAAAGAAATTTAAAGTAATTATACTTATATACTTTAGTTAGCTTTATTAAACCATTAATGATAAAAATATAGTATTAGCTCAACGATGTATAGAAAACAAATATGATCTCCCCAAGCATCATATTCATAAACAAGTTTGACATTATCAATGTTAAAAGCTAGCATAGTCAAGTATGATAAAAGAGTATAATATATATTACAAATTAAACAACTTGTTAAAATATGATTACGGTCAAATCATCATCTACAACAGGAATTAAATAATGGCAGCATTCAAAGTTTGTAAAATTAATTACGATACTCAACAACTTGTGAGGCACGATGAAAAGTTTCAATACACTATCATGTTTACGGTGAAGCATACCAAAACTAGTCCCCGTGTCCACGAGTTTCCCAATATTCTCGTTTATGAAAAACATAATGAGAAGGGTGAGGTGTGACATACTTCCCCTTTAAGAATCATTGTCTTGATGATTAACTCTAGAATCATCAACATATTTAATCAAAATTAGATAAAATATACTTATTTTTATATCAAAATAATTAGTATATTATAAATAAACTTGCAAACCTTAATTTTTTTGGAATTTATAACTAGAATTTGTTAGTTGTAACAGCCCATTTTCAATCAATATTTTTCCAAACAGCATAAGTTATGACATTTTTCAGTCACTTAATTAGAAATATGACATAATTTTTGTCATTACAACTAGTCATATCATGCAATATTATTTAGTATACATAACAAATAGTCAAAAACAAGTTATGTAACACTGAAACAAACAAGGAAAAATTGTTTTTAATTCCACCCTATTTTCCCAAATTGTTTTGTTTCATTATTACACTTGTCTTTCCAGACTTTTCCTTGTGCAATTCCCAATTTCTTTGAAATGCACCCAACAATTTTCCTTTTTCCAGTTGGTTTTACCAAAATACATCTATGGTATGTATCCTATGAGATATTTATCAAGGAAACTTTTTCATCCAAACACATCTTTTTCACAAGAGTATGCAAAAATTATGCATCCTAGGCATTTCAGTGATTAAGCTAACCTTAAAGGCTACGAGGATTATTTCTCCCCAAACTTTCAAAGGACTACACACATCCCATTGGAAATTTTGGCATCCTTGTGCACAAGTAATTCCACATACATTCCACTTATGTTTTTTGAATATAAGCATTGTCAATTTATGTTGGGACAATTTTCCATCCAACTATGCCATCTTTCATTAAAGTTTGGCATGTGTGGAGGTATATTTCATTTCCAATCAGTTTGTTTTTAATTTCAAATCTTTCCCAAACCACTTTTCTCAATTATTGAAGTCATACATTTAGATAGTAAGTTCCATGTGGTGGGGGCATAACTTAGTTTATACTCTTTCAATTTTCTACCTTTTTATAAGAAATAACCAAATTATTTTGTAGATGTGTTCCACCCAACCCCCTTTCCTAAGGAATTCCATTACCCTAGCAGAGTTCCTATTGGGATCTGAAACCTTCAAAATAAGTGTTGATGTTAGTTTATTTTCAGCATAAGAAATGACATTTCTAACTTGTCAATTATCACAAACACTTTCCACACCACATTTTTTAGAAATAGTGTATCCTTGAAAAAGTATACTTGATTCTTTTAACCACTTAAAATTAGTTTACTATACATGTTTCAAATAGTCAAACTTCTATTTGATCTTATAGTAATGATCAAAATACCATGAGGTGATGCTTACTTCCAAACAGCTAAGTTCATTCAACCCGTCATAACTAAGCATGTCTTACTTAGTAACATTCTGTGATGGCTATATTTAATTCACACTAAAATCAAATCTTTTATCCTCTAAATTTCTAAGGATCAAAAATCCTCACTAGGTTGAAATCAGGATATATCTCGAGATCATTTTTCTAAATAATAATGATATCATGAAAAAATCTTCAATAACAATTTACTATCCAAGCCAAACATTACTTGATAATAGAGCACAAATCCTAAAATGATTTTATATTCATGAATGCATTTCCCTCTTGTTGTTTAATTCTCATTGTCCCCCATTTTAATCATACATCAATTAATATAAAATGCATCTATACTTGGACAAGTCGTGGTTTTATTCCAAAATAGATATTTATCATATTACATAAATATGCAAACAACATTAACCACTAAATCCAAAAGGATCATCAACTAAACAAGAGAATTGCACTCATAGTTTACACAATTTCCTTTTTTAAGCAATCCCAACCAAGCTAATGTCTTACGTATCAGAATCATGTATAATTGAAAACAATTTTAAATCAATCCTTGGTTAGGAAAACATTCAACATATATACCAAATAATCTATTAAACTAATACTTGACATCTTCATAAAATCGATCATGATTTCCTTAACTAGCTCATTTTGAGTCAAAGTGAGTGATCCTAGTGTTCTTTCATAGGACCCTTCTACAACTGAGTTTATCTTGTCCACATAGAAAATAATTCAACACATATTTCCTTTTATAAAGTCACAATTTAATGAAGAAAATAAACCCTCTAGTTCAAATAGAGGGGTAAGACTGTTAGGACATTACAACCCTTCCTAACAAAGCACAACTATGACTTGGAAATCTCAACTAATTTGAATATCCTTGTTATTCCCAACATAGGTTGTAAAGGAGATACATAGTTGAATTAAACTCCCACAAAGGCCCACCTTTAAAGGTTTAAAATATTTTAGTTACAAATATCCCGCACTTGGTCACAAACATTTTAATAGGGTTTCTCAAACTTGAAAACATTCTTCATACAAATGTAGTTTACACACAAGTAATGAGGGACAATAGAAGACTGGAATGGAAGATCCCTATTGACAAACTACATTCATTCACATATCCAAACACTTGTCAAACAATGAAAACTAGTTCATAAATCCACATGTTTGCAAGCATACAATAGATAAACATAAAGTCTTCATCTATCCTCATCCAATAATTATTTTATTGCTTAAAATCAGGATACTAGAGAAGGATAGTTACCCATGAAACAACTATCAAATCTACCTATTTAAATCAGATAGTAGATTTTTGGTTATATAGTCCATGATAACTAATGACTACACGATCATTAGCTTGATCCCTAAAACTCAAATAAGACTTGCGATAACAACTCAGTTCTAGATTTTAAAATCATTGGTATAGTGAGTCTTACATTTTTAGGAGGAAGTTCCTTTTATGCCACATATGCTTGTTGTTTTTATCATACCTCCAAGGTATTTATTTTCTTTTTGAACTAATATCCCATTGATTTACTTTGTAACAATCTATATTAACCATTATGTCATAAGTCTTTTAAGGAACTCACCTTTAACTCCAATTTCCATGTTGAAGTTTAAAGAATGTCATTGTTGTATTAACAAACATAGGTCTAAAGTTTTGAACCAATTTCTTTAATATGTTAAAGAAAAATCAGATTTCTAGTTCAGCTTTCAACTAATCACTAGATACAACAAACTCAATCATATTAGTGTTATACTAGAGATGCATCAGAATTCCTACTTATCTTACCTGATAATTTGTTAGGAATAACTTGTTTCCTTTTCTTGGTTGTAGCCATCAGAGCATACATCATCAATTGTTTCTTGTTTTTCCCTTGTTCCTTTAGGAAATTTCTTTATAATAGTGGTCTCCTTCTCATCTGAGACATCCTTCAACAAGTCCTTTCTGACCATGTTTTTTACCACAAGCAGCGTTGTTATGCACACTCTTGTTTGTTATTACAACATGTTTTACTATTGTTTTATTCCTGGCATTCCACATTTTTACTACCATATATTTTCCATCACCCTTTTCCTAATATTTAATGGTGAAGAAGAGTTAATTCTCTTTATTTTCTCTTATTATGAGGTGGAATTGATTGCATTTTTGTTCTAGCCTTATTAGCTTTCTACACACTACTTCCACAAAGAGAAATTCCATGTTTTCTACTTCATCTACCCTATTTGGGTTTAATTTAATATTGTATTTAACATTCCAAAAACATGTTATTAAAATACATTCCAGCATTCAATTGATTCCCTTTTTGATTGCCATCAATCAGTTCAAGTTATTTTACCTTAACCGGTCATTTTCACACTTTACCTGTTGCTCCCAACAACCTTCCACTTTCATGTGTCATGAATTAATCTTATATTTTTATCTAACTTATTTACCACTGAACCTACATCATAAACTAATATGGTTCATTCTTCACAGTTCATATTTCACATATCCATTTTATTCAATTAGCAAAGTAAAATGCTTAGTTTGTGTAAGGGCCCAATAAGTCCAAGAGTTGTGACCTTTAGCTCGATAATGACACCCAAAGATGTAGAGATACTCTTACAAAACTATTGCACGAAATCAAGCTCCCTGATAATACAACACCTTCTTATGTGAATTCAATTTTGGTTTGTATCTCATCTCCTCCTACTAATAATGATGAAACCTTTCATAAGGATATCTTATAATCTATCAAAGCTTTACACCATGATTTCCAAGATAGATTTCAAGATATGAATACCAAGATCATATCTCTCAAGTGTTAGATAACACATCTAAAGGATTATTCCAATACCCATATCCATCATATCTCTACACATCACGATCATTCAATTTCTAATACCACTGAGAAGAAATGTTATACACACATCATGCATGATACATGTTTCAATGTAAGTGCGGTCAAATAAAGTAATACAATAGAAAACACTTCTTTGTTTCAAAATCATTCTCGGTAACATGATATTCTATCTAAGATACTCAATAATTGGTTAATCACTTTGTTACCCACTCACTACTACCCTCATTATCATCTTATAAAATTCAAAGGTCACCCGCTTTATACTTATCATGGAATTAATGGAAATTTTGACAATGATTGTTATGCTTTATGATTTATTTCATTTGTTACACAACATTCTTCTACACATTAATATCAAGTTTGTAAATCTCAATGTGTTTTTAATTTGATCCATCTATGTTTGATGAACATAATGAAATATCAAATGATACAAATTTTACAATAATACATGAGTCACCTATTCAACATGAGGATAAGGAAGGCATACCTCCTTTGGAAGCACCAATATCAGTTGCAAAATTACATCCTAATTTTATGTAACTTGCAATAGAGCTATTACTAATCAAGAATGCACAATTTCACACCAAATTAGAACATCTAAATCATGCACAACCCCAATCAAGGGAGGAAACACCAATATTTATTGATATCTATCTACTCTCCCATAACAATTTGGGACCAATCACCAAGTTATTAAGCTACCATTTAAGATTAATGTTAACCATGCATATGGCACAGATAATTGGGATTATGATAGTAGCGATGATAAACAAAGTGATACACCAAGTGAGCCTTCAAATATATCTATACTTCTCCATATCAATCTATGTTAGACCCTAAGGTTACATCTCTACCTATTGTTCATGTTGATGATTATTTCCTTATCCCTAATGGTCATGGATTTTTTCACAATGATTGATCTAAAATTCCTTCTCATATCAAACAACATTTTCCTATGATGAATAAAATCATTTTCTAAAGTGTACTTTCTTATAATTCTTTAACTCATGTTTCTACCTAGTACGCGCACCTTATATCATCCACATGCATCACTATTTGACTCCTTCTCCAATACTTGGGGTAATATGGATATCCCTTCCTTATTTTCCAAGAATAGGTTTCCTTGCATTCCCTTGCACATTTTAGTAAGGTTAAAATTTAAAATATGGTTTATCCTCTTATTATTTCATACCTCTTCTATCACAATGGATTTCACACATCCACCAACATCAATACCAACCAATTACAACCTCTCCAAGACATAGTTTCCTAATCACTAATATAAAATCAAAATATTATACTTCATGTACTATTATTAGAGCTACTTCCCCTTATTATTATTTGGCACACATCACCATTATGGCACCCCTTGCATGTGAATCAAAAATGAGGCCTAGGCCTCTATTTTCCTTGAAACTACTCAAAATCTTAAGTGTTGGCAAGTTTTTTCTTATTGTTGAGATTATGGAGCTTAATTTCTTCACAAATAACATGTTTTACAACTTACAGGTTTACAAAGTAACTAGAATCATTTGGTGACCAACATCGGTTAGCTAGTATGAATCGGCATTGGTTGGGGTAGCTGAAATTGGTCTCCTATGCGTGAAATGTTTTTATTTAAGTCACGAGATTAGATCTAACCTTTGATTAAAAGTTTATCTAAGGGTTGTAATTTTATTACTAAAGTGCCCTAAGTTTGTATATGCTTATATAAGCTAGAAAGCTAGGGTTAGAAGCTAGAATTAGAAGAATTGTAAGAAGGAATTCTTGGAGAGAGAAAAATAGAATCTTGTGAAGGAAAAGTATTGTACATCCAAAGAGGTGTGGAAGATTGCATATCTTCATTGTATTTCCTCTATAAAGAAAAGATTAATAGATTGGTTGTTTCTTGGTGGATGTAGCCCACACTGGGTGAACCATGTTATATCTTGTGTATTTATCTTTTGGTATATTTTCATGTTTTATTGCTTGAATTCTTAATTCTAATTATATATATGTACAACAAGAGTGTGCTAACTACATCAACTAGTATTGGAGATGTTTTATTTGAGGGTTTTTGTGTTAATAGAGTTACTCATAGAGGTATTTCTTATTGAGTGGGAGCTACAGCAATGACAGAAGATGGAAAATACAAAGTTGAGAAATTTGACGGCCGTAATTATCAATTATGGAAGATGTAGGTGGAAGATTATCTATATCAGAAATATCTATACTTACCATTGGATGAGAAGGCAAGACCTACAAATATGACTAATGAAGAATGGAAAATTCTTAACAGAAAGGCTCTGAGATCTATAAGATTGAGTCCGCGATCTATAGCTTCAATATTACTTAAGAAAATTATACGGTAGATTTTATGAAATCTTTAGCTAATCTATATGAAAAACCAAGTGTTTAAAATAAAGTTTATTTGATGAAGAAATTATTTAATTCAAACATGCAAGAAGTTGGAGTCAGTATCAAACCATTTAAATGATTTCTCGGTCTATTGTAAATCAATTAAAATTAGTTAATATTTCATTTGAGGATGAAGTGAAATCACTTTTATTCTTATGCTCATTGCCAGATAGTTGGGATAACTTGGTAATGTTTGTTATTAATATAGATTCTGCTACTAATATTTTAAAGTTTGATGATGTGATTAGTATAATCTTGAATGAAGAAATACGTAGGAAAATTATAGGAGAATCATCATCTAGAAATGATTTGAATGTAGAAAGCAGGGGAAGGCATAAGGAGAGATCCAAGAGCAAGAATAATGGGAAATAAAATTCAAGAAATGGCATATCTAAATTTATAGGTAGAGGAATAACTCTGGAATTATGGAAAGAAAGGACATGCAAACAATGATTGTTGGTTCAAGGAAAACAAATATAATGTACTAGAGAAAGGTAAAGAGGAAAATTTTGCATCTTCTCGAGGTAATACAAGATTTCCTTATTCTCTCCTTGGATGATAAAATTGAATCTTAGGTTTTAGATTCAGGAGATTCTTTTCATGCTACCCCTAATAAAGGGTTATTTTAGAAATTATGTCTAGGGCAATTTTGGGCATGTTTATTTAGGAGATGATGAACCATGTAATATCACAGGTAAATAAGAAGTTCATCTAAAATTACGTAGATGGAAATACATGGATATTGAAATATGTGAGGCATGTGCCAAGCCTCGGGATAAATCTTATTTCTACAAGACAACTAGGTGGATCTTGTTGCATTGTTACATTCACATCCTACTCTTGGAAAGATACCAAGGGATCTCTTGTTATAGTAAGAGGTAAGAAGGTAGGAACATTATATTTGTCTACATGTATTGTTGATTCATTTTCTATGCTATCTACTTTAGATTATGATGCAAGCATGTGGTATAATCGGCTAGGCCATATGTGTCAAAAAGAATGTAGATCGTAAAGGCAAAGGGTAAGTTATCAGATTTGAAAGATGTAGATCTTGATTTCTATGAGCATTGTATATTTGGAAAGAAAAAGAGAGTGATATTTCTCAAAGTTGGGTCAACAAAGAAGGAGAAAAACTATAGCTTGTGCACTCAGATGTGTGGGGACCAACCTAGGTAACTTCTCATGGAGGATCCCAATATTATGTGACTTTCATTGATGATGACATAAGAAAGGTATGGGTTTATTGTATAAAACATAAATCTTGTGTTTTTGATATTTTTAAAAGATGGAAATCCATTGTGGAAAATGAATAAAATTTAAAGTTAAAATGCCTTAGATATGACAATGGTGGTGAGTATTGTAGTAAGGCTTTCAATGATTATTGTTCAGTAAATGGAATACGCAAAGAAAGAACGGTTCCTAGAACACCACAAGAGAATGGTGTTGTAGAAAGAATGAACAGGACTATCATGGAATGTGTAAGAAGCATGAGGATACATGTTGGATTACCCTTGTGGTTTTGGGAATAAGCAGTAGATACAATAGTGTATTTAATCAATCATGGGCCTTCAAGTACACTTCATGGTAGGATACAATAAGAATGTTGGAATGGAAAAGAGGTAGATCTTTCTTTTCTTAGATTATTTGGATCAGAATATTTTTTTCATGTTGATAAAAAAAAATTTAAAAAATTGGATGCTAAATCCAAGAGATGCACTTTTATTGGTTATGAATCTAGTGATTTCAGATTTTTTTGGGGGATTTAGAAGATTTTAAGATTTTTAGAGTCATGACATTAAATGGAATGAAAATAGAATGTATAGGGATCAAATTTTGATACCCAAGAATGAACCGAGTGAAGCATTTGTGGAAGATAATGCATTCTTGGATTTCAAACAACCATCGATCGGGGTTATCGATGTCGAAAGAGTAGGAATAGTGTTAGTTGGGTGAACCAATGTTGGCTACAAGTGAACCAACATCAGTCACTCATAGAAGTGGATACCAATATACAGGATGTTTAGAATGAGCCTCACACACCCCGCATTTATGTAAGAAGCTCACAACGGGTAAGTAAACCTCCATAAATATTTACACCTTCTTTATCTTATTTATTATTGACTGATAGTGATGAACCAGAAAGTTTTAAAGAATCAATGTAGGATGAAACCCACAATAAGTGATATCATGGCATAGATGAGGATATCAACTCCTTGGAATAGAACCAGATCAAGGAAGAAGAGGGTGAATAGAAAGATACAATGCAAGGCTTGTAGTAAAAGGATTTACACAAAAAGTAGGTATTGACTAGTTTAATTAGTATCTAAAATCATGTAGTGATTTGTACAATATTTACTTACTCAAAATCAAAGTTGTTAGCATGTGTGTGAGTTATGATATGTCTATTCTCGGGGGAGATACAATGACCTCATGAAGCCAAAATTGTGATTAGAGAAGGAAACATGTATGTGAGCTAGTTTGATGTCTTTGGTTAATGTTTCTAGCTAACAAGTGATACTAATATGCTGAAGAAGAATAATATTAGTTTTTACATTATGTGTTTTGTCATTAATGTAAAAAGGGGTAGAAGAACTAGGATATTTTCCATCAATAACAAAGGGGAATATTGTTGGTATGTGTGTGTTTATGTCTTTTTATTAATGTAAAAGGTCCATTAATGACAAATGATTTTGTGATAGGGTGTTATGATGATATCTTATATTCTTGAAAAAATGTGTGATGATGTGATATAGTTAGCATGGTGTGCACAAGTGTGCATGAGTGGAAATAGTGCAAGTTTTTTGGTCTAGATAGCTAAGATACAAGGCTTAGTCAAGCATGATTTCTTTGTATGATGGAAAGAATTCATGAGGAAGTTGAATGATCATGGAAAAATCATGGAGCATATGTTGGCAGAGTATTGAGACACTCATATAATTTTTAGAGTATAGGGATATGTTATAAGCATGATTTTTGCATCTAACCTAGACCTAGTTCTTGAGCATGGAGGCCTAATAAGGCATGATGATCATTTGCAGAGGTGTGGGGGCCATGAGGGCATCCAAAGGTTTGATACATGTTGTCCGAATGGTTTTAGGTACTTTTCATGATTTTTTACAAAATAAGGTATGGCGTTTTCCTTCTTTGTCTATGTATGAACTAGACCTAATTCTAGGACCTAGTTATACAATTCTTAGTGGTTGAGAAGATGCAGAGAAAATTATGATTAGGTGAGCATTGGAGAAGTTGAGGTAGGTTGTCATGTGTCTTTGTGGGAAAATTTAGGTTGGTATGAATAATATTTTGTAAGTTATGAGGTTTTTGGCTATATCGAGCTCAAGAAGGTGATTTTTCCATCTCAAAGTGAGATAAATCATCTTGGTTGGAATGTGTAAAGTATGCATGGGACCCTGATCCTTTTAGGGATGTTGAGGCATGGATTTAAGAAGTATCGAGTTGGAATGAGCTTAAATAAGGGCCTAAGATTTATGAATGATTATTAAGAAGACAAGGAGGTCAAACCCTCCTTAATCCCTAGTTAATGAACAATAGGATAAATATTCTTGATGTGAGATCAGAATGGATTGAATCATCAAATTTTATGATTGGATTTTTAAGATTAATCTCTCATCTTTCGAGATGGTGGCGATTTGAAGTCTAGATTATAGGTGGATCCCACTCAAATCTGCATGTTTCCAAGAAAGTTTTTTTGCTCCCATATTTTTAGTTTGAAATAATGTATAAACTAATGTTATGAGTATATTTGGGAGCTATACTACATGGTTTAATTTATTTTAGAGCTTGGAAAATTCATTTGGATTTCTCGCACAGTGTCAATCTTTGAAGATTGGTTTTGGGCCTAAAAAAGGTAGTTTTGCAGTCTTGGAGTTAGGTTTTGCTTTAGAAAATATGGAATTGGTGATGATATTTAATGGCATCGGTTTTGTTTTACATATCTCATATGACATTATTCAATACTTTATTGAGCTATGGAAATGAGATGAGGTCGCATGAATAAGGTCACAAGTTGACCTAGTTTGATTGATTCAAGAAAAAAGTGTTTTGGTTTGAAAATTGGTCTAGAAGACAAATATATTGGATTGGTTGATGATTCCTATCAATTTGAGAGTGATGAGGGATGAAAATTTATCCTATTCCATGAATTTATAGGTCTTGAAAGTGTCATAAAGTGTGTGAGAAATTCCTACTTCCAAAACTAGTTTCTAGGTGGTTCAAGTTGCTTGAAGGAAGAAGTTGTTTTGATGGCTTTGAGGGTTGATTCATGATGTATAAAGTGGTTATAAGTGTTACTTGGATAATTGGATTTCAAATTATTGGTTAAATTTCATGGTTGATGTGTTTTTTATATTTAGTTCTTCATCTTTAAATGTTGGTCTCATTGAAGGTGCCCAGATTGTGTACGAAATAGTTCTACTTAGAGGTGTTATGTAGAAAATGAATGAAGTAGTGGTCCCTAATATTTTGGAAGGTTATTATAGGATTTAATTTACATTTTTGAGCCTTTTTATTCATGATGAAACTATTTTGTGCCCTTTTATTATATGGAGTGCTCGATTGAGAAGGATTTAGCCTTCTTGGTCTAGTTTGTGCTTATTGTGTGTCTTGGTCTTATGCTGACCTATAATGGTATTTGTTATGATTTTATATGAGTATTTAGATGTAATTTTATGGTAATTTGATGTTGGTATGACTTACCTTAATTTTCATGTTTGACCTAGTAGTGTTAGGAGAAGAGTTGTGTATTTAATTAAGTGTATTTGGTCATTTGTGACTAGTTGTGAGAGTGAAAAAATTGCAAGCTAGTAGAGTGTGTTAAAGAGGTATGACGGCATCAAGATAGAGCTGAATGAAGTTTTGAAGGATTGAGAATATTTTAGGAGCTAGTGTGCAATATTAATATACCTAATCAGCCTTTGAATTATAAATATTGAGCAAAGCAGAGAGAGTGTGTTTGAAGAGGGTTTTGAGATAGTGGAGCTGAAATTGTGATCACTATCAGTTGTAGCAGAAACAATACATCAATGGTATTCATATTCAGGTGGTTTATTTGGTGCTTGATCACCTTATGTGGTTGTAGCCTCCTTTTAGGGTTGGTTCCTTTCTAAATATGGGTTGGTGCTCCTTGTGGGGTTGGTGCCTCACTAAAAATCTTGTGTGATGTGTCATATTCATGAAAGTATTTTGGTTTGAGTAATATAATCAAAAGTTTTAGTGGGTTTTCTTCCCCTTGATGGTTTCCCACTTTACATATTGTGTTATTTTGTACTCTCTCTTGGTTATGATCATATGAATGATTGTTTCATGTTGTTAATCTCACATTAATGCATGGTTGAATGGTTAATGGTTTATGCAAGTTAAATAAAATTGGTTAAAGGTTTTAAAGGACTAATTCATCCCTCCCCCTCAATCCATTGTGATTCCAACATTAATGAGGTTATAATTGGATAATTTTCATTCATTTTATACTTTTTGTATATAGATAAACACCAATATAATCACAAAAAGAAAAAACATTCAAATATTTTCAAAAATGTAAAAATTAGGACATATTTCTCTAGCATACATTGTTAACACTTTGCATTATACATGTTATTTATCCTTCTAGTTTGATAGATATAAATTTTTATTCTTTACACACATGTTTATGGGGTATATTGAGCATGATGTAGGACATATAGATTGATACATCATTATGGGAGCTATTGTGGTTCTTTACATACTTATTTTGGGGGCATACCTCCACACAATCCAAGTGTTATTATTTCGTTATTTTTCCTTTCCACCCCCTCATTACGCTTGATTACATACATAGTGACTTTTCTATCATTTGAAATAACAAGACTAACATGTGTGTCTTATGCGATGTCGATAATTATTTTTCACATACTTTTATATATCACTTGTTATGGAATTTCATCACATTTTAATATTGTTATCTTCTATACATGTTTTCTAGTTGCATATGTAGATACTTGTTTACTACTCGATTATGGCCTAAGATCCTTGTTTATATTGTGCCACCATGGGTTTCCCATGGTTATGGAACTATGCATTCTTACATGACATTGATTGATTTCAAGCTCGGGGTCTTGATTGTCTTGCGACACCATGGGTTTCCCATATTTATAGTCACTAAGCCTTTTATGTGACATTGATTTCGCTAGTATCATTTCAATTGTTTAACATATGCACTACTATTATTCTTTCTACTAGTTATCTTGTATACACTTTTAATACTATTATTCTTGTTGCTATAGTTTCTTTTATTGAATTTCATATTCCTTACCATGCACATCCTCTTTGTAGGTACAGGTTTTTTTGGTGGCCACCACATCATTCATTCATGTTTTTTCTACGTAGATTATCATAATTATAATACATTGGTTACACATCAATTATTTTGAGCCACACACTCAAACTCTTTATCACATGTGCCTCAAAAGAGGGGGAATTCATCTGAGCATATTCTACACATAAAATAGACACGATAGAATTTTGCACATAAATACAGGAAAGAACAGAAAAAATCACTCATAAAAAAACCAAACACATATACTCAAGAAATAAATATTAGGGTAAAAAATATATAGTACGGTCAGGACCATATAGACATTCCTGGCCTATTTCTACAATTTTTCCCTAGGGGTAGTTACAATAATTTTCTCAGTAGTTTCATATCCTCACCTACAGGGACATGTTTTTGGCACAATTTCATACCTAGATGACTCAATTCATATCATTTCTAGGGGGCATGAATTGTTCCATTACTTCTTATCCAAAACACTTAGTTTCATTTTTAGGGATATTAGGGGCATGGATATCCTTTATCTAACTACATTTAAGTATATTTTAGTTGTATTCAATTTTTATTCAGTTGTGTAACACATGGGGAGAGTATGGGGGTAATTCATTCTCTTTTATATTGCTTCCTAATTTGTGAAATTGGTCTTATATCCATCTCGTAGTGGTGTGGTCCATGGTGTAGTCTCTTTTCACCACTTGCTTTAACAACCAACCCCAAATGCATCGACATATCATCCAGATTGGTCTAGAAGCTCACCCAAGGTGCGCGTAGGTGTCGAGCCCCTCCTTTATGTGAGATTTGTGAGAATGATCACCCTTGGTAAGGGAGTGCTTGCATAAACATGGAATGAACATACCCATTCTAGGGAATTGGGATAAAGAACTAGTCCTAGTCTAATGCATCAGAGCATGGTATAACATGATCAACTAAATGAAAGTAGAATCAAACCATGAATAATATCAGAAAAACTCGTAACACACACATGAACATAAGGGAAAGGTACAGATCAAGATCCATCACATGAGTGCTTTTGAAACTCTTCATTATATTCATTAATCAAATACAGTAGCCAAGATTACATCAAGAAGGGTTCCATCTCTGGGAACGTTCATAGTAATAGGGATTTTATACATTACAGAGCCTACCATTACACATTACACAATACCTCTATATTTTTCTTGATCTTGTCCTCGCCTACATCTACACACACATACTAAATAATCTCTCTTCTCTCTACCCTTTTTAGAAAACCATCCATATGAAGAATAATAAGGAATCTTCTCTTAACCACTCATCATTACCTATGAAATCCTAAAGGAATCCTCTCATGATTTCTCTACCACTACCCAGGAATATGCCATATGTCATCATGTGTTTCCCTCAATCGAGTGCCTTTAGCATGCATGTGTCATCTAATCCTTAACAACCTTGAATCCTTATCCTTTCATGATAACCATATTGATGCCCTAGAATATACTTTCCTTGAGCTGTAAGTCTCCATAGCTTATCCACATATGTATCTAGTCACTTTTTGTTTACTCCCTGTGCACATATTTTCTTGTTGTCCAAAACTCACTAAGTCCTAAATACATCCTTCCTGTGTGTGAGCCTTCACACCTCTCTAAGAACTACTTCTTCATGTTCCTCACACCCTACTTCCATGCACCACAAAGCTCCTCACCTTAGGTACTTAGTTATTTTATGGGTCCAACATCACCCCACACTAAACTAGTTACCACCTCGCAATCCTCCTTGCTCCCTAAAAAACATTGTCAACCCAAATATGCTAAGGCAATAATGTTGCTCCAAAGAATAAAGAATAGTGGTTGGGAAAGAATCTAAATAAATAATTTAAGGATGGAGGAATATGTTATGAAACCAATTGGAGGGGTTCAGATAACTCCACGTCTATCTCATCCTTCAACTTTTCCCAGGCCCTCAATTTGGATAGGGCCTTTCCCTGTGCTTCTTCTATGATGTTATCCACCTAGTTATGGAGGATATCTTCCACCTTTCCCCTTAGTATGTTGATAGCCATCTCTAACTCTGCACAAATACCTTCAAATTCATCCATCTATTCAAAGATGAAGTCTCGGAGTTCTCTTATTCAAGTCCATCTTCTCAAGTTATGTCATGATTTTCTCCTTTTGGTTCATGGTGTTAAGGACCAACTGTGCATGCTCCACCTTATTGGTACGAATGGTATCCTACAAAACCTTGAGGGCTTCCTCCTCCTCCATCACCCACGCATCAATCATTGGCTCAAATTTTCTACACTATTGAAGCCCCTATCTACTAGTATATTTACTTCCTTGAGTTGGGAGAGAAAGTCTTCTAACTCAGTGATTCAAGCTTCAATGGAGACCTTATTCTCTTATTTTTCCTTTGTGAGCTCTATAGTTTTGGGGCCCATGCCATCCTTTATGAATGAGTAAAATCCCCATGAGTTCTTTGTGGTACTCCATTTCATCCCCGTAATTAGTCCTAGCTTGCCTTACCAATGTCATAAATTATTCCGAATGCTATTTACTAGGGCTGGTGTTATCTTGGTCATATGCCTCATTGGTTCATGTTTGTTCACCCTTCAGTCCTTGGTGCAATCTATCTACTTCCTTTTCCTTTTCTTTCTTTTCCATGACCAAGGTCCAAACAATGGCTCCTACATCCAAGTTACACCAAATCACCTTTGTGGATATCTTCTATAATGCATTGCATGCTTGCTCATTTGTTAGGTGGTTAGGATCCACCACCTTATATGTATCTCCTCCTTTCTTCTTCAAATGAATGGTCTGATCGTGTGATCATTGACCTCAAACTCATGTTCCTTAGAGTGGCAGTGCATGTTCCAGCTGAGCATCTTCCTGGTCTTGGGAACACCCCCGTCTTGGTCCATCAAATCCTATCCATGTAATTTTTCTGGTGGGAGGGTGTCCTAGAACCTCACGTGTAACACCTTTGTGGGGTCATCCACAAAGTTCATATGTTGGGACATGGGAGTCCACTTCTTCCTCATTGCCTTGTATTTGGTCCTTTACTTCTTTGATCTTGGGGTAAATCCTTTATCCTCCTTTATAGTGAAGGAGTCCCCTTTATCTCCTCCTCCTAGATTGTCGATTTATGTTGGGGAAGCCTCGCACATTGGACTTTTCTCTGGTTCTACATATTTCTCCTTCCCTTTCTCACACACCTCACCCTTAACCTTGGCTCCAACTTTGGCTTCCTACTCCTCAAGTTCTTCCTCTAACTCTGCCTTGAAGGTGGCATTTTCCTCCTCTTCTCCTTCCTCCAAGCCTATAGCAGAGCTTGATGCATCTTGTGTTTTCCGCTTCTTTTCTTCAGATTCTCCTCTTCCTTCCCTTCCTCCCACCCTCGTCAATGAATCCTTTGCACTATGTTGTGAAGTGTTGGTGCCCTTTCTCCCATTCTAGATGTGTGTAGTACTTCCTTTTCCTAGAATTATCTAGCTTTCCCTCATCCTATTCCTCTTCTGCTTCCTCTTCTTCCTACACTGCTGTTTTCATGGGTGAGATTGGTGTCTCCTATGGATTCGGAAAGGGAGAGTCTATAACATTCACCTCAATTCCCCCTTGTGTTTTGGGGTACAACTACATGAACACCTGATGGATATACCCCTTGATGGTAACGTTGACTTGAGGGTGTAAGTCCAGAAAATCTGGCTCCAAAAATTTGACATAAGCGGTCGAGTACCAAATTTGTATGTTGCACGTAATGTGTGGACATCAACATCTACTTTTTCCACATCAAAAACCAAATTATATGTTTCCTTTATCCATTTGATGGCACACTTCAAATATCTGGTAGTAAATGCGAAGGGGATTTTGCACCATGGCCCCATCTCTCCCTTGGCCATTATAAATTTTTCCAGACAAAAATGTTGTGTGACGGAAAACTTTACCTGGTCCCCAACAACTTGTGGTAACTCGTGGGGGATGTGCCACTCGTTCTCAAAATCTTCATGCAATCACTTGAACCACATGTTCATCTGATACTTGTAAGCACTCAAGATGGTCCCATCACAGGTGAACCTTGTGAATTGGACTGCAAGGGATGCATGCGCAGGTGGGTGAACCCAAATGGTCCATCTGGGAAACCAATCTCCCAGAACATAATCAACAGTAGGATGGAGCCCCATGTGATCTTTTCTCCTACCTCATTCTACACTCATGCTTCCTCAATAATGCCCTTCGTGATGAACTCTGCAAAGTTATAATGTGCCCACTTGGACACTTTGTAGGCCACGTATAAGAACCTCTTGTTAATGTTCTTCCATCTCTCTGACACACCCAATTTATAACTAATGAGATGGGAGGCAAATCTCAATGCTAGGTCTAGGAGATCTACAATTACTTGTGCCCTACCTCCCTTCTCGTAGTTCAATTTCTTCACCAGCTCCTCAATCTTGGCAGTGGCACATAAATCAAGTGTCATGTCCTCGATGGTTTTTTCAAGCCTGTAACTATCCTAATCAAGTGGCATGTTATCCTCATCCTTCACCCCGTAAAATAAAATAAGTCCTCATACACCCGCGACATTAACCATATGAATAATGGGGCAGGTTTCACAAAGAAAGGAAGCTCCCATAGCTGCAAGACTTTGATCTTCTGTAATTCCTATTGTATTGAGTCATCAACCCTAGGGTTTCGAGCTCATCTACCATCTACTTTTCTCGAGCTCATCTACCATCCGATTTTCTACAAACCAATTCTTCCCTCATCAGCTTCTCGTTGTCACTTTTCATGTGGTTATACTCGTTGATTTTGCATTTGTATAGCTTCAAGCTCCATTTTTTTGCCTTGATAACTCCATCTAAGTAAATCTCCATGGGATCCTATTTTTCCACCACTAGTCTCTTTGTACGGGCCTTCTTCGGTGCCATCTTCCTCCTCCTTTCCTTCATTCCCTAGGTTCTCTTAATGTCTCCTGCATCTACCCAAACTCAATGACTTCCATACTTCTCTCTCACACAACCCCTTCCTTCCCTGTTGTCTCCTTTTTCCTCTTGTTTGCACCACAAGATTACTCCACAGCTTTGCACAATCACACTAGTTCATGACAAGTTCTTCGCTCTCCTTCGTAAAACCCTCATCACACTTCGATCTCATTAGCACACAAATAAATTCTCTAAGGAAAAGTAGTTGAAATGACTACCCTTACCCTTCTATTTATATTTTTCCAACACCTTAAATTTCTTTTGACCATATGTCTCAATGTCTCTTTTTAATAGAGTACTTTATTTTACTCAACTTAACTTTCACGACTTCCCTTCGTGCATCATAACTATAACCTTTTGGCACTCCAACACTACTTCACTACCACATACATCCTTCGCATGTGTCACCATGATGAAGTACATAACCTCTACATTGACTACCAAGTAATTTCCCATGGTGTTTCCTACCTTATGTTATATTGCGCGATCTTTCTCCTCTTTTTGGTCTTCAAACTTCTCTCAACACACCTTTATAACCACCTAAATCCAAACACCTTAATCCACCATACCACCCATTCTTCTATCTTCAAAATGAGTTTCCCAATAGTTCGTTATTGAAGGAATTTTTTTAAACATATCCAAGCATATATGCCAATCCACCCCACACAAAATGTATGTGTGTTCCTCTGCACATAGAACCACTTCTAATATAATTAGCTACTAGTGCACCAACGTGCAACACAAAAATGAAAAATAATGACAAAGGAAATAACCAAAAGGGGAAATCATTAAGGGAAACCTAATCTAATTAGCAAATTTTCCTTATTTTATAGACACATAGAAGCCTTATTTATAATAGGGCTTCAACCTACTCCCATTGAAATATCTTGGTAACCTTGTCCCATCACACGATTGTGGACTCGGCATGCAACTAAATCAAGGATGCAATAAATAATGTATGGTCCTAACCAATGGACTTGGAACTTTCTAGGATGGCACGAAACTTAGAATCATACAGTAGAACCATTTTCCCAACCTCAAATTTTTATTCTTAATGTGATGATCATGCCAAGGTTTTTATCTCACTTTCTCAGTATTCTAACTCCATATGGAAAGTGATCGCCTTTCATCCAAATGCATAAACTTATCCATGAACTCTTGTAAATCTTTTTCATCATCCAATCCTCCTACACACATAATACGTAGAGAGGGTAACATATATTCTATCAGTAAAATGGCTTCCATGCTAAACACTAAGTGAAATGGTGTGGCTTTGTTCAATCTCTTTTAGGTTATTCTATATGCCCATAACACGGCTGAGACTTTTTCATCCCAATCATGTCTCCCAACATCACAAATCTTGGTCAACATGTGACTTAGTATCTTGTTGAATGCCTTAGCTATTCCATTAGCCTGAGGGTGATAAGGGGTAGTCTTGTGATGAGCCACCATGAATTCTTCCAACAAGATCCTAATTGTCTCATTTAAGAAATGTGTACCCCTATCACTAGTCAAACTCAAAGGGCACCCATACCTACTGATTATATTTTCCCATAGGAATATTATTGTTTTGGTCATGGTGCAATCCCTTGTAGGCGTTGCCTCCGCCCACCGTGTTAAGTAATCAATAAAGTAAATTATATAGCGTGAACTAGTCCTCCGTGCGGTAGGTGAAATAGGGCCTACAAAGTCAATCGCCCACTTCTCAAATGGCTCAACGCTTGTTATCGGCCTCAATGGAATTTCATCTCTTTTCCCTAGTTTATTAAGGTGCTAGCAGTGGTCACAGGCCTTACAATACTCGATACAATCTTGGTAAACCATTTCCCACCAAAATCCTGCTAGAAGGATCTTACGTGTGGTTGTATTCCCTGCATAGTGTCCTCCTACAATTACACCATGTGTTTCCTCCATGATTGTAGTGCGCTCATACTCTAACATGCACCAAAGCAAAACCTCATTGTAGCCTAGTTTTTATATGTCTCCACTAATTTGTAAAATCCTCATTTCAAAATACCGAACAAGGGAAAAAAATTGATAACGTTCACTGTTATGAATTATAAAATTCAAACACACGTTCAAGTTTTAATAATTGTTCTGTGCCCAAACAACACAGTTTGGATCACACAATTTCTTTTTAAAACAAATGTTCCCTGTTCGCATATTTACAATATGGAACACACATTCAATGCCATTCAATCTTATAATAGATTCTATATGCTGCTGTGAATGACTCAAGGAACTACCGATCTTCCATTTTCATGGCTCGAGTTTCAACAATCCTTCATTTCATGACTCGGCAACAACCAATCCTTCATGTTCATGACTCGGCAACAACCGATCCTTCATGTTTGTTTATGCATGGTATATTATATATACCTATTCTCATAACTGTTTCCGGTTATTGAAGTGATCCATTTAAGAAGCCTATCTGAATATCTGTTACTGATATTCATCTGACATCCTGCATCTTAAATTAAGTGATAAGGACAACGCAACCAGCAATTGCGATACTTTGGCCAAAGATTTTCACATGCTTTGCATGATCATATTCCTGATGTGATACACATCCACGGAATACGTCCTTCACCTCACTTCACCTGTTATCTAGAATGGTCTTTCCTGGTTCCTACCAGTCCTCTTTGTTTAAGGTTAGTTTAAACTTCCAATTACAGTTAGTAATATGAACGAGTATAGGAAGGCACTCCCGGTAACTAAAGATACGCAGACATACAGTGTTGTTTCCCCACGACTCCGTGTGTCTAGTTATCTTTAGTATTCCGGAGTCACTCCGTATACCAGATCATACTCCTATCCCCTGTCCATAGTTACACATTCAGCCTATGTATTCTTGATGTTTTAATTCGGAAGGGCATTGCAATATGTCAGCTGCAACAGTGTGTCGTCATGAAGACCCCATCTTCATGGAGACACCTTGCTGTGGCTGGCGTATACCAATGTCCTGCAGAATTCTCCCATCGAGAATACACATCCTGCTCAAGTGATTTGGATACGATTTAATAATTAAAATCAACTTTCAGCATCCACGCTGATCCCTTGATCCTCGTTTCCGTTACAGTTGTATATAGCCAAGAGGGACTAAATCCGTCCATTATCTTGCAATGCATCTTCTCCTTCATGTCGAAGGGCTGCATTTTCCTACTTGGTTCTCTTCTTAATCATTGGATTAAGCAGTCCGTATACCGACGGACGTGATAAGTTTAACCTATTAAACTTAGCCAAGATTTTCCCAACTGTAACTAAATTCAGAATACTAGCTTATTAGACGTCATTCGTACGAGGTCTAAATTCCAAGAAATGTATTCATTTGTTCTCCTTAACGTTATATAGTTAAGGTCCATTAGTTGTGGATATACTTATCCTATATCCTTTATTCTGAATTCAGCATACGAGATCATTAATGGAGTTCGAAAGTGAAGTTTGATTATTCCAAAGTTAATTGATATTCCTTAGCTCCTAAGCTAATCATGAATACCTTTCAATTATGGAATCATATTCTTCCTAATCCTTTTTAATGTCAATTAAAAATTCATCTTTACCCAAGTATGAACTAATTGCATTTTTCAACTTAAAAGTTGCGTTTAGGTAAGAATAGATGTCAGATTCCATTTAGCATCCATCCAAGGACAAATAAACAAATCCAAATCAAGAAATAACATTATATTTCCAGTTAGACAACAAAATCAAACTGATATAACTATTGAAAATATCACACTTGTAATTGTATTCAATATTTCAAGTCATAATCTGTACATTTGCCAATCCAGCTGATTGGGCATAGTTTATACAAAACATCCATACAACTCATGGACAGAAGAATATATTTTCTTCTTTTCACAATTCCTCGAAGAGGAATAAAAGCAACAATTTCAATACATCATCAAATCAAAAGCATCAGAAAACAGCCAAGTCTTCATTCTAATCAAATTCCATCTGCAAAATGAATTGCACGGGTCAGTTCAATGAACTGAGCATATTAAGCACTTATCCTTAAAATAGGGTGCTTCAACTAACTGTCTCAATAAAAGAACCCTGCTTTTATGAAACGACAGTTAAACATCAATCACGAAATAGGCACAAAAGAAAGATCAGCATAACAACTGAACTATCAAAATATTATCACAATCAGCAATAAGACTGCTGTCCTGTTTCCACATAATATTAAACATACTGTTATCCTTTCCACGCCTTTCATTAATAATAAATGCAAAGGATGAAACTAACTGAAATGTAAACTCATTACTTTCCTTTCAGTTCGTGTATTAAATTCAAAGCAATCAAGTACAGACAAGAAAGCGAACAGTAATGCAGATAGTTGCTCCCATCCAAGCACTATAAAATTCATTATTCACGAATTACAGATTTCCAACTGAATGAAAGTATAAAAGCTTATTTTCTTCAAGTCATTCATTCATATCTCTATTTCTTTCCACATGACTGTCCTAACAGTGGAATCCAAACGAAAGACAAATCAAGATAACAGTTCAGAGTGAAACTTACAAAATCCATTCGGAATTCACTTTCCGGCAGCAAGAATAATTTCATTTATAATCAGCTTTAAATGAAAACAGGGAAGAATTCATGATAGAACAAGCAATATCAAGATGCAGACCATGTAATTGTTGTACTAGAAGATTCCATACTTCTCTCACTGTATTGTTAACCAAACAAACAGTTATACAATCACGCAATCACTTACTCATATGACCTTTTATATCCATGAACGCATACAATTCATAATAACCAATTACACATTGTTGTTACCTACAGCGAAACCAAATTCTTATGCACCGTAAAGTTCCAATATTATTTTTCGAGTCAAAATAGCAAAAAGATAAGAATTCATTTCTCTAAAATTTCATTAAGAACAATCCTTTTGATCAAAATGAACTCAAACACCCAAATCGTGTTCATCTAAGCAAGACAGCTCAAATTATAAAGATAGCAGAACAGTCGTTCTTATTGAAAAGCAAACTCACATAGCCTGTACAATTTAAATCCAGTATACCACAACAATGGATATCCAATTCGAGTTCTATCTCGGTCAACTGTTAATTTCAAATACAACATTCTCCATTCTCTTAATGAAGTACAGAACGCAAATATAATAATCATATTTCAATACCTTAATAAAGGCAAACCCGCGTAGGGCGCCAATTGCGTAATCTTGGTACAGTCGGGACAGACTCAGAAAACAAGCTGATTTCCACATTTTCCATTTATTTAAAACAGAAATCCAAGTCAAGTTCGCATTCACCAGACAGTTCCAAACAGGAGGACAAACCTCAACTATAGGACGCAATGAAATCAATTTTCCATTACAGCATAAGGAAATATAATCATTCTTTGCACAAAATACAACCAATTGTAATTTTGTCAATCAGTCCGAACAGGAAGACCAAACAGCATCTATAAAACACAATAAAACCACCCTATTCTCTCAACAAGGAGAAACGAAATCCATTAATAACTTCAGGAGGAAAACAATCAACTTTTTCCTACTTTCACGAATACCCAGTACGTATTCGTTTAGTTCCTACTCAAGAAAAAGGTACAGCAATAAAAATAATGCTAATACTTCGTTCAATTCGAGTTCAATTACTCAAAGGAAACCCGAATGCCACTTCCATCCAAAATCCAAAACAATACAAGGAAAAGGATTTACTTTCTTAAAGAAATTTTCAATAAGAACTACTTCAACAACTATTATTTCCTTCCTTCCAGTTCGTTAGCAATAAACAATTGTTTCAATAGTGAAAACAACTCATAATAAGTGTACAGTCCCAAGATACACATAACGAATTTCCCGTTACTGTCAAACGACCAGCACACAGGAAGGTACCTCATTCGAGGAATACAAAAACAATTAAACTCAGCAGTCAGAGGCAATATTTCTTATTATTTCCAAAATGATGACCAGATTCAATGAAACCCAATTCATAGCAATATACACAGCTGTATCTTCACTTCCCCTTTTTTTTTACATACAAGGACAGTTCCCAACACAATAGCAAAGAAAAGATTACATTTAAGGAAACAATTTCACTATAAGGAACGATTACACGGCCTGTACCAATTTCAACAACACGAACAGTGAAAGAAATATCTATTTCAAACCTCCATACAGTCAATAACCAATACAATAATTCATCTCCAATTTGATTCGAGCAAATACAAATCAAAACCGAGCAACCAGAACGATTCATCATATCATTTTCCAAACAAAAAGAAGCAAGAATCGATGAAACCCAATTCGAATCGACTCGACAACAGTCACAGAATCAAAACCCAAGAGCAGGGTTGTTTTAATGAGACACTTAAACAAAGCAAGAGTTTTTAAAGAGAAGGGCTTAACATGCCTGTAATCTCTTCTCCTGAACTCGAAGAAAACTTTGTTTGCTGCGTTTTTCCTTCCACAGCGACAACACAAACTTCCCAAAGACTCCTTTCTTCTTCAGGCTTAACAACAGCCTCCAAATCTCCAAGAAAATGTCAAATGCCAAGAGCTGGTTCGACTGAACCAGACCAGAAAAACCAAATGCAGAGCAACTTTGCCAAAACCAAACCGAAACAATGAAAAATCAAATTCCCTCATACACTTTCCAAGGTGAACTGGTCGCGAGGACCAAAAACAATCAATGCATTAAAGGCTCTACCTTTTCCTTACTTCCCATGCCACCGCCACTTGGGTTGGCGAACTCAATTTTTCAAAATTCCCATGCAAAACCGAATTTGGCTCTATCTCCAAATAGATGCCTCTATTTCTTACCTGCCCCGCCAAAACTGGCGCTGTCCACGTATGGACTGTGTATTAAATGCCAATGAATGCCTTCTTCCCATCCTTATCCCTTTCCTTCCAAGGGTCTGCGCCCTTTTAGATTAGGATTAGTTTAGGTTGCATATAGTGTTCAACCTAGGTCTTAGTTTAGCCTTAGGTTATTAGGGCTTAGGTTATTTTCCCCCTTTTTTTTATAATTTAAAAATCCACTTAGGATAGTAGTGTAGGATGCATGTTAGGACTTAGGATTAGTTTAGGGTTTAATTCATACTAACCACTAACACTAACAACTTCCATCCAGCCTCCCTACTAACATTCACGTTAATGCAGAGCAGGACGTTCCGTCCTTTGGATCGCGTGCCAAGGCCACCCGTGTCCAGGCATTTCTTGCCTCACGAGGTCCCAAGTTCGACAGTACAGGGTTAAAGAATCGAATCCCTGTCGTTGGCATTTACGTGCCAGCTGTTCATACCTGCAAACAGGCACTGCACGCTCATAACAATCTCGGTTCGGTTCAAGTGTGAATCGACACAGAAATCACAAGAGGACCTCAGCATACTTGGATCAATGGAATTGATTCAAGGTATGTTGTCAATCAGCAACAAGAGTTTAGCAAGTATACGACAATTTGTCGTCACATCAGCAAACACACAAATACAATAAATGCTGTCCTAACCATAAATCACAGCATGCAAGAATCTAAGTTAGCAACACATTCTCTTAAGATCAGAACATATCTTAACATGTTTGCCTTCATTTCAGAAGTTATAACAGCATGTAAAACATTCATCAAGATAGTTTGCAAAATCAGAGTGTTACATAATTAGCATGTAGGGTGTGGTGTGTATAGCTAATTTTTTCCATTCCAAAGTCTTCATTCCATTTGGCGTCACACTCATTTTGAGAAACATATCAATATCTTCCAAGTTAGAGGATGTGCATCGCAATCTAAACATTTATGCATCTAGCATTGTATCCTCAATTGTTTGCACGTCCTCCCCTGAGTCAATCCTTGATAAATGGTCAGGTCCCAAATTACTCTTACCCAGTTTCACAATAACCATAAACTCAAACTCTTAAAACAACAAGACCCACTGCATATGCGCCCTTGTAAAATGGGATTGTTTACCAAGTACTTCAATGTCATGTGGTCTATGTAGAATATAAAAGGTGTTTCCAGCAGATACTACCTAATTTTTGTAGCATGTAGATCATTGATAATGCCTCACACTCAGTAGTAGTATAGTTTTGTTCTTCTAGGCTTATCTTCCTACTTGCAAAACAAAGAGGGTGGTCAATAGTTCCCTCACTCGGTTGTGCCAACACTGCCCCAATTTCCATCCACTGAAGCATCAACATACACATGAAATGGTTTGTCCCAAGAAGGAAAGTGTAATATGGGCGTAGTAATAAGTATATTCTTCAATGTATTAAATGACACTTGCTACACCTCTCACCAATGAAATGTACTTATGTGTTTCAACAATGTTTCCAATGGCGCAATGATCTTGGCATACCCATTAATAAATTTTTGGTAATACCCCATATACCAAAGGACTCCACACATGCCACTCTGATTGGTAGGATCCCCCAATCCCATAATAATGGAAACTTTGGTAGGATCCACTACCAATCCTTCATTTCATATGATATGTCCCAATAGGGTTCCAAATGGAATAAGCGAAAACAAGTTTCTTAATGTCCAAGAATATCCTCAACTACCGATATCTTTCAAACATAAGCCTCAGATTGTCACAATGGTCCCTCACTAATCCATATACTATTTAGTCATCCAAGTAGACTTATAGAAACTTGTGGCTGAAGTTCAAACTCCTTAACCACAATGCGTGAAAACATAGCAGGCACATTCTTGATCACGAAAGGAATGACCCGTATGAAAAACTTCCCAATTCGGTGGAAAATTTTGTCTTTTCTTGGTCCTCCTTTACAATTCTAACCTAATGATATCCTAAGAATCCATTTGTGAAATAATAGATCTCATGCCCAACTACTCCTTTTAGGATCTCTTCAGTGAAGGGGGTTGGAAATGGGTCAATAACACATACCACATTCAAATCCCTATAATTAACACAAATCCTTATCCTCCCATCCTTCTTAATGTTAATGACCATTATACTTATCCATTTTGATTCTTTAATAGCCTCAATGATACCTAAAGTTATCATCTTGTCAATCTCTTCCTTAACCCTGACATGCAGATTTAGATTCATCCAGTAAGGTCTCTTCCGAATCGGGCGGGCTCCCTCCTTTAGTTTGATCTACATATCCCCTAATAAGTGGTCAACTCCCTTAAGCTCATGTTACCTTTGTAGAAATAAATCCTTAAACTTGCACAATAGATCAATGATCTTTGAAACCTCTTTCTCTGACCAATATTCCTTGATAGTAGCCTCCTTAGGTTCCACCTCGAACCAATGTTAACCTTCTTATTTTTTAGGGGTTCATGGTATGCACACATTTTCTCATCAGCACTATCCATAACCTTACATGTACCCATAGTATGGTTAACATCCAAGTTTTCCACCTCTTCACCATCGATCACATAAACCAACTTTCCTTTCTCTTTTTTCATGCATGCGTGCTCAAGTTGTATCTCCTCTTATTCTTCCTCATCAAAGTACACTTCTAAGCTAGGTTCATCCAATAATTCCAGTATTATATCCTCCACCATGGCACTATCTCCCATAGTTAGGTACTTAACAACCTGCAACACCTCATCTACCAATGGCTTAGTACTCGATATTTGAAATCTTGAAGGAGATCGATCGTCGAACTCCGCCCAGTTTCTTGTATTTCGACACATCTCTCGAATGAATCTACCATGCACATGTGTAGCCTTATAAGGTGGAGTACAACTTATGGACCCATAAAGAAGGCAGAAAGGCTTCCATGCCTTCCATCCAGCCTTCTCACATGTTTGGACTTGAAACAAGGTAGGTTACTTCCCATGATAATTTTGTATGATAGTAGGTGTATTGCTCTAGAAAAACCTAACAGAGAACGTTATTCTCACTTTACACCACTCTAGAAGGTTATCATGATGGGTCATCCACCAACGTTTTGTGGTCCCGAGCAAGGTATAGCTAATAATCCTTCTCCTTTCGATCTCACATCTCCACTGGGTCTCCATTTCTCGCAGGAAAACATCAGGGTTGGCTCCCCATAATAACTTGGCAACTTCTTTCCTCCTAGGTGCTTGACTGAGTGCACCTTTTTACTCTCATCACAGAGCCTCTTAAATGCCTTCCAACCAACTCATATGTCCCATGTGTCCAATTGTCACATGCCACACTAGTTGTATCACTTATAGATTGAGTGTCTTCCAATTGAATAACCCCTTCCATAGGATGCACAAATTCAGGTTCTCTGATAGTGTGCACATATATTCTATCTATATATCCTTCTCCCAAGGGTTTAGTATAGGGCGCTGAATTTCCATCTGTCAATGGGATGATAACACATTCCTCCTTGTTTTCAAAACTTATATACCCCTTATTGAAACGTAATTCAGCATTGTTCTTATAGCACTAGGGGTGCCCAAGTAACACTTTGGAAATTTTTCCACCTTAGAAAGCACCAAGACTTCAAAGTCTCTAGTGAATTTCACCCCTTGGATAGTGATAATAGCATCCTTCAAAACTCCAATGGGAATTTCCTTCATCTTGTTCACCATATACAACACATTCGAAGATGGTTGTAATGGGGCCTTCCCATTTGATTCCACGCATCCAAGGTGAGAACATTAACTTCTACACCCATGTAAATTAGGATATTACTCAGGATCCATCTAAACCACAACATTTAGGGTAATTTCCTTATCATATTCAATGTTGTGAGGAGGCATATTAGCATGTAAAACCTTCCTTTCGCACTCTGCTCTAATGCTTGGTACTTTCTCTCTTAACCAATCTCCTAGTAAGGGGATGATATTTTCTTTCCTTAACATCTTACATACCTCCTTGACATCATTTAGTTCCTTTTTAGAGATTCAACACTTTGTTCTTTTCTCTAGTTTTCATGACTGCTCCTTTAGGTACTAGATCTCTCCTTGTAGGCTTCGAATCACATCCATGGTTTCCTGATAAACTTCCTTTTGATGATCGGGATCTACATACTTTCCATAGACCACTTCTTCCCTTATAACTAGCGAGTCTACTGCTTTGTTATTTCTCCGGCATGTGCAACCTCGAGATCACATTATCACCAATATAGGTTCTAATTTTGACTCATGTGCCACCCTTGGCATCCATGTTTAGTATTTTTCTTCATGTTTTCCATCTCGGTTCCCTTTTATTTCTATTATTTCTAGCTCATGTGTTCAAATAATTCTAGGTACTCCTCATTATCATATTTCTTCCCATGCAAAGATCATTATAGTAGGTTAGGATACTCGGGCTTGTAATGCTCTATGGACCTATAGTTATAACAAGTTACGTAATGGAATTCACCTCTTTCACCTCTCGTGATCGCCACGACCTCTAAATCCTTCACAAACACCTCTTCCACGAGCTCCTCCTTCCACATGCCCTTCATAGTGACAACCATCATCCTTATAATTTTTGTAGTGGTTTTACGGTGCATACCAAGTGCTCAATGACATCATGTATCTGATCGATCAATCTACAATCCTTGGTGTCATGAGTAGTAGAGGTGCAAATCTTGCAATATCAAGACACATTCTTACGAATCGCACGCTGCAGTAGTGGACACCTACTTGCATCATGTTCTCCATGGTAAATATCATAGTCTACCATCATGGTGCATACCAATCTCAAAGGACAACTATCATTCATATGCCTCTCTACCTCATAATCCATGCATTATAGGCCACTCTAAGTCTCATGTACTTGAGTTTACGATAGATTCTCCAATCGTTTTGCCATGGAATAAATATGAGCTTTGGTATCCACACTTCCTACAACCTCGTCTTGTAGGGAAATCTTGAAGGCCTTGCGTAGGTCTATGAAAGACTTATGTGATAGCGCTCTCCAGAAGGGTGTTATTAATCCTCTAAAAACCCATTAAGCATGTTGATAATGATGAATATCATATGACAGTTTTGACAAGAGAGTCTTAAAGTGCACATCATACTCCCACACACTCTTTTTCATACCTTGTTGAATCTCCTTCAGCACACTAATGCTCTTCTATTCAAACTCAAGAATATGGAATTCAACTAAGAAGGCATTATGCAGCGTGGTATAATCTACTATTATCTGGTGAGGGTCATACTTTTGGTACCAACTATGTGCGCGCCTTGTAACATCATTACAAATTAACTTGCCTTCCATTCCAAGGTAGTGATCCCCTTCACATGCTATAGTAACTCACATTTGTGTACATGCTCTGCAGCATCCTCAACACCTTTGTAATCTGGCAGATGCAAAGACATTTCAAAGAACACTTGCTTTGAGGTGGTTGAGGCCCTTTTCCACCTAATCCAGAACCTGGATTCCCCATTGTTTCCTCCACCACCATATCCACTAGATCCACCAGCGTTTGTTCCTCCTAACCCACTAGATCCTCTAGATATGTGAGGTCCACCAGGTCTGCTAGTTCCTATTCCACTTGACCCACCAGATCCACCTCCCATAGCTAGAAAAGGTCTTGAAGTTATCACACCTTGTGTCCCCATTTTCACATTAAATTTCATGCCAACAGTCATGATATTGTATCACTACTAGAAGTGTGTCTCGCACTACTTCCAGACGTGATACCCAAGCTTTGTGTACTGTACTTTTTTTCTAAATGTTGTACTAGACAATATACCTCTAAACACAAGAAATGATTGTGTAGCCATGGATGTACCAAATGAAAAATTATACCTCCTAGGTGTTGATCGGTTACTTCCACCAATACCAACTAGGTTAGTAATACTTATCTTTGGATTTGGAAAACTAAGTGCCAAGGGTTGGTCACTAGGTGGATTCAAATGTGCACCAATGGCTCTTCTCCTTTCTTCATATGACGAGATCTCTCCAGAAGCTAAGGGGGTTTCTCTTTTGTGCTTGCCAAGATGGGGTAGCATAGGCATTTGCTCGGGTTCCATGTCTTCCCGTGAACCTCAAATCATTCCTGTAAGATCTTCCTCCATAAATCCGTCACTCCCATAGCTTCACATTATCTTGTCAACTCCCTCTCCCAAGCCTCATTATACTTAAGTCGTCTCTCTTCCCTCTCCTTTTTTAGCCATAAGGCCTGCCATCTTCCTTCACTCTAACCTCCTCACCCAAAGCACTTAGAAGAATCTTAACCGGCCATAGGAAATTCTTCCCAACTCAGTGTAATAATCAAGATCTTTATAGATAAAGGAATAGCATGAAAGAATAATCCTCTTTACTCCCTCAATATCTCAAACTCATCAATCTCTAGGAAATAATACGTAGAAATAGTGTATTCCAAGTTATAACTAGTCAAGCATTCTACTCCACCAAAGTGATCAATAGCATGGGTCAATGTCGATTGGCATCATGTAATTAATGGTATTCCTCATGTGTCCAAACATGAGGTATATAGTACTAGTTTGATCTAGATGCATATGTTGAAATCCATTCATACAACTCGATTGGAAAATGACAAAATAATATTTCATATAACTCATAATACGATGATGTTTTCTACCCATTTACGTGCATCGGACTCAAGTCCAAAGATTAAATCTCTAAGAAATCTCATCCTTCATTTTTTTAATTCATTCTTTGACACTTTCTAAGGACAAGTTCTTTGTCATAACACATAATTCGACAACAAATTTGAAAAGAGGTCCCGGCAACATAACCAAGATGTAGTCTCTTTTCACTACTTTCTTTAACAACCAACCCCAAATGCATTGACATATCATCCATATTGGTTTGGAAGCTCACTGAGGCACACGTAAGTGCTAAGCCCCTCCTTTATGTGAGATTTTTGAGAATTATCACCCTTGGTAAGGGAGCACTTACATAAACATGGAATGAACATACCCATTCTAGGAATTGGGATAAAGAACTAGTCCTAGTCTAATGCATCAGAGCATGGTATAACATGATCAACTAATTGAAAGTAGAATCAAACCATGAATAATATCAAGAAAAAATCGTAACACGCACATGAACATAAGGGAAAGGTACAGATCAAGATCCATCACATGAGTGCTTCTAAAACTCTTCATTATATTCATTAATCAAATATAGTAGCCAATATTACATCAAGAAGGGTTCCATCTCTGGGAACGTTCATAGTAACAGGGCTTTTATACATTACGAGCTGCCATTACACATTACATAATACCTCTATATTTTTCTTTCTCTTGTCCTTGCCTACATCTACACAAACTTACTAACTGATCTCTCTTCTCTCTACCTTGTTTAGAAAACCATCGATATGAAGAATAATAAGGAATCTTCTCTTAACCGCTCATCATTACCTATGAAAGCCTAAAGGAATCCTCTCATGATTGCTCTACCACTACCCAAGAATATGCCAGATGTCATCATGTGTTTCCCTCAATTGAGTTCCTTTAGCATGCATGTTCCAGCTAATCCTTAACAACCTCGACTCATTATCCTTTCATGATAACCATATTGATGCCCTGTAATATCCTTTCCTTGAGCCATAAGTCTTCATAGCTTATCCATATTTGTATCTAGTCACTTTTCTATTCTCTCCCTATGCGCATCTTTTCATGTTGTCTAAAACTCACTAAGTCTTTATGCAAGTGGAATAAATATTCAAACTAACATGTTAATCCATTAATCTCTATCTCTATTGAATGCTAATCAAATGAAGTGAACCTATTTAGATCCTTAGCAATCAAAGGTTTGATTGTATGTTTGAATCCCAAGGTTTTCAAGAATGGAGTCTTGTCAATCCATGGCTACAAGACCATTTGACATATCCCCATATGACTTCAAAACTTGGATGGATGAATACAAGAAATGAAAGTAGCTAGCTCCTCTAATGAAGAATCCTCTAAGATGATAAATGGCTATAGTGTATGCTCTATGCTCATTTAGGTGTGTAAAGGTGTAGGTGTAAAGGTAGGAGGAGGGCTCTTTATATAGCCCAATGGATAGAAGAATCTCTACATCCTCCTTCATGTGGGATAAATGGAGAGGTTGGGTTAGTTGTGGATAAGGAAGGTTTAGAAAGGGTTGAGTCAACCTTAGGAGAGTTTAGTTTGTCCTTTAGTGACCCATGGGATTTGAGGGGCTTTATTAATTAATCAAAGTGATTAATTAATAGGTGTGCAAGCTTATAGAAAGCTTTTTAGAGGAATAATTAGCATGATTTAGACTATGAGAGGGATTTAATCAAATAAATGATGATTTATTGATTTAATGGAAGAGGAAGCTAATTAATTAATAATAATTAACTAGTCTAGGTAGAAAGGGGGATTAATTAATTAGAAATAATTAATTAATGTAGATAGAAAGGGAGCTTAATTAATTAGAAATAATTAATTAATCTAGATAAAAAGGGGAGCTTATTAACGAAATGTTGTTAATTGGTCATTGTTGGATAGAAGGGTTAATTAACTAGCGTAATGTAGCTAATTAATGGTGATAGAAGAGGAAGTGTGCTATATTGATGATATGTCATCAATTTGGGAAAAGGGTATAATTAGTGCAATTTAAGTATTTAAATTGCTCAAGATAAATTATAGGTGTCTACATTTTCCCCTCTTTGGGGTGGCGTAAGTGACGCCACTTCAAAGATAGTAGACAAATAAATTTTGAAGGCGTAGAAGAAAAATTAGTAGAAGTGAGAGATGCCCCCTCGAGTGTCGATGGGGTGATGAGAGAAGGTGATCGACAATCAAAAAAGGTGAGAGAAAGGAAATAGAAGAATGGGTAGGAGCAGGATGCCCCAAGTGAATAAGAAGAATAATGTTGATAGGAGAATGATGTAGAGGAAAATGAAGGAGATGGAAAAAGAGCAAGCTTTCATCCAGTGTATTGAAACAACTTTATTGTCATCATATTGCCAAAGATCTATGTCATCGGTCCTTATTAAAAATATAAGCATATGAAAAAAGTAGGATGACATGAAAATCCATACTAAATAGTTGTCCATTGCTGAAACACCCACTCAATGCAACATACAAAAAGCAATGCAATATGAGAAGGAAACAAGCTCATTTAACAGGAAAACAAGTATGAACACACATATTCCAACCAACAATGGTCAAGATGGTTGTACAAATGTTTTTTATCAAGCTGAAGATCCCTAAATGTTCATGATTAATGAAAAGGGTTAAAAATGATGCCCGAGCAAGGATACATGCAAGGGAAGATGATGAAGGACACTGGGTCCAATGAGAAAGTGTAGTGCGCTATGAAATAGTACCAAGAAACTATATGTGCCCCAGAGTACTAACAAAGCAAGCAAGGCTAGCTTTATAGATGATTGTAAATTGATGATCTATGAGTCATTTGATCTAATGAAGATGTGAAATTTCCAGCAAGATATGGAAAAGAATACCATGCAAGACACAAGTTTCAGCCGCTATGAGTTGGTTTACCTAGTTTTGTGAGTTTTACAATTTTTAGGATTTTGTTGAAGAATTTTTTTGAAATTTTTATGGATTTTGGAAGGGTATATATATATATATATATATATTTGTTTTTATTTTTTTGGATGGGTTGGATGCATAGAAGAAAGTAGAAAGTAGAAGAAGTCTCCTAGATGTAAGAATCTCCCGGATGATGCAAAAATGCCCCAGGGAGAAGAAAGAAGCAGCAGTGGTGTAAAAATAATGCCCCAACATAATGGAAAAATTAATAAAATAATTATTTAATAAAAAATAATTATTCGATGGAGTGTGTAGAAGAAAGGATATCACCTAGGAGCAATAAAATTGTCCTAGTGAGAAGAAAGGGGTACCAGGTGGCAAAGAATGCCCCAACGACATGGAAAATGAAAGAAAAATAATTATTTAAATAAAATAATTATTCACGGTGAGTAGAAGAAGAGTTAGAGCCAACAACGGTGGTCAAAACAAGCTTCCAGGCATCACGGTGGTGAAAAAATGGTTTAATATACCCCACCCGGGGGGGTAAATCATCATGACCAATTCATTTATTACTGATCACTACTGCTAAATTTTACCATGAGACCCCTGATAGTGATGAGGATGATGGTGAGAGGATGAGCCCATAGGAGACACATGCCGACCAAGTTTGGGAGTATGCCCGACACACGCAGATGATGGCTTCTTCATGAGTAGCTTGACCTACTTCATCAATTTTTGCAATTAATGTCACATTTAATGCTTTAATAGTAGGCTAGAGGTAGGGTATAGCAGTGCATGTGCATGCGGGGCGTGGCATGCCCTATGGTGGCATGCGGCACCCCCATGCATGCATGCATGCATGTGCACATGTACTATACATGTGTGTGCATGCACACATGCATACGCCCCAAAAAGGTGTATGCACATCCATGCACATACACATGCACATGCACATACATGCATGCATCAAAACCCTAGCACACACACACATAGGAGTTGAAAAACATGGCGCAAGTGCCCTTAGGCATATGTGCACACGTGCGCATGCCAAAAGGGATGCACATACATGTGTGCACTCATGCGCATACATGTATGTGTGCACATGCACACATGTGTACGCACACGCACATGCCCAAAAGGGTGCAGCACCTAGAAGAGATGAATAAGAGGAAAAATGTCAAAAAATGACACTTAGAAGAAAGAGAAAAATTAGCGGAGGATAGAAGAATAGTAGAAGAACTTAGAAGAAATTGTTAGTGTCTAACACATGCCATGTTTTGTAGAGATGGTTTCAGCGTTGCAGATGTGAGAGTGACACACTCACATAGCCAAGATGGAGGGGAGCATGCCGACGTGACCATCATTATGTGATGGTGATTCTATTGGAGGTAGTTGGCCTAGGCTATGTAGCATGGATGTCATCTATTACCTTAGACCATGGCCTATTGACCACTTTGATTGAGTGGTGGCATAATGAGAGCCAGTGTTTTAGGCTCCCTACAGGAGAGATGACCATCACACTAGAGGATGTGTGGTGGATTTTTGCATGTTCTATTATGGGCTCGATGATTGAGTATACGAGTGAATTTTGGTCAGATTACTATGATGATTAGTGACCTATTTGGCTGCGAGGAGATACCCCACGAGGGTATGACAATGTCCTTTCATGACTGCATAGCTGATCGACCTTCACCGGGGACCACTTTATTTGATGGCTCTTATCAGTGGGTTCTTACTCACTGATAAGACTAGGACATCATTTCTGATGGGGCTGATGACATTAGTACATGGAGTGTTCAACGGGTGGCGAGTGATATCTCTGGGGGCCAAGTGCATACTGGCACATCTATACTGGGATCTACACTGATTACTTACCACCATCAGAAGATGGTGGGGCCATGTCTTTTTTACTAGATCTGGTCCTGGACCATATAGCGATCGGGTGCCCTGTAGGTGCATTGCACACCCGAGCACCGAGGAGCCGACATTCATGGCATGGGTCTCCATGGGGGATGATGTATGAGGGCACTTAGGTAGCATTTACTACTACCATCGAGAGTTTGATGAGTTGTTGGATAGAGACATCATTTGGAGGCCCTACAGACATATACAATGGCCCGAGGATGGAGTGGAGCTTAGCATCTGTGGTAGAGCACTTCCTTCTTGGAAGCCATGCAACTATATTACTGAGATATACAGGGTAGATCGATGTCAGTGATAACTGGGTAGAGTTTAGGGCATCCCTCAACCCGATATGTGGTATGCTCACCGAGATGCAGAGAGGTGGACCATGGGGCCACACATATAGGTAGCTTGAGCCAGGGCTAGCTTTTTATAGGTGGTACCACATAGGTTTGGGACCCTACTCGATAGGTTAGAGACCCAGGCACCACACCAGATTACATGGCTAGTATGTGACCATTTTTTCCATGGCACTTGACTATATCATATGAGGCATGGGGAGCAGGTGTGTGAGCACCATCCGAGGTCTCAGATAGTAGTGATGAGGCTATAGCTATGGGTCATGTTGATGATCCTTTTGATGGGCAAGTGACATGATGGGAAGGGTCCAGTATAGGATCCTAGATAGAGCAGCGAGAGGCACTCCAGGACAGGGGACAGGCATAGGCACAAGGCAGGGCACACATAGGGTCATGCAGAGGGTCCGAGGCCTAGATTATGGGATCAGGGATAGGCCCATGGATAGGCAGGCACAAGGGATAGGGATAGGGGATAGGCTCTAGTGGTGCCTCTAAGGTTAGCCCAGCTCAGGGTGGAGATGTTGATACATAGCTAGCTTCCCTATATGGAAGTAGGTGTGCAACAGACAAAGAGAGATCAGGCCCGATCTCATATTCTAGCCATGATAGTAGAGAGCGGGATCGGGCCAGAGCCGAGCCAAGGCCAGGGGGGAGATGGTTCCACACATTTTCAGTAGATACGCCAGATGGCCTCTCAGATGGCTCAGGTGATGAGCCTACTACAGCCCAGACCTAGTTATAGCCAATGATAGTCGAGAGAGATCGGCTTCATGTAGAGTGAGTAGTGGGTCAGGCCGAGGTTGCATGGCTAGCAAAGTAGAGGTAGCATCATTTTGATGCATAGATGGGACAATAGTGACAACCACACTCATCGAGACTTGGCTACAGTGGAGGGTAGAGCCTCGTATTATCGGTCACTCTATTATGAGGTAGTTCAGTTGGTCAGCGGGAACCTACCTATAGTCATAGTAGTTGAGTGGATCGATGAGATCAGAGGCCACAGGTATCAGTGGAGCAGCCATGAGGGTAGCCTACAGACCGCATGTGGGACACAGGTTATGGGTCCTCCTCCATTGCATAGACCAACCACTCCCTCTGAGGGTTCTAGTCAACCTTGACTCTCATTGTATTCTTTGATTGTATTTGTATCATGATATACATAGCCTCTTATGAAGGTGTTATACTTGATAGATGTATATGATGTACCAGTTTTTTGATGCATGCCTCTGATGAAGGCTTTATTCTTTTGATCGTTGTATAGCATTTTTGATGTATGCCTCTGATGAAGGCATTTTTATGAGTTGTGCCCTTTGATGGCCCATTTTGTATCGATGATGTATATATTTTGTGAGACAGACATTTTATACTTGTATATATGGACATTTTGATGTGGCACCATTGTTATGAGATGATGGACTTTTATTGTTTTTGATGATTGATTGTATGGATTATGGATGTGTCATGATGTTATATGATTTGATTTCACATTGTGTATGTATCATGATGATAGTTGAGATGTTTGTACCACATGTGTTTGATTTTGATATGATAGATCCATAGATGATATCAATTGATTGTACATGTGATGCTCTAGATTAGTGGATGGGATGACATGATGATATTGGTGCGGGGGGGATAGATTTTGATATTTGTGATCCCTCTTGCCCCCATTTGATGATACGATATGTGATGATTAGCTTAGCATTCATGTGTGATGTATACTTAGCTTTTTATTTTTATATGATGTATAGATGATGTTAGATGTGATGATATGGATGGAAATATGATGATATGATAACAAAACAATGTATGTACATGCAACAAGAAAACACAATCAAATGCTAACAAACCTAATCACATACACAGTGCTAACCAACATGAATTAACACAAATAAATACAATTATTTACAAGCATGCAAAAACACACTTGCATATGTACAAGTAAGAATGAATCTAATCTAAGCAAGAAAAGTATGAAACTTACCAAAGTATGTCTAAGCAATAAACTATACAAATGCACAAGCAAAAACTATACAAGTAAAAAAATGTACATAAACAAAGCAAGAAACAAGAAAATAAGTAAGAAACTAATGTAATGTTTTTGCAAGACTGTTTTGTGAAACACTTTTCTATTTTTTTTGTGTGAAACAATTTTCTATTGTTTTTGTGATTTTGTGAAACAATTTTCTATTGTTTTTGTGATTTTTGAAATAATTTTTATTTTTTTTTCTATTGTTTTTGATTTTGTGAAACAATTTTCTATTTTTTTGATTTTCTAAACAATTTTATTGTTTTTGTGATTTTGTGAAACAATTTTCTATTGTTTTTGTGATTTTCTAAACAATTTTCTATTGTTTTTGTGATTTTCTAAACAATTTTCTATTGTTTTTGTGATTTTCTAAGGTTTTCCAAAGCTATGCATACAAGTAACCAAGAAACGTGGATGCCCCCAGCATTAGATAGAGAATATACAAGGGCAGGTGCCACATGCTATAAATAGGAAGGTGAAGTCACAAAGTCCCCCAACATTAGATGGGGAATATGCAAAGACCATCCTTTCACATAGATCAACAAGAGGAGAAAAATCTAGATCAAGGCTTGACATGATAGGTTCACAGGGAATCTCAGATGCAGGCATGGAACTAGCCCTAAGCTAAGTAAAAGTACCCTCCATATGTAAGATGCTTGTGAACAACGAATCCTCCCAAGGCACCAAAAACTAGTTTTCACCAAGGGACCTATCCAACGTGCCACAATTGTGTGGTTTTCACATATGGATGACCTGTTTTCTCTTTTTCTTTTCTTTTCTCTTATTTTTTTTTTTTATTTTGTATTTTGATCATTTTTACTCTTTTTTTGGTTTTCTTTTTGATTTTTGTGCCATGTTTAAGCATAGAACCACTTAAGGTGCATGGAATTCATAGGTTCACGAGCTCATCACCATTGGGATGGGCAAAGTTTGTATGCTCCCATACCATATTTGGCCATAATGATGTAAGGTCCTAACCAATGCGGTTCAAACTTTCCTTTCTTCTCTCTTTCTTCCCCTTGTGTTGAACTGATTTTCTTTCATGACCAAATCTCTGACCTCAAACTAACAAGGTATGATCCTTTTGTTGTAATTTCTAGAGACTCTGTTCGATACACTTTGAGATGGTTAAGGGCACGGATGCACTTTTCATCCAGGAGTTCTAATTCTGCCATCTTGGCTACTATGTAATCCTCATCCTTGTCTAGATAATCCCTAAGAGATATTCTCAAGGAAGGAAGCTCAATTTCCAATGGGATAATGGATTCGGTTCCAAATACTAGGGAATAGGGTGTCACACTAGTAGGAGTGTGAATGGAGGTCCTATAAGCCCAAAGGGTGGGGTGAATTTGCAAATGCCAATTGCGACCTATCTTACTCACCATCTTTTCCATGATTCGAACCAATGTTTTGTTAGTGGCTTCAGCCTACCCATTACCTTGTGGATAATATGGCGTAGACCATTTCAATTTTATCTAAAATCGATGAAAAAGGTCCTTCACTATCTTGTTCTTGAATGATTTTCCATTTTCAGTAACTATGGCCATAGGAATGCCATACTGGCAGATAAGGTGATTCATGATAAACTTTGAAATCTGAGCTCCTGTAACATAAGTCAAAGGAACAACCTCCACCCACTTAGTGAAATATTTTGTAGTTGTGATGATGTGAGTATGACCATCAGATGAGGTAGGGGTGAGCTTTCCTATTAAATCCAGTCCCCATTTGGAGAATGGCCATGGGGTTGTGATTGGATGTAATGGTTGTGATGGCATGGATGAAATTTCCATACTTTTGACATAATACACATTTCCTTACATAGTTGCAGCAGTTTGTTTCCATAGTAGGCCAATAGTAGCCTACTCTCAACAATTTCTTAGCTAGAACCATTCCATTTGTATGGGTGCCACACACCCCTTCATGCACCTCTTTAATCACTTGGACTGACTCTGCTACATCTAGACAATGCAACAAATTCCCATCATAGCCACGATGATAGAGTGTATCTCCTAAGAGGGTGTAATGGGCTATCGGTGGATAAGGCTTTGTTTTTTGGAATGGGAGATGTTAGGAGGAGGGAAGGTGTTGTGTTTAAGATAAGCGTAGATGTGCACATACCATGGGGAATAGGGACCAACAACTTCACAAGCCAAACATGATTCGGGCATATCATACGCAGGTTGGCGTAGATTCTCAACAAAGAATGACATGTCATTTCTCTCTGGTGGAATTTGTAGCATAGACCTATGGTTTCCATAGCATCTATGGATCTATTTGTGCTCTTGGAATCTGCTCGAATGTGATATGCGCACAAAATACTCTTTCAAGGTTTCCACCAGTTTTTTGTAGGGGATGAGTTTCTCATCCTTGACTTTATACTCATCGTTAACTTTCTTGATGATCAATTGTGAATCACCAATGATCTTAACATGATGGATATCCCATTTGATTTCCAGCTTCATCCTTGTGATGAGCGCTTCATATTCCACAATGTTATTTGTACAAGGAAAACCAAGGTGAAAAGCTTGAGGTATAGGGTCACCTGAAGGAGTAATTAAAACCACACCTACCCCCAAACCATGAAAAGTAAAAGATCCATCAAAGTGCACTTGCCACATGATAGATTCCTCAATATACAGTAATGAAGCATCTGGAAGATCCAGACTTACAGGCTCTATCCTGGTAATGGTGCTTCTGCTAACTTGATCGGTGAGTACTTGTCCTTTTACCAACTTTTGATGCACATACTCAATGTCAAATTCACTTAGTAGAATGATCCAATTAGCCATTCTACCTGTAAGGGGGGTTTTGACAATAGGTACTTAAGCGGGTCAACTTTGGATATGAGCTTGGTTTTAGTGTTCAACAGGTAATGGAAAAGTTTTTGGAAGGTGAAAACTATAGCCAAACAAGATTTTTCAATCTGAGGGTAGTTGAGCTCATAAGCAATGAGAGTACGAACTGAGATAGTACACAAATTTTTCTTTATGGCCGAGGTCATATTGGGTGAGCAACACACCAATAGTGAATTGTGTGGTAGAAATATACAACAAAAGTGGCTCACCAGAGTTGGAGGCATGAGGATAGGTGGATTGGCTAAGTATTGCTTAAGCAAGGTGAAATCCTGTTGTTTCTCTGGTCCCCAAATAAAGGAAACATCCTTTTTAAGTAGATGAGTGAATGAATGACACTTATCGAAAAGTTGGGAAATGAAGTGGTGGATGGCTTGTATCTTTCCTTGCAAGTTGTGTAGTTGTTTGATGTTTTTGGGAGGAGGCATTTTAGTAATGGTAGTAACTTTAGTTGGGTCTACCTCAATCCCTCTTCGAGATACAATGAATCCAAGAAACTTCCCTACATGATATGCAAAACACACACTTCTTAGGATTCAATCTGACTTTGTATTCCCATAGGCATTCAAAGATACGCACAAAATCTCAGGGTGATCTGCTCTTGTCTTGGATTTCCCAAGGATATCATCCACATAGTCTTCCATGATGTCATGAATCATATCATGGAAAATCATGGTCATTTCCCTTTGATAAGTTTCTCCTACATTTTTAAGGCCAAAGGGCATTACCTGATAACAAAAAGTCCCCAGGGGTTGTGAAGGTCATCTTGTGTTGATCCTCATCTACGATTTTGATTTGATTGTAGCCTAAAAATCCATCCATAAGAGATAACATTTCATATCCTATGAGTGGAATCAACAATCATATCAATATTGGGCAATGGAAATCATCTTTTGGACATGCCTTATTAATATCTCAAAAATCCATATAGATTCTTATCTGACTAGGTTTCTTTTATATGGGGACTATGTTTGATATCCATTCTAAGTAATCAATAGGTCTAATGAAGCCCACCGCTATGAGCAATCTTTCTAGCTCTTCTTTAACTAGAAGAGCCACCCATGGATGCATTTTTCTGAGATTTTTGTTTGATGGGCTTGGCATCTGCATGCACCTACTAGGTTATGCACTACCAAGGTTGGATCCAGCCCAACATATCCTTATAGGACCATGCGAATATATCTACAAATTCCCATAGAAGCATGGTGAAGGTTTTTTCTCCCATGCTGAGAGTGAAGCTCCCAGTTTGACTATCTTTGGATCCTCTTCTATTCCAATATTCACATCAATGGTTTCTTCTACTAGCATTTTGAAAAATCCTCCATACGTAGGATCGGGAGGAAGGTTGAGATCTTCTTCCAAGGGCATCTCTATGATATTTTCACCCTTGGTGTGGTCACTTTTCTTGTCCATTGATTTTTTTACTTGTTTTTCAGCCAGTGCCTCAAAGAGGTTTTCATTGTGTGACTTGGACTTTTGTTTTTTTTGCCAGGCTTTTCATTGGAACTTTTGCCCTCACTTTTTCTTAAGTTTTTTTACCATGAAGCTCAATTCCTCACCAAGTATGCACAGGTATCTAAGTCAATGTAGAAACCTTTCTTATGGTCTCTAATTGGAATTATATCTCAATGCCCATGAATTCTGCAATGGCTTCATCATTTTCAAAGAGATCCAGTGGCACATGACGTTGTTGGTCCCATTCGATAAGGAAAGGGTAAACAAGGTCAATTTTAGGTTTAGTAGGGGTTATGGTAAGGACAATGGTATTCATGAACAGTTTGGGGGCAAGATCCTCGTATTGGCTACAGTGGGAATTTGTATCACTATCTAAATAATCAGAGCTATCTTCATGCTCAAATAGGTGGCATCTTGATCATTGGGGTGTGATCCATAGGGTCAATGTTGATGTCGTACCTTTCCATCTTGAAATGTGGGAGAGGAACTGTTCTCTCGGTCCTTTCTCATTCTTTCCACATCCTAGACCCTTGTAGCCCATGGAATACATCATTCGGCTAGACTTCTCATACTCAGGGATTTGGTAGCAAGTTGGTTGAGTATCTTCCAGGACCCAAGTCATAGGTGGGTCCAACAATTTCTCTTCAGTGAGTAACCCTCCAGGTAAAAATGACCCAATAGTTCACTCATCTCTAGGCCATCTGAAATGATAGTTGGGTCGACCTCTAGTTTTTGGTGACAATGATAGGTCCAAAACCAAAAGAGCTTGTTGCACATTATACTCTCCAAAACTATATTCCAAAACCTTCATCTCCCATGAATCAAAAGGAGAAGTTGAGGTAGAAGCCTCATGGGTGCAAGAACTTAGGGAATCTAAATCTACTCATGACTCCATGGCTTTGATTGAAGAGGAACAACTATATCAGCAGAGGGACACATATAGGCACCCTTACGCACAAAACTATTGAGATCTCTGTAGTGAGTGAAGGGATCTAGATCTCCTTGTATCGTGATAGTGTGTCCCTCATGTTTTAGTTTGATGCATTGATGGAATGTTGATGGCACGGCCTATATGGCATGAATCCATGGTCGGCCAAGAAGCATATTGTATGGGAGTTCCAAGTCCAAGACATGAAACTTCGTGTGATGACAAGTGGGTCTACTTCCATGGGTAATGTGATTGTGTCAGCTGACTCCCTTTCCATGTTGTCATAAGTGGTTATGGTAATGATGTGGGACTCGAGGTCTTCTTCTGTATGTCCCAATTGCTTAACTAATTTCAATGTGCATATATTCAACCTTGATCTGTTGTCCACAAGCACCCATTTTATCTTTCGATGGGGTGAAAATACCTCAATATATAAGGGGAGATTATGTGTTGGATCTTCAATAGGGATCTCCCTATGATTAAAGGAAATGTACTTAGTTGGTACAATGTTGGCTACCATAGCTTGAAGATGTGTAGGATCTACTTCTAGTGGCACTCCTAACCCCTAAAGATTTTTGTACAAAATTTCCTTATGTACATTTGATATTTTGAGAGATCCAAGATTGAAATCTTGGCAAATGTCTTCTCAAGTTGTTCTAAGAGGTTGTACCTACCATCTTGTGGGGTTGATGGAGAGGGTTCAAGAATCATGAGGCAGGTGCCTTTGTTACCATAGTGCAATCCTTTCCCTTGATCGAATGGTGTTCACATGGTCACTAGAAGAGCGGATACATCCAATGAGAGAATCATAATGATTATTGTCTTTCTTGGTATATAGATAATTCACCACTTTGTAACTCTAGGATGACTCTCCTCGATCCATTTTTCTCATCTGACTTACCATGTTTAGGGAATGGTTCTTTGTATATTCCCATCTTTTCATTTGGCATCTGAGTTTTCTCCGGGTTATCCACTTCTATCTCCCCATTGTCGATGAGGTCTTGGATGTAGTGATGAAGTCATAGACATTTTTTTATTTTGTGTCCCTTGACATGATGTAATTCACAATAGTCATGCTCTTTGTACCATGATGGTTTTGGAGCATTTTCATCAAAGGGTTGTGTCATGGGATAAGTCACCATGTGAGCTGCATCCAATTTCTTCAATATGGCCGAAAAAGGCTCATTGAGAGGAGTGAACATTCTATGTTTAGGTGGTGGTTGAATAGGTCCTTTGGTTAGTTTAAAAGGTTGACCAGTTTGAACCATTTGTACACATTTTGGAATCTGTGATTCTGTCTCCCACCACATTCTTGTTTTTGTTGAATATTTTCATATTTTTGTAGGTTTTGTGTTTTGGTTATCCTTAGAGTGTGGTTTAATGGTTCCTTTGGAAATAAGGGATTTCTCTATTTGAATTCCCTTTTCAATAACCTCTTTGAAGGTGTGAACACAATGCATTTGTAGATGAAAAGTGATGTCTAGGTTGAGATTGGGCACAAAGATACTCACCAACTATTTTTCAGGGAATGTACAAGGGAAGCGACTGGCTATCCCTCTCCATCTTTGTAGGAAGCTAGTGAATGTCTTGTTGGGATGTTGTTTAGTGCCACACAAGTCTCACCATGGTTATGTCACTTTCTATATTGTACGAGAAATTTTGTACAAACCTTCTTCTGTTCAGGCCATGTGAAAATAGACCCACGAGGTAAGCGAGTAAACCATTCCAAGGCTTGGCCCCTAGACTCTTTGGAAAGAGTCATATGAGGTAATTGTCACTATAGGCCACTTCTTGGCATGCCATATAAAATATTTTACATGGTCTCATGGGTCACCTTTCCTCTATATTTTTCAAATTTTGACATGTCAAAATTTTTAGGGAAGGGTTGAAGCGTCATAGTTTTTTCAAATGGATAGGGACATAGCTCTTCATATTGATATTTTCTGTATTCCCCATAGTTCTCTCTGGAGGCTTGTAAGTGTCACTTTCATAGACTACATTTCTTGAGTGAGTAATTGTTCTTTGGTAGGAGAATCGGGATATATACATGATGATGTCCCACATTGTCTTCTCTTTGATTATCCAGTTGAAGTTCACTAATTTTGACCTTAGGTTTTGTCTTTTGTATATTCTTGTTTGTTTCTTTTTACACATGAGATGTTAACAAAGCCAATTGTCGACTAAGGTTGCTAATTTGTTGTTGAATAGTGACTTCTTCTTTGAGAGGTTCCTCTTCTTCCTCATGTTACAAAAGGTTGTTCAACATTTTTGTGTTCTATTCTAACTTTACGTGGTACTTTAAGGAAAGGTATTATATATCCCACTACATTATCATTTCCCACGTTATAAGTAGAAGCATGACCATGTGTTAAGATATCATCCATGTTAATAAGGGGTTTCTCCTCTTCATTAGCATCATTTTTAGGTGGGATTACCTCTTGTTCAATAGGCATTCTGGCTCCCAATTCTATAACTCATGCAATACCCGATCCTTGTTTCTAAAAAGGAATTCATCTAACAAGGTGGGGTCAAAGTCAAACTCCACATGTGGGGATTCCAACTCATCACCACTATGATCTATCATTTCTTCTACCTCTTTTTCCACAGAGAATAAAGGCCCAAGATCATGGCCAATAAAAGGGTTTTACCCTTGTTTTTTTGAGGCTTCCCAAGTGTGCGTTTTTGGGTCTCTAAAGCCTCCCTCTTGAGTCCTAATCATGTTTTAGGATCCATAATGTGTAATAGGTTCACTAAGGTATCTGTGAATGTGTTCAAATATTTTTATCAACCCTAAGTGAAAAGAAGGAACATCAAGAATATTATGAATGTCAAAGAACCAATGTGACACAATGATTTGCAAACAAGAATCAGTCACACAATGTCAAGTTTCAAACCAAATGATCAAATGAAGCACTTCCTTAATCTTTTTTCAAAAAGGTAGGTGGTTTCGTATGATGATTAAAAAAATGTACCTACTTATTTCAAGTTCAAAGAAATGAACAAGGCATAAGTAATAACAAGAAGTTAATGTGACTTCCAAACAAAGTATACTAGAAGCAAGCCCAAATTCAATCAAGACCTATATTCCAAAGGGTGTCAGTTATGATTGTGGGTGACATAACACTTTCACCAAGATATGTTAACCAAAATTTACAAGAAAGTAAGGTATTGATATCAATATGATATTGGTATAACACGCACAAGTGGTAACACCTAACACTCTTCAGAATCAAGGTAATAATTAAAATCAAACTAGAGCAATAGTATACCTAGGAATTGTTAAAGTGTGTATAGCATAACCTTAAATATATATATTTTAGGCCAAGTTTATAAGAAACAAGATGTAAATACCAAAATTTAGTGACACGATATAAACAAGATAATCACTCAAAGGAGAATCAAAGTGATGAACCAAGCCTAACTACGATGATGATCTTGACTTGGGTATCAAGATCAAAAAGGCTATCAATTATATAAAAATCTCTACACACTTTAGATGTTTAACAACCCAGCTACAAATATGGATGGGTGTAAACAAACACAAAAGTGGTGAAACAATCAATTGATAATGCCAAGGTAATCACTCTTCTCTTGATCAAAAAAGTATCAAAAGAAAGTGAAGAAAGTAGATCGATTGGGGTTGAAAAATGTTGGCCTTACTTCGGCAGAGTTTCACCTCACCTTTGGGCAAGTAAAAACTAAGAAAAAGTAACATTTCACACCTTTCATGATGAACAATATCTCTCAACTCAAAATTGGCTTTAATGTGGTCCAAGTGGGGTCTGGTCAAAGATAGCTTCCTGGGTGGTTCACTCACCTAGGTGCCACAAGTCATCTAAAGGGTGGGCATGATTTACCAAGAAAAGTCTCACTGACTAATTTCTTGGAGTATCTCGGCTTTACCCCCTTCAAGCACAATGGGAAATAAATGCATCCATCATGTACTCTAAATAGGGTCATGATACGTCCAATCTTGTGACGCTAAATCTCATGTATATACTAGTCAAGTGAGTTGTGCGGAGCACTTCCTATTTTGTCCACAAGGTTCCCTCTTGTGTGGACTAATTTTGGGTTCCTATGACCACCTCCACTGTTGTAGCTTAAGGATTATGCCAAAGGGGTTATGTCCTAGTTTTAAGTGGATGGGGTGTACCCTTATCCAAACCTGCAAATACAGTGTGTTGATTGTGGTGTGTTTTTTTATCTTTTTTAAATTGGATGTGGTTTGCTTGAACACCTTTTGGCAACCTACATGGAAATTGTATTAGTAGTTTTGTTTTGTTTCAACTCCACCCTTCTTTGACAAATTTTTTGGTTCTACATAATGGATTAGTAATTTTCCATAAAAAGAATAAATGTCATTTCTAATTCTCAAGATCACCCTAAGATGTAAGAGAAGAGCATACGCGACGCAAAATCCAAGAATTCAACAAATGGAAACACTTAATTCAAATGCATAATATATTTTTGCTCAATTTTGGACATTCAACATATTCTTAAAGCAACAAAAGACATAAGAATCATTTCTAATTCCCAAGATCACCCCAAAAGATGTGAGGGAAGAGCATACATGATCTTACTCTTATAATTAACATGCAAGGTTCATTCCATGTCTAGTCTAGCATATCCATGCAAAAATAAAACCTGCAATGATGTTAGTACCTTAGGAAACAAATTTTCACAAATCTGAAAGTAATACGCCAACTCGTAGATCGAAGCACCTACGCGCAGGTTAGGGCATGTGCATGTGGGTTAGGGCGTCTACGTCCCTCTGTGTAAATCTAAATCCGTAGTGCACCCGTGTGCTACTGAGAGATTTCTTGCACCAAGATATGGGTGTGTATGCTTAGGGTATATGCATGTGCACGGGGGTTAGCAAAAAAGGTGGTATAAAAACTCGAGGATAGTGCACGTGCGCCACATGAAATATGCCTACACCAACATTATGGTATGTGTGCTAGGGTTAGGCCATATGTGATGGCCTGATAGGTTTTCAACATCAAGTGAAGGGATAGTAAAAGAAGAGTGTGTGCATGTCGGAACTTGTGTCTGCGCACCAAGTTTAGTGCTCCTACGCCAGGTTTAGTGTGCCAACACCAAGGTTTGTGTGCATGCACCCATCCTACAGTCAAAAGATGGCCAAAGACACCAAAAATCTCAAAACACTCCAAATTTTAGTATGTTAGCTCAAAATTAACAACTCGTTAGAATTAAATCTCTAAATGAGATCCTACACATGTAATATTAGGAAAATCCTAATAAATTGAACATTATTTGTCATAAAGTGTATATCAAGGGTTAGCCAAAAATTGAAATAACAATAAAATTTGAACTAGAATGTTAAGGGACTAAGGACCTATTGTTAGTGTGAGTTATCCTATGTGTCCTCTTCTCATATTGGAGGGTCATCTCACATGGGTTAGGTTTAGGGTTTCATGTGTGTCATGCACTAGGGTTACTCAACACCCTATATGTACCCCTTTTCTATTCATTTATGAGCATGCCAAGACACTCGCTTTCTTTCCTCTATGTAAGCTTTGTTTCTGTTGAGCAAGTTCTTCCATTACTGATCAATTTTTCCTTGCTATCGCTGGAGCTATCACGATTTTGTTGGAGTGCAACTACTTCATGGTGCCTCGTTTCCAATTCGATTCTCGCAAACTCTTTTCATGGTATCAGAGCTGAAATCAGGTAAATGTGCACTCATTATTTTTTAGTTGCGATTACTCCTTTTTTTCGTTATTTTACTCTGCATGTAAGTTTTTCGATCACTATTTTCTGGAATTATTTTGCTAATCTCTCTAACAAGCTTTCTCAGAAAGTTGTGTCGGTTTTTGTGTTTTTTTGTGCATGTGCAGGTTTTCATAATACCTTGAGCAATCAAGGGTTTTACCACCTTTTAGCTAGCTGCAACTAAATCCAAAATAGAGTATTTTCTAGTTTTTAATTTTTTTATTAAAACTAGAATTTTTTATCTCTGTTTTTTGGTTTTCTCTATGTTTTTTTGCAGATTCAGGTAAAAAAATTTTGGGGTTTGGGCTCTATCCCGAGCCTTCTCTCCTCTCTGGCCTATGTTGGTGGATCTCTAGCTCGCTGTTTGGATTGTTATGCATGTTTTTTTGAGTAGGAGTTCGTGTTTGTTGCTTTCTTTACCATGTTTGTTGGGTTCCTAGTTTCGAGTTTTTGGTGTGAGTTGTTGTTGTGGCATTTTTTTGTTGAGGACAGATCGGGGACTAGGTCGGAGGCTGCCCCTCCCACGGCTACTCCTCACACATTCTCGCCATGACCGGTTCTCCTGCGCACTTTTTTAGCATCCAAAACCTACCCTACACAACACAAAAACCACCCTTCACAACACAAAAACCATGGTTCTTTTTTCCAAACTGCGCACTATCACGTTTTTTTCTCTGACCTGCCACACAAAACTCTTTGCAAACTGGTATGTTTTTTTGTAATAGTTTTTGGCACGCATTTTTTTGGTAAGTAAAAACGTGGTAAGTTTACTTTTGGCACGCATTTTGTTTACTTACTATTCTTTTTAACAAAAATATGGTGCTTTTTAAAATATATGCCTTTTAAAAGCAAACTCTTTTAAACTCTTTTTAAACGCACCAATAACATTACCTTTGCTTTTTTAACATGCATTTTTTTGTACGTTTTAAAAGCATTACTCCAATTTCATAAACTTGTAAGTTTTTAAAAAAAAGGCATTGGTAAGTTTTTTTATAAAGTTTCTAAAAACCATACGTGGTAAGTTTTTAAGTTTCTATTTATTCAAAAGCTTTTTTAAATCCTTACACAAAAAGCAAACTTTCTATTTTTTTTAAAAAAAAAAAAAAAAGCTTCAAATCCTTTGCCTTTTAGTAAGTTTTTAAAAACATATCCTTTTTAAAAACATACGTGTGCTTTTAAACAAATACTTATGGTAAGTTTTAATTAGTTTTTAATTAGAAGTTTAAATAGATATTTCATAGATCTTATTTAAATATCTAATTAGTTTTTTAAACTTTTAAATATTTAATTAGGATTTAATTTTTTTTAGATCTTAATTCATTTTTGTAATTACTTAGATTTAATTTAATTAAATCTATTTTTTTTAATTAATTACAAATTAATTTGATTCTATCTTATTTTACGATTTCTAGTTAATTTAAAAATCGACATCTAATAATCTTTTTATCATTTTTTTACAACTCCAATAGCTCTCAAAATAGTAAAATTGGGCGTTTTCAAATGGTAAAATTTAGGGTTATTGTCGATTTTTTTTCACTAATCATGCGCTCAAGTGTGCAGTGACACTTCGTGCACCTCCTTGCCTTCCAAGCTCTTTTCTAGCATTTTGAAGGCTATCTGAACTCCTTGAGTTCCCAAACCTTGTATTTCACCCTTATTATTGCTTGCGACTAGTGAGCACATCCGCCACAGTCTGCAGCAAGGGGGTTTCCTTTTACGACGTGAGACATTTTTTCTCACCACCAGGGTTGGCTTTTGCCTCCTTTCTATTTTTTTGCTTGTGCTTGTTTACGGTGTCCTTTTTTGTGCTCCATGAAACATTGTTGTGGTCTCCTCTCTTACGCGTTATTATGCTAATTGTAAGACAAGTTACCAAGTGTTTCAAACCGCACACACGGACCCGATTGTAATCAACGCACTAAACTATAAAGTGCCAAAAGTAGGGGGGTTGTTATTGTCCTGGGTGGTTGTGTTTCTTTCTACATTTCTTTCTCTCTCTCTCACTATGGATGCACTTTCAATTCCTTTTCTTACACCGTTCAACTTTTTTGAATGGAGATCGAAAATAATAATGAAACTAAGGGGTAAAGGGTTATACCGCATCACCATGGGAATTGAGACCGAATGAAACAACAAACTGAAAAATCTAAGTGGTTAAACCGTAGTGATGAAGCTTTAGGTCTTCTTTTCATGTACATTTCTCCTTACTTTCTCTTCCACATTGAGCGTCTAAAACACCTAAATCACGTGTGGAAAATGCTTGATGCGATGTTTGGACAACTAGATGACATGAGAGCGCATGAGTTGGAAAATGAACTACTAGGGTTAAATCCTAGTGACTTTGAAAACCTACAAGCCTTCTTCTTAAAATTTTTCCACATTAGATTATTGTTAAAAGGATGTCAAGTAGAAAATAAAGATTCTCAACTGATCTTGTCGATTCTCTCTAAGCTAGGTCCCGAATATTCTGTCTTTGTGTCAACTTTCTATGCTACAAAAGTTTTCTTGGGCGATACTTGGACTATGCCCTCCTTTGACTATTTTTCATCCCAACTCATTCGAGAATAGGACAAACTCATTCAAATGGGGTCTCTCAAGTCCAAGTCACATGCCCTTGTAGCAAGTACTAGCAAGGGAAAGAAGACTGAAAAGAAGAAAGAAACAAAGGATCAACCTAAGAAAGAAACCAAGACCAAACCTAAAAATGACACAAACACTTCGACTTCTGAGCCTAAGGCACAGAAAAGCAAGTATTTGTGTTCCTATACAAGAAGTTTGGTCATGACGAGCAACACTGTTTTAAGAAACAAATTGATCACTTATCTCATTTACTTGATAAGAATAAAATAAGTGTTCTTGAATCCATAAAACAAAGTGCTCCGAAGGTTGAGTCTTCTACTGCAAAAGGTGCTAAAAATGATAAGAAGAGAGGAAAGGCCCTTATAGCCAGAGTTGATCCTTCATCGACATGGATTATAGATTTCGGTGCCTCACACCACATGGGTTCTTCACATGTTGATTTTTCCAACATCGAACCTTGTGGTATGTCCCAAATCACGATGGGTAATGACACAACAGTGTCGGTTTCTGGTAGTGGATCAATAGAGATGGATGGGGCAACATTTAACCAAGTGTTGAGTGTTCTTGATCTCTCTACCAATCTCCTATTGGTTTACCAAATTAATCACCTTGGTGAAGGAATGCGAGTGGAATTTGGTCCTAACTCGGTGATTATTCGTGAGCTTAACAATGACACTACAGTGGCTAAGGGGGAAAGGTAGATTACCGTTCATGGTTGTACACCTTCTCCCACTTTACTTCTGATTCTATGCCCACTGCCTTGCTCACTCATGCAAATGAGGTTAGTAAGCTATGGCATGAGCATTTTGTACATCTAAATTATCATTACCTTGAACAATTGAGACAAAATGAAATGGTCAACGGGTTGCCTCGCGTCAAGTTTTTAAGTGTCTTTGTGAGGGTTGTACCCTTGGAAAGCATCCTAAAAGAAATTTGACAAAGGAAAATCTGAGAGCCACTCATCCTTTAGATCTTGTTCATAGTGATGTTTCTGGTCCATTTCCTTCTCCTTCATTTACTAGAGCTCTTTATGTGCTAACCTTCATTGATGACTATTCGCAATATACTTGGGTATATTTTCTTAAGCTTAAGTCTCAAGTCTTTGAACATTTTCGGACTTTAAGGATCTTGCTTTGAGAAACAAGCGGAACATTCTATCAAGGTTCTTCGAACTGATAATGGAGGTGAATATGTAAACAATAGGTTCATGGATTTCTATACTTCTGAAGGGATCTCTTTGCAAAGATACGATTGTTTATAGCCCTTCACAGAATGGAGTTGCAAAAAGAAAGAACCATACTATGAAGGAGATGGCTACTTGTATGATTCACTCAAAGTCTCTTCCTCCGCAGTATTGGGTGAAGCAGTGAATTGTGTAAATTACATTTAGAACCGTGTTCCACACAAGGAAGTAAGAGGGATGACACCCTTTTAAGCCTGGTTTGGATGCAAGCTCTGATGTTGAGCACTTTCGAGTCTTCGGATCCAAGGCTATGGCTCGATTCCCAAGAAGAAACACAAGGCTTTGGAACCACAATCCAAACCTTGTATCTTTATAGGGTATCCTGATGGCATGAAGGGATATTGATTGATGAATCCTACTTCTCATGAGTTGTATATTGAGAGAAGTGTTAAGTTCGATGAGTCTTCTTCGACTTCTACTTCTCCACCTATTGAGGTTCTTTAGCTCATTGATTCAGATTCTGACTCATCAGATGATGATACTGTTGAGCATGCTCCTCTTCCGAGATCCTCCCAACCATCAGACCTTTAAGTCTTCTGATTCTAATAGTAGTGATGATGAGGACTATGTCCCTTCTCACTCAAGTGAATAATCTTCGAATCTAATCCCGATCCTCCCGTCCCCTTTAGGGCGAGGAAAACTTTGCAAAGTGCTGGAGATTTAGTTGGAGATACTTTGGATATGAGACGTACTCGCTTAGATTTCGTTGGACCCCACTCTTTCTTCACCTCTACTTCTGATCCACAGTCTTTTCGGGAGGCTTCTGGTATTCCTGAGTGGGATTCTACCATGGATGAGGAGTATTCCTCTCTCATGAAGAACGATACTTGGGATCTCACCACTCTTCCGAAAGGAAGAAAAATTGTTCGGTGTAAGTGGGTGTTCCAAACAAAGTATGGAGTAGATGGAGACATCGAAAATTTTAAAGCACGATTAGTAGCTAAGGGTTTCTCCCAGATAGCTGGGGTTGATTATACGAAAAACCTTTGCTCGGTTACAAAGATGACTTCTATTCGATTGACCCTAGCCATTGCATGCAAACAGATGGAAATTCCATCAAATGGACGTTAAGAGTGCCTTCCTTCATGGTGACCTAGAGGAAGAGATCTATATGGAACAACCTCCGGGTTATGTCCAATATTCCTCCCTAATTTGTAAGTTAAAGAAGTCTCTTTATGGCCTTAAACAAGCCCCTCGAGCTTGGTATGCCAAGATGGACTCCTTCTTACTTACATCAGGGTTTACTAGGTGTCACTCTGATCCAAATGTTTATATTCTATGGCAAGATGACTCCATACTCATTCTTGTTCTATATGTTGATGACTTGTTGATCACAGGCAGCTCTTCCTCTATTATTGATTCTGTGAAGATAACCTTAGCCAACAATTTTTCCATGACTGACTTAGGTCTACTTCATTACTTCCTTGGGATCCAGATTTCACAACATAACTCGGGAATCTTGATTTCACAACCTAAGTATGCTCTTGATTTGCTAGCTCAGTTTTAGATGCTCGATTGCAATTATTCTCCTACTCCTTTTATTTTTAGGGGTTAAGTTGGTTTTAGATTGCTCTACTCTCTTGATTGATGGTACTCTTTATCGATAGTTGGTGGGGAGCTTGATTTAGTTAAATCACACTCGATTGGATTTATCATATGCTGTTGGGATCATGTCCAGATTCATGAAGAAGCCACATGAGCTGCATTGGAAAGAAGCTAAATGGATCCTTCATTATGTTCATGGCACTTATGCTGATGGCATTCACTATCATGGAGGGGTTGATATTGACTTGATTGGATTCATAGATTCTTGAATTGGGCCGTGACTTAGATCATTAGAAATCTACTTCTAGCTATAGCTTCTCTCTTGGTTCGGGTCCTATTAGTTGGTCTAGCAAGAAGTAGAATGTAATTGTGATATCATCTACAAAGGTAGAATATAGAGGAGCAGTTAACGCTACCACAGAAGCTATTTGGCTACAGGGTATTCTGAAAGAGTTTGGAATCCACTTTCGGTAGCCTACCATTATTTACTGTGATAACACGAGCACAATCTCTATTTACAAAAATCTAGTTCAACATCAGTGGAAGAAGCACATTGAGATCCATATGCACTTCATATGAGATCTTATTCATGATGGTATCATCGACATTCAGTACATTCAGATAGCTGATCAGATTGCAGATTTATTCACCAAGCCCTTCACTGAGATGAAGTTTCTTCACTTACGGTCTCTTCTTGGGGTGAGGTCTTCTACAACTACCCATCTTCTTCGGGCTATGTAGTCCTTCTTTTCTTCTTCTTCTTCTAGGAAGATTATGTTTGTATATGGGCACCTTATCAGGCCTTTAGTTACCGGGCCCCATTGACACATCTTTCTTAGTTGTTTAGGAGTGTCTTCCTCTTCCGTCTGACTCATCACAGCTGCTACCCCAGCTTCGATGAAGGGGGTGTTAGTGTGAGTTATCCTATGTGTCATCTTCTCATATTGGAGGGTAATCTCACATGGGTTAGGTTTAGGTTAGGTTTAGGGTTTCATGTGTGTCATGCACTAGGGTTACTCAGCACCCTATATGTACCCCTTTTCTATTCATTTATGAGCATGTCAAGACACTCCGGTGTCTTTCCTCTATGCAAGCTTTATTTCTTTTGAGCAAGTTCTTCTATTACTCGATCAATTTTTTCTCACTTTCGCTTTGAGCTATCACAATTCCGTTGGAGTGAAACTACTTTGTGGTGCCTCATTTCCGATTCGATTCTCACAAACTCTTTTCACCTATTCCATCAAGGCGTGCCAAATATGTGCATGAATTTATTAGAAATGCAAAAATAATTAGAACTAACACCTAGTATTCCTATAACAAATCTAAATCAAAATTAATGCACCATCATGCTTAGAGATTAAACAAGACTAATCTACTAACATCCTTTCATTAGAACCTAAATAAATATTCAAACTAACATGTTAATACATTAATCTCTATCTCTATTGAATGTTAATCAAATGAAGTGAGCCTATTTAGATCCTTAGCAATCAAAGGTTTGATTGTATGTTTGAATCCCAAGATTTTCAAGAATGGAGTCTTGTCAATCCATGGCTACAAGACCATTTGACATATCCCCGTATGACTTCAAAAGTTGTATGGATGAATAAAATAAATGAAAGTAGCTAGCTCCTCCAGGTGAAGAATCCTCTAAGATGATAAATGGCTATAGTGTATGCTCTATGCTCATTCGGAATGTAAAGGTGTAGGTGTAAAGGTAGGAAGGATCTTTATATAGCCCAATTGATAAAAGAATCTCTACATCCTCCCTCATGTGGGATAAATGGAGGGATTGGGTTAGTTGTGGATAAGGAAGGTTTAGAAAGGGTTAAGTTAACCTTAGGAGATTTTAATTTGTCCTTTAGTGACCCATAGGATTTGAGGAGCTTTATTAGTTAATCCAAGTGATTAATTAATAGGTGTGCAAGCTTATAGGAGATTTTTAGAGGAATAATTAGCATGATTTAGACTATAAGAGGTATTTAATCAAATAAATGATGATTTATTGATTTAATGGAAGAGGAAGCTAATTAATTAATAATAATTAACCAATATAGGTAGAAACGTGGATTAATTAATTAGAAATAATTAATTGATGTAGATAGAAAGGGAGCTTAATTAATTAGAAAATAATTAATTAATCTAGAAAAAATGGGAGCTTATTAATGGAATGTCATTAATTAGCGTCATTATTGGATAGAAGACTTAATTAACTAATGTAATGTAGCTAAATAATGGTGATAGAAGAGGAAGTGTGCTATATTGATGATATGTCGTCAATTTGCAGGAAAGGGTACAATTAGTGCAATTAAAGTATTTAAATTTCTCAAGATAAATTATAGGTGTCTACATATTGCACTAAGTATTCTCCTCCTTGCAAATTAACGACACCTCGTCAATTAGGCCTATCTACCACTCTTTTATGACATCCTTTTTGTCGTATTCCTCTTGTAACTAACTAATCAAAATAATATAGTTTGTTATTAGTTGAATCCTCTTATTATCTCCTTCTAACCATTTCTATTAGCTTCCTAGACCATCAATACATTCCATTGGATTGAGTAATCCTCTCACAACTCTTTCAAACTCCTAATTCCTCACTAATCAGGATTAATTATCCTAAACCTAGATTAACTAGCATAAGGTATGTTTAAACCTCTTCCAAGCCATAAAGTGCTTTTTGGATTATTCATTTGTCTCGCGTGTACCAAAATTCTTCCATTTTCTGAATTAGAAACCTATAAATAGAACTAGACCCCCCTCACTTTTCCAAGAACACTTCCTCCTTTCTAGCATAAACTATAGTATTTTGTTTAGGATTAAGAGCTTTCTTCATTGTTTATTGAGCTATTTGCTTTGTTATTGCATCTTTCACTCAAGCTTTTGGGTAAATGAGAGAAGCCATTAATGGTGAGCTCTCATTCTCAAATACCTTGAGAGATCAAATAATCATAACTGATTGCTAAGAGTCTTAATAGGTTCATTTTCATAGCTTTCAAAGAGTAGAGAATATCTAGACATGTTAGGTTTGCTTGTTTATTTCAAGTTAATGCATGCAAAGTAATGGTTTCTTTCTTATCTCTTATCATGATGGTCCATTGATTTGTTGTTTAAATCTTTGGGGCTTCTTAAGTGTTCTTGCCTCATTTCATAGCTTTTGCAACTTTTCCTTGTTCACATTTGGCACGCCCAGGTGGGACTTACTCCATAGTCCTTTAGAAGTCATTTTTACGCTTTTCATTTCCATTTCTAACCATTTCCATGTTTTTAGGGTTAAATAGCTTGTTTTCTAATAGATTTCTAACTTTAAGTGGGCTAAATCTCCCTTTTGCATGAATATTTAATGGGTTCAAGCTAGAAATTGGTCTTAATGGTGAAAAACTAACTTGTTGGCATTTTTGAATTTTCATTTCATGGTTTTTTTGTGTTTTCTAGGGTACGTGTAGGCATCCTAAACTATCACACACCATCATCATCTAGGTGCACACCCGTCCATCTGGTCATGCACCTATTTGCTTTCGCTTAACTATCGGCCCATTTTAAAAGGGGTGCACACGTTCTAATCCATGCGCACATGTCAACTTACACGCACACCCACTTCTCTCGGATGCGCATGTGTTATTTGAACATTGTGTTGACCTCATATTTTACCCTACACGGGCACATGCCTTTTAAGGCATGCATCCACTAAAACATACGTACACATGTTATTCTACATGCAGCAGTGTAAAGCCACACACTTTTTTCTATATCCACGCACATCCATCATTTATGGGCATGAATCCATTTCTAGGCATGCACACATATCATTCAAGGTGCGCAGTGTCACTTCATCAAAAAAAGTTAAAATTTTGTTGTAGGTTCTAGAATCAAGTTTCTAGGTTTTTCTAATAGTTTATAGGTTTCTAATAGTGGTTTGCATGTTCTTTTGATCTTATTTTAGCCTAACTTAGTTAAGTGTTTGCATTTTTCATTTGTAGAGGTCTTTTGAAGCATGTATGCTCTTCCCTCACACCTTCTAGGTGATCTTGGGATAAAAACGTTTCAAAACCTTCTCTTTGCTTTCCAAACACTTTAATTTGAGTTTTATAAAGGATTAACTTTCAAATTTGGCTAAAAGGAGTTTCTTTTTCAAATTATGTTAAGTATTTTCCATTTCTTGCCATGTTTGAGTAGGATAGATTGTTGTGTATGCTCTTTCCTTGCATCTTAGGATGATTTGGGAAATCAAAAGCAACATCTTATCCTCTTTATATGATGTTATTGGAAAATTACTAATCTTGGTGTAGGACCAAAATCGATTGTCAAAGGATTGAGGCTAAAACAATACTAACGTGTTTGATGTAGGTTTCCAAATGGTGTGTGATGAAAAACCACACTAAGTCTAAAAAGATAAAAAAACACACCATTCAACACATTGTATATGTAGGTTCAGAAAAGGGTACGTCCCTATCCGTTTAACTAGAACATAACCCCTTTGGCATAACACCTTAAGCTACAAAAATGGGGGTGGTTATAGGAACCCTAAAGTAGTTCACTAACCTCATGGATGAAATAGGAAGTGCTCTGCACACCCACTTGACTAGATTTTACATTGTGAGTTAGAGTCAAAGTTATCTGTATAGCGACCCCAGTGAGAATACACATGAAACATTCATTTCTCATCATGTTCAAAGGGGGTAAAGTAAAGCAAGATAAACTCCTATTCATTAAACTTTCTTGGCAAAATCAAGCTCATAATAGATAAACTTGTGACACCTAGTTGAGAGAACTACCTAGGAAGCCATATCTTCTTGGAGCCCACTTTGCTAGTCCAAACCATCATGTCTTGTCAAACTCTCACGAAGTGATGACTTACTTGGACTCAAAACCTTGTTTTTGAACAAGGAAAAGAGTCCACTTAAGTTGAAACTAAGTGTCACTCATCACAATATTTACGATGTATTACTTAGCTTAGTTTCTTTCTCACCTTAGGACGAGGCAAAACTCTTCCCAAGTAATGCTTAGTTCATTTCCACCCCATTTGATCTATACCTTTGCATTCTTGTTTCCCATTTGGGACAAGGGAAGGCATATTTCATGAGTATTATCATAGATTGTGTTCACCACTTTTATGTTTTTACACTCATCCATGTTTACGGATGAGTTGTTAAACGTCTAAAGTGTGTGGGTACATTTTTACATCTTGATAGCCACTTGATCTTGATTTCAAGATCATCTTCATAGCTAGGCTTGGTTTCATCATTGTTTCCCCTTTGAGTTGTTATTTTTCCACATTCTAGCCATATAATTATGACACTTACATCTTGTTTTCATTTATGATAACTTGGTATAAGTTTCCATATTGTATCATTACGTTTCTCACATGATTAATAACTTCTTGTTATACTTACACTTAGTTTTGATTCCAACATCATTTAAGGATTTTTTTAGAGTGTTGATATTTCATTTTTTATATCATGATAACATCATCTCAATACTAATACCTCATTTATTCCAAATCTTGGTTAACGTGTCGAGGTAGTGTTGTTACACTATTCACATTTGTAACTTCCATTATCAAAAACTTAGATTTTGTTTGCATCTAAACTAGTCATAGTATATCTTGTGGAGAGATCATGTCAATACAAATTTAGTGCTTAGGTCTTATTTATATTTAAACTCACCTAGGTGGTGATAGGGTATTGTCACTATCTATTTTACACCTATCTTTGGAACTATAGCTTAGGGTATAGTGTTCTATAAACAATTTGAGTGATTGATTGATTTACTAGTGGGTTTACATGATTGTTCCTAATATAAAAGTAGTTACATAGTTTTGTACTTAGATAATTTAAGACAAAGAGACTCTAAGCAACTCATACCACATACACCTAGGTTTATTACAACTTGGATATACTTAAACAAAACCTAGTGCCACATAGACTAGTGATGCCAAGAATCACAAAATGGTGTCTAAACGAGATGAACACAACTTAGAGGTAAATCCTTTTAGTTCAACATACCCATTCAATGGTAATAACTTAGGACCCCTCTTTTCAGAGGTTAAAGACATTGAACCATTAGTTGACCATAGTGGAGAGGATTCTAATTCATCTGAAGACCAACACAAACTAGATCTAGCTCACTTTGATGAGCTCCTATACTACAATAGAGACCAAGTACTCACAAGAGTCCTCAAATTAGGAGCTAAACTACCACAAGAGCATGAAGCAGAAATTAAAACCATCAACCATGAAATGGAAGATCCACTACGACCTTCCCTCATTGACATGGACAATCCTTTTGATGCAGGGTATGCTTCCACTTCAGGTGTGCGTAACAAAAATGTTGAAAGTGAACCACCAAAACCAACAGATGGTTCGAGGAGACCTTACTTTAAGGCTTCACATAAAATTCAAAATTGAACATGATCACAAAGACTCCTCCTCCTAGATTTGATGATGAAGATGATCCCTAATCAAAGAGGAGATCATTCAATGAAAATATTAAAACTTAGTCAAAAACTAGCAACCTTAGGTTCCTCAAGTAGGAATACACATAAAGATAGACTCAAGACTAAATCAGGTGAATTTCACATTGACCCATACGATGACGATGAACATTTAAAGTTGCTAAAGTGAATAGACCACTATCCCCACAAAAGAACAACTCATCACACAAGAGTTACAATCAATGAAAAACACACTTACCACTCTACAAGAGAGTAATGTAGGGCACAACATAAAGTATCTATATGAAGAGCTATGTCCTTATCCCTTTGATAAAGACATGTTACGACAACCATTCCCAAAACACTTTGATATCCCTAAATTCAACAAATACAAAAGCAAAGGTGATCCTCATGATCATGTCAAAGACTTCTACATGGCTTTCAGAAGTCACTTATAATGATAATTATTTGATACATGTGTTTCCTCATAGCCTAGAGCACAAGTGTTAGAATGGTTTTTTAGTATACCTAAGGATCAATCATGACATGGCCCACACTAGCTGAAAATTTTTGTGACATTACTCTTTCAATATGGAGAATGACATTACCATGAATGACCTCTACAATGCTAAACAAAAACCCAATGAAACCTTCATGGGATTCTTACAAATGATGGCATGGATTAGCAATTCATTTCCCTTGTGCCCTTCCAGAAAAAAAAATGGTAAGCATATTCGTCCCCAACTTGAACCCAGAAATAGCCTTCCATTTATAGATGCATTGCGGCACTAACTTCAAGAAGTTATAGAGAAAGGTAGTTAGATTGAGAAGGCTCTCATTGCAAAGGGGACACTCAAACCCATTTCAAGGACAAACATGAGCCAAAACCCATGGACAAACCAAATTTCTTTAATAAGAACAAGCATGTCATTGGAGACAACATCACGACTCCAAGAGAGTCCAGTTGTATATAGTAGGTGGTCCATATTAAAACTTTCACAAGGACCTCACCCAAAAGCACCCACAAAATGTACATTTACACCTCTAACTTGAATCATTATCCACTTATACTTAAATAGTTAGATGTTATAAATATGGTGCAATATATCAATACGCAATGGTACCATATCTAGATGATGCACCTAAGCCAAGTTGGTTTAAGGAGCATGAATATTGTGATTTTCATCATGTCAAAGGACATAAGACTGATAGATGCCTAGGTTGCAGCATTTTATACAAGACCTTATCAAGAAGGTAAGATTGTGGTAGATTCACCATCTGATTCAAGACAAGGTCCTAACGAGAAGATGGGTATATTCAAAGAACCCTTTCCCAATCATGAGGATAAAAAGAATAAGAAGCCAGATCGAGGGGCAAGCCTCTAATGACTATAGAACTACCAACTACATCTATCCAACAAATGATAATCCATTTGACTCCCTTATAGGTTGTGTTCATTCATCTAATGAACAAGTGAACACCATTAGGATCTTAGGAAATAGTTGTGTTGTAGGCACACTGACTGTGCTCATTTGGTAATACTAGATCCTCTACCTATTCCTCAGGAAGGCTAGTACAACTTGATAGAACAATTGGAGAAAACCCTAGCTAGAATTTCAATCCTAGATCTCCTCAAGATTTCCACTACTCATAAGAATATACTTATAAAAATGCTTCAGAGTTTAGGGGTCTCCACATAATGTAGATCCCACACACCTTCAAGCGATGGTTGCAAACCTTGATTCCAATGACCATATCTCCTTTGATCGAAATGCAATCCCACATAATAACCCTGAGCATAACTTACCTTTATATATAGAGGTTGTTGTTACTCATCACAAAATTAAAAGAGTGCTTGTGGATGGATGGTAGGTCTAGTCTAAATATTTGCACATTGAAGCTAGTTAAGTAGCTAGGCCATTCAAAGTAGATCTTGGGTGCTAAAACTATTACCATCATGGCCTATGATAATGAGGAGTGAGAATCAATAGGAACTATAGTGATTCTAATGGAAGTAGGACCGACATATCATGATATGACATTCCATGTCCTTGACTTGGATCTTCCTTACAACATGCTCTTGGGATGCCCATGGATTCATGCCATGCAGGCCATTCCCTCTACCTTTCATTAATGCATCAAATTGTGCCATGGAGGATAGATAATCACCATCCTCGGGTGATCTAGAACCATTCACGCATTGTAGAGCACTACACAATTTTTCTCATGCAGCATATGAGTGTCCTTCAATGGATATTGTTATCCCATTACAAATAAAGCTATAAAGAGAACATATAGATCCAGATGCACTCACTCCTTGTAATCAAAACTTCCCTACGTTGGTTAACCCTTCACATCATGGGAGGAAACATTTGGAAAGTATGGCCCAGATGATCAATTCACTCTTCAACAAGCCTTGTTAATATCAGACCTCTCAGTGTCACCCAAGACACGTGGTAAACCATATTTTCAGTTCAAGAGCACTCAGGATAGATGCCCTAAACCATTTGAGAGGTTTATTCCTAGTGGTCTCTTATCCGAGGAGAAGATGTTAGATACACCCACCAATGGATACCTAAGGCACTATGGCATCATGTCATCAAGCTCCACAATATATCAAAGGCCACCACATGATGTATGTCATGGGCTATAATGGATTTGGATGCAGCATAAATGCACAAGGAAGGTTAGAACCCATTCCTATTCCTCATTTAAATCAAACAAACATGGCCTTGGTATCAAGCCTCATGATGATCCACCTTCCGAGATGGATGCTACCTCTTTTGAACATGAGGATGGCTCATCTCATTCAAAACAATGATGCAGATTCCTAGTGTAGCCTATATGAGGATCTTGCCTCCACTAACCTATTTCCAAATTTGAGCTATCTTCACCTTATCTAGATCCGATCCCCAAGCCAATTGTCAAGTTACCCTAGTATATCCCAAACTTATAGATTGGGATCAACAACTTCACATGTCAATTGATTTCTTTGAGAATGATGAGGCATTTGTGGAATTCATGGGACTCAGGGATACTATTCCAAATGGGGATCACAAGAAAGGTTTCTCTATCAAACTAGATACCTACACATACTTTGGGGAAGAAGCAGAGATGTGTGGTCACTTGAATAAAAATATCATGTAGCAAGGGAAAGAGTACTTCTAAAAATCCTTGCAGGAAAAACAAGCATAAGTCCCATAGTGAAAACCTCTTTGAGGCACTAGTGGACAAACAAATCAAGAAACTTGTAGAGAAAGTGGTGTACCCATTCAAAGATGATGATCTCTCTGAACCACCTATGGAGGTTGATCTTACTCTTCCCCCTGAATCCTACCCAGATGGAAGATGTGTCTAAGATGCTCATTGAAGAAACAATTAGTGTTAATATTGGTTCAAAAGAAGAGCCTAGAATGATAAAGTTGGGAGCTTCACTCTCAACAGAACAAAAAGTTTTCATGGCATTATTATGAGAATATGTAGATGTATTTGCATGGTCATACATAGATATGCCTAGTTTGGACCTAGAATTGGTCGTACACAACCTTGTTGTGCACCCAGATGCCAAACCCATCAAGAAGAAGTTAAGAAAGATGCATCCAAAGATTGCACTTTGCTTGTTAAAGAAGAACTGGAAAAGCTATTAGTGGTATATTTTATCAAGCCTATCACTATTTAGATTGGATATCCAATATAGTCCCAGTTCAAAAGAATTCAATTGGTATCAAAATATGCAATATGCACTAACTTCTAAGACATCAACAAAGCATGTCCCAAAGATGACTTCCCTCTACCTAACATCAACATGATCATCGACTCAACTACCGGTTATGAAATGTTATCCTTAATGGATGGATTTTCAGGTTATAACCAAATCAGATTACAGAGGAAGATCAACACAAGACTACTTTCATCACCCCTTGGGGACATTTTTCTATAAGGTCATGCCTTTCGGACTCAAGAATGTCGGGCTACATATCAACATGTGCAATGATGGTCATCTTCCATGACATGATGAATGACATCATGGAAGATTATGTTGATGATATCTTAGCAAAGTCTAAAACCAGAGGAGAGCACCTGAAGTGCTGAGACATATCTTCCAACGTCTCTCGAGATTATAAAGTTTGTTTGAATCCCAGAAAGTGCATCTTCGGCATATTATCAAGAAATATCTTAGGTTTCATTGTTTCATAGAGAGGGATAGAGGTAGATCCCGCTAAAGTTGCAACTATCACAAAGATGCCACCACCAAAAAACCTAAAATAACTAAGAAGTCTACAAGGAAAAATCCAGGCAATCCACTGATTTATTTCACATCTTGTGGATAAGTGCCATCCTTTTACACATCTACTAAAAAATATGTTACCTTCAACTAGGGACCAAATTATCAAAAGGCATTTGAATTGCTTAAGAAATATCTAATCAACCCACCTATTCTCATGCCACCTACCCTAGGCGAACCCCTCCTGCTATATATATTTCAGCCACTCAATTTTTCTATTGGTGCACTTGCTTTCCCAATATGACCTTGGCCACAAAGAAAGGGTGGTTTATTACCTCATCCGCACCTTAATCACCTATGAGCTGAACTATCCATATTGAAAAATATTGCCTAGCAATAGTCTTTACTTTCCAAAACTTCACCATTACCTCCTTAACAACAAAACCAAGTTAATATCCAAAGTTGACCCTCTCAAGTACCTCTTATCCAAACCCACCCTTACAGGACAAATGGCTAATTAGATCATTCTCCTTAGTGAATTTGACATTGAGTTCATTAACCAAAAGTCTCTGAAAGGACAGTATTGGTAGATCAGTTGGTTGAAGCTCCCCTACTAGGAATGGAACCATTGTGTTTGGATCTTCCAGATGCATCTATGATGTATATCGAGGAGTTCGTCATGTGGCAAGTCCACTTTGATGGGTCATTCACATTTCATGGATCAGAGTAGGAGTAGTACTCATCACTCCCACAGGAGAAGTTATTCCATGAGCATTCCATTTTTGGGATTCCCTTGTACAAATAACATTACAGAGTATGAAGCACTCATCATCGTTGGCCTTAAGTTAGCTATCACCTAGAATATTCATACAGCTATGAGTCATTGGTGACTCCCAACTAATCATTAAACAAGTTAATGATGAATACAAGGTCAAAGATGAAAAACTTGTTCCATACAAGAAAATGGTGAAAACTTTGAAAGAATACTTTGTGCAGATTGTCTTTGAACAAAGACCAAGATCACACAACCAATCAATGGATGTGATGGCTATAATTGGATCTCTATTATGCATTCCACCTCAAGAAAATAAAATTCCATTCTTTGTGGAGCACTTACGAGTGCCCGCATATGACATGCCAAATCTTGTTTGGCATGTGAAGTTGTTGGTCCTTTCTCACCCTAGTACGAACTCCATATTTAATTATCTACAAGATGGCACGTTTCCCCAACATTTCCCATACCAAGAAAAAATCCCTTATTATCATATAGCCCATTATACCCTCCTAGAGGCACCCTCTCATCATGGCTATGATGGAATCTACTACATTGTTTGATGTTATCGAGTCAGTCCACACTATTAAAGAAGTGCATGGAGGCATTTGTGGAGCACATACTAGCATGGCATGGCCCTAGCTAAGAAAATATCTTGAGAGTAGGCTATTATTGGCCTACCATGGAAGAATATTGTTGCAACTTCATCAAGAAGTGTGAACTATGTCAAAAATATGGCAACTTGATACATGCGCCAACACAGGATTTATAGCCCATCACAACCCCTTGGCCATTTTTTCTAAATGGGGACTTGATCTCATAGGGAAGCTCACTCCAACTTCCTCAGATGGCCATACCCACATTATCACCACCACCGAGTACTTCACTAAATGGGTAGAGGTTGTGCCTCTCACTTACATAACCGGTGCAAAAATATCTAAATTCATAATGAATCATCTCATCTTTCCATTATGGCATCCCCTCCATCATTATTGTCACAGATAATGGTAAATCCTTCAAGAAAAGATGGTTAAAGTGTTATGCCAATGCTTCCAAATCCAACTCAAGTGGTCCACCCCTATTACCCTCAAGGTAATGGACAAGCAGAGGCCACCAATAAAACCCTTGTTCGAATCATGGAGAAAATGGTTAGTAAGACTTGGTCATAATTGGCACCTCCATATTCATCCCGCCCTCTGGGCCTATCAACCTCCATTCACACCCCTACTGTGTACTCCATATTCATTAGTCTATGGAATTAAATCCATCATACCCTTGGAAATTGAGCTTCCCTCCCTAAGAATATCTCTCTCGGGACTATCTAGATAAAGACAAAGACTACAGGGTTTCTCGACTGGCAGAGTTAGAGCTACTAGATGAAAAGCATATGAGAGCGCTCAATCACTTGAAGGTTTATCAAACTAGGTATCACAGGGATATAAATAAATGGATCATACCTCATGAGTTTGATGTAGGTGATCTCGTGTTGAAAGAGAACTAGAAAAATTGTTAAAGACAGAAAAAAAAGGAAAGTTTGAAGCCAACTAGTTAGGGCCATATGTTGTGGTCGTTAAGTAAGTATGGTTCAGGGGCATACAAGTTGGCTCACTCAAATGGTGAGGAATTAAAGGAACCAATGAATGCAATGCATCTCAAGTGATTCTATGCTTGAATAAGAAGTTCCTTAGAAAAAAAAAAAAACAAGCAAAAAAAAAATCAAAAAATCAAGAAAACAAGAAAAAAAAAAAACAGTCATCCAAGTGTGAAAACCACACAATTGTGGCACATTGGGCAAGTCCTTGGGTGAAAACTGATTTCTGACACTTAAGGAGGATTCGTTTTTCACAAGCTACTCTCATCTAGGATGGGAAACTCTTCACTTCTATCTAGGATTAGTTTCCCTATCATGTCTAGGAATCCTCCTAACCTATCTTACAAATCGTGATCTAGCTCATTTGTTCTTGTTTCTACGTGAAGAATCACCTTTGTATATTCCCATCTAACGTTGGGGGCACCTTTGCATCTGAACCTTCTTGAACATACATGTGTGGCATTCTTCCTTTGTATATTCCCATCTCACACTGGGGCATCCACACTTCTTTGTCACTGTACATTGCTTTCAAAAGGACCTTAGAAAATCACAAAAACATTCAAAAAATGTTGCAAAAACCTAAACATTCAAAAAAATCCCTCCTAAGGATGAAGCTACACAAAAAAATAACATTGTCTTGAGGAAACCTCAAAAACAATGTGAACAGTAGCCTTGAAAATTATCTTTCGAGATAAACACCAAAAATAGTAGAAAATATATCAATGTTGTCCCACAAAAACAGAGTAGTAGTTTAATTACTTTTAGTTGTCAGTTTGTAGAGTGTTGATTGCATTTTATTTCCATGTTGTATGTGTTGGATTGAATTCATTTTCTTAGGTTGAGTGTTACTTAACTGTTGCATTTAGTTTTTTTATCTTGCATACTTGTTTATAATTGTAGTGTGTTCATTAGATTTGTTTACATTGCATTATGTTGTATGTTTAAATTGAGTTCAAACTTGCTTACTAGGTTGAGTTTTTACTTAACTATTGCATTGAGTTCCTTCTTGCATACTTGTTTATACTGGTGTTGTGTTAGTTATATTTCATTCATTGCATTTTTTGTGTGCGTTCATTGAATTCATTTGTTGGCTTAGTTTAGAGTGATTACTTTGAACTATTATCAATAAACTTTTAGCTCATTTTTCATACTTGTGAATATTTTTATTGTGTTAGTTTTGATTAGGTTGTGCTTATAAATTTATCGTATAATTTTTTGTCATCATAAAATCATAATATATCACATCATATCATCTATCATATCATCACATCTGACATCATCTATAAATCATATATCAATAAAAATGCTAAGTTTTACATCAAGCATGTATGCTAAGCTAATCATCACATACCATATCATCAATGGGGCAAGAGGGATTGTGCATGATCACAAATCTATCCCCCCACACCAATATCATAAGTATATCATCCTGTACTAATCTAAAAACATCTCATGTGTAAAAAAATATGATATTATCTAAGGATATATCATAAATCAAAAACATGTGATACATCATCAACATCCATCATGATACATACATAAAAATTAAACTCATACAACATCATGATATAATCAAAACATCATCATAATCATAATCATCATCATAATATATAAATACATAACCAATATAACATCGAATGTCCATATACATGTATAAAATGTTTGTCTCAAAAAGATATACATCATCGATACAAAATATGCCATCAAGGGCATGAATCAAAATAGCCTTCATCACGAGGCATAATCCAAATGATACATCATACATCATCGATCAAAAATGAGCCTTCATAAGAGGCATACATCAAGAGTACATACATTTTTTAGTATACATATAAAAAAAGTCATGTCATCATCATCTCTCATGAGGATCTCTCCCTCTCCTAGACTACGATCTATGCCTATGGCCCGGGAGGAGGATGTTGTCATGATGATGAGATGCCCAATCAGAGCTATGACACTCTATTATTGGATTATGGGCTGCTACACTAATCTAGTTGATCGAGAGGTCCTCTGGGACCTAGATCTAGACCTGGCTCACATCTAATCAAAAATGGGTCACTCTCATTCCATCAGGAACTACCTCATAGTATGTGGCCTTGTAATAGGAGGCCTCACCATTAGCCCTCATAACATCATGATATATATAAGGGCCCCTACCATCCCTACTAGTTTTTGATGTTTATTATAGAGCATCGTACTCTCCTATAACTCGTCCACATCCACCTGAGCCTGTGTCAATGTGGCAGAATCAACCAATCTCTCTCCCTCTCATAGTCTCTCTTGAGCATGTGCCTTATCTCATCTACACTATAATGGTTTATGTACATGTTGTGCCTGACTTGTAATAAGCTCATAATTTGTGAACTCGAGAAGCCATCTATCCATTCAATCTACTAAACCAAGTGGCACCATCTCTACCACCTCCCTACTAGCCTAGCCTAGCTAGCTCTCTCTCTCACTTTGCGGTAAAACCAACTCTCACCTCTCTCTCTCTCTCGCCAGTTTGGAGTCTAAAGCTGAACAACTATAGCTATTGTAATTGTTGTGTAACACAATCTATCCTTGTCCTCCATCTCCTCCATGACCACCATCTCCTCCACCACCACCATGTGGCGGACTAGGAGGAGGACCTTGTTGTGGAGCCTGTTACCTAGGAATGTGTTTCCCTAGAGCACAAAGAGGAATAACTGGATGAATCTATCACAATGGAATAAGAACTCTAGCTGGTATACCAACTAGAGGTAGTTGTACCTGTGGAGCCATAGGTGCCTATGTCTCTGTCTTAGCCTAGGCCCCTATCCCTGTGGCTAACGAGGTGGAGGACCATGTCCCCACCCCCATCATGATGCTAACCATCAAAAGGATCATCATCATCTCCATCCTCATCCTCATCATCACTATCAAGTGGCCCCTCTGAGGTGGCCTAACTCTGCATCCCAGGCTGCCCGTGGAATGGTCAATCGATGAGGTAACATTGTAAGATACCATGGAGCATACTCTCCACTCACCTCGGATCCCTAACTTGTCTCAATGGTACCCATGGTATTATACCATCTTCTCAAAGCTTGCCCCCTTGGCCTATCCATCTAAATCTGCATCCCATATCAAAAACCTCATGGCTATGTGTGCGTACCACATATCATGTCATGTGGCATCCCTAAACAACACCGAACTACCTCTAACATCGGTCCACTCTATAAAACTCTCTGATGTATCCTCGACTCCCAAACATGAAAGTGATCTACCATGGCCACGCCAAGCTCCTGACCATCCTCTGGCCACTGAAAATGTCTGTAGGGCCTCCATACTATTTGAGCTTGTTGAAGATCATCAAACTCTCGACGATAGTGGTAAGTATCTCCCATATTAGGCCAAACATCCTCTCTTTATAACCCAACCCATCAAAGATGGCTCCTCAGAGCACGAAGCTCATAATACACCTATGGGATGACCAATGGCTATGTGGTCCCAAGCCCATATCTATAATAATCTAGCCAACCTACCATCTTCTAATAGTAGTAGGTGATAAGGTGTAAATCCCAATATAAATGTGCCAAATGCACTGGCCCCAACAATACCTCTCACCATCAACTAGTCCACGAACTACTCTGATGAGACCAAGAGGGAATGAAGTGTCGGTCTTGTCAGTGAGCAGAATGCCACTAACAAAGGCCATCAAGTAAACCACCACTTGATCTAACTTTGGATTTGTTATACACTGATGTAGTTCAAAATGGTCATACCTCGGAGGTATATCATCAACTCCGAATAACTCCAAAGACAGTTCCGTGAACTCAGTCCTTTGTCTCTCATACTCAATCAATAATGGAATGGGAACCCACAAAATCCTCCATACATCCTCCAACATGATAGTGATCTCATTGGTCGGGAGCTGAAAACACTAGCTCTCACTATGCCACCTCTCAGCTAAGGTTGTGAGGAGGCCATGATCAAGAGTAATTTGTGGCATACTAGCCACGTGATCTAATCCAAGTAACGTAAAAGGGTGCCAAATAATCATTTTCCTCCTCATCAAAACCCACCTCTATAGCACCCAAACACCCATATCACTCTCTAGTATGTAGGACTAATAATCATCTCTATAAAATGACAATACACTTGTTATGACTTACTTTTATCTATATTCTTCTATTTTCAACTCTCATTCATTCTTCTAAGTACTACTTTCTACTTTATTCTACAAAATTCTAAAGGTCACATTCTTCTATACTTATCCTATTTTCTCAAAAAAATTGGCTAAATCTTTCTTTTGCACATGCGCATGCCCCTATGAACACCTCACGTGCCCATATTGACACATGTACACGCCTAGACATGTGTGCTCTCCTACCAATGCATGCATGCACATGCATCTTCGACGTGTGTGTACTACTAACCTAATCTAACCCCCCTAGCACATACGCATCCATCATGATTCATGCGCATGTATCTTGGTGTGTGTGCACATATCTAATTTTCTCCCCCGATGCATACGCATCCTTTCCTATGCGTGTGCACATGCACGCACCATATTTTCAACGCATGTGCATATGCACACCTTTTTCTCGATGCATGCATGTGAATGAATGATGCCTACACACTAAGGCATAAGGCGTGCACATGTGTATTTCTACCCTAAACATGCTAAAAAATGGTATTAAATGCAAAAATTAATAGGAAGGGATAAGGAACTCATGTAGGGTCCATCCGCCTCATCCCATAGGTACTCCCAGATCCATTCTACACATCTTTTCCAACTTTGAACTCTCATCATCTCTCTCATAGCTCACAAATCACTCACGGTGAAAATTCACAAGAGCTCCATAACAAATGAACTAATGTGATGATTTACCCCCTGGGGGGTATATAGGGTTATTTTGACCGTCGCGATGTCCTATCACCCACCATGATGGACGAAATGTGTAATTCAACCACCGTTGTCATTCTAACCCCTTTTTCCACCTATCGTGATAATTATTTTTATTAAATAACTATTTTTAACTAATTTTTTCACTATGTTGGGGCATTATTTTTCACCTAGCACTTATTTCTTCTCCTTGGGGAATTTTTATTGTTTCCAGGTGATGTTTTCATTCTTCCTTCTTCTATTCACCATTGTGATGATTATTTTTATTAAAATAATCATTTTTGACCCATTTTTCTTCTTGTGGGGCATGTTTTACTACCCAATACCCATTTCTTTGCCATGAGGCATTTTCATGTGCTTTTAGGTGATCTTCCATGTTCTAAATTCTTCTGAATGATAAAAAACGTTAAAATTACAAAAATCATAAAATCACTCCAAAATCCAAAAAAATGTAAAATTTCAAAAATTGAACAAAAATTGGTAAAAAGCTCATACGCAATTGAAATTTGTGTCTCTCACATGGCACTCATCTCGTATCTTGTTGGCATTTTCACATGTTTTTGAAACAATGACTCATAGATCATCTAAATCTACAATCATTTACAAAAGTGCTAAGCTTCTTACTTCATCTTTACTCTGGGCATAAATGAGTTACCTGGTACCATTTCGTAGTGCACACTACTTTTTCATAGGACCCAAGTGTCCTCCATTCTTCTCCTTGCATGTACAATTTTCTTGGGGCATCATTTTTAACCCTTGTCATTTATCAAAAACATTTGGGACTAAAGCTTGATAACAAAATATTTGTGTAACTATCTTAAACATTGTTTGGTTTGAGTGTGTGTGTTTGTACTTATTTCCATGTTAGATCAGCTTGTTTACTTCTCGTATTGCATTACATTTTGTATGTTGCATGGAGTTGGAAATTTTAGCAATGGATAATTGTTTTTATTATGGCTTTTCATGTCATTCTACACTTTTATCATATGCTTATATTTTAATAAGGACCGATGATGAAGATTCCTAGCAATATGATGTAATAAATATTGTCTTATGCAATGTTGGATCATTGATAGCTCAATATCCTTTCCTCATTCTTTTCTTCTCAATCCCCCTTCTTTCTATTAATTTTTCTTCTCTCTCCATCACACTTGGATTTTCCATTTTTCCTCCACAGTTACACACACTCCTCTTAATATAAATATCAAAGGTTTGGTACCTCGCCATTCAAAGTGAGCAACCCCCCCGTTGAATTATTTATTTAGTATGATGTGGATGATGAGAGCATGCAAATGATAATGAAGCATTATACATCTCTACTCTTCGACGCTCACTCTTACAACATTTCTAACAGGATCTGTTAACAAAGGCAAACTTGCACTTGTGCTTCCCTTTCTTCATTATTCTCTTTCACATCCTAACCCTTCCCATTAATCTATCTCTTTCATTTCCTCTTTTCGATTTTCAATCGACCTCTTTTATCACCCTATAGACACTCACATCCTTCACCCTACTAATTTTTCTTCCACTCCTTCAAAAAAATTTGTAGTCGTTTATGTTTGTCTACTTTCTTTGAAGTGGCGTAGCTTATGCCACCCCAAAGAGGGGAAAATGTAGACACTTGTAGTTTGATCAAAGCACTATTATTCTTAATATTGCACTAACTATTCTCCTCCTCACAAATTGACAACACCTCATCAATTAGGCCTATCTAACTCTCCTTTTACGACATCCTTTTGGTCGTATTCCTCTTATAACCGACTAATCGGGATAATATAGTCTCTTATTAGCTAAATCCTCTTCTTATCTCCTTCTAAACCATTTCTATTAGCTTCCTAGACCATCAATCCATTTCATTGGATTGAGTAATCCTCTCACAACTCTTTCAGACTCCTAATTCCTCACTAATCAAGATTAATTAGCCTAAACCTAGATTAACTAGCCTAAGGCATGTTTAACCTCTTCTAAACTATAAAGTGCTTTTTGGCTTATTCATTTGTCCCACATGCACCAAAAGTATTCCATTTCTAGAATTAGAAACCTATAAATAGAACTAGACCCCCTCACTTTTCCAAGAACACTTCCTCCTTTCTAGCATAAACTATAGTATTTTGTTTAGGATTAAGATATTTCTTCATTATTTATTGAGCTATTTTCTTTGATATTTGCATATCTTTCAACTCAAGCTTTTGGGTAAATGAGATTATCCATTAATGGTGATCTCTCATTCTCAAATACCTTGGAGATCAAATGATCATAACTAATTTCTAAGAGTCTTAATAGGTTCATTTTCATAGCTTTCAAAGAGTAGAGAATATCTAGACATGTTAGGTTTGCTTTTTTATTTCAAGTTAATGCATTCAAAGTAATGGTTTCTTTATTATCTCTTATCATGATGGTCCATTGATTTGTTATTTAAAGCTTTGGGGCTTCTTATTAGATTTCATTTATATCACATATTTTCATTTGAGTTAAATTTTAATTCTTAATCATGGATATTGACTACAATTATTGTTGCAAGTTTCATCATGTAGTGTGTCAACACTAATACAAAAGGATCTTGTAAAATAAACATATAATGAATATAAATTGTGTCTACACAATCAAGTATCTTTTCCTTTAAACATGTAATGTCATTTCATACTTAAAGGGGTTATTTAGACAGTGAAATTTGGTATTTATACTCTTTGACACTGTTAATATTTACACTTCTCTCTTTCTTAAATATGTGCACTTTATCTACTCTCATCGAGTACATCCCTAGGTCTTCTCCTAGCTTTCTTAATCATACACACTCATCTGTCGATAGTTTCTGAGAATTGAATGCATGAAACCCAATAAGAAACTCCACGTGTTAGCTTCAAAATTCACACTTTAGATTATCCCTCATGGGTCAAAATTACACAATAAGGTAAGGAACGTATGTACGGTCTTGAACCTCGTCTATGGTTTTGACCTTGTTCACTTTGATCCCAAAATTTTAGTTTTATATTATTATTTGGGTTACTTACTCCTCCTTATTTTTCCTTTGTAACTTAAATAGCCTTTGGATGCATATAGAATAAAGTAAAAATCACCTCATTTACTACCTAGTACTCTTAAGGAATCCTATTGCAAAATATAGCACAAAAGGCACACAATGCTCTTTACACTCTTAAAATACATATGATCATTCATTAGAGAAACACCATCTACATGTATGAAGGTTACCACTAGGTCTAGGGGACTTCTTCCCACATTTGCAAGCATTCAAGGTCACTCACTCAAGTATATTTTCAATAGAGTAACTCAAGTCGAGTATTTTCAAAGGAAGGATGTCAAATCTAATTACACTATAACTAGATATCACATGCTAGGTGGAGAATGGTGTGTGGTTTGAGGCCTCTTCAGAGTAGTGATGACTTTGATGGTACAAAAGGGGTGCCCACAAACCAACTAATGTTTTTTTCATAATTTATTATACATGTCTAGGGTTTGAAATATTGATTAGAGGATTAAGAAGCCCTCATAGTGTGATCGACAGTGGCTGACAGAGAGTGGTGAAGAGATTTAGATAAGAAACAAACCCATAAAGTCACATATCATAGTTCTAAGAAGGTGTAAAACCATACAAATAGGTCAAGACCCTATAGATATTTATGCCCCTAATGTATGGTCATGTCTAAGGATATTTCCAAGTCGTGTTTATAGTTCTAAAGCATTCTTTCAAGTCCATACACCATTTTTTCATCATCTAGATCATCTAAATCGGTCCAAAATAATATATAATCAACTAAGTGCACTCAATCCCATGTATTTGTGAGTTTTTATTGCATCATGTACATTTGTTGCAAGTATTAAAATGTTATTCGGGTATTGAATGGTTAAAGTTTGAAGTTAATTTGTCATAATAATCCCTTTTAGCTTATATTCCACTCCTTGTTTGATTATTGCAATAATCCCTATTGTCTTATCATTCATACTTTGATAATTAAGTGTTTGGTTTGACATGCTTATTCACCAAACTTGCATTATGTTGGTTTTTATGCTTGGACAACATGTGTATTCATTGTTGTGGTATGTTGGCACATTGTGACTGAACTTTATTTATATAACATACTTTCATATCTTGGTTATTAATATTTTTTACTTTATGATATGTTGTTGGATATGCATATGGGCTATGACCAAACTGCTACTATTACTTACCTTTGGTTTGTTGATCATTTGATAAGTTTGGGACTCCTGGTACTTGGTCAGTGTGATCCAGAATCAGGAGCGTAAAATTATTGGCATTGATAAGGTAAGCTCTAATGTGTTATTATTATTGTTGCATAAACAATGCATGGCCTTAGAAAATATGGGCCTGGTTCAGTCTATTATGGTCTATACTATTATTTTGATTCGTCATGATGAACTGGATCTGTAATTTGATGGCATTTCTTTATTTGGTACAAGGCTCTAAGATTACTAAATTAATGGTCCTAAGTTAATATGGAACCTAACCTTGATCTATACTAAGGGTTATATTTATTCACAATCATGAAGGCTTATAAGCCTTGGCATACATATTGATGGGGGCCTAAGTGAGGGCACCTATGTTTGTGAATACTTCAAATCAAAAAAACCTAACCTAAGGGTTATTATGTTGGGCCAATGTTAAATTGAATGGGGCATTGGATTCGAATGGGGATCCTTATCAACATGTAATATGCTAAATTTAATGAGTTGTATTTATTAATCACCTCCATTGAGTTAGTGGAAGGGTTAGCCAAAATTATCGGTCAAGGTTATGGTGTTGGTTAAATAAATTGGCAAGTGGTTGTTAAAAAAATTAACTCCACTAAATTTGAAAGGAAGAAGTGGACAGGTGAGAAAAGAGGAAAGGACTCATAGTCCTCACATACAATTAATGTTGACCTCAAAAATCTCCTTCAACACCTAGGAGATTGGGATAAGTGATTTTGTGGGAAAATAGAGTTAGGTTGTTTCATTTGGTTGTTTGTTTTGATGGCATAGATCTCTGTATGTTATTGAATACTCCTATTTTTAATGATGGTATATATTATAACTTTGTGCATGTATTTTCTATTACCATGAAGAGAAAATATAGGCAGCCATTATTAACCTAAGAAATAAATAAAAAGAGATGGAAGAGAGGGGATTCTGGGGTTTCTATGAAATTGATTTTGGGTCTCTATGGAGTTGCATTTCATTTGAGCTTACAAAGGAGAACTTGGATAAAATAATAGAAGCACTACCATGCATGATGGCTTCATCTCTTCTTTATATCTTGCTCTATCTATTACTTTCATAAATTAAATCATGCTCTAATTTTTTATTTTTGTATAATGGTTATGGGATTTAGTCGCATGATTTGAAATTATGATATTTTGTGTTTCCTATAATTTTATGGATCTGGGTATGGAAGAGATGTTTGGATAAATACATATGGCCTGAACTTGTTTTATTATTGCATGCTCTAAGATGGTTATAAAATATGAAGGCTTGTTTAGAATGGATTGTGTAACCAAGTGATGTCTTTGTGGAATATAGTTTATGAGTTATCAAAATCTGTTTCCATAAAGGTTTATGTGTTATAGTCGACATAACTATTAAGAACTCGAGTTTCATGTAAAATATGGTTATATAAATATAGGTGTGTTTGGCATTGTACTGTAGATGGTTCCTTCTCATTGTTTTGTGGTGTGATATCGAGTTACATGCAAGTATATCATCATTTTCCTTATTTGGGTATTTGATTAGAGGGTTAATATAAACATACACATATAGGTTTGATATGTCGAAAGAAAAATATGGTAGCCTGGTATTGAGATCCTTAAGATTTAATATACTATGACCTGGTATATCCATGACCTTGTGATTTGTTGGTTTATTTGGAGTCGATGTAATGTTTGGTCCTTGTGAATATTGAGGAGACTGTGTTGTTCTTTCTTGCTAAAATGAAATCATATCGATTTCGTGGCTAAATCTATTATTATATGGCTTAGAAAGGGTTTTGTGTTCCTTAAATATCCTTGAGGGTTTATCTTGATGAATTTTATCCTTCAACCGTTCATGTTGCTTAAATTTTAACCGATTTTTAAATTTATATATTCCAGCTCAACCGGTGTGGACCGATGTTAATGGGTTATGTGATTGATCTATGCATGCTATAATGGTTTAATGTAACAGTGATTGGTTCCTTATTCCTTTTGTGGTTAATAAGGTAAATCAATTACCTAAGTTTGTCGAACAATGAACCTCTAGGTGGATATTGTTGATGAACTATTATTATTTATTCAGTAATCACAATGCTCAAATACTTAGTTTATTCGAGTTCAGATACCCATTATGGGTCAAGGAGCTATTTGTTGTTGGGGTTAGCACAAGTTTGTACAGATAATATATCAGATCTAAGCATACATGCAATAAAAGTGGATATTCTACCAGAAGAAATATATAAAATAAGAGATATAAATCAACACCATATTTAACATGGTTCACCCAATGTGGGCTACATCCACCAAGAAACAAGCCAATCTATTATCCAAAGCTTTCAAGATATACAATAGAGCTCCACAACTCAAAAATCTCCCACTTGGAGATAAATTAATGCACTATACATGTACAAAGTGCCATTCTTGGATCCTTTCCTTAGCTTTGTTTCTTCCTCTTCAAGTCTCAAACTCAAAGACCAACGAATGGAGTGTAGCTCCAACTTATCTTTGGCTAATGGCTTCATTAGCATATCTAGGGTTTTCACTCGTATGAATCTTCTCCGTTCAGCTTGCCCATCCTACAATACTTGTCGTATGAAGTGATACCTCAACTAAATGTCTTTCGTTCTAGAATGAAATGTTGAGTTCTTTTCCAAATGAATTGCACTCGATTATCACTAAAAATTTGCAATCATCTTTCTCCTTTCCAAAATATTCCATAATCCTACCCATCCATATCATCTCTTTGCTAGCCTCTATAGCTACAACATATTCTTCCTCCTGTAGTATACAAAGTCGCAACCTTATACAGCTGTAATCTTGAAATCCAGCTAGCTTTCATACCACCTACGTGAAAATATATCCAAGTGCTCCTTCTACCATCTAGATCTCCATCCATATTGGAACCAACATAGCCACACAAAGAAATATCCAAACCTCCATAGCATAAATGCATGCTAGATGTCCCTCTCAAATTCCTAAGAATCCATTGGACTATTTTCTAATTCTCTTTACCTATATTGGCCATAAATCTACTCACAACTCCCATTGCTTCTGTAATGTCTGGTCTGGTATAAACCATGGCATACATAAGACTCCTAATTGTTGAAGCATATGGTACTTGTGTCATGTATTTTACCTCCTCATGTGATGAAGGACATTAATCTTTTCTCAATTTAAAGTGTCCAAATACAGGTGTGTACTCACCAAATTTGAATCTTTCATGTTAAACCTTTACAACTCCTTATTGGTATAATCCTCCCGAGACAAATATAGTTTCTTATTCTTCCCCTCTATGTATTTGCATGTCAAGGATTATTTTTGAAGCTCTTAAATCCTTCATAGAAAATGTGTGACCTAAGTTTTCTTTAATATCACCAATGTCTTGCATACTAGATCCCGAATAAGCATATCATCCACATACAAGAATAAAATAATATAGCTCCCATTTTCAGGCTTTTGAAATAAACAAAATGGTCAAATTCACATCTCAAATAACCATGCTCATGCATGAAACTATCAAACCTCATGTACCATTTCCTTGGATCTTTCTTGAGCCCATATAGACTCTTTTTCAACTTGCACACTAATTTCTCCTTACCTTTGACTTCATACCCAAATAGTTTTTGTATATAAATCTCTTTATCAAAATCACCATGAAGAAAATTTGTCTTCACATCTAGTTTCTCTAAATACAAATCATGTATTGTAAATAAACTCAATACACTATGTATGGAAGTCATTTTAACAATAGGAGAAAATATTTCACAAAATCCAATACCTATTTTATGTGCAAATCCCTTTACTACAAGCCTTTCCTTATATCTTTTATGTCTGCCCTCTTCTTCCTTAATCATGTAAACCCACGTGTTCTGGTACGTAATGTCCTCTTACCTGTGGAAACTTAACCAAATCCTAAGTTTGGTTTTGTTCCAAGGAGTCCATCTCCTCATCTATGCCATGCTCCCATTATACGTGGGTCTTATCCTGCATTGCTTCTTCAAAACTTTCTCGGTTCACCATTATCACCAATAATAAATAATATAGAGAAGGTGTAAATATTTTTGGAGGTTTACTTACCCTATGTGACCTTTTCATAGATGTTTGGGGTACCAAATGTTCATTCTAGACATCCCGGACATTTGTTTCAATCCCGACAAAGGTGACTGATCGATGTTGGTCACTTATAATCGATGCCGGTTCTCTTAACCGATGTCGGTTTGGCTCTTGAATCGATACTAGTTCAGCTGACTAATGTCAGTTAGGGGAAAACCAACACTAGTTACTATGTAACCCTATCGGTATTATTTTTAAATCTAAGGGTTCATTTTCATTAACAAACTTCTCAACCGGTTCGTCCTTGGGTACCAAAATTTGATCCTTGTACATTCTCTTTTCATTCTATTAAATGTTATGACTCCTGATAATTTAATAATTCTCTAAATCCTAAAAACAAAATCTGAACTTACCAGATCCATAACCAATAAAAGTGCATCTCTCGGATTGTGCATCCAATTTTTTCCTATTTTCCTTATCAATATGCACAAAATCTTCTAAACCAAAAAATTTAAGAAAATAAAGATCTACCTCTTTTCTTGTCCAAGCTTCCTCTGGTATTCCTCCATCTAGTAAACTTGAAGGCCCATTGTTAATCAAATAAACCGATGTATCAACCGCTTCTTCCCAAAATTGCAAGGGAAATCCAAAGATGTATCCTCATACTTCTAGCAAATTCCATGATTGTCCTATTCATTTTTTTTTGTAACACATTTCTCTTGTGGTATTCTTGGAACCATCTTTTCTCTACGTATTCCATTCACTCGAACAATAATCATTGAAATCCTTGCTACATTATTCACCACCATTGTCGATCTAAGGCACTTTAAATTTGAATTTGATTCATTCTCAACAAGGGTTTTCCATCTATTAAAAGTATCAAGAACATCATATTTTCATTTAATACAATAAACCCATACCTTTATTGTAGCATCATCAATGAAAGTAACATAATACTTGGGATCCTCCATGAGAAGCTACATGGGTTGGTCCCCACACATCTAAGTGTACCACTCTAATTTATGATCTTTTGTAGTTGTCCCACTTTGAGAAATCTCACTCTCTTTTTCTCTCTAAAGATATAATGCTCACAGAAATCAAGATCTAAATATTTCAAATCAAATAACTTACCCTTAACCTTTAAGATTGTCATTCATTTTTACTCATATGGCACAACCAATTATGCCACATGCATGCATATGAATCTGAAGTAGATAACATAGAAAATGAATCAATAACACAGGTGGATAAATATAACGTTCTTATCTTCTTACCTCTTGCCACAACAAAGGCACCCTTGGTGACTTTCCAAGAGTCTATTGTGAATTTAACCATACAACCATCTTCACCTAATTTCCCTACAAAAATAATATTCCTCTTGAGGCTTGGCACATGCCTCACATCTTTCAATACTCATGTATTTTCATTCTACAATTTCGATGAATTTTCCCTTTACCAAGTCTACCGCAAGTTTCATCATCACCCAAATAAACATGTCCAAAATTTCCCTGGACATAATTTCTGAAATAACCTTTATTAGGGGTTGCATGGAAAGAAGCTCTTGAATCTAAAACCCATGATTTTATTCTATTATCCAAAGAAAGAATAAGAAAATATTGCATTACCTCTGCTGCAATATTTGCCTCTTTATTTGACTCTTTACCTTTGTCTAGGTGTTGGTTCTCTTTATCCTTTGACCAAAAATCTTTCTTTGCATGTCCTTTCTTTCCACATTTTCAACAGTAATTCTCTTACCTCTGGATTTAGATCTGTCATCCCTTGACTTTGATTTCTCATTATTAGTAATCTAGGATCTCTCATTTTCCCGCCTCTGCTTTCTACATTCAAAGCATTCCCAGATGATGATTCCTCTGTACTTTTCTGTGAATTTCTTCATTCAAGATTATACTAACCACATCATCAAAATTCAAAATATTATTAGCAGATGTTGTATTACTAACAACCATTACCAAGTTATCCCAACTATCAAGAAAAGAACATAAGAATAAGAGTGTTTTCACTTCATCATCAAACAAAATATCAACCGATTTTAACTAATTTACAATAGATCGAAATCATTCAAATGACTAGATGTAGATCCACCTTCATGCATCTTAGAACTAAATAGTTTCTTCATCAAATAAAATTTATTTGAAGCACTAGGTTTTTCATATAAATTAGCAAGAGATTTCATTAACTCTACCATAGAAGTCACTTTTGTAATATTGAAGCCACAGATGCTGTCAGGCTCAATCTTATAGATCCCAAAGCCTTTCTATCAAGAATATTTCATTCTTCATTAGTCATCTTCATAGGTCTAGACTTTTCATCCAATGGTAAGTACAAATCTCTTTGATACAGATAATCCTCAATCTGCATCTTCCATAATTGATAATTTCGGTCATCAAACTTCTCTACCTTGTATTTGTTTTTATGCCATTTTTCTAGCACCCATTCAATCAAAACCCTTTACGAGTAAATATATCAACACATAAAACCCTCAAACAAAGTTCGATACATTGTTGGGGTTAGCACAAGGTTATATAGGTAATATATCATATCTAAGCATACGTGCAATAAAAGTGGATATTCTACTAGAAGAAATATACAAAACAAGATATATAAATCAACACCATATTTAACGTGGTTCACCCAATGTGGGCTACATCCACTAAGAAACAACTCAATCCATTATCTAAATCATAAATGATATATAATTGAAGATCTACAATCTTCCACACCTCTCAAATGTACAAGACTTTATTTCTCTCAAGTTTCTCCTTCTGCTCCAAGAATTCTCTCTCACAATTATTCTCACATTAATCATTAACACACACTTCTAAACCCTAGCTTTCATGCTTATATAGACACGTATAAACTTAGGTCACTTATTCATGCAATTATAATCAATAGATCTGATTGAATACTAAAAATAGATCTAATTCCCATGAGTTAAATAAAACACCCACGCACGGAATAACGATGTTGGTTAGCCCTAACCAATGTTAGTTCCTCCTTACTGATTGATTCCGGTCATAGGTGACCAATATCGGTCCCTACATAACCGATGATGGTTATTGTGTTTTCCTACAAGTTTAATATAGCTTGCTAATTTGAAGTAATTGAGCTCCATAACTCAAAAATCTCCACCTTAGAGATAAGTTACTGCACTATACATGTACATCATCATTCTTGGATCCTTTCCTTAGCTTTGTTTCTTCCTCTTCAAGTCTCAAACTCAAAGACCAACAAAAAGTACAAAGTGTATCTCCAACTTCTCTTTTCTAATGGCTTCGTTAGCATATCTCGCAAGGTTTTCACTCATATGAATCTTATCCCATTTTAGTTTCCCATCCTCCAATACTTATCGTATGAATTCATACCTCAACCGAAGGTGTTTCGTTCTATAATGAAACACCGAGTTATTTTCCAAATGAATTGCACTTTTACTATCACTGAATACTTTGCAATCATCTTGCTCCTTTCCCTATTCATGGATTGTGTGATTGATTTATGCATGCTAAAATGGTTTAATGTAATGTTGATTGGTTCCTTATTCCCTTTGTGGTTAATAAGATAAATCAATTACCTAAGTTTGTTGAACAATGAACCTCTAGGTGGATATTGTTGATGAGCTGTTTTTTTATTCGAAGAATCATGATGCTTGAATACTTAGTTTATTCAAGTTCGATAACCATTATGGGTCAAGGAGCTATTAGCAGAATTTGGGATTTTATATGTCCAATATAGTAGGGTGTTGAGTATTACTATACATAAATTATATCATGGGGTTAATGTGATTAATAACAGTTAATGAAAATCTTAATACTCGTTTGTTGAGATGTAAATATATTACTTAATACCTTTGTAAGATATACAAATATGAATGATATTGTATAAATAATTTGTTATTACTTTTCACTACCATTTTCTAGTATGAACTGTAGAAATTGTGTAAAAGACTAGTATAATTTGATTAGTATTATTCCATCCAAGTAGCTATTTATTTGGAATAAGAATAGTCGACTTTTGTTACCCTATAATTATTGCATACTATATAATATTGTTAGTTATTGGTTGGTGCAAGAACTGGTTGACTTTATGGAATAGAATGATTTGATAGTATGATACTAATTGAATGTATTAAGGAATTCTGAGTCTTGAATCAAGAAAATGAGAATATATAATGTAACAAAGAACTTGGTATTATGAAGTTATAAAAGTAATGTTGTTACAAATATACTCAAGTATATAGGGAATGATAACTTTATATTATGAAGTTAGTAAAGTAATGATATAGTAAGTATACTTGAGTGTTTGCATTTAAGTTATTATTCTCTAGTGAAGTAAACATCAATGTATGTGAATAGTGCTTTCTGTAAATGTTCAATTGTGATGTGTGTTCCTTTTGGGTCAATTATGTGAATCTAACTTAATGCAATGATTTCCTTTATGAAAATACTATATGGAGTAAGTTATTATTGGAGATATAGATCTTATCATGCCAGTTTATATGAACTGACAATTGCTAAAATATTTTGTAGATGGACTACTTGAAAGGTGAAAGATGGATGAAGTTAAAAAGAATGCATATATTCTATTGATCAAGAACGCTGAATTTTATCACTTGATTGTGTTGATCATTAAATGAAGTAATATTGTATTGTTTGATTATGAAAGACCGAGTTAGCCTAGTTATTTATATTAATCCTATAAAGGGATTTTGTAAGAGACATTTTTTCCTTGGTCAATTTTTTTGTACCTAATTTCAAAGAAATGAATAAGAGGTTTTTATTTATTCAAAGTGAAATAAATTGCATTGATGTGAAAATGAAGTTTATTAAACTAAGTACAATTATGATGTGTATTTAAGATGCAAGATTATAGTATAATGATACAAGTGTGAATGTATTGCATACTTAGCATGATAAAAGCTTACTATAATATTATAGATAAGGTGATATGTATGATTGCTTTTGCAAGAAATTAAAATAGTAACTATAACCTATTAAGGTGCTTCATATGAACATATATAAGAATGATATATATGTATAAATGCAATTGTGATTGAATGGACATAAGTTGATATTTAAATGCAAATATTGTTGCCTTTACTTAGAATTCAACTTAATAAGAAGAAAGCTATACTTGTCTGTATTTACTTGATTAATGATCAAAGTATGATTTATGGGAATAATACATTATGCATATTTAAACCTGTAACATGTAATTAATTAGGTTATAATGTACTATCTCTAATTAAGTAAATGAAAATTGTGAAACTCTTGTTAGTTCCTTAGGTGTGAAACATACCATTGAGGGTGACGTTGGTTAGCAAGGATTGGCAAGATGAAAATTAATTATACTAATTAAAGGTGTTAAGATACGATGTTATGTTTAGTGGAAATCGGCGGGCTATCTCATCATAGCCATTGTTGCGTAGTACCCAATTAATGACGTATGTCATTACTTGGCTACTACAAAGTAGCTACTATGATGAGATATCTCATCAAGCTCTAGTAATCATAGCTATCATAAAGCCATGGATTCATGTACATGTTAGGTATGAATGCAAAATTGTTGTGTGGTTAAGTACTAATGTCATCTTATGATGACTACAAAAAAGGGAGCGGAACTGTAAATGACACAAGTCATTTCAAAGATGCTTACTTCCCCTTAGACATTATTAGGGAGTAATGTATAAAAATTAGCGAAGGCATACGAGAAGATTCACGTGGAAGAGAAAAGCACGTTTAAAGGTGCAGGGAGGATCGAAAAGGATCACATGTGGAGGACAGAGATAGATTCGGGACTTATTCATTTTCACGATTATGATCTATTTTTGGAAGATGGCATACAGAGCACACAAACGGGAAAAGACTTACATGACACGCATTGGCTATTTTTGGAAGAGTAGCTATGGAGCACTTTACATGGATGCGAGGCTAAAGATAGAATTGCGATGGATATTTAACTAGGAGATATCTATTGTTAGTGCACTTGCATGTGTGGCTGTGATTGTAAAGACATGTGGTTATTTCCAGCATGTGACCTATTTTGGGATTAGATAAGTGGTGAAGGGAAAGTCCCCACCCTTATAAATATGTGATGAACTATGTAGTATAAGATATATTGGTTTGTAAGAATTGGATTACTATGAGAGTATGTTGTCGAATTATTACACACATGAGCATATAATGTTATTATTGTAAGAAGCTTTAGTGTATTCCTGTTTTTTTATATAATGGAATGTATTTGTTGAACCATAGTATTAATCCTGAGTATAATTGGCTCTTGCATGCTTGATTTCATCATGATTATCATATAGTCAATTGTTCTCTAGAACTAGATCTAAACATGCACTGTAGAATGATGTATTAATTATGGAATTGAATGCATTTAGTCTTCGTAATGCTAACATCCTGCAATAGAAACCCTAAAGAGGGTCTTGGTCCCTTTACACGATTCGGTTGAGTGCTCAGTTTAGGTTGAGTGATGTCCCAAGCAGTGCTGGGATTTTACTATTGAATTCTATGCTCCATCATTGGTTAAGTTCACGGACCTCTTTTTCAGTTGTGTTCGGGATGGTTCATGGTTAAGACATACCGATTGACCCTAACAAGTGTTGAGGAGTCGATACACAACCTAGAAGAAGAATACGCACAGAGGTTCAACACTGGATCTAAGTTTGACGCATGCACGTGGGTGGAGCAGAATTTGTATGACTATTTGTATGAAAGATTATTCGTTATTTTTCCAATGTAGAATTGTATGAGTGGCTGGTTACTTATGCATTTAAACGGAATTGGAGGTATCACACAGTTAGTTGGATGTAAGAATAATTTCAAACCCTGTATGATGTTGATTTGATTTGGACTCATGTTGTGGATACATGGTTCCATGGTGTTTTGAATAGTTATATCTTGGAGTACTCAATTTCCACTTATTTGTGCCCAGAGGTAGCTAAATTCCAGTTTTTATGATATCCAAGGGGAACTTACCTACAAGGCATTCCACTGGTGATCAAAATTTTGATGGTAACCCTAAACTTGGAGATTAAACCGATGGCTAACTAAACCCCACCATGCGCAGGGGCAGGAGTAGGCTTGATGAAAGATGGCAGACCTAGCAGCAGAGAGGTAGAGAGAGGAAATATGGATTAAGTATAATGAGGCATGCGAGAGGGAGGTAGAGAAGCAACGGAGGTTACAGAGTGAATGGTGTTGTGGAGAGAGATATTTTGGGAAGGATTTGAAGTTCACACCAAAGACGTGGAACCCGAGCATCAGGAACTCCCCCATTTGGGAAATCATGACAAGGAACCCTCCTCGGCCTCACGCAGAGCCTACCAAGTAGAAAAGGCCTAGGCCATGGGCACACATCTGAATCCACCTAGAAACTTTTCCCTTGTACTTGGTCTTCTAGTATCTAGTACAAAAAATAGTCAACAAGCTAATTCAAGAAGTGGGAGAGCAGGAGTGAGTCATATAAAAGCACAAAGTGATGGCAAAGCAAGCAGATTCATTGTTATATGGGAGTACCTTTTCAGGTGCATCATCCGCATAGAATTCGAGCACATAGACTTTTGGACTCTCTTCTGGGATCAGGAGGTATAGGTGGCTCTAGCTTCCGTCAATCTGGTGGTTCTAGAGGAAGAGGAAACAAAAGAGGTTCTAGATCAGGTGGGAAAGGTCTACACCAACCCTAGAATATTTACATGGAGATGTCTCTTCGTATTCCAGAGTATAGGGTCAAAGAAGATGTTGCTTTGAACATGTGCACATGTGTGAAATATTGTGGCATGTAAAAGGAATCATGGCTTCTGAGCGTAGGGCAAGTCAATTTGCTACTATGTTACAAGGGCATGCACACAACTGGTATAAAAAGTTTGACCTTGATCAGACTTGTGTAGACTATACAACTTTAAAAGATGTTTTCCTTAAATAGTTTCACATCCCTGAGTTCGAGTATAAGAGTATAAATGTGCTCAAGGATATTAAGCAAGGAACTACTGAGAGTGTTAGATAGTATGATGCTCATTTAAAAACATTGTTATCTAAGTTTTCTTATGATACTCATGCAAGCCAGCATGCACAATGGTTCATTGGAGGCCTAATTACACCTTTTATAAGGGCACTATCACATAAGACATGCACTGATCCATGTGAATCACTTGAAGCACCTTTACGCGTTGAGGAAGTTAGAAGTATAGACACTAGGATAATCCCATTTTTAGAGGCAAAGATCGTAGCTATGGTAAAGTAGTTGGAGAAGCTATCGGAAAAAAAAAAAGCACATGAGACATGCACGGGGATTTGGTGCACAGATTGTGAAGTGGAAGGTCACACAAAGGATAGTTGTCCCCATAGATCTATGCACTCACTGATGTTAGACTGTGAGATATGTCATTTAAACCATGATGTTATCCGCTACCCATTACTGCAATGCATGATAAGGAAAAACATTTCATGTTACTGTAAAATCTGCAGGTCCACGACTCATGACACGAAAGACTACCAACTGATTGGTCATATCCATGATGCTATAGATATTGGTGTATGACAGACATGGAGTTTCATATAACTCTAAAGGCAAGAATGAGCATCATGATCGGGATAGCAATCAAAGCGCGCTATGTTCGGAACAAAGGGCATTTTAAAGGTGGTCATGGTAGAGGTCAAGGATACCATGGTGGATTCGGAGGATGAGGTTGTGGTGGTGGAAGAGGTAATTTCCCTCGTGGAACATGTTATACATGTGGATCTCATGACCACTATAGGCATGAATGTCCTCATAATATTACATGTTCTTTTTGTGGAAAGAATCATAACTATAAGGAATTCCCAAACTTGTATGAGCATCTTAGTAAGCAACATATATTAGAAAACAAAGGCACGGGGATGGTTAGGATACAAAGCACCGTGCAAAATCAATGGATGCCTAAGTTGGAAGTAGAATCGAGGTGTTGCAAAGTAAGGATCACTACCCACGCTGAAGTGGCACATGCCAAAGAAGCATTGCAATAGAGGCCTACCATCATTAAGGAGGAGGTTTTACATGCCCAGATACCTAGATCCTTCCCACCAGAAGGAGGTTTATCAGAAACCATGGAGGAATTCAAAAATCTTCAGGTTTAGATATAGTATTTAAAGGAGAAATCACAAAAGATGGAGCAAAAGAAATCATCAAAGACGGTCCAAACTGATATGGATGACTTGATAGAAGTGTGCAAAATGTTGCACCAAGAGAATATCATTTCATTGTTAGGGAATTAGTTGAAAGGAACAACCCACGCGCAAGTATTGAGACTAGACGGTGGATCCTGCATGTAAATCTCCCCCCTCATAGCCTAGATTATGACAAGGAAAACACTTTGAATGTTGTTGTGGATGGGTGGTTATTGAGTAATATATTGATTGATACAGTGCGGAAGTCAATGTTCTTACTTTATATGCATGGGTCCAAATGGGCGAGACCCCATTGCAGTTATCCTCTAATGTTTTGTTCATGGCTACCTAGACTAAGGCCACTCCCATCGGAGTTATAAAAGATGCCTCCATTACCATACAAGGAGCCAAGTTCATTGGATATTTTGAGGTCTTAGCACTGGAAGAGGTAGATAGCTTCCCGAACTACTTTGGGGCATCCATGGTCCTATGAAAATAATGTTGATCTTCGGTTCAACAAGGGATATATCAACTTTAAAAATAAGGAGTAAATGGTTATTATCCTATTAACAAATGGAAAATATGTGCCATATGTTAAGCCCTTAAGTAAAGAATACCCGAATCGATTAATGTACATGTTTATGTCCGGGATCTAGATGTGCTTGATCCATCTAAACAACGAATCATTCGGTGGGAGGATTCATAGTCATTAGCGATACTACAAGTGTTGCTTGTGATAATTGGGCTCATAGCACTTATGAGTTGGTGGGGCATTAATTAAATATTATATTTTCTAAGGATTGTAGACCACGTTATATCAGGAGAATAGGTAACAACTAGGTACCTCATTACACCAAAGAAGGAGACCATATGGTGTTCTTGCGTGCCATGGAGGAACTGTGGGTAGACCGGTTGGGGGAAGGAATATGATAGCATATACCCTATGCGGGATAGCAACGCGTTGGTGGGTGGTTCAAAAGGATGATCTTGTAGGATGGAATGAAAATAGGATTGCTCTTTCTACTAGGTTCTTAAGGAGCAATGGACCTACTCAAATTTGTACTTATCATGGTAATCAACTGTTCAACACCACGTTCGGCGGTGTGAGACTCTGGATAGAGGGCAAGAAGCTTTACCATCTTTTCTTTGGGTGCACAAGTTTTATTCCATGTTACAAGGTTGTGCGCGTGCTTGGTATGTCTATGTAGAACTCCATAGAGAGACTAGAAATTGGAAGGATTTAATTACAAGAATGATCTAGACGTTTGACTTCTTCTCTACCAAGCCTCTAGTAGAAGAATCATTAAAATTTATAAAGCACTTATATACGGGGATAGTGCCAAGGCAGAGGAACTCATTCAAGATTTATTTGATGAAGGGGACTCAGGAGCACGTTTTGTTGAAGAAATAGAGAAAGATGCCACATTACTTAAACGTGCTTGCCTTGAGCAAGAAAAAGGGAAAATGGTCTACCTAGTGGATGATGAAGTAAAAATTTTGGATGTAGACCATTCAAAAGGTAGGTGTAAGGTGTTGGATAGTGCGAGATAAGGCCATGCATGCCTATCATGAGCCCATAAAGACAAATAAAGTAAATATTGGATCGATCTTTGAGCCTAAGGAGGCCATAATTGGAGACTATTGGTTAGACTCAAGTGGCAAAATCATAGAGTTACTACGGGATTATCAAGACTTATTCCCTTAAGGGTACTATGAACTAAAAGGCGTGCATGAATCATTAAGGAAGATGAAGATAAATCTTAAAGAGGGTGCACATCCAATTAGAAAGAGACCCTATAGAATGAACCCCAACTTGCAAGAAAATTTCAAGGAAGAGATTGACAAAATGTTGAAGTTTGAAATCATCAAGCCCCTAATGAGTCAAAATGGGTTGGTCCAATGGTGATCAAAGTGTCAAGAAGGATGGTTGGATTAGGATCTGTGTGGACTACATGGAGCTGAATGTTGCATTTGTGACTAATTCCTTTCCTACGCCATTCACTGAGGAAATACTAGAAGGTGTTACAGGGTGTGAAATCTATTTGTTTACAGATGGGTTCTCTAGGTATCATCAAGTTCGTATTTCCCAAGAGGATCAGAAAATACTACTTTTACTACTGAATGGGGTATCTTTTCCTATATTGTGATGCCTTGTGGAGTGAAAAATGTGCATGTTGTATTTTCGCGCATAGTTTTTTAGGCATTTAAATATTTTATTCACAACTTCTTACAGGTTTATTTAGGCGATTGGACGATGTATGGACTTGTTAAGGATCATTGTGACAATCATGCTTAATTTTTGAAAGATGTAGACAGTTGAGTATATAATTGAACATCAAGAAGTACATATTTTCTACACCGTTTGGAATACTATTAGGACACATAATCTGCAAGGAAGGTTTGTTGGTTGATCCAGCTAAGGTTACAGTCACTATAGGCCTGAAAGAGCCTACCAATCAGAGTGAGGTGCGTGGATTCTTAGTTCACATGGGGTATTATAGAAAATTCATAAAGGGATATGCCAAGGTTTTCACACCTTTGGAGGAGTTACTTGAAAGAAAAAGGTACATTCTACTAGGTAGAACCGCAGAAACACGCATTCGAGACATTGAAGGAGAAACTTACTACCATGCCTATTTTGTGCTTTCATTCATGGGACCAACCATTTCATATACATGTGGACACCTCTCACACAGAGACATTGGTGCAATGTTGGCTCAACCCGGTGAAAGTATTATAGATCATCCTATCTATTTTGCTAGTTTAAAGTTGACTCCTACAGAGCGAGAATTACACCACTACGAGCACGAAGCTTTGTCAATGATCTATACGCTACATAAATTCGAGATAGTATTGTCAATGGAAAAGTGACATGTGAGCATGGGAATATAAAAGTACCTCTTCCTCGTACCCGACCTCCAGAGGACATGTCAAGACAGTCGGCGAATGTTAAATGTGAAATGGATACAGACAAGCTAATCGGGTAATCTTATATCCTCAATACGCAATAATGGAATCTGCAAATCTAAGGTGAAGAAGGCCCTCCTAACCTAAATTGGTGTAATGGTTCATTCAGATATAATGGCTGTTCGGAGGCTCCAATCGATGTCGAGTTCTACCGAGATCCTATTTCTTGGTTGTTGGATATGTGGGAAGTGACCTGTGGGAGCTTCGTATATATCTCCAGACAAGGTCATAAAATGGTGATAGGTGGTTTTAGTGGATTCTTAGTGAACTATAGACGGCTTTCTGGTCTAGCCCAAAAATATTAGATTGATTGGCTTCTATGTTTAATATGAATAATCGTAATATAATATCGGTGGGAGTGGTAAGGATCTAAATACCAGGCGTTAAGTAAGCGGTGTCAATACTTGACCGATTTGTTGGCCCGTTGCGTTATGGGACTTGGGGATCACAACCGTGAGTTTGTGGTTGTTGTGGACTGTTATGGTCATGTGAAGAATCAATCCCTTCTCCCAATTATCTAGTAATCATATGCCTTTTTAGGTTCTATATTTAGAACTAGAAGTTGTATGATTTTCTTGGAGTACCTAACAGGTGTTCTGGCAACTTGGATACATAAGCTAGTGTCTATATCAACGAGGAGGTCTCTTGTGTTAGGCTGTGGAACCAAAGGATCACAATGGCAATGTTTTTTCTCATTTGAATCCTTGTGCGGTCATTCAGATGTTTTATCAAGGCAATCTATAATTCGGATGGTTTGACCAGAATGTGTAAGCTTTGTCGTCTTCGATATTCAATCCTCTTAGTTGCTCACTAATTGCTTGTAAGTTTGTTGTGGCTCGAAAGACCTGTATCCTAAGGTCCTGATCTATATTAGCTAAAGTCATGGGTAAATTTGGTTGAGGTACTATAGGTTCAAATATATATTCTCTAGGATCTCTAGGTCTTGTGATTGTCATACAAAATGATTCAACTTTTAACTAACATTAAATAAACTGATTACAAAAGAGGTATTTACACTATGTAAGCATCCTGCTATTTTTTGTATTTTTAATGACGTATTTCAAAGCAAATACTCTAGTATATCTATAAAATAAACAATTAATCTAATAACGAGAATAAAAATGAGATACGTAGCTTTGGTATGGCTATTCGCCTGCGTAGTTGTGATTTTATCCTAAATATCTAAGCAACTATATATTTGAATTGAAAAGACTCTCGATCCTACCTCAGAAGTGAGGAATGAATCATAGTTTCTTAGAAACTATCAATCCCCACAACTTCCCTGGTGATATCGAGAGAAAACTTTTGACTGAAACGAAATGATTTACTACTCTATTTGATATGTTGTAACTAGAACTTTGATAGCTCAAACCTGGCGTTTACAGAATAGTGGTAAATCCAATTGTGTGTGATTTCATCCCCTCAGTGTGATCTCCTTGTTCCTTCATGTCCTCGTGAATCCAGAAAGTGTGTATATGATAGTATCAATAGAAGATAGCAATCAAACAATGGTAGCTTTGGATATAGACCAAATACAATGCGAGTAGGAGAGGGATAGCGCAAGTGAATAGAGCTTGACTATGTAATTCCCGACAAGATTTATTGCGGGAATACAACACAACCGTATCGAGAGTTTCGAAACTATCCTTGTGACAAAACAAAACCTGCGACTTTAATGGATTCTAGTCTAGCAACAAAGCTATTCTATGCTAAACTGATTGTATGAAGTAGCAATGGAACAAGATTGAAACAAGAAGATTATATGACCTCCAAAATGCCAACAATGGAAGTAAAACACTGAAACTATAAAAATTCTAAGCAAGGAATTGAAAAACTGAATAAGAGAATTGAGAGGATGAGGGCCATTTTCTTGAAAACAAGCTGGCTATTTATAGAATTCCCATTCACCAAAGGGTAACTTGGAATGGGACTCTCTTACCATTAAACAATGGAGAAACACTATTACAAGGAACCAAAAACATAAATACAAGCTAAGGTGGTTGAGAAAAGCTAGTAAATGTTGAAAATTCATGCAAGTCACGATTAAATAAATGTGCTAGAAAATGCATGAAGGACCGTTGCCTTGAGCAGGAAGGCGGTTCTGAGGACCGCCACCACTGGCAGGTGGTGATCATGATACTGCCGCCATGCAAGGTGGCGGTTTTGTTACTGAAGGTCAAAAATCCAAGAAAAGGGGGGCAAGGGATAAAAAAGCACAAGGAACTTGGATAAAGCATTTGGGATGCTAACATATACTTTGTGAGCTTCTCTAGATCCCAAACACCTTGCGAGGTGACTTGTATCATCATTAGGGCATGTGTAACATCATTATGGCAAAGTCAAGATACCCTATAATTTTGGGTACGTACAATTACCTACCAGCTACACCATTTGTCTTTTATATAGATCACATGGCATTGAAGTATTTGGTAAACAAGCACGTTTTATAGGGGCGCATATGTAAATTGGTACACTTATTTCAAGAATTTTATTTTACAGCTGTGGTAAAACTAGCGAAAAATAATTACGAACCAGACCATTTATCCAGAATATAGTCAGGAGAAGAAGCCTGGGACATTGAAGATACCATGCCCGATGCACAGTTATATAGGTAACAATGCACACCATCATAATTAGAGGACATTTTTGTCTTTCTATGAATAAGTATGGCACTAGGAGGAATAAAATCCTTAGAGAAGAAAAAACTTGTTATACACGCACCCTATATATTGATTAGCGGTGACCTATACAAGTCGGTCGGGATGAAGTATTGTGCCACTGCGTCTTTGGAACATGAGTGTATAGATATTATGAGGGAATCTCATGGTGGTATTGCAGTGGCCACTATGCGGTGATGCCACCGCATGCAAGATTTTACTCATTGGATTATGGTGGGAAACCTTGTATAAAGTTTGTAAGGCATATTGCAAGGCTTGTGATCACTTTATCGGTGCCTTGGGAAACCAGGTCAACAAGATGAAATTCCTTTAAGACCTATTACTAGCGTAGAACCATTTGAGAAATGGGATATTAATTTTTTGGGTCCTATTTCACTAGCCACACACAGGACTAGATCACACTATATCATAACTTGCATAGACTATCTGAAAAGGTGGGTAGAAGTAGCACCTACAAAGGATTGTACATCACCACAAACAACCGAGGTTTCTATGGGAAAATATTCTTACAAGGTATGGATTCCCTTTAAGTTTGACCAAAGTGATAGGGGCACACATTTTCGAATGAGACAATTAGAATTTTATTGGATAAATTCATGATTACACACCATATAACTACACCATATCATCCTCAAGAAAGTGGGACTATTGAGGCTTTCAACAAGATTTTGAGCCAAACATTGACCAAAATTTGTGATGTTAGACAAAAGGATTTGGATGATAAAGTGTCTGCAATGCTTTAGGCATATCGAACAACATATAAAAGTTTGAACAAAGCCACACCATTTCAGTTAGTGTTTGGTGCAGATGTAGTTCTTCCTGTAGAACTCATGCTACCTTGTTTGCGTATTGCACGAGCTATAGGTTTAGATGATGAATAATCATTAGAAGAACAGATTGAAAAGTTAATCAAGCTAGATGAGCAACAAGAAATAACACGTTGGAGTCAAAAACAAGAAAAGGCCGAGCGAAAAGCATGGCATGATAGGCACATCAGGGATAAAAAGTTTGAGATTGGACAGATGGTGCTCCTTTATGATTGTAAGTTTTTACACCAAGAAAACTCAAGGTATAATGGTTGGGCCCTGGCAAGGTGGCGGTTTTGTTATTGAAGGTCAAAAATCCAAGAAAAAGGGGAGCAAGGGATAAAACAAAGCACAAGGAACTTGGATAAAGCATTTGGGATGCTAACATATACTTTGCGAGCTTCTCTAGATCCCGAACACCTTGCGAGGTGACCTGTATCATCATTGGGGCATGTGTAACATTGTTATGGCGGTCAAGAGTACCCTATAATTTTGGGTACGTACAAGTACCTACCAGCTACACCATTTGTCTTTTATATAGATCACATGGCATTGAAGTATTTAGTAAACAAGCACATTTTACGGGCGCATATGTAAATGGGTACACTTATTTCAAGAATTTTACTTTACTGATTGTGCTAAAACTAGGAAAAGTAATTCTAAACCAGACCATTTATCCGAATATAGTCGGAGAAGAAGCCTGGACATTAAAGATACCATGCCCGATGCACGGTTAGGTAACAATGCACACCATCATAATTAGAGGACATTTTTGTCTTTCATGAATAAGTATGGCACTAGGAGGAATGAAATCCTTAGAGAAGAAACAACTTGTTATACACGCACCCTATATATTGATTAGCGGTGACTGTACAAGTCGAGTCGAGATGAAGTATTTTGCCATCACGTCTTTGGGCACGTGAGTGTATAGATATTATGAGGAAGCTCATGGTGGTATTGCAGGTGGCCACTATGTAGGTGACGCCACTGCACGCAAGATTTTACTCATTGGATTATGGTGGGAGACCTTGTATAAAGATTGTAAAGCATATTGCAAGGCTTGTGATCACTTGTCAGTGCCTTGGGAAACTAGGTCAACAAGATGAAATTCCTCTAAGACCTATTACTAGTGTAGAACCATTTGAGAAATGGGATATTGATTTTTTGGGTCCTATTTCACTAGCCACGCCTGCAGATGGATCACACTATATCATAACTTGCACAGACTATCTCGAAAAGGTGGGTAGAAGTAGCACCTACAAAGGATTGTACATCGCTCTGAAAGCAACCAGGTTTCTATGGGAAAATATTCTTACAAGGTATGGATTCCCTTTAAGTTTGACCAAAGTGATAGGGGCACACATTTTCGAATGAGACAATCAGAATTTTATTGGATAAATTCATGATTGCACACCATATAACTACACCATATCATCCTCGAAAAAGTGGGACTATTGAGGCTTTCAACAAGATTTTGAGCCAAACATTGACCAAAATTTGTGATGATAGACAAAAGGATTTGGATGATAAAGTGTCTGCAATGCTTTAGGCATATCGAACAACATATAAAAGTTTGAACAAAGCCACACCATTTCGAGTTAGTGTTTGGCGCAGATGTAGTTCTTCTGTAGAACTCATGCTACCTTGTTTGCGTATTACCACGAGCTATAGGTTTAGATGATGAATAATCATTAGAAGAACAGATTGAAAAGTTAATCAAGCTAGATGAGCAACAAGAAATAACACGTTGGAGTCAAAAAAAGAAAAGGCCAGGGCGAAAGCATGGCATGATAGGCACATCAGGGATAAAAAGTTTGAGATTGACAGATGGTGCTCCTTTATGATTCTAAGTTTTACAACAAGAAAACTCAAGGTATATTGGTTGGGCCTGTGAGGTGGCGGTTTTATTCTTGAAGGTCAAAAATCCAAGAAAAGGGGGCAAGGGATAAAACAAAGCACAAGGAACTTGGATAAAGCATTTGGGATGCTAACATATAATTACGAGCTTCCTAGATCCCGAACACCTTGTGAGGTGACTTGTATCATCATTGGGGCATGTGTAACATCGTTATGGCAATGCAAGTACCTATAATTTTGGGTACGTACAAGTACCTACCAGCTACACCATTTGTCTTTTATATAGATCACATGGCATTGAAGTATTTGGTAAACAAGCACATTTTACAAGGGCACATATGTAAATGAGTACACTTATTTCAAGAATTTTATTTTACGGTTGTCTAAAACTAGGGAAAAGTAATTACGAACCCGGACCATTTATCCGAGAATATAGTTAGGAGAAGAAGCCCTGGACATTGAAGATACCATGCCCGATGCACGGTTAGGTAACAATGCACACCATCATAATTAGAGGACATTTTTGTCTTTCTATGAATAAGTATGGCACTAGGAGGAATGAAATCCTTAGATAAAAAACAACTTGTTATACACGCACCCTATATATTGATTAGCAATGACACTTGTACAAGTCGAGTCGGGATGAAGTATTGTGCCACTGCGTCTTTGGAACATGAGTGTATAGATATTATGAGGGAAGCTCATGGTGGTATTGCAGGTGGCCACTATGTAGGTGACGCCACTATGCACTGCAAGATTTTACTCATTGGATTATGGTGGGAAACCTTGTATAAAGATTGTAAGGCATATTGCAAGGCTTGTGATCATCTTTATCGTGCCTTGGGAAACCAAGTCAACAAGATGAAATTCCTCTAAGACCTATTACTAGCGTAGAACCATTTGAGAAATGGGATATTAATTTTTTGGGTCCTATTTCACTAGCCACGCACAGGACTGGATCACACTATATCATAACTTGCACAGACTATCTGAAAAGGTGGGTAGAAGTAGCACCTACAAAGGATTGTACATCGGCTATAGCAACCAGGTTTCTATGGGAAAATATTCTTACAAGGTATGGATTCCCTTTAAGTTTGACCAGTGATAGGGGCACACATTTTCTGAATGAGACAATCAGAATTTTATTGGATAAATTCATGATTGCACACCATATAACTACACCATATCATCCTCAAGAAAGTGGGACTATTGAGGCTTTCAACAAGATTTTGAGCCAAACATTGACCAAAATTTGTGATGTTAGACAAAAGGATTTGGATGATAAAGTGTCTGCATAGTGCTTTAGGCATATCGAACAACATATAAAAGTTTGAACAAAGCCACACCATTTCGATTAGTGTTTGGCACAGATGTAGTTCTTCCTATATAACTCATGCTTTACCTTGTTTGCGTATTGCACGAGCTATAGGTTTAGATGATGAATAATCCTTAGAAGAACAGATTGAAAAGTTAATAAAGCTAGATGAGAAACAAGAAATAACACATTGGAGTCAAAAACAAGAAAAGGCCAAGCAGAAAGCATGGCATGATAGGCACATCAGGGATAAAAAGTTTGAGATTGGATAGATGGTGCTCCTTTATGATTCTAAGTTTTACACCAAGAAAACTCAAGGTACATTGGTTGGGGCCATATGTTGTCACTCACATACTTCAAATAGGCGCTTGTCAATTAGAGACACTTGATGGAATACGGTTACCCGTACTTCAACGGGAGTAGGATGAAGCCCTACTATAAATAAGTCTTCTTGGTGTTTGTAATAAGGTAGTGTTGTCATTTAGATTAGGTTTTCAATTCTACATTTCCTTAATGTATTTCCTTCTTCGTCACTATGCTTTGTCAATTTAGTTGGTGTTTTCTGTAATAAAGCGTGTTTGTGCACCCGAAGCTAATTATTATTTGAATATTTTTTATGCGTGTTAACTTGCACATACCATTAGTGTGGGGTGTTTATTAATATCCGTACAGAATGTTGAAAATAAGTACACATGAAAGGAACAAACTGCTACAGGTGTTATCCAAGTTGGAGAATTGAAAAAAAAAAAAAAGATTGCTTATGGAAATAAGGACCATAGTGGGAGATGAATGAAGAAATGAGTATAACACGAGGTAGCGGGGGCCATGGAAACTACTAAGGGAAGGCACGGTGGCGAGGTACTCAGGTGCATGGAGGCATGCTGAAGATAATTCCACGGCTAGAAGGTAGGAAGGCGCGCTAGAAGGTAGGAAGGCACGCTAGAAGGTTATAGCTTGGGCGCAAAGATGGACAACATGGAAAGAACGAAAATGGTTGATTAATGAGAGGATTTTTGTTAGGTGAAGGAGTAATAAATGCACTAACTTTTTGAAAATCTATATAAGGATGGGGTGCGAGTTCATTTTAACCATTGCAATTGTGATAATTTGAAAAGAGCTAAGTGCAAACGAACCGAGAAAATTGTGTGAAGGTGTGAAGAGTGTGAAACCGACTTGGCGAGAAGATTTGTGCGCGGAGAAGCTTGCATCCCCATAGGTGAAGGGTTTGAGAAAATAAGATGTGTTACGAAAGAGCTAGGGCACGCGATTTCCACCGCACGGAGATTCGAACTAGGGTTTTAAATTTTGCATTTATAGAAGATATAAAGGAGATATTATCAAAATGGTGCCAGAAGAAAGCACCTACATTAGGAGTAAAACGGAAGAAGAAGGTAAAGTGGAAGAAGAAATTACTCCCAAGAGTAATTTCTCATAAATGCAATATCCGAGGGCGTGATTGTGGGATAAGAATGGGATTCCCATATCCGTAAATGTAAGATCAGCGATTACGACCATCACACATCGGATAATAAGAAGGAATTAGATGTGTTGTTGAGCACAAAAACAAACAAGCACACAACATGAAGACATACCGGTGTACGATGATGTCGAAGAGAAGGTACTAAAGCGATTGGAGTCTACCAATTTTACGAGTGACATATTTTGGGAAATATAAAACATTGTATCGATGGTTGATGAGCGAGTCCATGAGGACTTATTCTATTTCACCGAGACTTAGGGTTAGAATCACATTTTCCTTAATTTAAATAGTGACAAGACTAAGGGCCTCAGGAGTAGATTTTGAGAGTGACTTAACGAGATAAAGCAACGATCTTGGAGAAAAGGAAGGAGCTAGGATATACAAAGTGCATGTGGCATGGACATCAATCAATTGAATAAGTACCTAGTAGTACAGTAATAGCCCATCTTGTAACAAAGTTGAATGACCAAGAAAGGTGGTCGTAGGTGTTTCACCTGATTCTTAGATGTTTCTTAGAAAATGGCACGAAATGCAGAGATCAGTAACGCCATAGGAGGAATACCTGTTGAGATCTGGTTGGTAGGTTGTTGCATGCGTATGACTTCGGAAATCCAAAGTTGATCATGATAACTTCCTTTTTCTTGGAGGAACTACCTGTAATGGAACACAAGACCAGCGAATAAAAGTTAAACAATATATGTAGTGGACTTCCTAGCATGTGCTAGATCCTGGAAAGTGTGATACTTCCTGAGCAGTGTCAGTCCACTGTTTTAAAACAACTTAATGTTGGTAATGAAGTAAATCCTATTGTAGCAAAAATGATTTAGGTTTCTCATTCACCTGTAATAAGAAAATTCATTCACAATAGGCTAAGCTATGATTGAATCTGAAGGTCAAGGTCATGACTATCAGTATATTGTTATTCATTAGGGTTAGATTCTGGTCAATTTAGGGTATTTGGTGGTGGTTTTAGGCTCACGATGCGGGTTTCGATAAAAGACACATAGACCAATGTTGGTTTTGGTTAGCTGGTGACATTTATAGATGACCGATGTCGGTATGGTCGAAGTACAGGAAACTCAATAAAACTTGGCTGGGTGATAGATCCGAGATTAGATAAAGGTGGAAGGAAATGGCAAGATTTGTATGAATCTGAATATGCACAGGAATGATAGAGGTCCAGGTATGGGCAATGGAAGGGTGTGGACAAAAGGATGGTCAAGTTTTCATGGAGGTAATAGGGTGGGGAATGGAAATGAAAGAAGAAACCAATAACAAATGTAAAAGGATCTACTTAAAATGACAAGGAACCAATGTAGGTTAACAAACTTACTATTTGTACGAGCTTGATGTCTGGTTGGTAATGGTGGGCAATCAAATGAATTGGATGTAGTGTTCACGCTTCACTGGATGCTCCCATGAAGGTAGGTGGCTGTGTGATTGCTTGGTACTGACTATGGGTGTTCTAATGTTGGTATAGATGTTGGTTCTGCTTGCATGCAGCTCTGGTTTTGTCACTTGTTCTCAAAAGATGTCTCTCTCTCTTTGAAACGTGCCAACCTCCAAAACAATGTACCAACCTCGAAATAAGGTTGTTTTTGGAGTTAAAATGTAACTAACAGTGGTTACCGCTTAACTAGTGGCATTTAAGGGTAGCGGCGTCGGTTAGGGCGAGATTTCCTAGGTTTCCTAAACTGGGTAGATCCCCTTGATTTTTTGGTATCTCAATTCGTTTACCCCATGGATCAGACTAGAAGCTTCCTTCTAGCATGTGGGAATGTGGTTAGAGGGAATGTAGGCATTGATTTTTAGGGTTTGGGTAGGTTTTAGTTAGTTATGGCAACTTACTAAGAATAGGTCTTAGGGTGAGGTGGCTTGATGAGGTGTCTAGGTGAGGTGGATATGTGGGCATTATCCCAATTAGAATATTTAAATAATAAATATTATGAGGATAATGAATTAATTAAATTAAATTAATATTATAGTGGGGTGAAGGGGGCCATGGCTAGGTGGATGTGTTCAAGGTATTTATTTGATGGGGGACCAAGGGGAGTGTGACCTAATTTTAGTGTTTACATTTTGCTTTTTTTTGTTGTGTGGCTTGTATTTGTAAGTGACGTTGACAAAAATAAGATGTGGTTACCCAGTGTGGGTGAAGGTGATCCCCCTCAAACCGAGGAATTGATGAGGCAAAGAGTAGAATCGGTGAGTGGTTTAATAAAAGGTGAATGTGATGAAGAGGAGGGTAGGTAACGGGGAAATAAGGAAAAAATGTCCACTCGGGTAATCTAGGTAATGGGTCGGGGTCAAAGGTAGTAACGATCAAATGTACACACACATATAAACTACAACACAAGTACCATGTTGAAAAGAAAGAAAAATCTACATTGTCTAAGGTCAATAGGTTCATCCAAACAAGGTTGAAGTGATTCCAGATATCAAGGTATAGGATATGGTCAGAAACACGACACGTGTCAGAAAAGGAACATTTAGGTGTCTTCCAAGACACAAAAGGTAGGGTCAAGATAAATGGTCACGAGAAAGAGGCAAGGTAAGATCATTAGGTCAATCAACACAGTAAAAAGTGATGCAAGGTATAGCGTACACATGAGGTCAAAGGTCACGAGCGATGTTCCAGGTCTAAGAATCTAGGTCACAACACGGTAGGGTCGAGGTATGGGTAAAATAATGAGTCCCCAAATGAGGATGAGGTTAGGTAGTAAATGATTAGGTCAAGAGGGGGAGGTGAATGGTCAGGGTAAGCATTGGGTGAGGGAAAAAGAGTAACGGGCAGGGTAATAGGGTGAAAGTGTGGGCAATGTGGAAGAGAGGGTGACCGATGCGGTATAGGGTAACTAATCATGGTAAGGTAGGGCACATGACCGATGTCGGTCAAGGGAAAACCATCACCGGTCAGGTCGGGATGTTATAAAAAAGAAAAATATACATTTTTTGCAACTCATTTGTCTTCTTGCGAATTGGAAAAACAACACAAGAGAGAGAGAAAAGGGGGAAGTGTGTGGACATAATGAGAGTTGAGTTGGCGAGCTGAACGGTGGGTGATTGGTAGTTGAGAGGCGGGTCCATGAGATCATATTGTGTGATTTGATTGGTTGGAGGTGCGGTTAGTGATTGGTGATGGCGGAGGCCGGAGAGGGATCGGGCGGGCCACCGGTGCCGTGGCCAGATGTGCCACCATGGCAACGACAAAGATGATGAGGTAAGAATCAAACCCATGTTGTGTTTTAGTAGATAGATTAGGTGAATAAGTCGAGGTTTGACAAATTGGGTTTTTGTTTTGGGTGGGGGAAAAATAAAATTTGAAATGTGGGTGGGTAAATTGGGTAGAATAGGAACGGGGAGAGAGGTGGGTGGGTGAAGGAGGGGTGGAGGGAGCTGAGGGGAGGTTTAGGTGAGGATGGGTGGGTAGAAGAAGGGGAAAGGGGGATTTTTTTAGTTAATGGAGGGTTTAGGCATCGCGGTATTCAACTGCGGCAGATGATCGTCGATCGATATTAGTCGGTGTTGGTTGGTCAAACCAAAATCGGTCACAAAACATGTGACCGATGTCGGTTTATGGGTGATCGGGTTTAGTTAGAGCTAACTGGCACTAGTCGGGTTTTGGAGAACAAGGGGCCGAAAGGGCCCTAGGTCGAGTGGGTGAGATAGGGAAGGGTAGAATAGGGTGCGTTGTTGAAAAACCTAGTGTAGGTGGTGTTGGTATCTAGATTTAATCTCCTTCACAACTTGAACAACATCATGAATTTTCACAAGACACTCAAGGATAGATAGATGTTTTGTATGTTGTTTGTAGCGGGAAGCACACCTATCTGCTTGTTTGCATTCAAGAATTGAGGGAGTGGATAGCACCTTCAAGAGGGTTTTGATCTAACCCTCACTATTTTAGGTTGTGCCTATCAACCAAGGCAAGAGAACCTGTATTGCAGCCCCTATATGGTAAGGAGATGGAGATGTCCTTGTGTTTTGCATATAATATGGAAGAGGCTTTGTGAAAACATGATCAAGTATCCATTATCCAAACTCAAAGGAGTTGTCACTACTAAATGATGGAAATGTTCTCAAAACAAAGCTAGAGCTGCTAAAGACATGATAAAACCCTGATCAACTTTGTGCATTTTAGTGAAAGGATTGAATTATTTTGTGGACACACAATGCAAATGTAGGGGTATTGTAGGTAGGATGAGTTATTTTAAAATGAAATTCTGATGAGAGATGTTGGGACAAGAGTAGTTTGGAGTCATCACCTTCTTTGGGAAACTTTGCAAATGAATTACAACACCTAAACAACAGAGATGTTTCAATGAATCTGAAGTGCTCTTTCAACCAGGATGTGTGCACACATGGATGCCCAAATCTACACTATTCCATACAAACTTTGATAACCTGCCACAAAGGCTTGAAGAAAAATACCAATGAAGCATCCAGGAATCCCTATTTAATCATGACCTAAGGTGCACCCAAAGGTTTACAGACAGTCTCATTAATCAAGGACAGTAAGATGATTTTAAATCTGTTTATCTTCTATCAGATGAGAGCTCTTCTAAATGCAAGATTACAAATTCCATTAAACCATCAACCAGAAATGAGACCCTGTATGATCAGAGAGATCCTAAACACAAGATTGCAACATGAGCATAAAACATAAATTGAAAACATACTGAAACACAAGTGTATGCAAACTTTTCCAAGAGATAAAACCAATTAATCCAAGAATTTGATCAGATATATCAGCAAGGGAATGTTATTTAGACAATCTCAAAGCTTTTGAACATTTGATGCAAACAAGAATCAAAAATGGCTCTCAGGCAGTTCCTCCAAAAGAAAATGGACCTCTTCCAGTTTCCCTTGTGAAAATTCTTCTCTCCTCCTCCAAAATTCTCAACAGCCTCTAAAATGCCTCCAAATTACATCATATATCCTCTTCCAGCTTGGATCCTTGCATCCCAAGCAAAGAATATGCCAAAGGGATCAAATTTGTTACAAAACCCTATCCATTTGATAAAAATGATATAAAACTGTAAAACAACTCGCCAAATGCCAGAGATGCACAAATATTTTAAAATATTGCATGAACTTGGATCCTTATCCATCCCAGGGTCACATTTTTGGCATTTAGACATGCCAACATGCATTTGTAATCATTTTTCACCTTTTTTCCTCATCGTTTTAACTCTGCAACTTTTCATTTTTTACCTTTCACGTGTTTTTCATGGGATGAGGAAAATATTCCACAAAAAACACTACAAGGCACCGAATTAGCTCAAAAGAATGGTGCCATTGCACTCAGAAGGCTGAAAGGATGTGAAATCATATAAAATTTCATGTGATTTGGTGCCAAAATGATGATTCCACACTTCTTGGAGCTTCCATGGCACCCAAAAATGAAATTACACAGTAACCGTTGATTAAAATCAACTTTAAATCTCTACCCTCCACGTGTCAGATCAAATCTTGAATATTCCCTCGAAAATACCCTTTTTCCCTTTGGATGAGGTGGGACACGTGTCCAAATACCATTGGACCGGGCCTTTGCCTCCAAAAATGCATTTCAAACCCTTTTTTGGATTCGGGAAAATTTTGAATATTTTCCCTGCGAGCCCCTAGATGCGCCACGTGTCCTCCTGTGGGCCTCCACCAAAACCATGGGCCAATTTGATGCATTTTGCCACTTTTTTGAGAAAAGGAAAATTTTATCAAAATTCTCCGCGGGCCCAAACACCCGCTGATCGTTTTTGCCACGTGGCGGTCTCCCATTCGCTACGGAGCCAACCCCTCCTTTTTCCTTCACTCCTCCGCGAGCACAAAATCCCTTGTGGGCCCACGCTCTTCCTTTTCCTTTTGAAACATGCCACGTGTCGCCCCCTGATTGGATGCGGGGCACACCTCCAAATTTTCCGCGGATCAATTTTTTACCTTGAGATTTTCACCAAAGTTTGGAAAATTTTTACTTTCTCTCCACGCGCTCCACATCTCCGCCAAATCCGGGACATGTGTCCTCCTTTAATTCATCGTCAGGGATATCTTGCACTTTTTACCTTGTAAACATAGATGCAAAAATTCACAAACTTATCCTTCGGCCCCTTCCTCTATCTTGCCTCCTGGACACGTGTCCATTTCTTATTGGAGGTGGGCTCTCGGGCCAAAAATTGAAGGAAATTTTTAAGTGACCCCCGCCACCCGCCTGACCATCCTGGACACATGTTGCCTTCCCATTGGGCACGGGCTCGCGGGCCAAATTTTTCCCCTGACACCCTGAGCCAAAAATCACCAAAATTTTCCCAAGTCCTTCGCCATCCGCTTGGCCCTCTTGTGCCACGTGTCATCATACCATTGGGCGTGGACCCTCGGAGAAAAAATGTCATTGAGAATTTTTTCAAAAATGAAGAAAAGTTTAAGTGACCCCCGCCACCCGCCGAGTTCATCTGACCAATCACATCGTGCCACGTAGGCACATCACTGTAGCACTGCGGGGCCACGGTCAAGAATTTTCCTTTCACCAAAATTTCAAAAATGACAAGTTAATAATGTTTTCCCGCACATCCCCGACCAATAGGAGCCTGCCACGTTAGCATAAAGATTGCAATGATAAATTTGACGGCCCGAGAGCCCGTCAAAATGTGAAAAATACAGGGAATGCCCTAGAAACCAATTTTTTTGACAGGGAAGGCAGAATTCTTCATTTTAAACCAACTGAATCATTTTTTGACATCATTTGTGACCTTGGGATTGGGGAAACACTTGCACGAATTCAGGATTTGATCAATTTCGAGTTTTTACATGATTTGGCAATGGAAAAGATGGCACATCCAAAAAAATGAAATATTAGGGCACAAATGGGGGAAACTTGGATCTTGTTTCAAAATAGGGTAGAATAACAACATTATGAGCATATCAAAGGCATTCAATTGGAAAATGTGAACTACAGACCATGAGACCAAAAATGAAACATTTGTGAGTACATTTGGTCATGAAAAATAAGGCACATTATGCAAACTCAATAATGGGACCAACGGGCGGGGGAAATGAGTTTAGGGAAATGATAGTGGGTGAGTATGGGTATGATGAATGTGGATTAATTTTTTGTTTGTATTTTATGCGGGGAGAGATCAGTTGTGGATGAGAGACAGGTACCACCTCTTCTCTTGAGAGTGTGAGGCGCGCGACCCGCTAAGGAGTGGTAGCACATGGAGGAGGTGGGCCTGAGTGGGGTCCGCGCGCTGGCATTGCATGCGGTCAGTAGCCGAGTCTAATGGCCGCTCATCAATAGATGGGATTCAGTGACCAACACGTTCCACCTACCAACAGGTGAGATGACAGTCACCCTAGAGGACGTGTTTAGGATCCTATGGCTACCGATACTAGGGACACAGGTGTATTCGATCTCCTCTAAGGCCTCAAAGGAGTTGATGCTGATAGTGTTTGGAGAGGGACTGGCAGACATGATATTCCATAGTGCCGATCCCGAGCTACGAGGGATGTATCTCGAGCCCATCCAAAGGAGACAAGGCTCGTTGTTTTATTGATGGAGGCAGTGTGTTGTTTCGCATTTTGCTAGATGCAGAGAAGGCTGGGATATTTCCCCTCTCATTTATGGGCGTACTACATGACATGATGATAGATCAGACCCACTTTGCCTGGGTGCTAGAATTCCTGGTGTAGCTATATAGAGAGTTGTGGGCATATGGGTGTCTGCAGCAGTTCAACTCCGTGTTACACATTTTACTACAACTGTTGGGCCTATGAGCACATAGTTTGTGTGTGTCCAGTAGGTATGCCCTAAGCAGATGCATTTCCACCGAGATTGGTGCGGGTGGGGTATAGGTGGTGGGTACCTGTGATTGGAGAGTGGCAATTGGACAAGGCTACACATGATGTAGCCTATTACAAGCATTTATTGGAGGGGTTTTCCGGAGTGGACATCATATGGAGACCATATGCGGGTTATCCCTCATTCAGGTGGATGCATGATGAATTAGATGGTCTTCAGTTGTTGAGATGGATAGTGAGGCGCCATGCCGGGAGCACAAGATGATCCCAGCAGACAGGATTAGATGGCAATTTAGACTACCACAGAACATACCTCCACCCTTCCCGTAATATAGGAGAGATGATGTAGAGAGGCCATTGCCTCTACCACATCCAACAGTGCCCACAGGGTAGGAGAAGCAGGTGGTATACCGGTAGACTGATGATGTCAAGGTTACAGATAGATATAGACAATGGTGGGTAGCTCATTTACAATCAGTACCACCCAGGTTGGGGCAACCGGATTTAGCCACCATCATGGTGCAGAGGGATGCCCTACAGGGGTAGGTGGTGACCCTGATTACCTAGTTAGGTATGGTGCAGGGACAACTAGCTAGTTCAGAGGGGGAGGTGGCTAAGTTACATGCACAGTGGCTAGTATTCAGGCCCATATGGCCTAGGATGGAGATGGGGATGATGATGATGGTCAGGTGGCCACCCTATAGGCATAGGTGATAGGATTACAGGGCTAGTTAGCCACGACATAGGCATAGATTCAAGCATTACAGGTGTAGATACGCAGCACGAGGTGCAAGACCAATGGTACCTCCACAGGCACCGAGATGGGGTCCCAGTTCATAGGTAGGGGTGGGACTGGGTCCCACAGGATAGGTATAGGGTCGATGCCTATGGGGCCACCACAGATTATACCCATATCCGGGTTATAGGATGCCCTAGGTGAGGCCAGATACTACCAAGATCAATTGATGGCGGTGGGATAGATTTTCTATCCTATGGAGAGTACAGGGCACAACAGGCCTTGAGTGAGAGGACTAGATCCTGGACTCACAGTGTAGAGAGCACAAGGGGCCATCGAGCTCGAGATAGGATCAAGGAGAGGCCACCAGCTCACGAAGACCAGCTCTAGGTGATGTTCCTGCAGGGGGTGGTGAGATGATACCGGGTTGGTGGACAAAATTTGAGGAGACTGGAGAGACCGACATGGAGGATGTTCGTAGGGTGAGGCTTGATGCCCATCCTTATATTTTTGATGTATTGTAGTCATTTTTTGATATATACTGGCCTGCATGCCAAAGATAGTGAGGATGTATGAGAGTTTTGTATTATTGAGCATATACCGGCCTACGTGCCAAAGAGATTTTGTATTATTTTATTGTTTTATTGTATATGATATCTATCCTACGTGCCGATGACATTTTGTATTGAGTATCGGCCTGCATGCCGATGATTTTGAGAGATGTACATGATTGGATATCCCTGTATATTGTATTGAGACACACATATTTGTTTATATGATGAGATAGATGAGATTCTGATGATTTTTGGTGTTTTATGAGAATTTTAATTTTTTTGTCGTGATATGAATGGAAACTTAGGTGAGTGAGGCATGATGGAGTCAGGTTGGTTTAGGCATGGATCGATTCAGGTCTTAGGCATATATCAAGTCGGGTTTAGTGGTATAGGCATGGTTGCGTCGGGTTTGGTGGTCTAGGCATGGTAATTAGGTAATAGGCATGGTTGAGTCAAGTTGGTGGTCTAGGCATGGTTGAATTAGGTAATAGGCATGGTTGAGTTTAAATTGGTTGAAGGTGTGATTCATTAATTTTTGCAATGAATGATGGAATGGGTCATGTTTAAGATGCTTTATAATACATGCATGATGATGGTAGAGAAATGGTAGGCATAATAAACGTATGTTTTGATGATGATAAAAATGTTAAGCAACTTGTTTGTTTGGTTTAATTTCCAATTGTTGACATAAAAAGGAACTAAGTGGGGTAGAATGTAATTTAGGAAGATGAAAGATGAATTTGTTAGGGTAGAGAGTGGCCAAGATAACCTCCAAGGGCCCCATGCCCTCAGAGTGCTGCCTACATAGTCCCGGTGAAAAGGGACCTCGGGCCGATGTAGTTCTCCCATAAGTCATGGAAGAATATGAGGGGGTATGAAAATGAGTTGGTAGGTTTTAGGCAAGATTTCAGTTCATGTTTGATTAGGTGTGGGTGAGTTGTGGGCAACTTGGTATAGGTGATTTTGATTGTGGTGGAAGAAGAAGATTACCCCAAAAGTAAGCGTCGAGGACCAAGTCATGTATAAGGTAATCAATACATAATAAAGAAGGTTAAAAGATAAGAGGAGGCAAGAAATCCACCTGATTGGTTAGGATCATACCGAGTAGGTCATACCATGGAGGAGGTGATGAACGTGAGACCCTAAATACATTGCATGATTGATTGTTCTAAGGGTGAAAAGTAGTCACATGATCACCAAATGTCATGGTTTCCAAGAGGTCCCTTGAGGTGGTAGGAAATGGGAGTGTGAATGGTGAGAGGGGTGAAAGGTGGTTAATTTTGATATGGTATGAGGTAGCATGCTCTTTGGGCAAGAGATCCAAGGTCACAATGGGCAAGTCCATGACTAAAAAGGCTTTATGTGTTGACTGATATTTGAGATAGACTGATCAATGTGGGAAGTCTATATGGGATGAGGAAATTAACTCCTTGAGGTCTTCGTGAAGCTAATCGATGCGGGAAGCTTCAAATTTTCTTGCTTTTTTTTTTTTTTTTTGAAAGAGCTTTACATAGCTTGTCCTTCGAGGGAGCATTCTATTTATAGCAGCGATTAGCCGAGAGGAAGATGTCCTTTTGAGGGAGTCATCTTTTTATTAGAAGTTTGACTCAAGGAGTTGGATCCCATGTGAGGGATTTTGAAGTCATGGACAAGATCAAGGTGAAGAATAGATTCTTGTTCAGAAGTAGGTGGGTGAAACAACCATGGGATCTCATCTAAAGGTAGAAGAAAAGTATCCATGAGAATCATGTTATGTGCAGCGCTATGGTACACATATTTAAGATAAGATAAAGAGTTCCTGATACACACATGATTCTTGTTTAATCATTTTGAGGTGTAAAGTGGATAGCACTCAAGGGACAAGCCTAAAAAGAGGCAAAAGGTTAGGTAGGACTAAAATCAACAATAGAATGGTCGAATATGCAAGGCATTAAGGGGTTCAAGTTCAGGTTTACCATCGAGTGAAGATAAATGATAAGCACCTGATCCATAAGTATGGGTCATGATGTATGGTCCAAGCCAATTAGGAGTGAATTTTCCCATGTACTTTTTTCTACTTTAGTTACATGTTGATTTTCTTTTAGAACAAGGTCACCAACTTGGAAGGTTCATTCATGGACACGTTTGTCATAGGCACGTTTGATGCATTTTTGGTAAACTTGAAGGTGGTCAAGAGCGTTAAGATGACGTTCGTCTAATAACTCAAGTTGTGCTAAATGGTCCTAACGAAATTCATCATCATTGAGCATGTCATGAAGAGAAATGCAGAGTGAGGGAATCTAGACTTTGAGAGGTAGAACAACCTTTGTACCATAGACCAGAAAAAGGCGTGGCAGTAGTGGAAGTACGGATACTAGTGTGGTATGCCCATAGGGAAAAAGGAATGTGTACGTATGTCAATCCTTCCCAATATCATTAACTACTTTCATGAGAATTTTGTTCAAGGTTTTGTTAGTAGATTTGGCTTGGCCATTGGTTTGTGGGTAATAAGGTGATGAGAAACTTAGTTGAATGCCAAAGGCGTCGCAAATTTTTCACAATGTTTTTTTTTAATTGTTTTCCATTATCAATGATGAGGCGATGAGGAACACCAAAGCGACAAAAATGATGTGATGATTGATGAACTCACATATTTTCTCAGCTTTCGTGGAGATGAGTGGTATGGCTTCAACCCATTTTGTGTAGTATTTGGTAGTGGTGATGATCCATTGATGGCATTGGGAAGAATGGGGGTTGATCTCTCCGACAAGATCCAAACCCCATTGAGAGAAGGGCCAAAGTCACATGGGTGACCTGTAAGGCATGACTAGGGTGTATGATGAAGGTTGGCATGTTGTTGGAATTTTACACAATGTTTGACGTAGTCACAACAATCATGGTTAAGGGTCGGCTAAGTAATAGCCTAGGCGAAGAATACACTTAGCAATAACAAGGCCACTAAGTGACCTCCACATATGCCATCATGAACTTCCTTAATGGTATAAGGAATTTCAGAACTCATGAGGCATCGTAAGAGAATACCATCAAATCCACACTTATAGAGGAGGCCTCCCATGATGACATAACGAGAGACCTTTTTAAGGAAGGCACGTTGTCCATTATGGGTGAGATCAAGGGGTAAGATGGAGAGAGAAAGATAGTCGGAGTATTGTTTATACCAAAGGTCACTCGAGTCCGAGGTGATGGCTCCGATGGAGAAAATGTCATGAGGTAAATAAAGGGTGATTGGATTCATTGTATGGTGACAAATATTTTAGAATCGGCAGGCAAAGCAGGTATTTGAGAAGCCAAAGCAGGCCATGGTATCTACAAATTTGTTGGTTGAACGGGGGATGGTTTGAAGGGCGTAATGGTCGAAGGTGGTCAAAATATGTCTACATGATGTTTATACTTTTGAAGTATCTCATTACGACATTGGTATATACCATTGACTTGGTTTATAACCAATTGAGAATCACCAAAGATGTTGATTGATTTGACATCTAGGGCGTAGGTGGCTTGGAGACCTAATACGAGCACTTTATATTCGAAATATTGTTTGTACAATCAAAATCAAGTTTGAAAGAAAAAGGCATGGGTTCACCATCAAGTGGAATGAGGATAACACCAGCCCCACCCCCACACTAACACTTGGAACCATCGAAGAAGAGTGTCATTTGGTAAGCGGGTTCATCCAGAGGAAAGGGTAGCAATTGACTCATCTGGAAAGTCAAAATTAGAGGGTTGATCCCTGGAAATAGGTGCGTCGGCCAATTGGTCGGTGATAGCTTGGCCCTTGATGGACTTTTGATGAATGAATTTGAGGTCAAGGTCATCTAAAAGCATAAGCCATCGTGTGGCACGCTGATTTTGATAAGGTTTGGCATACATGAAGTGTAAGGGGTCGTGTTGGTCACAACATAGGTTTTGTGGTTGAGTAGGTAATGGCGGAGTTTTGTGGCAATGAAAACTAAGGCTAAGAAAAAAGTTTTCAGGATGGGTGTATCAAGTTTTCGTAGTCCAAAAGAGTATGGCTTATGTAATAAACCGCCTGCTCCCTGTGTTGTTCATCATAATGAGCAAGCATGGCCCCCAAGGAGTGATCGGTAGTAGAGATGTATAGGTAGAAGGGTTGATCATCTTTAGGTGGGATAAGTATGGGTGGTTGGAGAAGGTATTGTTTTAAGGCCTCAAAATCTTTATGGTAGTCATCATCCCATTTAAAGGAGACATCCTTCTTGAGAAGATGATGAAATGGTTGACATCGATCAGATAATTGTGAAATGAAATGGCGAATAGACTGCAACTTACCTTGCAGGCTACGAGAGTTGTCTAAGGTTAGTGGGTGGAGGCATTTCTAGAATGGCCTTGACTTTAGCAGGGTCAACTTCTATACCACGTAGGGAAATGATAAATCCCAGAGCTTTCCTAAGAGGACTATGAAGACACACTTCTTAGGGCTGAAGGTGAATGCAATATTTAATGAGGCGGTCAAAAATGGTTTTGAGGATGGCAGAGATGCTCGAAGCGGCGTTTAGATTTGGCCAGGAGATCATCCACGTAATCTTCCAATATACGATGCATGATGTCATGGAAGATATAAGTCATAGCCTACTGATATGTGGCACCAGCATTTTTAAGGCCAAATGGCATGACTCGATAGCAGAAGGTCCCCCAAGGGGTGATGAATGTGGTTTTGTGTTGATCCTCTGGGGCAAGCAAGATTTGGTTATAACCCGAGAAGCCATCCATGAGTGATAGCATCTCGTGACCAATGGTAAGGTCAACCAATTGGTCAATACCGGGTAGAGGAAAGTCATCTTTTGGGCAAGCTAGATTGAGGTCACGAAAATCCATGTAAATGTGGAGTCCCCTTGTCACCTTAGTGATAGGGACAATGTTAGAAATCCAACGAGGATAATCAATGGGTAAGATGAAGGAAATGGAAAGAAGGCATGAAGTTCTTCTTTGATGAGAAGGGCAATGTGAGGGTGCATTTTCCTCAATTTTTTTGTTTAACGGGTTTGGCATCGGGAATGGTTACAATATTGTGGACCACTATGGTGGGGTCAATACCGAGCATGTCTGCATAAGACCAAGTGAAAACATGGTTATGATTTTTGAGAAAAGAAGTGATGGCTTCCTGTTTAGCAACATCTAAAGATTGACCGATCTTTAGGATGTGTGGGTCATCCTAAGTATGAATGTTGATCTCGATAGTCATTCATTCAACATGGTTTGCATCTCAGAGGGTAACAACCGATGAATATATGAGTCTTTTACACCAAGGTAGGTGAGTATAGATTCATCATCCTGACATTGAACGACGTTAATTGAAGGTGTATCATCATCGATCATTTCAGGATACATGAAGGGAAGAGAGGAAGGAGCCTCACCCTCATGTTGATAAGTCGAGGCCCCAAGGAAATGGTGTTTATGAAAAAAAAAAGTTAGGAGGGATAGATTCTAGATCCATCGACTCCATCGGCAAAGGTGGTGATGAAGGTGGAGCGGTGAAAGAGGGTGAGAAGGGATAATGTCCTCGATGAGTTCAATGTGGGCCTACTTGGTAGGTGGTTCAAAAAGTCGATACCACTACATGGTCATTATGTTTATGGGTAGTACATGGAATAACAGTATGGCAGCCTTGCTCATAAAATCCAAAACCAAAACCCTTCCACGCACATCGGTGTAGGAAGGTGTGGGTGAAAACGGCGATTGGTGAGAGACTGGAAGTCAATGGAAAATGGGTGGGTTTGTGATGGTGGTTCGGTGTGTAAGTGGTAGTATCAAGTCCCCCATAGGTGAGACTAGTACAAAGATGAGGAGGACCATAAAGGAGGCATTCTCCTATGTGTGATCATAGTGAGGATGTTGGTGAAGACTTCCATACTCTTGTGGAGTAAGGAATGTGTTGACACTATATAGGTGATACTCCCTACAGTGAGGCATTGAAAAATGCCTTCCAAGGGATCGGTGGTTGGTATGTGGGTAGCTAGAATAGATGATGTGTCGAGGTCGATGCGGAGGTGGAGTTAATGGATTGGGAGGCTAATGGGTTAGCATGTGAGGTTGTGGCGGCGGGTAGGAATGGAGGAGGTATGTGCGGTTGAGGTAGCGATTGTACTGGTAAGCGGAGGTGTAGGTGAAGTGGTAGTGGTCATGGAGGTAGATGCCTTAATGGGTATAAGCACGTCATTGGGTTAGTAAAGCATGTTGCATGTTTTAAAAGGTGATGGGTCAGCTGGAATAGTATAGGTGTGTCCTTCATGCTCAAACTTTACACAATGATGCAAAGTGGAAGGAACACAACCCATGACATGAATCTAGGGTCTGCTAAAGCAATAGGTTATATTGAAATTCCCCCTCCAAGATGTAAAATAACTCTGAATAGTGTGGGGGCCCACGTGAATGTGGAGGATGATGGTGCCTAGTGTAGAGGTGATAGTGTCATTGAATGAAATGCAACATGACCGGATGTTTATGCATGTAATTTTCAGGTATGCACATTTGAGTGAATGCATGAGATGAAATGATGTTAATGCTAGCACCCCCATCGATCATTACACATCATACATATATCATCGATGTGGACAGAGATGAAGAGAGTTGGGTCTAGGTCATCCATTTGGTGTGGTGTGATCTCTTCCTCTAAGAAGCTAAGGGAGGCTACTTGGTGAGTAGGGTGAGGTGTGGATAAAGGTGGAATTTGGTGAGAGAGGCTACATGATGGGGTGTGATAATGGAGGCTACGGGTGTAGGGTCATTGGGTAAAACCTCAATAGATTGTAGGACCTCCATGAGAGCTTGATGATGGGATTCTCGAGGTTTGGATGAGGTCATATAAGGACATTTTGAGGGGGATTGGTGTAGTTGTTTGAGCATTGTGCGATGTGTGACCCCATTAGAAATAGGGTATGTGGGGCTGCGATAGTAATTTTAGGTGTGGGGGTAGATGGTATGTTGGGTATAGGATTGGTTGGTGAGTCAGTTGCCTTTTCCTTTCCTTTGTCTCTCTGAGCACATGGTAGTGACGTGGATCATGTTGATCTGAGGGGAGTTGGCAAAATGGAGAAGGTGTAGGATGAGTGGTATAACGACATGACGGGAAAAAACCTACTAGGGGAGAAAATCCTTGTGAAGTGAGTTGGGCGCAATGACATTTAGGTAATGGTGTGGCAAGTTCTCTGATGTGAACCATGTTAATTTCAAATCTTGGGGGTGGCTCTAAGAGTTGAGGGGGTGGAGGTCATGGTTGTTGAGTAGGTAGTGAGGGAAGGAATGTGGGAATGGGTGTTGGTGAAATGGGGTCCTCATCAAGAAGGTCATCATCATCAAATTTTCTTTAGGAGGACATAACTGGATAAGGATGGTTTTCAAAGCCTTGTAGTTCTCCACATCGTGCCCGGCACATGATGGTAGGCACAAATTTTAGTGTCATCAAACCCTTTTGGCTTGGGTTTGAGGGGGTCATAAGGTCTGAGCGGTGGTAATGTGATGACAGAAGTCTCAAGGAGGTTGGTTAAGATTTTGGCATAAGACCCTGCTAGTGGGTCATAATGGGAAGTGAAAGTGGGTTTGGGCATAGGTGCGGCTGATTGTTGAGAACGGTCTTTACAGGAGGGGGAGTGGGTCGAGCTATAGTTTTGGGTGCAGGCATGGTCTTGGGTGTTGGTCATGTTTTCTTGGGTAGGGGTATGGTAGATGACTTGGCAGAGGGTGCATGGTTGTTTTGACTACCTTATTGGAGGGTAGCGGATTTTTGTCTTTGGGTTGCACCTTCTTGGGTAAAGGTGATATGGGTGTATGAGATCTAGAGGAAAAGTGGATGGGGAAGAGGGCGAGTTACCCATGGGGATAATGGAGGTGTTGTGAAGGTAGATGACACGGGTCGTGCAGGGGGTGTGAGGGATAGAGACTGAAGTGTAGTGGGTAGTGAAGAAGTTTTGAGGGTATTGGAGGTATGGGTGGTAAAGATGCTACAGGTGTGGGTGTAAGTCATGTCGGGCACTTGGGTATGTTAGAGGTTTGCGAGGAAGGAATGGGCTGTTGTGTTTTTGGTTTATTGATGGGTGGAGGTTTCTTAACCATGTTGGGAAGGTTGAGGTCCTAAGATGGATGGAATGGGTGAAAGTGATGAAGGTATGATTGGCATAGCCAAGGTGTGAGTTCTATGGGTTTGGTTCTTCTGTTTGGGTGCCGGAGTAGGTTGGGTGTTGACTGTGGAGGATGTAGCTAAATCTAGTTTGATAGGTGGATGAGTAAGGCTAGTGGTTGGGGTGACCCCTAAGGTAGTAATAGGTTTAGTCGAGGAAGATGATGTAGGTGTGGGTTTGGATTTAGATGTATGTTGGGTTATGGGTGAGGGTGTATGTTGAGTTGTGATAGGTGTCATGGAAGAAGTTGTGATAGAGGTGGTTGTGTTTGGTTTGATTGGTCAAAATATCTTTGGGTAGATAGTGGAAGTGTCAACAAGTGACATCTGCATCTGTGTTGAGACAGAAGCAGAAGATGCCCCCATAATAAGGCTCATCCACATAATCTAAGCGATCGGCTAAACATGAGAATGGCACGTCTGTAGGTGAGGTTGATGAGGACCTAATGGAAATTCCCATAAAATGTGTCTTAGAGATGGGAAATTTGTTAGCTTCATCTTCCGTGGGTAAGAGAGCCAAAGTAGGTCTGTGACAGATCTTGGGTAGCTGATGGAGAATGCTCACCTAGAGGCAAAGGTATCTCTACTGGATCCTTGATAGGTGGAGGAGAAAATGGGTGCTCCTCTGTAGGTGGAGGAGATGATGGGTACTCCTCTGTGGGTGGAGGAGATAAACAAGTATCCTCCATGGACTGAAGAAGTATTATGGGTGATGGCTCTCTAAGTGGAGAAGCCAAAGGTGAAATAGCCTCGATATTAGTGGAAGGCTCCTCCACGGGTGAGGAAGGAGGTGAAAGGTGTTCCTTTGTGGGTGGAGGAATAGGTGAAGTGGGTTCAAGTGTAGGTGGAAGACTTCGGGCTAGAATTTCCTCTATGGAAGGAATATGAGGTAATTGGGAAGCAACGGGTGCATCACTGAAAATAGCGTGGACCTCGCGGGTATGGCTATCATGAGTTGAGGTTTCACCAGTTTGATCAGATGAAGGGGCATGATTAGGAAAAGGTTTCTTAAAGATGTGTAGGTTTTGATTGGCAGTGTTTAGGATTATCCATGGTTAACTCACCTTTCTCAAGCATTTCTTGGACAATGTTTTTGAAAGTGATGCAATTTCCATCACTGTGACCCTTTACTCGATGATAGTTACAGAAGTCATGTTCTTTATACCATGCGGGTGTGGGGGAAAGAAGGGTCAAAACCAGTGTGTGGTTTTATAGGTGGAAGGGTGATGGCCCCAACTTTAATGAGCTTTTCTAAGACAGAAGAATAAGGCTCCCTAATTGGGGTGTATTTCCATTTGTTCTCATCTGAATTGAAAAGTCTGGATGGGTGAGAGATTAGATGAGGGCTAGCCTTTGATTTGATGGATGAGCTAGGCCGGCTTTAAGTACCACTACGTTAGTGGTCCCCTTAGCCTTTGAATAATTGTTTTGTGGTTTGGAAGAAGAAGAGGTATCATTCGACTTGAATGCCGAATTCTTATTACGTAGTTGGATTTTCTTCTCTTCGATGGCCCGAATCTCTAGCTTTCATGCCATAGTGAATGCTTCGTCAAGGTTCGAAAGTTTTGGACCTATAGGGTCAGCAAGATATGTCTAGCACAAGCCCACATGAAGAGCTCGATGAGTTCGGTTTGCGGTAGTTGGAATGTGAGTTGATTGATCAGGCTACGCCAACGAGAGCAACAAAATCTGTGATAGATTCATCATCATACTGACACATGGAGTATAGGTCAGTCATGGTAACCTTCTTAACAATATTGATGGAGAAGTGATCCAAGAAGGCTTGGGCTACCTGATTAAATGAAAATATAGAGTGTCTAGGTAACCCACTATACCAATCTAATGCGTAGTCCAAGTCAGAGACATGGGAAAGGTCCTCAAGAGCAAAGCATCATCATGGGTGATTAGGTAGCACCCATGTTTGAAAGACCACAAATGTTGTTGTGGGTCTTCCTTTGCTATTGAAACGGTTGAATTTAGGCATTTCCCAATGCATGGGGTATGGAACGAATAGGAATGGATGGGTGTATAGGCTCATTACAAATCTCATCATAGGTGAGAGTGTTTCGGGAGCTAGAAACCGATGCCTCCAATGTTTGCATCTTGTCCATCATTAATTTGATTAGGTCATTGGTAGGTTGTGATGGTTGGGTGCCTCCTGTAGCATAAGAGGGTTGGTGTTGGGCATATGATGGGGGGCATCATTCCAGTATATGGTGCAGCCACATAGGTGGATTGAGAAGAAGGTAGTGAAATAGGGGTACGTACCCAGAGTGAATAACAGATGAAACAGAGGCTGTTGATAGTATGTATATGGAGGTGGAAGGGTCATGGTGACCCTAGTGGCAATGGGGGCTAATGATTGTGGAATAGAAAGGATGACATTTTTGAAAAGGGGTAGGGGTCACCGACACTGGGGGTGGTAGTGTAGCTATAGGTATATGCGAGACAATAGGTGTGGATGAGGTGGTGTTATGAATGGTTGGTGAAGGTATAGTGGATGTGGCGGGTACAACGGATGTAGCACACGTGATCATAGTATAGGGGTATAGGGCCTAATTGCTGAAAATGACTAGGGGGTAAGGTACATGCGGGTAGCGCGGAGCTAGATGGGGTTAACACAGGAGTAGGAGAGCGAGTGTCGGGGATAGATACGGGCATGCCATATATCAACTAACCCGAGGCATCTTAAGTGGATGAGTGGGAAAGGTAAAACTACAAGGCGGCAGGATTTTGGTCAAGGAGTCGTGTGAACTCCTCATCTCCGGTAGCGATAGAGATAGGTTGGATAGATTCCATGGCGGGTGATAAAATGGAAGGTGGTGAAGGGCTAGGTGGGAGTGGTTGACAACTGGCATGGAATACGAGGGTGCTTGCTTGTCGATGCGTCAGTACCATGTGAATAGGTACTAACGTGGTAAGACTACTTTCTGTAAGTGACACAAAAATACAACATAGGTAGGATAAATAGGTGGTGGTGGGTGAATTGGGGCTAAAATGGCAGCTAGAAAATGACACAGGCTAACCGATGTTGGTTAAGGTAAATCGACGCCGGTCACAGGTAACGTGGTTTCAGTCACTTGTGGAAAGTGGACAGTTGGTCAAAAACAAGGTATAAGGCCAAATTTACTAGGTATGCAAAATGTTGATGAGATTTACTAGTAAAGTGAATATGATGAGAGTTACAGGACTCTAAATAGTCGAAGAAGGTGAATATGTGTCCTTTTGGGTAGGTCAACCAAAAGAACAAGTGAACCAACGTCGGTTGGGTATAACCGATGACGGAGGGTAGCGATGGTCGAGAGGGTAACCAACGATGACGGTCGAGGTAACCAATGATGGTCACTGACCGACACCGCATTCTTATGAAATTGAAATAGTGATGAAGAAAATGTGGTTGTGAATTAAAATTTGATGTGGAATCAAACCCAGAATTCTGGGAATGATGAGAATATGGTCTAGGCACACTCAGATGAAGTTGGAATACACCAACTGTGATGAGGAGCATGTAAGGGAAATAAGAAAAATGAAGAACGTGACCTCTCACCTCAAAATGCAAGCCAAGCAGAAACACTAAGAAAAATACGATCCTAAGAGTGCTTTTTCTATTATGTTTGTTTAGCTTATGCTTATTTTAAGGACTGACTCATGAACTATAGAATAGAGTTTTTTGGTGAGGATGGCTTCCTACGAAGAAGGAGATCTACAAGGAGAGGTTTTAGGTATGTTATGGTGGGGGTGGGCTTCACTCTGAAGTATGACTCAACAGAGCAGTGAGCTGGGGAGTACCTGCCAATCCTCTGATCAGTGTGATCATTGATAGGTGTTCCCAGGAAAGATGTTGTTTAAGAATATGTATTTGTTTTGAATTTGTGCAGTTTGGTAAGACTCGAGAGAGAGAGAGAGAGAGATAGTGCTTTCTACGATTTGTTTTTCAACCATCAGCTGGTCATGACTTCCAGCATATAGGTTGCCCTCATTTAATGTGAGCTAATGTAGAAAAGCAGAATGAAATGAAGTTAATTTTAAACCCAAATCGAAATATGGAATTCGATGACACAATAAGAGGAATAGGAGAAAGTATGATCTTTCACTAATGTAATGCAAATGAAATAGAAGAAGAGTTCTTTTTAAGCACCAAAACATGATTTCTTTGAGACAATAGAAAGAAGAGAAGATTCCAAGGGAGAAATTTTAATGTGAGAACCTTTTAGAAAGGAAACAAACATGTAAATTTTCACCTAGAAATGAATGAATGCAAGGAACCCCGAATGGGTCCCACCAGGCATGCCAAAATGTTTCACTGATTCTTAGACATTTCTTAGAAAATGACAAAATAGATAGGGTAATGGGCATAGGAGGAATACTATTGAGATGTTGGTTGATAGGTTGTTGTGCGTATGACTTCTAAATCCACAGCTGATCGTGAGAACTTCCTTTTTTCTTGGAGGAACTACCTGAAATGGAACACAAGACCACCAATAAAAGTTAAACAATATATGCAGTGGACTACCTAGCATGTGCTAGATCCGGGAAGTGTGATACTTCCTAGACGGTTGTCAATCCACTGTTTAAAACAACTTAATGTTGGTAATAAAGTAAATCCTACTATAGTAAAAATGATTTAGGTATCTCATTCACCTACAATAAGCAAATTCATTCACAACAGGCTAAGCTATGATTGAATCTGAAGGTCAAGGTCACTTGTCAGGATACTGTTATTGATCAGGGTTAGATTCTGGTCAGTTTAGGGTATTTGGTGGTGGTTTTAGGCTCTGATATGGGTTTCTGATAAAAGACACAAAGACCAACGTCGGTTTAGGTTAACCGGATGATGGTTATGGGTGACCAACGGCATCGGTATGGTCGAGGTATAGGAAACTCAATAAAACTTGGCTGGGTGATAGATCCGGGATTAGATAAAGGTGGAAGGGCAATGGCGAGATTTGTATGGATCCTGAATATGCACAGGAATGATAGAGGTCTAGGTATGGGTAGTGTAAGGGTGTGGAAAAAGGATGGTCAATTTTTCATGGAGGTAAAAGGGTGGGGAATGGAAATGAAAGCAGAAACCAATAACAAATGTAAAAGGATCTTAAAATGACAAGGAACCAATGCAGGTTAACAAACTTACATTTGTATGAGCTTGATGCCTAGTTGGTAATGGTGGGTGATCAAATGAACTTGGTGTAGTGTTGGCGCTTCCCGGATGCTCCCGTGAAGGCAGGTGGCTATGTGATTGCTTCAGGTACTAGACTATGGGTGTTCTGATGCTTGTACAGATGTTGGTTCTACTTACATGTAGCTCTGGTTTCGTCACTTGTTCTCATAAGATGTCTCTCTCTCTCAAATGTGCCAACCTTCAAAACATGTGCCAACCTCAAAATAAGGTTATTTTGGGAGTTAAAAGGTAACCAACGGTGGTTCCGGCTTAACCGGTGGTGGTTAAGGGTAACCAAAGGTTAGGGATTTCCTAGGTTTACTAAACTGGGTAGATCCCCTTGATTTTCTAGGGACCTCGCTTCATTTACCCCACGATCAGACTGGAAGCTTCCTTCAATCATGTGGGAATGTGGTTAGAGGGAATGTAGGCATTGATTTTTAGGGTTTGGGTAGGTTTTAGTTAGTTATGGCAACTTACTAAGAATAGGTCTTAGGGTGAGGTGGCTTGATGAGGTGTCTAGGTGAGGTGGATATGTGGGCATTATCCAAATTAGAATATTTAAATAATAAATATTGTGAGGATAATGAATTAATTTAATTAAATTAATTAAACTAATATTATAGTGGGGTGAAGGGGGCCATGGCTAGGTGGATGTGTTCAAGGTATTTATTTGATGGGGACCAAGGGGAGTGTGACCTAATTTTAGTGTTTACAAAGAGTGAATACAATGTGTCTGCACGTTTAAAGAAATATGTCTCAAGGAGTGGTCTACAATATCGCGGATAACATAGCAAAGACAATTGTTGAAGAAGCACGTACAGGTGACAAAATTATTTTTGGCGCTATTTTATTATCTTTGGTGTTTATGGATATTGGAGTGCCCGATGGGCCAAAGGAAAATATTTGGGAGTACCCCACGGAAAATAAATCTCTGCGTAAAGATTTGATAAATACTTATGTGAAGGGACCATGAGTGGGCCATTTAAATAGAGGGCGGAGATGTGGTATGACAGATCCGTGCGGCATTTGAAGAGGAGTGGCACATACCCAAGGAGTTACCTTTAGTGGTGGGTAAGGCAAAGACAATTTGCATGGTCTACCAAAAAAATTTATCGGACGGAGCTTGGAGCCCTTGGTGCAAATTTCCATATGTCTTCATAGCTCACATTTACATGCATCAATTCACCAGTTCATCGATGCGCGACGCCTAAAATTCATCGCAGATAAGGTAGATTGTGATTACCACACTCTAAGAAAAATATATGTATATCCAGGATGGACTTCCTACATTGAGAGGCTTATCTCATATGTAATAATCGTAAAGCCGATAAGATTGGCCATCAGAGACGTTGGAGCAGCGCTTGTGTATCTTCAACTCAAGCCCAAGTGGAAAATAAAAATATGTGGAAAATGATTTCACGCTTCTAGGGCCACCTAAGGGTAAGAATACAGTAGAAAATGTGCCAAATCCACAGCCTACATAAACTATAGTGGTGGATGAAGAGTAAGATGAACAAGAAGATAGTGGTGGCCTGGAGCATAGAGGATGAAGGTAGCCTTCGATAAGGTAGAAATTGAGCACGTGACTATGCCACCTCAAAGCCGAAGGGAGAATATGAGGATCTGGATGCAGGTCTAAGGAGAGCGTTGTTTCAAAAAGGTATTCAGAATAACGAGAACCCAAGGTGCTACACCACAATCACAGACAAATCACCTCAACTCTCTCCATGAAGGAGACAGTGAGAAGAGACGAATAAATTTGAAGGCTGACCGAGGAGGTCGAAGAGTCCGAGGAGAGCGTGAACAAATCTCCTGACACGGCCGAGAGGATGTGGAAGAGCCAAAGGACAAAGAAATGAAGGAAGGAGGATAAGGAGTAAAGGAGGTAGATGGGACAACACGCAAGACTACTCAGGGCATACCAGAACAAGCTCCAAATCTTGACGCTCAAGTTCCTAAGGGGCCAATATCGAAGAGGATAAGTGGGAAGTATACTACACTAGTCCTAGGCTACTCTGAGGACACGAGTAAAATTGTCTGTGCCCATTTCTAAAGCATGGTGGGCCTTAAGGAATTGTATGGATGGGAACTGATGGATAAGGATATGGCCACCGTGCGCACAAGGAAGCAGTTGTCTTGGTCAATATAGAAACATATGGATGAACCATACTTCGACGTATGTGAAGAATCTTGTGTATCAAGAAGATTGAGGAAGGCACCTCAGGCCGGACACACATAACGCTAAAGCCTATTGTTCTGCCGATTAATAAGTAAGTAATGCCTTGGTGAAGGTATCTACAGAGGTGACAACGAGGAATGTGGATAAAGTTACAACTATTAGGGAATTGAAAGAAGAAATCAAGGCCAAATATACAGAGATAGTGCGCCTAAAATAAGAGAAGGAATTGGCACAGAAGAAGAACACTATTTTTATCAGTATGGCAGAGGAAATTGGAGATAATATCCTGAAAGTAAGACTACACTTAGAGCCCAAGGTGCCCAAAAATTTTCCTTTAGCGATGCATAATGTACAAACCTTGGTGGGTTTGGTTCTTGAGGATGGACCTACATGCATGCCAGCCCCAAAATATCCTGAGCAGGAAACAGAGCGAGTAAAGGTTTACGTGATGAGGAAGATTGCATCTTATGAGGCATTGCTCCAAATCTTACAGGAGCTGAGAAAATCAGACCAGACATTGAACATTTGCACAGCTCTAGAGGCGGTCATCAGGATAAGGACCATGGTAGAGGACAATGAAGTCCTAAAAGTGATGAAGGATGACACAATGGGTCACGCAGAGAGGTTGGCATTGGTAAAACAAAAGTGTGAGGCCCTTGCAACAACACAAGAACCTCATAAGGAAAGGTTAGATGAGCTAGGGAAGGTTATAGCGCAAAAAAATGGATCTGCTAGAGGGAAGAATGTCTACAATGTCCAACATTGTTCTGGTTTTACAGAATGAAAAGGGGGACATTTCCCAAGATGAGCTAGAGTCTATTGCAGATATTCCATAAACATCAAAATGGGAATGCATTGAGTGAATGACATGACACACTAGAGGCTAAAATAAAGGAAGAATATCCATAACTCATTCTTCCAAATAAACAGAGGATACTTTGAGTAAAATCATTCTTTTGTATAGAAAATTCTTTACTATCTTCCATTTATATTCTTTCTCATTCTTTGAGCATTCAAGAGGTAACCATTATCGGGAAAGAATACGGTTAGTGTGGGGTAATGTTGAGCAAGCAATATATAACACTTAGCATAAGGCATACATAAGATTCGCGTGGAAAAGCAAAGCGCGTTCAAAGGTTCGTAGAGGATCGGAAAGGAATCATGCGCGGAGGACAAAGACAGATTTGGTACTTATTCATTTTCATGATTATGATCTATTTTGGAAGATGGCGTATGGAGCACACAATTGGGAAAATACTTGCGTGACACACATCAGCTATTTTTGGAAGAGATGTTATGGAGCACTTTGCATGGATGCGGGCTAAAGATAGAATTACGACAGATAGTTAACTAGGAGAGATCTATTGTTAGCACACTACATGTGTGGATGTGATTGTAAAGGCACGTGGCTATTTCCAACGTGTGACCTATTTTGGGATTAGATAAGCGGTGAAGGGAAAGTCCCCACCCTTATAAATATGTGATGAACTGTGTAGTATATGAAAAATTAATATCATAATTGCATAAAGAAAATTCAAATATTACTCTTTATTCTTGCTACATTCATAGGAAGTATTACATCCATTTAAATAGGAGATGTTGTTCCTATATTTAAGGAGATATAATCTCCATAAATATCTCCAAACATAACTCCTAAAACAACTCCATGCTATTTTACGTGAGATTTTGTTTTCTCACAAAACTAATATTGTTAATGATTTGTTTACTCAACAACTCATAACAATATTTACTCACCCACTCATAATTACATTTACAATAATGTAATTAATTATTACAACACATATTATATTATCCTAGATAATATAATCACTTACATAATATTCTATGTTCACACTACAACATAGATATTCCTAACAAAAGATATATATATAGTGGTTTGTAAGAACTGGATTACTTGTGAGAGTATGATGTTAGAATCACATGCGCATGAGCATATAATGATATTATTGTAAGAAGCTTTTGTGTATTCATGTGTTTTATATAATGGAATGTATTTGTTGAACCAAAGTATTAATCCTGATTATAATTGGCTCTTACACGCTTGATTTCATCATGATTATAATTTATTTTGTTGTTCTTTAGAACTAGATTTGAACATGCATTGTAGAATGATGTATTAATTATGGAACTAATGCATTAAGTCTTCATAATGCTAACATCTTGCAACAGCAACCCTAAAGAGGGGCTTGGTACCTTTGTGTGCTTTGGGTGAGCTCTTAGTCTAGGCTAAGTGATGTGACAAAGACACCTAGGCTTTTACTTGGTGAATTCTAGGCTGCATCAAACACGCTAAGATGCCATATCAAAGCACTTGCCCATACAAGTTGATCCGAATTAGCACCTAGTATGCGCTTTGAAAATAATTTATTTAATTCAAATTAGTCCTAATTTAGATCACAGTTTTCAAGTGTAGGATGAAATACAAATCCCAAATGACGATTATGTTGTCATGGAATTAAGCATGGCAAACATGACTTAAAACTTTGGCCAAAGTAACACAAGTTGTTGATTGCGTTGTCATGATTTCACCTAGACTTAAAGATGTAGGATATCAAATGGGTAATTAGTAACATATGCCTAGATATACACTTTAAATAATAACACTTGAATTCCCTTGAATGAATAAGGGAACCATAAGTATACTTAGTATACATATTTGAATAATTTTCACATGAGGGATCGGTTTTAATCCGACTCATGCAACTGCATAAGGTTTACTATTATAGGATGGATTGACTAAGATAATGTTAGTTCTAAATTATGTTAATTTAGAATAATGAAACATTATGATATTAAGAAAAAATTCCCTTGTATTAAAGTCTTAAAATGAGGATGTTACAATTATAGTGTAAAATCCTAATCAAACCTAAAAAGTGTGAAAATAGATATATTATTTCTATAATTTTGATGCCTTTCATATGAGGGTATATCTACCCAAATCCTTTCAAATCACTATTTATCAATCATTCAATTTTGGTTTTTGACTTAAGATAGGATAATTGAATTATTCTTCTATAATTATTTCCTATAGTTTCATACCTTCCACATGCAATTTGACCAATGGTTTGATGATCCTCTCTACTTGCAAATCATTCATACATATAAAATTAAAAACTAACAGCTCCCATAACATTGTTCCATTTGTAAATATTATATTTATTTTAGTAAATTACAATAACAAATTTGTGAACTTCATGCTCAAAATATAGAGACTAGTACCGATTACCAAATTTATTGGCATATTCCCACGATCTATAACTTGATGAAATTCAAGTCTTAAAGGATCTCATATTATTGGTTTTAAAATTTGATCTTGTGCTTTGAAAAGCTTAGGATCCCTCTAATATTAGGTTAGTAGTAATTCATGTCATATTTTCAAATACGTCCAAAGAGAAACTCTAGGTTGAATCCAACATTCACTTTGTTTCTAAGGATTTTATATCCTATTTTCCTTACATGCTTCAAACTTACAATGAAATAATTTTTTATCTCCCACCATCTCTAATTTAAAATAATATCATCGTGCATAAAAACAATTTACTTCTATCCTTGGATAGAGGGATATAAGTTGGAACATCAACCCATAGGGAAGATGAATTTATAAATAGTCATAATTGTTGTATACTTGAAGTTGTGTGTTTGATTAACATAATAATGGTAACTTAACTTCAAAGAGAGATGAACAAAAAATAACTATCATGAAGTAATTCCTTCTATTAATGCATGAAAAATTACCTTAAAATATCATCTCAATCATCATAAACCATAATTGGCACGTCCCTTATTAACACAACTTTAGGATTTAATCATATAGTAAAAAATAAACCATTCCACTAAGAAAGGAAAATCAATCTATAATTTAATGAAAATTAGAGAGATATCTCTTTATATTTCACATATCTATCTTGAATATGAATAGTTATATGTAAAATGTGAATCCTAAGATAGGTTCCTACTTTTCTTTTTGTATGCACCAAACTCTATTATATGAAAGGAAAAGAAGCACGAGTCGTCCTTTGATACGATTGTTAATTTTACAACCACAATTGATTATTTTAATAATGTAAAATAATGCACAAGAATTATTTTGTCCTAAAACATATCTTATATCTTAATAAACTTATTAGTGATAATAATGATTTTAACTTGAGAACCATAAATCCAAATTATTCATCAAATGTATGCACCTTACAAAGTGAGCTCAAAAATTGATCATCAAACTTTGTCGACATCCTCTAATATCTTTCAAAAACATAAAATTTGGAAGAGGGTATGGAAATGCATCAAGATTGAAAAATTATGAAATACTTTCACTAAAAATTTATAAAACAAATTAATATAAAAATGTATTCAAGGGTGATGCAAAGGTGGGAAAAAAATCATCTTCGTGTCGACCTCCCCTCATAAAAATAAAAATGAGAGGTCCAATGTATGTTCCCTCTTTCATTTTATAATTTAATTGAGATGTGAATGGAATGAAAAAGACAACGATAGAGAAAATAATAATATTAGGGGTTCATTTGTAAGGAGGTGGGAAAGGGAAGAGTTTTTTCGAAAGAATAAGATGGAAGTGCAAGAAAGGTATGGAGAAAATACCTACATACATACACAAGGGTACATGAGGAGGAGGAATAGTAGCTCACATGAAGTTCCCATGAGGACTGGGAGGAAGAGAAATTCATAGATATAGGGATACATATGTTATCCACATCTAATGTGGAGGAGGATGAGGAGGTGGGGTGTTGGGATGAGTAAGACAAAAGAGGAAGGGTATGAAAATAATTTTCATATAATTTTTTTCATAGAAAAAAAAAAATTATTTCATATAAAAATCCATGAAATCCAAAACATTTAAACCATAGCAAAAATCATGTAAAAACCTATCAAAATCACTACAAAAAATGATGCAACTATTTTTTTGCAAATAAATAAATAAAACCCCTAGGAAAAACATGTACAAATCCTAAAAATTCAAAAACAACACACAAAGCAAGTTTTTAAGTACAAAAACAATAAATAAAAAACCCTAAGAAAACAACATATACAAACCCCACCAAATATTACATAAAAACTAGTTTTAGCGTTATAAAATTTAAAAAAACATAGGAAAAACAACAAATACAAACCCTAGCAATGTTAGTGTACTTAATGTTTCATACATTATTGTATGATTTTAAGATGCACCGATAATTATAATTGTAAAAAATCTCTTAATAATGTATTAACTGGTGCACACTTATCCATGTGTTATTTATGGAGAAGAGTATCAATCAAGTTACTTGATTTTATTGAATTATGCTACTAATTTCATAAAGCAAACATGTTCTACACAAGTGTTTTAAAAACCGGTCAAACCGAACCGAATTGGCCAGCTTTTGACCGGTTTAACATTTTAAAGCACGAACCGTTTAGTAAACCGGATTGGTTGGATGGTTTTAGCCCAACCGCCGGTTCCGTTGCAACCGCCGCTTTTAGGCTAAAACCGGTCAAACCGGTCCGTTTCATCTGAACCGCCGAGTCATGTAAAGATAGCAATTCTTTCCTTTTTTGGATTTTGGTGAAAAAAACACAAGGGCAGAAACAAAATTTGCCATTTTTGGAAAGGGTCCGGGAAGATGTAGCAAAAAAACTTGCATGTGCCATAACTTTCATTTTGTGGCTCCGTTTTAGGTGTCATTTTCTCCAAAAGTGCATATTTTCTTGAGCTCTACGCATTGATGGCAATATTTTTCTTATTTTCATAAAATCCATTTTTGCACCTTTTTGGACCAAGCAACTTCTTGCAATCTTCTGAAAGAATCATGAGCTTTGATTGCCTGTAGACAAATTAGTAATTAAAAATACTGGATAGCTTTCCAAAACTCGACGAGTATTCTGGCCAAATATTGCCGAGTTTTTTTTTTGGGGTCTGCCGAGTGCGAGCATTCCAACTATCACTATATACATGAGCAAACTTTGCATATTTTGTGTGTAATTGTTGGAATCATGGTTTATAATCTTTCAAATATATTGTTTTCTTTAAAAATGTAATTTTTATGTGATTTTTAGTAAACCAACTCTCATAGAGTTTGAATCGTCCTGGGTTCCGGTCCTGGTCCAACCTCGACCGATTCCGAGTTCGGTTCCGATTTTTAAAACATTGGTTCTACATGTTAAATACTCTCCAAATCCTAACCCTAGCCTCGACCTTTTTTATATAAGAGCATAGAGAGATAGTGTTTACGGTATCACTTTAGATGAGAGTTACACTAGAGGATTTATACCGGGAGATTTTAATTCAAAGAGCTAGTTGTGATATTTGTGTTCTAAATTTGTGTGATGTCTTTATTTTAATATTTGAATTATTTATAGTATATGCATATGTGGGTATAATTTTTATGTTTTTTTACAATTGTTTTTAGAATAAATTGTCACTTTAATATGGTATCAAAGGAATAGAATATTTTCCTTGTGCTACATGTATGTATAAGGATTAGATATACATTTTTCATCTTTTTATGAATTTGGATATATTGTAGTTGTACTTTATTCTCGCAAGTTTCAATACACTTATAATTGCCTACCAAAAATACCGATCTTGTGCTCTCACAATATTCTTCATATGACCTAGGTTGATTGTAAATTAGTAAACATGGTGGGGATCTAATATTTGAATATAATTTTATCAATAGAAACCCCTTGGTTAGAAATGTCTCTTGTTAGTAATAAAAATAATAGAAGGTGTCATTCTACAAAAAGTGGTTATTTGTTTACCTAATTCATGGTGTGGGGTGTTATGCTTTGATTCTCAAAACATTAGAAAACATTGTGTAAATATTTTATCTTCCACGTACCTCAAAATATATAGGAAGTGCATATGATTTTTTTCTTTATCCCAATAGGAATTATTTCAACATTTGATTCTTTGGAGTACGAGTAAATGGTTAGCCCTAGGAAATTACTCTCTTCATACCTCATAAATGGGATAGTGAAGCTACGAGGATGGTGTAATCATCCATAGTCGATGGCCTAAAACATTGGTTTTTTCACTATTTATAAATTTGATAAGTATATTAAAGAGCATATAGATCAAACACTCCATAACCTAGTAATTCTTATAACCTATTGGGTATACTTGGAATTCCCGCACACTATTTTTAAATCTTTTTCAAATACAAAATTATTATTTTAATTTCAGTCATTGACTCTTCCACTTACGAAGTGTAGATTACCTATTTTAGTTTCAATGTAAAAGCTATGAATAATTATGATCTATATTTTCTATTTCATTTTCAGTTCGAAACCTTATTAAAATATAGTACATTTTTTAAATCCAAAACTTGTTCCAAATATGTAGTTTTAAGAACTTGAACTTTTTATAAAGTTTTAGAGCCTAATGTTAATATAATTTGATAATATAATAGTGAAAATGGAATTGTAAAGGGTGTGTTTGGTAGAAGACAAATTTGAAATAATTTTTAATTCATGTGGAATTCAAAATTCTTAGTGAAAATTATCCTAAGAAAAAAATTAAAAATTACATAATATACCATTGTAATCCTCTTGTTGAGATGTTTTTTTAATGTATATACCTAGAAACACTTTTTCAAAAAATGTTTTTCCCATAGGTTGGCTACATTTTTGTGATTTTAGCAAAGATATGATCATCTCAATGTGTATTTTCATAAACTTGTTAGTGGAAAAACATTTGCATACAAAAACAACTAGGCTCTTTTTACATATAATTTTTATACTTCATTATGGATGGTATAAGGATGATTCTCATAGGTTCTAATTACTACATATAAAAAAGGACCTAATGTGATTCTAAGAAAGGCTCTTTATCGCATTTCACCGCACCTCTTGAACTTATCAAAAGAAAAAGGGGAAAAACATTTTGATGAAGCTCAAATATTATAAGTCAATCACTATCCCTTAAGTTCAAGTTTCATTTCCAAGGTGAAATGGAACATTATTTCATAGACTACCTTGGAAAATATTTTTGGAAAGTGCAAGTAAGATGTAAGCATGCTAACTAGAATATAAACTCTCTTCTCTTGTTTAAAAATATATACTCATATTGAGGGCTTATTTGCTCACATCAAGCACTTAATACTTATTCTTATTGATAATGGTGAAAAAGGTATGGTGACAAAATAATTATTACTATTCTATCTAAATTGGGCCATCCTTACTTAGTTTTGTCTCAAAATACTACACACAACAAGATTTATTGGGAATTGTATATTTGACAACGACTTTTGACAAGTTTTATGAGTAACTTCGGAGAGAATATGAAAATTTAATTTTTATATGTGACATCCAACATGGAGGTACTAAGAAATATGCATTAATAGCTAATGATTATAATGTGGCATCACAACCTAATATATGTAAAGAAAAGGGCCCGGCAAGCAATAAAGTAAAGGTGGAGACTAAGGAAATAAATGGCTTTGCATAACTCTTTCCCTCATTCAGACAAAGGGACATGGAAAATTAATGCAAAAGGTGAAAACAAATGCTACAAATTGTGTGGTAAATGAATCTAGTTTGAACATTAGTTTTCTAATAAAATGACATACTTCAAGAAAAATGAAAAAATTGCAGCTCTTTCTATATCACTAATCGATCATTCGTAAATGAATGAATTTCAGATATATTAGCCTCTAACCATATGGAAAATTACGATTCACTATTTCAAACTCTCATGAAACACCACATAGCTAAAAATTTTGTGGGTAATAATACTACTCTCGCTATCAAGGAGAAGGGTCCATTGAGATAGAGAATGTAAATTTAAAATCAATTCTCCACATTCAATTTTATCTCTGAACTTATTATCCATATATCAGATCACTCATTTTGGTAAAGGAAAATTATTGAATCTACCTCCAATAATGTTGTTATCATTCATAAAATATACTAGTCTTCTAGTGTATCTAATTGCAAAGTTGATCATCAAGCCAAATAGTAAAAATTTGACACCTTTTTATTTGATCAATCATCAAAAGTAATACTTTCACATGAAAATGACTTAAGTAAACTTTGCCATTAGAGTTATTATCACTTAAGCTATTGATTATTGAACAATATCGGTAAGCACAAAGTGTGCTTCTTGGGTTTCTAATTTTTTTAGATATATAGTTGGTTTAGGTTGCACATTTGGAAAATAGTAGATGGGTCCATTACCCAAAGGAAAATATTGGAGGTAAATTGAAATTTTCTAATTAGTTCACAATGAAGATCTTACAGAATTTTGGGATATCAAACTTGCTAGAGACCTTAATATTTCCCAACTTTGGGTTAAAGGGGCTTCCTTATCAGCAAACCTAATTGAACTATTGATAATATTGTTGAAGAATCCATTTATATTCTTTCATCTTTTAGCAGTTTCCAAATTCAACATATTTATAGAAAAGGAAACCAAATTGTTGATTGTTTTGATAATTTTGGGATTGGGATCCATGAGTTTAAAATTTGGCATGGGAAGGATGATTTCCCTTATAATATCATTACTAATATTAATGATGAACCCTACAGCTCTAGTACTTGACGTGCCAACTCAAGCGGTTATGAATTGGCTTAGTGGTAGTGTTGCTTCCCTCATTATTATTTCAATTCATGTTAAGATTAGAATTCGTACAATTTTTTCATGGGTTTATCTCACATGATTTTTGTTTGCATCGTGGAAGGAGGATACTGGTAACCGTTTCTTCTATGGAAGTAATCTTATGTAAGTTGGATCCATTCCTCAATAAATAATGGAACAAGGGTACATAATTTTTATATATCTTCAAACTGGTGGATTTTCTACTTTTATGGAGAAGGTCCAAGGCTATGACCCCCACATTTCTAGAGAATTTTCCAAGAGTTGGAAAAAGAGGTGGGTCTCCATTAAGGGGCTTAGTATTGAAATTATTAAAGAACTTAATTCCAACATTACTGGTCTCAAGAGAGAGGGATTTAGGTTTTTCAAGAAAATTTGTGACAAGGATGAAGAACGAAAAGAAAATTCAAGGAGAGATCATATGTCCTATTTAAGGTGGGCTTTTGAGAGATCCTCTCCATATGCCCTTTGATGAAGTGGCTAAGCTTGTGATCAAATACAACACACTAGAAGAAAGGTATCAAGTTATCAAGGGTCATCATCTGGTGATGCTCAACCACTTCAGACATCAGATTCTAGTTAGTCTTCCTTTTTATATTTTGCATTCTATGGAAGCTTCTATAATGGATGTGCAATTGGGGAAAAAGGTGTTGCCTTTACACCAAGTCGTTATCCCAATCATTCACAACCATGTGTTTGATAGTATCCCTTGAGCTATCATTGGGTTGAATTTTGGAACCCCGTATAGGAGAGGGTTCCATTTCTAAGCCTCGTGATAAAAGACTTCCTTCTTAGAGGGTTTTGAGAAGAAAAATTGCTCATGGGAAGAGGATGGGGAAAGATCCAATACGAGAGATAGCGTAGATGTAAAATTATCTATCATTTTGATGGCTATGGGGAAACGTACACAAGGGTTGAACATGCTTAGAAAAGGGATAGGTCGCAACTTCTCTCCTTATAGTATGAAGATGGAAGAACTAGACTCAAATATTATTGCTGAGAATAAAATTTTTGACCATAATATTAATGATATAGTTCATTTTAGTAAACTATCTTTAGAAAATTGTCTTTCTCAAATTACGCTCATTAAGATGCTTGTTAGAAAAGTGTTCCTTGAAAACCATAAGAAGAAAAGTAAGACTGGTACTTCTAGAGATAAGGATAGGTTTCAAGTCCTTTTAAAATAATTGGAGGCCACTTTGTTTAACATGAAGGTGGTTTTATCTAGCATGTCGCACTAGTTCTTCCTATTTGTCTTTATGTTGTAATGTTGTTAGATAGTTGTATCTTTGTTGTACGGAAGTTGTTTCTTTTTTTTGTCTTTTTTTCTTTATGGCTATATATCGGCTTTAAGGCATTTTTGTGATGTATCGGGATTGGGGCCTGCTAATTTTCCCCTTTTAACACTAACTAAAATAATAATGACCTTATGCCATTTTCCCATGCCTTTTTTATAAACATAAATATGTGCTTGTACTCATTAATGATTTCTCTCGCCATGCATAGGCATACTTTCTGCGAAACAATTGAGTTATTTGAGAACTTTGAAAATTTCAAACCCTTGTTGAAAATGTATCTAAGAGAAAGATAGAGTGTCTCAAAATAGATAATGGAGGATATTTTTCCAACAACCAGATGATTACGTTTGGTGAACATGAAGAAATTCATCTTCAAAATATTGTGTTTTACACCCCTTAGTAGAGGTGTATTTGAGAAAAAAATTGACAATAAATGAAATGGCCAATTTCACAGTACATTCCAAAGTGTTTTGTCCTTAATTTTGGAAAGAAGAAATTTAGGGTACAAACTACATTTAAAATTGCACTCCCACTCAGTAGTGCAAGACATGACTCTTGAATAGAAATGGTTAAGTCATAATCCCGATATATCATATTTGATTTTTTCATGTAATTCATAGGTGCATATGCCATATGTCAAGCACTAAGTCATAGAAAGGAAGGGCCTCTCTTTGTATCTTTTTTTGTCATTATCAAGTCGTACCATTTTTGAAGTTTTTATGAATAATAAACAATTTAGATGAATCCCATCATGAGAGTTTTTAGAATTCAAATGATGAGAGATAGGGGAAACCATAACCTCCACCATCAACACTAAAATACATTTAGACCGCACCTACATAGTTGTAAAAACCTCCACCAAAATGGACCAACAAAATCTTCATTGTGGTTGGTGAAATGGAAGGAGATAAAAAAATTCCAAGAAAGATGAGATTTCATCATCTATATGGTGTTATACATTTAGCACATTTGGTAGTGACACAAGATCTATAGACTTATCATCAATCATCTAAGCATCTTGAATGGAGGAAATTTATGGCATAAGGAATTATTTATATGTAGAATAACAAAAATGAGACTTGGTTACCTATAAAAAAGGAAACAATGTCTAGGTGCAAGTAGGTTAGGATTTTCAATCATATTTTTTAGGACATCAGAAAAAAATTCTTAACTTCGGACCTCAAAAGAAGACTCAACAAAATATTGACGATACCAAAATTTTGGGAAAGTGGAAAATCCCCCAATTCATCAATAATTTTAATCATAGTGCCTCCATTGATGAACTCGTATCACTTAGGATCCTCCTCCTTCAGGATGGTTTAAGCTCAATTTTGATGGAGCTTTCAAGGGGAACCCTGGAAATTTTGGGGGTGGAATTTGAATTCAAAATGATAAATTCCATGTTATTGTTGTTTATGTTGGTCTTATGAGGGTGCAATTCAACCACTACTCTTAGGCTTTGGCGTCTTTATGGGGTTTGAGACTTGCTAAATCCCTAAACATTGGTTATCTTTTCATTGAAGGTGACTCAATGAATATCATTAATTATTTAAAATATCTTTTCCCTATCATCTAGACTATCAATAATATCTTAACATAAGATATTCATTTATCCAACTCTTTACTCAATTTCTCCATTCATCGTACTTACAAAGAGGGTAACAAGCTCGCTTATTTGATGGATAACATTGGTGTCTTAGCTAGTATTTATAAAGTATGGTAAAGAGAGACTCTTCCACCTAATGTTACGAGCACCATTATTAATGAAAAAAATAAATAATGGTTCCCCCATGAGTAAGGTTTCACATGGTTTCATAATTGTGAACTTGCTCCATATATTTTCCTATTTTAACCTCGTCTCTTCCTCAATCGACATTCACAAGAAAAATAGAAGCCATAACAACAACATTGGGAGAGATATTTTAGAGGCCCTTTAATTCGAAGCACATAATGGGTGGTTAAAGGTGTAGGGTCGAGCCTACTTGCATGGATGAATGCAAACAAGACACTTGAGTTGTGGGTGATTTTGAGAAAAGGTGGTTTCAATAACTTCATGGACATAGTTCGTGGGCATGATATGTACTTATCATGGGAGTTTGCCAAGAATTAGAAGGAGAGAAAGGTTTCTTATAAAAACAAGGAGTTTGAAATCACTAAGGATCTTATCTCCATTGTCACCGGGCTTCACATGAAAGGGTAAAATTCTACAAGAACAAGTATGATAGAGAGGCAGAAAAGAGGAAATGTCTTAAATCTAGTGAAAGGATTATTCACACTAAAGGTGGCTTCCTCGGAGACTCGATGCCTTAACCTTTTGACAAAGTGGGTCTTCTTCTGATGAAATTCATCACTCTCGATAAAAGTACAAGGTAATGCACTATTTCCACCTTTTCCTCCTAAATCAATTCCGCAAAAATACTCAAGTTAGCTTTCCTTTTTTATTTTGAAATCCCTTGAGCATTCAGTCAATATGGTCATTTGGGGCAAGCATGCACATCTACTTCATCATGCATTTATCCTATTGATCTATAAATAATTTCACCACACCATCCTCCACCAAATCCCACCACTACCTCTCCCCTCCCCCTCTTCCCTTGTTCCCAATCACCACTTTGCCCCTCTTCATCTAAAAGGCCTCGTGCCCCTTCCTCTGACCGTCTCCTTCACAATAAAGTCCCCAAGGTTGATCCTAGCAATGAAATTCCTTCCTCTCCTCTCAACCAGGGTGAAGGGAAGGTTGTCATGAGCCTACTCTCTATAGGAAAGAAAAATTTGATCCTTCTAGAGCTTATATTGTCAACATTCATATTGAAGTGGAGCTCTACACTGATATGCTCAATTGGCTTCGCAAAGAGGTTAGGGACCTCAAGGAAAAGATTAGAGGTTGCAAGTTGGTTGTGGATAGTGGTAAGATGGATAATAATTTTCTCGAGGAGATCAATAACATGGTTTCCAAGATTGAAAAGGAGCAGGAAAATATCATGACTAAACAATGTGATATCTTGTCCATTCTTAAGAAAAACCTTGACCTTCTTACCCTCATCACTCATCATCTGGAGGAAGGGAAGGGTAAAAAAGAAGTCAACATCAAGGACATAAAAATGACTTGGATAGTATCAAGAAGACCTTCTTGAAAGGCATGAAGTAATTGGTGTTGGAGTTACTACTTTGTTAAGCTTTTGTTGTGTTTTCGCTATGTTTATGTTGTGGTTTGGATGTGGTTTTTTTGTGTAATGGGTGTGGTTTTGTTGTGTATTGGCTAAGCTTTTGTTACTGGTCTTGTCTCTTCTCGGTTATTGCAATATAGAGCTCTATTGATATATCCCTGTCTTCGGGCCTTTTGTATCCGGGTAGAGTCCCACCAAAGAACATTTTATACTTAATAAAATAATAATAATAATTTATGTACATAAACTCATCAAATATAGTTGATGATCCTAATTTTTGAGAGGGTGACCATGATGATGATTTTGACTACATCTACAATGACCCTCATTGCATGGAGTGGAGTATGCTCTAAACATTACATAGAATGAGCTCATATATTATGATGATAACAATGACCTCATAGGTGATGATGGTGATGAGCATTAGATGATAACGATTTGTAATCGTATGTATAAATAATTATTAATTCAAACTCATGTTACCATATCAAAAATGATAAATTATTTATTTTCTCATATCCAACATTATATACTTATCAATGTTATTAACTTTCTATACCTCATAAATGAAGTGTTAAATCCATAGCTTGGTAATTTTGTCATTTTTCATTTAGATGAAAATTTGATTTTTAGCAAGGCAAAATATGAATTTTTAATGCATTTGAGGCAAGTGTTTCAATAGTTCAAAGAAAGGAAGTTTTTTTATTGAATAAAAGAGGGTATTTATAGGGTACCTCACCCATAGATATGTTACAATATTAATATTTACAAAAATGTTGATTGCACAAATTTCCATATAGGTCATTCAAGTGAAAAACCAAGCACAATTCAATCTATACATTTTCAACAACAAAATACAAACTAAGACGTGTTATAAAGGGCCTTATGTAGGCTATAAGCTAGAGCTCCAAGAAAGCAAACTCGGGAACATAAACAGGATGATTTAAATGGGAAAAGGTTGATGCAGAGGATTTTTTGATTGTGTAAGAATTACATCAGCAAGTGAAAGAAATGTTGGAATAAACAACATGAGATACAAGCAACATGTTGATCTAAGTGTAGAGCACAAGAGTTTCATGTTGGAGACTTACTTTTCGAGCATTTGAAAAATCATAGGTTCCCAAGAGGAACATACAAGTGGAAGTGGATGAAGACTATATCGTGTACGTTTTAAGAAGATTTTTAGCCAATGTATATGAGATAGAGCTAACGGATGGGATTCATATCTCATTTATCTTCAAAATAGCATGTTTGTACCAATTTTCATGAAGGAAAAATACTTGATGACGATGGTGGAGATTGGAGACATCAATTTTTAGAGAAGGAGAAAGATGAGATAGATGTATTTTTGGACTCTATATTTGTTAATAAGGCCAAAGGTAAAGAGTGCATACAATATATGGTTAAACAGAAGGATAAAGCATAGGAATATTCAACTTGGATGAATGAATTTGTGGTAGGTAAACACAAAAATCATTAGAAGAGCTCACTCAAGGCTCATGAAAAGGAGTTCATGATTTTTTCGCTTACCATGGCATTTGATATAGGATCATCTAAGTCAATTGGTGATTGTGTATCAACCAAAAAGAGAGTTGCATGTTGTAGGCTTTTTTCATAATTATTTTAGTAATGTGACATGAGGCACGGTCATCAATGGTCAAGGAAACATCTCCAAACTTCGGTTATGCTCATGAAGAAACATGAAAGTGGTTTTTATCATGAAACGAGGCAAAACCATGGTGTTTTATGTCTCAAGATGAAACAATCGATCTACAATAATCGATTTACTACATAGATGCCCTAAAAGTTACATAATTACACCAATAATTTATTAATTGTCAACTATATTAAGTGACTTATTTGTCTTTGGGAAATGCATACAGAGAGTAATGACCACATTAATGAGTTTTACCATTTAAGGAGATTTTTCAAGAAGCGGGAAATTAAAGAGAAAATTCAAGATTTATAAATAATTCAAAAGCATTAATTTGAAATATAGATGAGATTCAAGTGGTGTTCATTTAGAGAGAGCATATAGGTGTGAGGAGAGAAGTCCATACAAGACAAGAGTGATTTTGTAAGATTCTTCATCACATTTCTAATACAAAGGAAAACTAATGTTGTGGCGAGTACATGTGTTTCAATCCATCATAAATAGGTATTAATGTGTGATCTTTTTTTTTGGCATGCACATTTATGTGTGGGAGTCCATAATTGAGTGAGTTGGTCCGTGGTTGTAAGGATTGGGTTGTTCTTCAATTAACACCCCATCATTAACTTCATTGGCAAGGTACTAAGGGACTCTAGTGGGTTATGCTTGATAAAAAATATATTCATCTAATGATTTCCTCAAATAATGAAGTTATGGCTCAAGTTACAATTGATGGCATAAAATATGTGTCAACTTTGTATTCATTGTCTTCACATAGAGAGTGATTATATGATTATCATTCAAGACATAAAATAAAAAATGGACAAAGAATCAAAGGTTGAGTTCTTTGATCCATAAGAAAAGAATCTTATGGTCAATTTTGTCAAAATTTGTACACCACGTTTCTTTGAAGGACACGAGGTGGTTGATTTTTTAAAAAACAAATTTGGGAGCTGACGGATATTCAATGAGGCTAGGGAATGATGTGGGTGTCATCACACTCATGATACAAGAATTTCTAAATCCCCAATGGTCGTTATAGAATACAATAAGTGAAAAGGAAAATGCCTTGACAATAAGTGTTAAATATCATTTTTTTAAGCTTGCAAATAAATTTGGCACATAAGGAAAGCTAAAGGACAAATTTTATGTCCCAAAATAAAACGTCACTTATCTTAGCACAAGGAAGAGTGTGATAACTATGCAATCCAAATTCGTAAATAACATTTTTTTGCACATTTGGCTTCCATTCTAGTATGGAACATATGTTTGAAATCCTTTTCTTGGAAATATGGCTTGAAAAAGCAAAGAAAAAGAGTTTAAAGAAAGAGACCATAGAGTATCAAAGTACTAGAAATTTCTCACAAGGAAAAGGGACAAGGACAAATACCTAAAATAAATATTCCACATTTCACACTCTAAAGACTTGGAATACATTTTGGTCATGTTTTGGATTATCGATTTTCATTTTAAGGGATGTTGTTTGTAACACCCACACTAGCAACACAACCAAAACACAATTTTTATGTTTATTTCTTATAAATTAAAAGCTTATAACATTTATTAATAACACTTACATTATCACTTGGGCCCACATAAAAATAACACAATTCCTAAACCAAAACACAACATGTGTCACTTTGCATGCATCTCCAAAACAAGGAGATGATGATACCGACAAACATCATAAATAAAAGAGTATAAACTCTGCCAAGCCATAAAATGGTTTGTCAAGGGGAAATGGTGCCAATACTTCCACTTATCCCTCCACTAAGGAAGGGATACTAGCCTTTGGTTCCTCCAAATAATTCATGCAACCATGCATGAAAACACACTTATCCCTCTGCACTTATCGCTCCACTAAGACTAGTCTCACCAACATTTGTTTCCTCCCAAAATAAATAAGAGACCCCATACACCATAATAACACTTATCCCTCCACCTTTGGCAATGCAAGTCCCCAACATACACACATACAAAGCATACTCATGCATACAAGAAAATACAACACATCAATCAATGCACATGCATTCCAAATAGAAACCAATTAAGTCCACAAAAGATTAACATTAAGAGAAAGAGAAAATAACATTTCATCAAATATATATCACCATGTCAAGCCTTCATAAGAGGCTTGAAAGAGAGAGGGTTAGGAACATTCACAAATATTAGCATGCACTACCAAGCCTCTAATGGCTTGCAAAGGAACTAGGGTCAATCCATACCACTTATCGCTCCACCCAAGAACTGGGGCATAAGTTCTTGGTTCCTCCAAGAAAAATTAAGTGCATGCCACTTATCCCTCCACCCATTTTATTTCAAACCCACTTATCGCTCTACTAGAACAAAACTCACATACCTTTGGTTCCTCCTTAATGTCACACAAGGTTTACTTCAGTTTTATCTTTACTTATCCCTCCATAATGACCCTACCTTCCCCATACACATAAAACACTTGTTAGTCTCACAATGAGTACTAAACAAGTACACAACATATAAGAAAACCACATACTACTCAAATGAGCATTAAATCACGTACATCCCATCAAATGATGGAAAAATAAAATAGGAATTTACAAGAATGAAGAGAGAGAGAGAGAGAGAGAGTGGTCTTTGACCATCACTAAGCACATCACATGGCTTGCTTTATAGTCATATAAATCTATGTGTTAAACATGGTTTAAGGAAATTAGTACTCCTTCAAACTCATAAACACATGAATGGAGTAACAATAACTCACAACACATTGGCTCCAACAAGCATAGTACCAACCATAAAGAGGGACCAATAGATGAATAAGAGAGATGGCTAACCCACAAGATACATAAAATATACTAATTCACTTTTCCTTTTTAGATTACTTGATCAATTACCACCTTTGTTTTTAAACTTGGTTATGAATGTGAACAAGGCTCCTTCCTTGAATATTACAAGTTTCCATTGTTAGAATGTTGATCACTTAGGATACGTACCATTATTTTCATTTTCTTTAAGATCATATTAAATGTTTTAACCATTTTGACCTCATTCAAGGTGTGTGAGATATTCATCACAATCGCACCAAAATTCATTTCATTTACTTTTGTTCGTATTTCATTTACATTCTTTACTTTTTTCTTAGGTTGGCATCGTTTTAGAAATGCTACAAAACATAAAGAACATTTTCATCACTTATGGAAAACAATATTCCAAAGGGTGTTATCTCATACAAAGCACATCATTTTATGCACTTAGACAACTTAAGAATTTAAGGTATATGTTTCACATGTGGTACATTCAATATAATAATATGAATTTAAATGCCTTCTACGACACTATTCCTCTTGTTGGCAAACATGTGTTAACGGTTCTTTACCAATAATCTTCATAAGAGATCCACAAAGTATTAACTTCATTAACACTCAAAGGGGTCTAAGCTCTACCATGAGACAAAACTTATGGTAATCAGTTATCCATGCCTCACAAACTTTCACACAAACTAAGGTACTTCGATACTTCTTACCAAGGTAACACTTCTATTTGCAAGGAGCTTAAGGGGTTAAAATTTCATAGTTCCAAGTGCAGGCAACTAGGACCTAGGTTTCAATTGCATGGCTTTTAAATTTCTTTAATGAGATCATTTGGGAGTGAAACACCCCAAATACATTCACACGGCTTTGGATACCCTCAAACGTATTAAGGACCATACACACATGGGGAATAGTTTGTTCAAGGGGGGAACTAGCACTACGACATCTAGGAGTAACGATTGTATTCCCACTCAAAGTGATAGGATACACGTAGTGTAGTCATGTCCTCGCACAAACGTACCTAAGCCATGGAAATGGTATAACAAGGCTTGTTCCAAGTAAAAAACCAAGAAACAACTGGCAATAGGTTTAAACTTTGTCTTAACGACGATAAGGGTTTTCGTACTACACAAGATTTGATTAGGAGTGAAGGTATGATAAGAGGGTTATAACTCATTTCATTTAGGTGGCCAAGGCAAGGTAATTTTCAACCAACAATTTAAGTTTTAAGATGAGAAAACTACAATTAGTATGGTAATGATTGTTTTATTAACTCAATATCATTTAACAACATTCAATTACAACTTGCATACAACCTTCAATGCACACATGGAATAGCTAACTTTTAATTTATTTTCATTTTCTCCTTTCAAAATAGTAAATAATTACAATTATTCAAATATACAATACGTCACATCATTTTATACATTTTACAATTTAAGTACAACTATAAAGTCAAATTCCTTCATTTATCTTCCTTGTCATGCTACCTGCAACAACCATTAGAGCATGGGTCAACGATAACCGTTGGCATGGAATTCTACCACGATCTAACACAACTCATGATTACTAATTTTCCATTTGCAAAGAAAGAACCACTTTACATAACAAGAGAGGTAAGAGATACATTTTCATTTTCATTACATTTTCAAAACTAGAGAGGAGAGAGAAACATCACATTTTCCCAAAATCAATTTTTATCGAAACAAACAACCAAATTGATATTCATGACATCATATGTTAGTGCCTACGTGTTTTCCCTCCAAAGATTTAACTTAATATTGGTCCACAACAGTGTTTTCTAAATTTGTTGCAAGTTTGCAATAACGCCAAATTTTAATCCAAGTGGCTATAAAACATAGTTCAAAAATTGATTTTCGATAGTCAAAGCACCGTGATACAAATCCTATGCATTCATCTATATACAAGGAATTCACCAAGTTGATTGACGGAACTAAGAACTGGAAAACAAGGTACAAATGGTGACTACGTTTTCAAGCCCACCGATCATAGTTGGACTAGCTTGACTTGGTCATTCAGTGACTGGGGGCTTAAAAAACCCCCTTGTAAAACTAACCCACGAGGTGTTTTCTCAAAACTAATGGTTGCAAGAAATTTTTATGTAAAAATATTAGAGGTTTATGGAAACCGATATCCATTTCATCACTCGAGGCGCAAACGGCAAGCCAAAACCAAACTCAACTTTTAAGTTTCAGTAGCTTCCCAAGACTACAAAAATGGCTAACAGGGCTCCTAGAGGGGTTACGAAATGTGCACAAATGAACATGTGAGGTCATCCAAAGGTTCAAAACAAGATTCCCCAATTGACAGGGTACCCATTTAAAGCTTAAACTCCCGGTTTGGGGTTTGGAAAGATGTTTTACGAATCTCCAAAATATGTGTTTTATTAACTTTTGCAAGTAACTATTGGTGTGTTTAATTGAAGACTCACTCTCAACTCGTCTATTCAAGCGGGCATAATTATCCAGTCTTGTTACTATGGCTTACCAAACGTCATAGGCTATGGTTTGAGAGTACAAGTGTTGATTTGATTAATCGAACAAGTTGAATAGGAAGAAGTAAATTTTTCTACGGTTTGTACTACGATTTATTTAATTAAACTGAAGGCTTAGCCTTACTTTTATTAAATTTTGATATCATTGCAAAAAAGGAAAACTAGAAATACAAAAATTATGCAAGATGAGGATGAGAAAACCATGCCTCTTAATCCAAGCTGGCGAGAAGTTGCACAAGGTTCTCCAAATAGTTTTTATTATTATTCTTGACCTGCAAAAGCTCCACACTAAGGCATTTCGTCAAGCGGTTTGTAGGGTTCCACATTGAACACTTGCTTGAAGTCCCCGAACGCCTTTCCATTAGATTTCTTCCACACATATCCCATAGTCACGTTGTCCACAAGAATAACACATTTAAAAAAACAAGCCCCGGGCATCCCCACGTTTAGCTGGCATGTATCTAGGCATTTTAATCCCTTTTTTTTCCTTACAAGTCTGGAGGAGCAGAATATTCCTCTTTATTTCATCGATCTCCTTCCTTTTGAATGGAAACCACATTCCAACTTCTATATAGGTGTGTAACGAGAAGAACATAGAGTGTAGCATTTTATGGAACTGCGCAGATAAAAGGGATGCAAAAATTACTTAAAACTCTTAGCCCCCTTTATTCTTATGCGATCTGCAAGGAGCAAGGAAACAAATCCACACAACCACCATATGCATAAGTGATGATAAATGTTTAGAGTTTCCTCAAGGTAGCTGGCACGTCCAAGACTGTCAACCATGTTGTAAACCTAAGCTTCCTAGAGAGTGCTTCAACATTCCAATAGAGCACTACAACCGCAACATCCCACTCAAATCCCCTCCATTATGCTTTGACGGCGTCCAAACTCTGTTCATCAACTCCCATTGGAAAGGTTATGGAAATTGGCTTTACAACCTGTCTGTAGATTCCAATGCCGCTTTAACAAAGTCATTTTGTGCATACCAAAACCTTGGAACTTCATGAGATCACAACGATTGAGGCATTTCTTTGGGAAAACCATACATCGAACACCATTTTTTGCATATCCTAAAATCACTACATTTCATGAGACCACATTTCTTTGGCGTCTTGTGTCAATAGATCATTTGCCTTCTTAGGCGTACACATCCCATCGCAGAACTAAGGCTCACCACATTTGGTTTTACGAGTTTCCAATGCATTGGTGGATGCCTTAACCAACACATAGGGTGGCCAATGAATTCACATTTGTTTAACTTTTAGCATTTAGAGAACAAAGAATGCCGATAAATTAGCATTTTCAAGTGCCCAATTATTGTTTTTGTTTGAGATTTATTTGGCTTTCTTTGTTTTTATTGATATTTTCATATTTGTTATTATGTCTAATTTTTCAGATTTAATATGAGGTAAAGAAAGAGCTTACAAAGAAAGAGGATAAGAAAAAAATAAAGAATCAAAACACTAGTGTGACATAAATTTCCACAATACAAGGGAAAAAGAGGAAAAGAAAAAGGAACAACCGGAATGTAAGTTATTTCATTTTTTATTTAGATTATTTTTAATTAAATAGCAATTGATCACTTTTTTTTCTACGCTAGAATTTTCATTAAAAACTTGAAAATTTATGTTTTTCTCTAACATGATGTCTTTGTTTTCATTTTTTAAATGAAACCCAAAAACACTTGCAAAATTAGAGAGGAACTCTTATATATCTCAAATATTTTTGAAAAATGTTTAAAGCATTCTAAGACCATGCAACCTTAAAGCATGATGCATGTGGGCAAAATTTATATTGAGCATCACTTCCATGTCTTACCCAACACAACGTAACACAAGCAACCAATCAATGTTTTTCCAAATAATACATGCCGACAAGGGCCTAAAGATGTAATAATCTAGTTGAATTAGAAATGTGGGATCTGAAAAAACCAAGATGGGAAGTATTTTCTAACCAACCTATGAGAAGTGATTACCAAAGTAGATGATCCTCATGAGTTGGCCCACATAAAGTGACATGATTTTCCTAAACTTCAAAAGGATTGTGTCTTTCATAAGAAGAGAGTAGATTTTGGTAAAGACATTCATAAGAAGAGGACATTTTAACACGTCCAATGCCTTTAGGAGGTCGATAAATAAATGGAGAAACATTCTTATAAGCATTATATGGAGGCGTGGAATTTTTCACTCATAAATTTACAAAGAATGGGGATGAGAGAAAAGAATAAGAAGAAAAGTGTGGCTACCTAAAAGCAATTGAAAAAGCTTTAAAATAACCCATTTAATCATCACAAATGTCAAAAAGGCATACAAGTAATGCTACTCATAGATGATAATATCTTTGATAAACTTTTAATATTATTTGTCGTTACAAACAGCCTTCGAAGTTCTGCCATCACAAAATAAAAGAGGTGCCATTAAACTCAAGTTGGGAAACACTAGAAATGGACATTGACACGACAAAAAGTGTTCAATCTGTTTCAAATTATTATTATAGTTTTCAAGAATGTTGTTATCATCTATTACCTCATTTAGCTTGAAGCAAAATAATTGGGGACCTTAGACAAAGATTCATCAACTTTGAGGTTGAGGTTTCTTGCTATGTACGTGTTTTATTTATATAATCGGCATGACTTAATTTGTAACCGAGACAAGACAAACTTTTATTGTATATAATATGTTTCGAGGATAAACATCGACATCACAAAACATATTTTGACTTATAGACAACACCCAACCTTCACTATCAACATCCTGTTAATGCATGTCTTTCATTAAATACACCAAGCTCAATTTTAGTGGTCTCATTCTTTGTCGATCGAATATTTTATATTACTATGTTTTAATTAATATTTTGTCGAAATCAAAACACCAGGTATATTTTATCTAATTCAAAACACTCGGTACATACTAGCAATGAGTTACAATAAGGAAGATGAAGACAACAAACATGATGATATTGATGTTAATGATGATGATAATGCCTTAAAAGTAAACATTACTCCATTCATATTTTTAATAACACTCTTTCATAATGAAAGTTATAGCTCTCCTTTATACATCATTGATAACAATAATGTTTAGAACTTCGATTTAACTAGTTCATTTGATAACTACTTTGAATTAGCATTTGTGCATTGCCACAATTTTTTAATATTATTTATTTTAATTATATTTCTAATTATTTATTCCTAACACCAAAGTTTTCTTTTTTCTTTATTAGAACACAATTGAAGATTTTGAGTTCATGTCTTGTGCTTCAAAAATTGGTATTCACACTGGTTTGTGTTATTTAGAGCAAAGTGTTGTGTAGGGATGCAAATCCTCTGACTATGGTTAGATCCCAAACATTTCGAGGACTTAGAGGGGGCATCCTTTATTTTTTGATGCTATTACCGAAAATAGTGAAGTCTAATCCCAAAGTAGCATAGGAACATAAAATAAAAGCTTAAATGTCTATTTTTCATTGAATAAAGTTGAATATCTACATATTATTTTTATAGTCATCCCTAAAATCGGGAATATTTTTTGTCGTCTCACAAACCCCACCTTGTTGTTCTCTCGCTCCCTTGTCCCTATGACTTAGGTAACTATTATTGATAGTCATTATTGACTTCATCAACTAACTTCAAATAGATTTTTTTAATTGAAATCGCAGTCCGCTGATGCCTTCCCCCACGGTGAAGTGGGCAGATTTCTTAGGCTAAGCGGCCAAGGACTGAGGGGTATCCATTCCATCAAATTCACCTTCAAACGGCACGATCCCGACCTCATCCCTTATTACGATACATCTCCTAACTTCGCTTGTAACAAGAATTGAACCCCGATGGGCTCTTTAAGACCCGAGTCAATAGTCATTCGATCAAATAGAATTTTACATCTACACTAATAATGTAATTGCTAACCCTTATTTTAAAATTTCATTTACTTGAATATAAGTCGTCATTTTGGTAGAAAAATCCCACCAAATAAAAAAATGGAAAACAACAAACGAATTTTTGACACCGTGATCAACTTTTCATCATCAAAAGTCACTATTAAATTTCTGATCCAGAAAAATCTTTAGCATTTAGCATCATGGTGGTTAATGCAAAATGTGTGACACAAAAAGTGCATCATATCTCTCTTATGAAGCCACAATCACCCCAATTTTGACACAAAATTCGATGTTAATGAGCATACTATAGTGAAAGACCCAACAAGGAGGGCACTTGTACTCACATTGGATTGGGAGTAAGATGGTGTAACACTCACAAATATTTTTCCATCTTCTCTTACCTCTCCAAAAGAAGACAAACACGGTTGAAATAGCGACAAGATAACCCAAAACCAAGAGATAAAAATGCTTCTTCCCAAATGGGTTTTACATTTTACATTTGATTGTTAGTAAGACTATTACACTCTTGAATACGTTGTTGCAGGACATGTTCCTAAACATGTTTTACAATGGCGAATGAAGAATGGGAAGGACATGACAATGCCAATAGAATTCAAGCCTCCTTCCATCGGTTCTTATCTCTCCAAAAGAAGGCAATCATGTGTGAAATAGAAACAAAATTACCCCAAATCAAGAGACAAGGAGGCATCTCCCCAAATGGGTGATCCATCTTAAATTTTCTTATTTGCAAGACTATTAGTCTCTTCAATATGTTGTCACCGACATGTTCTTAAACATGTTATCATTACAATCACAAATGAAGAATGGAAAAGATAAGACAATGTCAATAGAATTCATCATCTAGTATCTAGCAAGTGAAATTGATAGGTTGAATAAATGTTCTACCTTTAATTTCATTCAAAATAATTTATCGCTACAAAAAGTATAATTGAATACGTGTTAACAAATAATATCTCACTCAAAACCTACTCAAATGCTTACAAATTGTTTTCACTTCACATTGATTATTTTCGGTAGTGCCAAAGAAGTTAAACTATTGTCCTAAAAAAATAGAACAATCCTCAAGTTTTTTCTCCCAACATTGTTGCCACAACCGCTAAATTTGTCTGCTTCATATGAGTCAATTTTCAGTTTTATTTCCACAAAGTCTTTAGTTCAAATGCTAAGTAAAAACATATCATAATCTAGAGCAAATTATGTGTTACAATTATGGACCTAGAGCAGCATTAAATTTTAGAATTCAAATAAAGGATGTATATACTTATGTTCCAACTATCACTTAAGCTTGTATTTGCAATGCTTTATAATTCTTTACTACATGAAGTTTTCAAAATTACCGATTGTTATCTCTGTAAAAATAATGTTGCCCATCGCATACTTACATGCAAGACTGCAAACATGTTAAACATGTAGCGTGTGGACAAGGAATAATAATCCTTACCTTCCCGCAAGGAAAATGAATACTATATTAATACTATCACCTCTTTGTAAGCATATACAAAGACAAGAAAGAATTAGAGAAGGCAAACTGCATTGCTCAAATGACACAGCAGGTCCAATTTATTATAGGAGGTGGTTACACTTTGGTTGAACAGCTTACTAATCAGTATCACAACTACATAATAGTTTTACATGCTTTATAAAGCGCTATATTTTAACACCCCCTCTTAATGACTAAACCGGAAACAAGACAAAGTTTGTCCCAAAATTTTACAAATTTCCTAAAGCCCATATGTTTAGTCATTATATCTATAGATTGTGCCATAGGTTGTACTTTAAAATCAACAGTCCATGACTATGTTGCGGTTGTCGAATGAAAAAGAACCGCAAAACAAAAATCCGGTCCCATGAACGAGAGGATATGGCAAGTGGTCAATTGGCTCTCTGTTACGTGATTCATTGACCAGTGATGAATCACCAATGGTTGAGAGTGTCAGACCCATCTCCAAAGTGCTGAAATCATAACCTTGAAGAATTGGATTGAAAAAACTATTCCCGGCTTGTGTAGCCTGTTGGAGTCCATATAGAGACTCGGTTATCCCGCAATCGAAGTCACCTCGATCATGTCCTTACGAATACCATATAGTGCTCATCCAAATTTCTCAATAAGAGAAATGTGATCATCTGTCTGATGGGAGTTAGAACCAACTCCGCAATAGTAGGAGAAATAACCATCCCCGTTTTAGCCATCTCTGTGGTAGGAGTGAGAACCAACTCCTCATCTATTTGCTCATTTATCCCCCTCTGTTGGGAAAGATTCTTGACAACACAATGAGCAAATTGTTCATGCTCTATTGTCCTTCGAGCAAGGACCTCCCGAGTGAGTGGTTGTGCATGCCATCTCACTATGCACCGTCAGTGCATTTGGAATAGTGGAGTCTCCGTCCACAACAAAATGTTCTTTAGAATGAGGAAATCAATCCTCCCGTACATCTGGTATAGTGGATACTTCCTCCACAATAGGTGCATGTAGGTTGATTGTATCCAAGTCAACAGATTTGTGAGGAATGGCTTCCTCCCAAGGCATTGCAACCTCCTGCACATCCTAAATGGTGGAGCTGTCTTCCACACGTGCATTCATGTTGATCGCAACTGGATCAACAAGTTGATATTGACCACCTTCCCCAATACCAAGGGCAATTATCCGTCTTTGTTTCACATAAGAGACAACACACTTCTTTCCACAGAAATCCACAGAAATATTGGGATTTTCAGTCAATTGACAAATAGATAGAAGATTCTTTTGTAAAGAAGGTACATATCTAACATTCCGTACCAACAATTTATGAGCATTATTCAATACAATGCATATATCTCATATCCCTTCTATTCAAGTAATTCTCCATCAGCTAGCACTATTGATTTAAAATAGATATTTGCGAAATGAAACATACCAATCCTACAACATGAAAAGTGTGCAGATGCCACAGAGTCAATGATCCAAATGAACTAGTACCACTGTCATTCAAGTATGATGTCGTAAGACAATAAAGAGCATGCCCGTCATCCGAATCCCGTTCTTCGCAATCGCTTGCTGCCATATGTTCCTCATCACATGGCTTTTTGTTCTGTTACGAAAGATCATACTTCCGCTTCTTCGTAATCCTTCTTTAGGTGCCCAACCTTGTGACAATAATAGCATGTAACCTGATGCCGAGTGGAAGACTCACCAGATTGACATTTCCACTTTCCTTTGACTGAGTGATAAGAGCACTCTCTGAATGGTCACAATTAGATTCTGCTTGAAGTTGTCTCCACTCCTTTTGCAACAGGTAGGAACTCACCTTGTCAAACGTGAGTGTTTGACTTTCAGCCATTAAATGGAGTGCCTCCACAAATGACTCATACGAAGAAGGTAAGTTGTTCAAAACCAAAGCCACCATATCATCGTCGTCCACCTTTTTGTTGATGGAAGATAATTGGTCTCGGAGGTCTTTCATCCGAAGTAGGTGCTCAGACAACGATCCACCTTGTAACTTTACGGAAAAGAGCATATTCTTCAGGTATAAAACCCGACTCTTTTCTGATATCTGATATTTATCCCTCAGACTGGCCCACAACGTGCTTGCCATAGTGGCATTCCGCACTTCCGGTATCATATCATCCGACACCGACAACTTGAGGAGCAATAACGCTTCCTTATGACATTTGTCATAATCCATAAAGTTAGTCGTTGGTCGACTTTCACTACCCGTGATTATTTTATCACAATCACGAAACTCCGCAAGTGTTAAAATCTTATGACTCCATACATTAAAATTAGTGCCCATTAATTTTTGTGTCTCCGGCAAAGTCAAGTGTGATATATTTTCCATGTTATTATTCCAAAGGAACGGAAATAATAAAATAATAGTTTGGCCACACCAATAAAATAATATATTATCCCACCAAGTATTACTTATTCCAGCAAGTAATATTAAATGTAAAAAACCTTCGAACTGCCCTTGAACTATATTAATAAATATTATGAAGCATGGATGAATACCTTTGTTCGAAAAATAATATTATTTCACCGACCTTGGATGAAACGAAACGACTCTGCCTTCACGTTTATCCTCCCGACGACTGTATTTTTGCCCACAGCTTCGACTTCGATAAATCTTTTGCACCCAGACTTTACCTCTGCCCATACGAGTTCATTCTTTCCTCCCACACAACTTTGCTTGTGCCTTCGCTACTGTTCTGCGAACCATGACTTTGCCTCTCGATTGGTCACGTTTTTGTTATTTCTGCCCCTCACGACTGGGCTTTTGCCCTCTGCTGAAACGACTTTATGCCCTCGACTGTGGATTTTGCTTTGCCTGCCCACGTATAACACTGTCTTCTCTGCCCTCGAAAATTCGTCTTCTTTGTCCTCAAAAATTGCGAATACGCCAGATTTCGACTTTGTAACAGTTGTTCTTCCCTATACGACTGTAAACGCAAGTAGTTTGTGCCCTATCAAACTGCGACTGGGCTTCCTCAAACTATTTGCACTCTCCCGTACCCTTCAAGGGCTTCCTCGGGCTGCGAACCTTTGACGCTCTGATACCAATGTTAGCATATACAAAGAGAAGAAAGAATTAGAGAAGGCAAACTGCACTGCTCAAATGACACAGGCAGGTCCAATTTATTATAGGAGGTGGTTACACTTCGGTTGAACAGTTACCAACTGTATCACAACTACATAACAGTTTTAAATGCTATATAAAGCGCTATATTTTAACACCTACCATAAATATTCATCCATGTATGCCATAAACAAGAAGCAAGACAATGGCTTTACGTGTGGCTGAGCACCAGGCTTCCTAAACAAATGTAGCAAATGTAATACAGCAAACTAAAAGCCACAAGGTAGGACTTTTTGAAGGAAAACACAACATAAAAGGAAAAAGAAGTGTATGAACCTATTTTTAGGAAAAGAATGATGGCATGTTTGCTGCCATTGAATAAGACCTTCACACATGCAGATAATCTTTTGAATTGTGTAACAGAGAGAAGCAGCGATTGAAAGGGGGCTTTGTGTAAGAAATTTCTTGCAAATTGGTATACGTGAGCACAGGAATATTCCACACTACACTACCTAACAGGAGCAACCTGTAGGATCTTCTCTTTTAGCTCTGCCACTGGTACATACATTACAATACCACCATTGAAATGGTTGGCACTGCCATCTTGAGCTTTATCCTTTGAGATATAAGGATCTTCTTTAGGGCATATTGCTTCCAAAATCTTTCTGAGATTTTCAAGTTTTACCTCAATCTTTCCCATTTTTTCCAACTCTGTCGAGTACGGATTGCTAGCATCATCTGCCTCTCTGATTTGTGGATTTGAGTCACTCACTAAGATGCATTCTCTGCTATTTTCAGAAAGTGCACCAGTGGATATTTTTAAATTTTTCATCTTTTTCTTCTTCAAAGCCATATAACGAGCATTTTTAAACCACATATGCACCTGCAACAGATAAGCAATTGTAGAAATATGAAGGGGATGCATGAAGCAAACTGAAATATCCCTATTTGAACAGCACATATATCTGGCTTCTACTCGAGCAATAGATGTAGTAACCAAGAAACTTAACACTTGTAAATTGCAATTCTAGGTGATTACCGACCTGCCGATAAGGTATATCCAACTGCTTTGATAATGCCACTTTAGAGGACATTGATGGCAGCTCATCCTCAGCAAATACTTGACGAAACCTCTATTACATGCACCCAAATAATTATCATCAATCCCACACCAACAGCATAAATACCAAATATCAGATAAGCAGTTGTACTGGCTGAATAGATAATATTTATATGTACATTCATAATAAATTTGTATGCAGCAAACGCTTTTTACATCATAATAAAAAGAATATCTTATAAACAATTCCAAAACTCTAAGGGAAGGGAAGGAAAGGAATGGTAGATTAGTACCGCAACTGCATTAGTGGGCAGTCTGCTCATAGATCTTTTCCATCAGTTCTTGCAGGCATTCCCAAGGAATTTTTAGTATCTTTTCTCCTATGCTTCCCTTTAATATTTCTAGAACTATGCTCTGCTCCAAAAGAAGGCAAAAGGCATGCAGGCTCACTTTTCTTCTCTTTCTGCAGATTCTTCCTTGACCCCAAATCACCTTGTCCCACATGCTTAGTTTCATCAATCTCATCTCTCCTAGGCAATTCCTACAGCCAAAAACAGTGCCATTATTGGTACTGTCAGAAATGAACTGAAAATATTCATGACACAGATTTACTTAATATATAGACATGACCATCAACAATTAACCTATAGAACCTCGAAGATGCAATAAATTTCCTTTGCCCTGAAGCTGCAGACATGTAAATAGACTGTGTGTGTGTAGGTGTGTGTAGTTATTTGCAAAGCTATCTGAAAGACTGTAGGTGACCACTGAGAAACGTTAAGCATGCCCTTGCAAACATTTTATCTCTGTATTCAATGTTTTCTCATTAAATTGTGGCAAGTATTTACTTCATATCTTCCACCATTCTGGTTCAATTTTTCAACCATCAACAATATGCCTTCAGTGTATGTTCCCTATAGTGATGGAAATATGGAATTATAATAACACCATCGTAGATCACAACCAATTCACAAATGTCCTAATGCTCTACAACCAAGAATACTGAACAAATAAATGTAACTGCACCACAGATTCGACATCTAAAAATGAAGAATAATCTTCCAAAGCATAGATCGCATCGTATATATATTAGATTGTCAGTAGTCATAATCAAAATATAGATTATAGGCGATGGTTTTAGCCAAGTACCGATGCAGCTGCAGTTAGAGGGTTCAATGAAGGATTGTCTTAGACCATGCAGCCCACAGATTTTCACAGAAATGACCTCGCATATGCAAAGATCACTACGCAACTTGGAAGAAACAATAAGCCTCTTATATTGATCAATGAGGCAAATGTTATAGATGCGGGAACAAAAATTACAATTTTTGTCACAACCTTACAATGAAGACTGCAGCAATCCACTAAGGGACGCAATTCCTAGGACTTAATCCTAACTAAGCTTGCAGACACACAAGACTACTAATCCGGATTAGGTCCCTTGAGAATGGAGCTTTAACACAATTATTGCCTTTGCCACTCAGAACTGTGCTTCTTCAGGAGCTACTTACTTCTCATTTCCCTCTGGCTGCCTCTGATGATCTTTGCTCCCTCTATTTATAGAATCTGGCAGGAGAAGTAAAGGTACCTTTGCAAATAAATATACCCTTGCGAAGATTCCTCAGCTCAATCTATCACCATCAATTCTAATTATCTGGTCATCAAGTAATCACACACGGAGGGGCATTTTCATCCAATCAAGACATACAAGGTCATTTGGTCATTCAGTTGCAAAGAAGATAGATCAAGACCCACATGTCTAGGTGACAACTTGCTTGATGTTGATGTGTATGTAAGATACAAGATCCATAGAACACATAAGTTTCACAATGTGTGTGCACAATAGTTCACACACAGTCTTTATGCAAAGCTCTGTCTAAAACTCAACACAACTGGTTCTATAGGACTTGCCTACTAGGATGATGTTGTGTGCAGCCTTCTTTATTCTAGCTAAGACTACGCTCAAGACTATGCAAGGAAACACAAAACTGCAAAAGCTTATTCTTATACTGAATGTATTTGCTTGAGAAAGATTGCAAGTGAACCCGAATGTTCCTGCATCCAGTAATTATCAAGCCATTAGCACAAACATCTACAATACAAAAATGGGAGTACCTGACTAAGGAGATAGTGATCTGAAGGTACAGCATTTACTCTTTTGGTGGACAGGATAGATCATTAAACATAAATGTCATGCCTGCTAAAGCATTGGTTGCAGCTTGGTATAATCACCAGTGCTTAGCAACAACTATTGTTCGGTTAAACTTTTACAGTGTGACAAACCAAAAGAATGTCCCCATTTTGAAATATATTGTAGACTTTTCAAAAGTATGGTAGATATACTTGACGATGTATACGAATTATATGACTGCACAACCACTTGGAAATGAAAAATATTTGTTTATGAGGTTGTGACTAGACCATAAATTAATTTATTTTAAAGGATGTGTGTTTGTGTCAATTTATTGTCGCCTTCCTCACTTATAAAGTTATAAGGCCTATCTTAATTTTTGTTGTTTTTATATAGTTGGGATCAGTGATTTAACTGTTGCAATACTTTTCCAACACCTTAAATTAATCCATGAATTTACCAAATATTAACGTTAACTCTTCTTATACCAATTCCAAGTCAATATAACTCTGCCTCTCACTGAAATAAATATTGTGGGGCCAACAATATGTTCTACTTTTATGACTAAGAGTCTAAGACTAGTTTATGGACTATCCTGATAAATTTGGTCAGAGTTTTCTTATGAAAACCAGAAACAAAGTAATACAAATCTGCTCAACACATAAACTGCTGATAATATATTTCACCTGTATATAATCGAATTACATTTGGCTATTATATAGCCATAGATATAGGCAAATAACTTCCTATAAAATAGGAAGTGAGAATAACAAATAACCCGGTATAGAAACACGGGTGCAACAATATAACCAAGAATCTAAGTACGTAATATTGTTTATAACAATATTACTATTAACTAACCATCCAAACTATAATGTAAATATTAATTTCCTAACATTCCCCCTTAATGTTTACATGGTAGCAAAAGAACTTTCACACTTCCTTTGCAGCTTGCTGCCCATGCTTGCTCATGATCTTGGTACAACACTCGAACTGAAGGTAGAAGAAGGAACACATCAACTTCTTATCAACCATGCACTGTCGGGAACACATCTAACCGATGAGGATGGGAACACGCTCAGGAATCATTTGCTTATCAACCAGTCACTCTAGGGAACACATCTGACCTAGCGAAGTGGGGAACTCAAGCAGAACACATCTCGAACAGCCTTGAATGGTTTTCTAGAGGCTAACCGAACAAGAACACATTTGACTGTTCAACCTCTTCAAGACTCATGATGTTGCATTTTCACCGTGCTATCTCTGCTCTTCACTATGTTATTCCGTTGGGGAAATCAGAGGAATAGCCACATACCAGTGAACAAGAACATACAACATATGTTCCTATTTTTCACACCACACCGAAATGCTAAAATCGACACACCGCACGCTAAAATACTCGCACACGTGCCACCAAATCAGTGAAGCGGCCCCATCGTTGGCGACCGACGAGAGGTCGATGATTGACCTCCAGCCTCCGTTGCCTCCTTCCTCCATCAAAAATTATCTAATAGAGAAAATCTTCATCACTTTGATTTTTTGTATGAGCAATATTTCCTTCCTCTTCATTCTCTCCTTCTTCATCCAGCCATGGCATTATCTTGCAGTTTCCCATCAAGTAAATCTTGTGCTCTTTTCTTGCAATTTGAAGACAAGTGCCTAGATTGTCTAATGTAATAAATTGAGCCGCTTCTTTGAATCTTTACAAGATGACCCAAGTCTGAAAGAAGATTTAGATCTTCTTTTATCTTGTTTCTTACCATACATTGCTTTTTCCTCTGGTTCCGCAATCATGATTCTCTTTTCTTCATCTAGTAAAGAAGAAATAAATTCTTCTAAACTTGGATTTATTTTACTCAATGTAAAGACCATGTTAGAATAGCATGGAGGCATGCTATTGAGTAATACGCTTTAGCATCGTCATCAGGCACATCTACATTTATTCCAGCTAGTTGATTGCAAATAGAACGAAACTTACTAATATGCTCCACCATGTTGTCGCCTTCTTCCATCTTGCGGCCGAACAATCTCTGCTTCAAAGATATTGTTGCGCTTCACTTGTGATCCAAACAATTTGTTCAATGTCTCCCAAATTTGTGTGAGAGGACTTTTTTAAGTCTATATGATGCAAATAAGCATCTGATAGACCCAATCCGATAATCGTTGTAGCCTTTCGATCTTTGCTCCCCCATTTTGCTACTTCGTCTGCATTTGTCAGTTTCTTCTCTTTTCCATCAACAATATCCCACAAGTCTTTGTTGATTAGGAACAATTGGGTTCGTACTTGCCAGGTATGAAAATCTTTACCTTCAAATTTTTCAATGTGACTCAACTTATCCATTATGACTCTTCACAAATTTGACAAAAATGGATGTCGCTCAACCGAAAATGCACCCAAAAAAATAGACACTAATGAACTCACAATATTATTAATATTTGACCTTGACAATATAACTATTGTTGCATTTGATGTGAAACTCTATACCGACACTTGACATTTGATAAAACTAATTAACACAACTTAAACTCAATGTCTTAATACTGACATGACAACATATTAACAATTTAACAAGACTTTGAACTTTACAAAGAAGACAAATAACTTTATTATTTTTTAATGACCTGATCAAATTGTATGGAGAGGTTCGAATATATGCCTTCCCGGTACGCAGATCTTGCTCAGGTTGCGTGTTGAGAGAACAATCCTTTCTGCAAACACGACGCCCAGCCCCATAAAGAAATGGACAATCATCAAGACCACACGTAGATGTGGCTATTCCATGCAAGGATCGTGTGAGAAGGAAAACGAGCACTTAAACAGGCTATTAGCATAAGTGAATACATTGAACTAGAAGAATACAGTTACAAGCAGATTTGCACATTTCTGGAAAATACCCGATCTATGCGTGAAGCCTCCCACCGTTTTGAGCAGGCCGAGAGCGAGATCCTCAAATTGCGAGCCTAGGTCTTTATTATAATGCTGAGTCCCGACAAGCTTCTTTCCAGGATCTTGTAACTATTGTCATGGTTGGGCGACAGTATTTTGAGGGCATCACATCAAAATGGCTCGTTGTTTAATGACGCAAAGTGCAGATTCCGCCTCGCTCAGCCAATTGGTTACAAAATTATTTACAAAGACCGACAGCTACACTTTCTGTCTCATGGAGATCTACAAACATATATATATATATATATATATATATATATATATATATATATATATACTGATCTGCAGTTAAATGAACTCCAGCAAAACACAACGATCTGACATCAAGGATCTGCTATCGTTACTAAAGACTCCATAGAAGTGATTGACATAGTTGCCCTTGTAAATAAAATCATTGCTCCATAGTAATTTGCTCCAATACCAAATGATAAATTTGGTCAAAGTTTTCTTATGAAAACCTGAAACTACGTAATACAAATCTACTCAACACATAAACTGTTGATAATATATTTCACCTATATATAACTGAATTACATTTGGCTATTATATAGCCATAGATATAGGCAAGCAACTTCCTATAAAATAGGAAGTGAGAATAACAACTAACCCAGTATAGAAACACGAGTGCAACAATATAACCAAGAATCTAAGTACGTAATATTGTTTATAACAATATTACTATTAACTAACCACCCAAACTATAATGTAAATATTAATTTCCTAACATATATCTACCCCTCCTCATCCCAATATGGACCCCTCCTTCATTTGTGTTGTTCGATTTGTGATTATTGCTCGAGTTTTTTTGCATGATTTAGAGATGGTATTGTTTACTTAGAGAGTGGAGATTGTTGAGATTATTTGATATTTTAAACTATTGGCCATTATTTGAGGTTACATCATCCACTCTTTTGGTTGCTGCAAAAGCATTAGTTGAAGCTTGGTCTAATCACCAATGCTTAGAGACAACTATTGTTTCATTAAACTTTTACAATGTGACAAAGGATAAAATTGTTACCATTTTGAGTTATATAACAGACTTTTTAAAAACTATGGTAGATATATTTGACTATGTTTACGAATTATATGAATGTGCAACCACTTGGAAATGGAAAAGTATTTGTTTATGAGGTTCCAACTAGACTACAACTTGATTGTTTTTAAGGGATGGGTGTTTGTGTGAATTCTCAATTTATTGTCGCCTTCCTCATTAGGCTGAAGATTATTTATTTTTCGTTGTCTCTTTTATAAAGCCGGCAACAATTGTTTAACTCGTTGCAATACTTTTACAACTCCTTAAATTAATCCATGAACTAACCAAATATTAACTCTTCTTATACCATTCCAAGTCAATGTAACTCAGCCCCTCTCGTGAAAAAATATTGTGGGGCCAACAATATATTCTATTTTTATGACTAAGATTAGTTTATGGACTATATATATCCCTCCCCACATCACGGTATGGACCCCTCCATTTGTGTTGTTGGATTTGTGATTATTGATTGAGTATTTTTGGCATGATTTAAAGATGATATTGTTTACTTGGATAGATAAGATAAGATAAGATAAAGTTATTAATGTCCAACACATGACCACAAATGTAGGTCAATGGGACTGCAGAGTACAAAGCAAACAAACCCAGCAAGAGGACCCAAACAGGTCACCCGAAATACAATGAGAGAAGGAGAGGAGAAGGAAACAACAGAGGCCGAGAGACCAGAAACGAAGAAGAGAGAGATGATAGTGTGGGGAGGGAGCGGAAGGAGTAACATCACCTAACACTCAAGGCCGGATGGGAGTAACTGCGGCGCCAATGACAAGAAGCAGAGATCGTGGAATGCAGGGAGCCGGCGTCAGAAGGAAGGTGGTGCCTCTTAGTAGGCCGGTGGATCGCTGTATATGCAGAGGGGCCCTTGGACATGCCTGAGATAGGAAGCCTCGAGTGGAAGGAATGGAGTCACGAAACTGATGGACCTAGACTGGGGTCCAAACACGTGACCAAATGTCACTTAGCACCCCTCACTAGGGAGAGCAACGGGAAGAAGGAAGTGATCAATCTAGTAGTCATCCGTTTGGGGGGAGGATGGAGGAGTCTATCCCGAAGCCTGGTGGCCTCCTAAAGGTAGAGAACAAGACATCTCTGAACATAGTATCTGAAGAAAGTTGTGAAGGAAGCTCGCAAAACAGGTAACGAAATTGCCCACGAATCTCATAGTGAACAAGACATCTAAAAATGAAGTGTTCTTTGGTTTCAACCTCCTGGAGAGAGCAACGCAGGCAAGTCTGCTCTAAGCGGTCTAAGTGATGATCAGTCTCAATACGGAATCGATGTGAGCCCACTCGAAACTCAACCAGAGAGATACAAAGGGCCTACAACCAATGCCGGGAAATGTACATGGGTCTAAAATGACCCCATCACGGATCTCGAGAAAGTGTGCCGCATAGAGTGACATCTTCCGACGCAACCCCGGGGTTGGTCCAAGTGTGCTGGATGAACTATCTGTAGATATCATCTCTGATTATCCTATGAAGGTCCTGTTGGTTGGGTAACAGATGGGCAGGGGCATCCAGAGAATAGTTAAAGGGTGGGAGACGGTCCATCTGGATGCCAATGGACTCGAAGAGGCGTGAAACGCAGGGCATACCAAGATGGCGAGATCGCCTCACTGATCTAAGGATGCAATAGCTTCGGAGCAAAGAGGCAAGATAAATGTACCTGTCTCTGTCAACAAAAGAGCTAGAAACCCCGGATACAATGCAACAACATAAGGTTGAAGATGGCCTCCAAATGAAAAGGGCAAGCCCCAAACTCAACAAGAATAATGTTGTGAGGCACAGATTCTTTGCTCCTGATAATACGTCTGAGCATGAGGATCTAAAAGCACTCGATAGTGGCCCAATTTGAGTCCAAAAGAGAGGGACCCTAAACTTCCGAACCATAAAGAACAGTGGGACTAACCAATGAATCAGAGAGGGACATCTTAGAAGGAATGTCCTAAAAGTGGTGGCAGAAACACTTGTCTCTCAACATATTGGAGAAGTGGTGGATAGTGGACATTGTTGAGACTATTCAACACTTTAAACTATTGGCTATTATTATTGTTTACTTGGATTAGTACATGTGTCGGTAGTATATTCATGTTATTATTTGTTTTTATAGATAAACAAGGGTTGAAGGGTCCCTTTCCCTTTTACATAGAAAGATGTCTTTAGCGTATTATCAAAAAATGTGCAACATGCACAACCAGAAACAAAACCCGCTATAATAATAGCGGCTGACTAGCCGTTACTAAAAACTATACACTATAAAACCCAAAAACTGACAGAAACAGATACCATCTTCTTTATTCTTCAGAGTCAAACGAGATCGTAATCACTTCGACCTTGGACTCGAACTATTCTTTCAGCGAGCCACAAACTCCATCTTCCTCCTCCTTGCTCATGTTGGTGCCTTCCACAAGTCAATCATTTGTTTCACTACCCGCGTTGCGAAAAGGCATCCCACCACAATGGCACTTGTTGCAGAGGGGCCCTCGGTGCATCCAAATCGAGACAAGGAATATGAATCACCCCGACTCCTTGCACTTGTAAAACTTGACCATTGATTCCGAAAGCCAAGCAAAGAATCGAATCGTTTTCCAGCTCTCAAAAAGGTTGCCCTGTCGACCAATCCTTCGTGAAATACCCTATCCTCTAACAATGGTGACCATGAAGCCACGGAGGGCCGTTTGACAACTTCCTCCATGCCAACCCTGTGAGTTAGCCAAACCCAATTACGGCCAAGCTCAATTGCCCTAGCCTTGTCAGGATGAATAATCAACAAATGCCCAACAAAGATCACCGCCACTTCTACATTTACCCTCGGTCGTCCTACCAAATTTATGTAATCCCCCTATAATTTGTTCAATGGTTGCCAAATCTTGTGGAGAACCCACCTTGAAGATTGATTTCAACCTTATCCTAGATACCCTAGAGTAGATAATCATTTCCCTTTCATCCACTACGAATTGTAAAAAAGGGTAATGGGGATTCTCCATGCTCATCTGCGATCGGCATCAAACTAAGAGAAGGGTGGAAAAAAAAACAAAGTGAATGACAACTTAAAAAGTCTAGGCCCAACTTTTCACATGCTTCACTCCGTTTGAAAAAATTATGAGGTAATCACCCCATCGTCAACCAACAGATTTTCAAGGCCCGACCACTCTGAATGATGCTTACTAATCTTTTCTCTAATGAACGTGCTCGACTCCAATTATAGCTAGCAAGTCTGCACATTTGTTTTTCCCTAAAATTATGATTAATAGACCAATCCAAGAAAAAGAAAGCCAATAAAGCACTTTTCTTAGGACCAAATTGATTTTCCAAGAGAGAGCTTTCCTGTTGATAACTGCATTGACAATAACTTGAGAATCGCCTTCGATTCTCAAATTACGGATATTTAGATCAATTGCCAATTTCAAGCCTCTTTAAGGGCTTGAATTTCCGCCTAATTACTCGTCCCCCTCCAAGACTAAAGGAACCAACAACTACTAAATCCCCTTTTCATTCCTTATGATGCATCCAACACCTAAAGGACCCGATTTCCTTTAGATGCTCCATCAAAATTGAGTTTACAAAACTTGGGGAGGAGGTTCCCAAACTGCTAATTCCTCATCAAATTCCTAGGATCCCATCCTGATATGAGAACCATCTGATGGTTTAATGATCCTTGGCCAATTCTTTTGGATCTCCCTATCTCGAGAAGAGAACAAGCTACCTCTTTTCCATTGAATTGACACATTTTCAGAGATGGTTGTTTCTAGCCTATTCAAAACAAAATCTATTGAGCTAATTTCTTCCCTAAAGATTCTCTTGTTTCTTTCCCACCAAATATGCCAAATTAAAGATATGGGCTACAGCCCCAAATTGAAACAAGGGCATCTTTGGTTTTACCATCAACCCGGCAAGGACAACGAAAGGGACCCCTGTTGAACCCATGGAAGATTTAACCTTGCACATAGCCAGTTCCAACATTTTACAACAAAAGGACAATGCACCAATAGATGATCTGGATCTTCCTCACCTTCATAACAAAGCACATCTTATAGGACCAACCTTATCTTTTAGTTGTCTCCTCTTTTGGGTGATAATTCTTCCCTTAAAAGCTAACCATGAAAATGCTCCAGCCTTGAAGGGAAAAATTTGGACCAACATTCAATCCACTCCTTTTCTTCAAAGCCTTCTTCAATGACTAGTTTCCTATATCCGCTTTGAGCAAAATAAATCCCATATTTTGAAGTTGTCCATATAATTTCATCAATTTTTGAAGAAAGGGCAATCTCTCTTTTTGCCAACTCATCTTTGAAAAGGGTTTTTGTTTCTTCGAGATACATGAAGATCCCCAAATCCTTCTACACCATAAAAGGGGAGGTCTGAGAGATTTGTTTCCATAATTTATAACTTTCTTGCCCCAAAGGGGTGTAATCATTCTCATTAGATCCTGAAGACCAGACCTCTCCAAGAGCAATGACCAAAAAAACCATTCTAGGAATCCTCCCAAAAGTTAGCCATTTCCCCATTCCCAATCAACCAAGATACTGATTGTGTGAACATTTGTTTACAAGATAGAATGAAATTCCATATGTGAGAACCTTTTGGGGGATGCTCAATAACTAATAATGTAGGAGGAAGAGGAGCCCCAGAAGATATTTCTTTTCCACAATTTTCCCAAATAAATTATTGGGCTTAGAAAGAAGATGCCAAACTAATTTTTTGGAAGGGAGATGACCTCCTATTTCACCAATGGGATCTTCTTTGCATCTTTGGTTCCTTGCCAAAGAAAGGATCTCATAATCTTGATAAGCTTCATCAAAACAATTTTAGGATTTCTCAAAATTGAAATCATATAAATGGGAAGGACATTCAAGACTATTTTAATCCACAATTTTCCCAAATAAATTATTGGGCTTAGAAAGAAGATGCCAAACTAATTTTTTGGAAGGGAGATGACCTCCTATTTCACCAATGGGATCTTCTTTGCATATTTGGTTCCTTGCCAAAGAAAGGATCTCATAATCTTGATAAGCTTCATCGAAACAATTTTAGGATTTCTCAAAATTGAAATCATATAAATGGGAAGGACATTCAAGACTGTTTTAATCAACAAAAGCCTTCCAGCAAAAGATAACCATTTACCTTTCCAGGACTGTAACCGACACTCAAAAGCTTTTATTAAATTGTTCCACAGAGAATATCTACCTACCCCATAAAGAGGGGGTGCCAAGATACTTATGGGGCATTTCTCCAAATATTAAAACCAAAAATCCTTTGTATTTTAAGGGTGAGTCTTCTGGGAACATTAAAGAAGAAGATCACATATTTTGGCTTCTAATCTCTTGATCGCAACAATCTGATGACATAAGAATCCAAAATGACTTTAAATTCCTTGCCTCCTGAACTGAGGCATAACCAAAAAGGAATGTGTCATCAACAAATTATTGGTGAGTCAGAGGATCAATATCTTCTGTTATTTTAAGGCCTTGAAGATTTCCTGTCCTGATCTCAGCCTTTATGGCTCTTCCTAAAGCTTCTGCTACCAGAATAAAGAGGAAAGAGGACAATGGATCCTCTTGTCTTATCCCCTTATTACTTTCAAAAAAACTTCAAGTAGAACCACTAACCATTACCGAATAATAGGGACTAGAAATACAACTAAAGATCCAATCACAAAAATAAGGGAAAAACCCAAATTTGACAAAATTTTCATTAAAAATCTCCAATTAACTCTGTCATAGGCTTTATTGATATCCAATTTAAGTAACATACATGGGGTCCTGCAATTGGAGAGGGAATGCATTAATTCATGTGTTAAAATAACACCTTTGAAATAGATCTCCTAGGCATGAATCTTGTTCGCTCTCTGCGATTTAAGAACTCAAGCAAAGGCTTGAGACACAGGCAATAGCTTTAAAGATTATTTTATATGTTGTATTACATAAGGAAACAAGTTTGAAATCATCAAAGGATTCAGGTCCTATCTTTCTTTGGAAAGAGACTGATGAAGGTGCAATTCAACATTTTTAGGATCCTTCTAGATTTCTTGGATTCTTCCACAACAGCCCAAACCTCTTTTCCACAATATGCCAAAAGCTTGAAAAAAATCTGCTTGAAATCCATCAAAACTCAGGGCTTTGTTCTTCTCCGTAGAAAAAACCATTTGCTAAATATCCTCCATGGAAAAAGGGTCCAGAAGATTTTTATTTTGGTCCTCCGTCACAACATGGGGAATGTTGGTCAGAAGATCATTCTCCAGCTCCCAATGAGATTGAATTTCACCCCCCAAAAGATTTGAGCAAAATCGAATAACCTCTCTGTTTGATTCCTTCTTGATCAAATATCATCTCAGCCATTGTTGTTTTTTATGCTGCTAGAAATAAAGTTTACATTCCTCTTAGCTTTGACCAAAGCATGATAATATTTTGTATTCTTATCCCCCTCTCTAAGCAAATTTTCTTTGGACTTTTGCTTCCAATAAATTTCTTCTCTAATTAAGGAGTTCCCCCAACTCCTCCAATAATTCTTTTTCCCTGAGAAATTTAGGGTTGACCCATGCCATTCACAAAAATATGCTCATTCAAATTTTGTAGTTGTTTCTTCACCCTTATTTTTTCCTAGAGAATGTTCTTGAAGTGAACTTCATTCCATTCCAAAGAACTTCCTTTCAAAAGTTTTAGTTTCTAAGATATTATAAACATTTTTGAACTTCTCACTTGAATGAAGACCGCCAGGATTCTATAAGATCCGGTAAAAGAGGATCTTTAAGCCACATTAGCTCAAATGTAAAAGGGGATTTGCGAGGGGCTTCATCCTAGTTTGAAGAAAGAAGAATAGGATAGTGATACGAACTAGACCACGGGATCACAAAACTTTCGAGAAGAATGCTCTTTTACATCCAAAGAGGGCTGGCTAAAAAATGATCCAATCTTTCTAAAATGTTGCTAAATCCCGTCTTATATGACCATGTAAACCACCCTTGTTTGGGTTCTATATCGACCAAAGAACTATTTTGAACAAAATAAATGAAATCAATTTGAGATTGAGCATTCCTTACCAAGCCTCCATATTTTTCTTTATCAGATAAAATGGCATTGAAGTCTCCTCCCAGGATAAAAGATGATCTTGCCTAGCTCAAATTTCCTCAAAAAAATCTTGCTAAAGATTTTTTTGCTAACTACGTTGGTATGGGCATAGACATTAAAGAGGAAAATTTTGTCTTAATCACTGTGCGGATTGATTTTACATAGCTGCCAATTTGGTTTTTTTAACCAATTCTACTTGAACTCTATTTAGTTTTCCACAGCAATCCCGAGGCCTCTGGAGGCTCTTGCGCATCGAAAAATTCTTCAGCCCACCCCATCCAAGACTTTGACCAATAACTCCTAATTTCACTTGCTGACATTTAAGTCTCCTATAAAATCACTATACTACCCTTCGAAGAGAAAATACAATGCTTAACTAAGCATTGTTTGGTAGGGGTATTTAAACCCCTAACATTCCACGAAAGGATTTTCATTGCAGCAAGGGAAAGGGCTTCACCTTCCCAAGTTCGGACTTTGAAAAAGAGTTTTCGCTTACCATTTTCCATTGCTCTTATAGTTAATTAATAATTTGGATTAGTTTAATTGCCCATTCAACGAAAACGTTTCCACTGATAAACTTAATTGCTTCCTTCCTACGTTCGCAGAATGTGGCGGCGAGGAGTTGGACACCACGTAACTAGAATGACCGTTTTGGAGTGTTAACATTGCTCATAGGATGTAATTCGAAATTAATTATAAGTGTTTACCGAATAAATTTGGGAAATGGAGTCACCAATGGTGAGTGGAATGCAAGTTCTCGTTCAAACAATGTACTTTAAAACAATTTGCAAAAGTTAGAAAAGACATTTGAAAACAACGTGCAAAACGCATCATCGACTCTTGTAGCGGAAATGTCAAGGTTTGACCGCGTTCTCTGGTGACATGGAATGTTACATCAACCCTTAAACCAACTTTAGATGATCATGTGATGATTAAGCGTCATGCGTTTGAGCCCGATTGGCTGTTTTTTGCAATATGGGGCAGCTGCGAAAAGTTAGAAATTCATTTTGGTTTTGGCCCTTGTTTACGGATTCGTGATGAGCAATTAAAATCTACCACCACATACCTCTAGAATTTCTCTGTGAAAATTGCAATCAACCCTAGTTTTGAGAAAATTACTTTGGGAGCTAGTTTTCTAGCATGTCTTGTAGCTCACTTTTTATTCTATAGCAAGAAAAAGAACTAGTACAATTACAATAATTAATTACGGAAAGGTAGTCATGATTAAACCCTAGTTATCAAAAATGAGTTCTGTAAATTTCATTGGTTTCTCTACATATAGGAGAGTCAATGGGAAATAAAAGAATGTGTTTTCGAGTTTTGGCTCTGGAGAGATGCTTACAGTTTGAGATCCAAATCTCAATTTCAAGTCTTACAAGTCTCGGACGATTCTCTTCGTATAACAGAGGATAGGTTAGATGTGTTAGTTTTTCCATTTGGGTTATTGGCAATCATTTTGTCTGGCCTTTTCATAGCCCTTTGGGCTAGATCGTGTAATAGGGATATTGGCTCCACGTAAACCTATTTCACCTTTCGAGACACCTTTGGTAGGCAAACTAATTTAATGTTATAAACATGATGTGTTATACATGTTCTTGGTTGAACACTTTGACCCATATAGGTTTAGTGTTGGGAAGCATTTTTGTTGATGGTTTTGGTTTGGTTTTATGATTTTTAACACTGTACGGAGCCTTGTTTTTAATATTGGAAACACCTAGTAATCATGCCAGAGTGTGCGAAGTTGTATCCTTATAATTCCGTCCGCGTGTTTGTGTTCAAATCATTTGGTATTCCTCTCCTAGTTGGATCATTATCTCTGGAACATTCGCATGCAGCATTAAAAAACACCTCTAATGGACCTTGTGAAACCCATTTGGAATGGGCGTGAAAAAAATAGTTGTGCTCTGTTTTTGTGCAACCTATGGTCTTGAATGTCGTTCCCATGGTTTTAAATTGTTAGAATATAAGTTAGAAAAAAATTATCCCTTGAGAAATTATTATTTCAAGCCTGATTTATAACCCACCTTGTAAGGAACTTTGGCAAAAGCAACCTTTAAATCTTACAAATTTCTTTTGGTATAGTATGGCAAAAACAAGTAAACTTTAATGAAAGATCTTTTTATCAACCCTCTTGACTTTTCATCTAATTAAGAGGTGATACGGAGGTGACAGTTTTAGTATCCACTTTTCAAGCGATTTCATTTTGGGGTTAATTCATAGCCATTCCTGGAACCAAGAATCCTTTGAACTACTAGAACCAACTTTTGGCTCCACAACTTAAATTTTTGTCGAGACCATTATCATGACTTGTGAGGATTGTTTTTGGTACGTCAATGATGCTTGGAGTTCTTTAGAACCTTTCTAAAGCTTGGCATGTTCGGATACGTATAGCGATCATGTGTTATACAACTGTCACTTGGGTTGTGGCAGTGCAACATGGTTGGATCTTGATACTCTTTAGAATATAATATTGTGAATATTTTCAAACTTGAAATGGTAAGAACACTTTTTATGAGATGTGACTATTAGTACATAATGCTTGTATGTAAACTTAAGGAGGATGTTTCTCTCTTTCACTTCTCTCAAGAAATCAAATGCTAGATTCAGTTGCCTACATGGATGGGCCAGCGTCATACCAACATTAGTGTCAGTCCATGATGATGCAAGTTTGTGGATGTCGCGAATGAAGAATGTGATAACAAACCCAAAAAGAAGTATAACTATAATTGTACTAGTAATGTGTGTCTTTTGCTCGTGAATAAATTTGGATAAATATAAGTACTTGAGACATGTAGAATGTGAATAAATAAACAAACTTGGTTATAGGACAATGTTATCGTTTGTACCCCTTGAATCTGGAAAAGATATATATCTATTTGTACTAAATCCATAGAAATGCACAATTTCATTCCCTTTGATGCTTTATGAACTCTTAGTTTATGCTACACACTAAGTTTTTGTCAAGTGAAATTGGTTAATACATTTCTTGTATCTTCATTTAATATAACTAGTAAAAATAATGTGTATAATACAAAGTTGCATCATTTTACACCTTGGATATCCCATTGATTACTTTGTTCTTGGGAGACCTTGTATCAAGTTTTTATTACCTTGAAACCCTTTTAACTTGATCAATAAAACTTTTGGGCTCTCCTTGATAAAATGCTAAAAGTTATATGCTGACCAATCCTCCTGCCTACCTTGGATGATGGCATCCTTCGAATCGGCATTGCCTCTAATCGGGCGATGCATCTTTGGAATTGAATGTGAGTTGTGTTTGTCATTGCAGTCCTTTTGACCAAAGTAGCCCCATTGTTTTTACAACTTTATGGGATTGAAAACTTGAGTTCCTTATTAGAAGGTGGACTTGTACCTCTAGTTTTGAGGGAATTACCCTCCCTTTTGGACTCAGTGGATAATTGGTGATCTAGGTTTATGGTCAAGTTCAGTGCAACATATGTTAAGGATATTGAGAAAATATGTTGAATCTTTCTTCCCGTTTGGAGGGAATGTCTCTCATTGTCCTCTTGACCTCTTTGGAAAATGTGAAAGGACAAGTTATTATTGTGTTTGTCCAAGTAATATTTTAGTGATTGCTAAGAACTTTGCTAGCATTGGAACCCCTTTCAAATACCTACTCCACCTAGCTCATTTGAGTCTTTCTTATAGTTGTAATAGTAAAGTTGTGATTGAGTTAATCTTTTTAGTGCGCCATGTTGAGTTCAAAACCAAATAATGCGTTCAATAAATGATGGTGGTAACGCATCGGAGTATAGTAGTGTGGCATTTGGACTAACCTAGTTGAGCTTTGCTAAACTTCTAAACAAACAAAAAATTGTACTACTTTTGCTTGGTTTTCTGAAGTGAAATTACTTGGGTGTGACATATGATATCTGCACAAGGGTTCAAGCTATGGAAACTCTAAGACAAAACCGGTAATTAATTTAACTTAGTGTTTGTACGGATGATACATACATATGATATTGTGTACTATGTACAACCTTATAAACATTGTTTTCAAATCTAGTCATCACCCTTTTCGTTAAGTTTTGTGTTGTTTGGCACTTCATCATTGACCCTATAGGAAGAGTGCTAATGCAAGTGCAAGTCCGAAGGTTATGTGAGCAATTTTCCATTTTGTTAGGAATGAGTGCGGACTTTGAAGTGGAATTTCACGTGAAATGGGAAAAAAAAACTTCGTTTCGTATTTGTGGCACCCATGAGTAGCTTCACACACATCATGTGCGCACAACTTGTCAACCTTTCTAAACCAGGACAATTTTTGTCCCCTTTACTCACCTCTTACCGTTTCCTCAAGGGTAACCTTAAGTTGGGCATCCAATTAAGTTGAACCTCGTGGAGAATTTGGGATGATGATGCAAATTAATATTTTGGTAGCTACTACAGCTTTTCTTGATTAACATTCTCATATTCCAAGTTATGCTCGAAGTTGGACCAAGTTTGGGATCAATGGAACCGTTATGCCGAGATAAGCGACCTCATGGGAGGATGCAACACCTTTGGAAGTTCGATATCCTTACCTTTGCCAATGACTTCCAGGAGGAAGTCTATTTCTAGGAGAAAGGGATGTAGTGTTCACCGTTTCACTCCCTATTTTGCCCACGTCAATTCATTGTACTATTCAGGATTGAGACATTGGAATTAATATTATCATGGCTATTTAATTTGAATAATTATGATTTTGTCATCATATAATCTTTTAGATGTTAATTTGTCTTGGCAAGACGGTGTAATATGTATGTAGCACATAATGTCAATTCACTATTATTAATGTTATTACCTGATTTGGATGCAATGTTATTGATATTGTGGATTTAAGATTTACATGGATTTTATATTGGATATTTCATGGGTGTTTATCATAACTTCTCATATCTCATATGATGGATGGATGCTTTTGGAAGTATTTGATTGGTTAGCGTACATTGTATGCACGACAAGATTTCTTGATATGCCGATTATTGCTTTGTGTAGTGTAAGTATGATGTTTGAAATTGAGTGTGTAGGCGACGCTTACACCACGAGAGAACATGGGTTTCAGGGCATGCACCTCCAAGTGGCACACTAAATCGTATAGGCCGAATCTACTCCTTTGTTTTGGCCCTTGTTTATTATTTTGTGGATTATGGTTGGAAATGTGAAAATTACCCCTTGGCATGTGTTATTGAAATTATTTGGTCACTTTTATCTCTCTTCACTCACTTAAATTGTAATATCCCCTTCTCGAAAGCAACAAGTCGAAGACCCTTAGCCTAATTTTATTTCCCGGGAGCTAAGGAGATGAGAAAAAGGGAAACTAGTCCTAGTTAATTAATTATAAAGTGCATAACAAAACTTTATTGTAAAGCATCCAACGGGTAGTGGTGTAACAGCTTGGATCTCCTAGTAATTGGGAGGTCCAGGTTCAAATCACGGCTCCGTGTTAAGGTGGCCTACTACCGACAATTTGAATACCATGGTGATAGGGCACCACAATAATGTGGTTTAACCCAGGGCTAGCTAAAAACTTAAAACTTCCATCCTTAGATGGTTTGTTGGCTAGATTTTTGCATAGCATAAAACCTAGCAATCATGAGATAAATCTCCCTCATTTACTAGTGAGGCTCCTATGTCGATTTGTCAATTAAAATATGCTAGTATCTATTTAGGGGTTTTACTTTAACTATTCACTCATGAACCATAGTCAGATAGTTCTCATGCAGCAAGCAAGCAAATGTTTAAGAAAGGAATATTTGAGAAGAAGGGAATTATATTAACACAGACAAGAAATGGGGAAGATGTGCATCCCAATCAATAGATAACAGAGTTGATTGCATGCACATAGAAGAAACCAATAGATATCAACATAGAATTATAAGCAAAGGCAGCCCTAGATCTAGATCTAAAGTAACACAAAGTTTATTCAAAGATCTAAGATAGAAAGCTAGAAACAAAATACATCGTGACACAAAGTTCTCCGAAAATCTGCTCCTGTATATTCCTTTGCTTCAAGTGGCTCTCAAGGGTTTCAGCACAAAGTCTGGAACACAAGAATGCTGCTTACAAATTCTGATCATTAACCCGAAGGTTCTTCTTCTACTTATAGAATGTAGAAGGGAAAGTACAAATGGGAAACTCAACTGAACTGAAACATAAACAAGAAGTAAAGATGACATCTGGCAATCATCCTCCTCTAACTTCTCCTCAAGTGACACATCTATCACTTAACTAATAGAATCATTCCACATAACTTAAAGCAATGGTTTCAAAACCAATAACTTTAAAGTTTTACAATTTCATCCGGGAACGTGGAAAATAGAAGAAGAAAGTCCTGCCAGCTGTAACATTTATATCTTCTTTTTGTTCTGATACTGAATATACTTGTCGAACATGTAATTCAACATCTTCCCATCTGTCTTAGCCACAACTTCCTTTTCTATCCCGAATCAAGAATCCTCCGTTCAACACTCTGATACATGCTTCCACATCCTCCAAGCTTGGCCCGAACCTCGCAATATCCGACTGCAGTGCCACCAGTCTGCTGATGGAATTCATCGTGAAAGGCTTAGTAGCTCCATCAATTCTCCCTTGTACCATCAGAAGAGACCCTTCTAAGGAATTAGGCACTCTGCTAGGAATGATCCATACGTATGAAGTAACATTTCCGACCACTTCCTCCTGAGTGAAAGCAATGATATTGTTTGGTAAAGACGATGCCATACTCTCAGTGTTTCGATCCTTTTCAAGATAATTCGCAGATCTCCAAATGGAAAGATACTTTGCAAACTCCAAATGCTTCCCCTTCTCAATCGATCCGTCTGCAGTACAACTGCTTCCGCAACCAACACTTCTCTCGGCAACTTATTGATTTCAGCCAAAGTACTCAGGTTACTCTCAAAGAATCGTGTTCATATCTACTATATTTGTCACCGGTTGCTTACTGATCTCTGCGCATCTTCATAACCTTTAAAGGGTCGGCACCTCTTCAAGTCAGTACGAAGCTTGATTTAATAATCGATTCTTCCATTCGTCAATAGCTTTCACCTAGTTCTTGCATCTTCCATTTCTCGCATCGAGATAATCACTCACCGCTTCTTGAAAAATAAATGGGAGTGGAAGATTTAGCAACCTTGGCAATGATCTCACACAACCGAGATACCTGCTTCTTCAAGTTTGTCTTTCTCCACCTTTTCTCTATCAAGCCTAAGGAATAGAGCATCTATCAATGTCTCGTATCCTGCTTCAATCCTTCCGGGTGGCTTGACCGATAGGTACTGCACGGTTACTGTTATGTCTTCTACCGTGAGCTCATCCTCTTTCTTCCCTCCATGGGATCGACATCTCAAAGAACTTCTACCCCAACTCGATGATCAACCTTGAAGTTACCTTAGCAACTTTAGGTTTTTTGTCTTTTCCGCCTAGACTGGAGCAGCTGCAAGTCGTGTTCCTCCAAGTTCATTTCCACTCTAGCCTCTGGAACCAACTACGAAGTCAACCATTCTAAGAAATTACTTCTCGAGAATGAGAAGTTGTTGAGTGTACTACTATCTCCCGCTTTGATTCCTCTCCATCAGAAATTGCTACAGTGTTATGGCTGTCATCTTCTGAATCATCCAAGGACAAAGCTCTTTCGAACTCTGCCATCTGCAGCTTCAACGTTTCTTTAGGAACAAGCGCTGAACAAAGTGGCTAAGGAGAGAAGATGAATGTTGTCGGATTCAGTGGAGGCATGGAAGTGTCCTGCTGAGGTGCAACAATCGGTGAAGTACTGGATGCTGGAGAAGCCGAAACTAATGTCATAGCCGTGGAAGTGATCTTCTCTTTTGATTGAGACCTTCTGTGCACTTTCATCTTCTCGCCTTCTGCTACTTTCTCCTCCGTGCTTCCTCTTGAGGGAATCTCCTATGCCGAAGTTGCCCATGATTTGATTCATCAATGCTTCATCAAGGCAAGATATCCCTTTGATAAAGAAACTAGTTTGAAGTATTCACTACATCGGTGCTGCACCTTTCCTCAATCATATAGACCCCTACGTTATCCTCGAAGTACAGCTCTATCTCCTCCCATTTGATGGTATGTGTCAAGTAACATAGTCCCATCATCTTTAAGATCTGCAGGTATCCGTGCTAATCCAACGTCAAACACTTGCCATGTTGATAACCTCGAAATCCTTCTTTCTAACCTCGTACTCACTTTTGCACTTCATCCGTAAATCCTTTAATAAAAGCACATGTGCGTACTCCTGGGAGATCGTCTCCCTGGCTACTCTAAATGGATCGAAGTTCAACCGTGATGGGAAGAACTCTTGCTCGTACTCGGATAACATTTCTGCTTCCAATCCTCGGGCTTTATGAATGCTCTGGCAGCCTATAATGTCCCACAGTGATTGGGAAGAAGCCCATAGACTTGTGCCGTTTATCAAGGTCGTGTATCTCCGTGTTGTTTGCTCACTCCATGGTGATCAATCTATCATTCGGATATCTCGGGTAGCTTAACCGGTTTTCCGTAAAAGCGGTTTGAACCCCGAGGTATGTGAAATCCATGCAACCGAATGAATAGATCATCGGTTCGATACAACTTCCCACGCTTCTTTGCTTACCTGTTGGCCTTTAGGTCCTTGTTCACCTTGCAAATGAATTCATAGAAGAATCCATCGTTGACCACTTTGAAATCTTTTACGCACGCAGTACGCAAGTCATGGGTAGCACTCAAAAATGGGGTCTTTGGAAAGAACACCACATCTATCCAACTTGGAGAAGATGCCTTGTGAAGCTGCTGCATATACCAAATAAGAAGTCATTTTGAAGCTGAAAGTACGCTTCACGTTCCGGAGTTGCTCACCAATGTTGTCGTTAATGATTTCTTACCAATTAATTATTGAATCCACTTTGTTGACTTCAATGGTCCTGATGAAAGCATACATCCATGTACGAAAAGTGTGAGCGTTCGCTTCGCCATTTATCCTGCATAACAATTTGGCAATATCATCTACCTCTTATACCAGATTGGACCGCGGAAGAGTTCTTAGGAACTTGGAAGGAGATCTGGGCTTCTTCATGTATCTGTTATTCATTATGTTCACGCATCAACTCTATGCTTCTCCCACCTACTACCGTTGGCATCCTCAGTATGCTGATATAAGTCACCACCTTTCGAGCCGGAATCTTCAAACAATAATTGAACCGTGTGTCTAACCAATTATTGTTTTCCCCGTAGCGTCTCGAACCGATCTCGGATGATGGATGGTAAGACTGCACACTCCATAACGAACTCGCAATCGGTGTATGGAAAGGTCAGCTTTCGAATAATTCCACGCTTTTAATCGCATTTACGAGGGAAGTCTTCCCCTCAAGCTGGATCAATCAATCAATTTGAAAAGAGGTTCCTGACCAAATCAGTATCTCCAATGTCTGTGAATTTGGAAGTGATGCATGACTCGTTGTGCTCTCTTTTTATCTCTTTGCCATGGTTGTGTCATCTTTGTCCGAACAATTCTTTTTCTTCTTACTCGACCTTGCAATTCTTCAAAATTGGTGCGAGATCTAGATAATTCTTCGAGTTCGGAAGATATATTCAATGTATTAGACATTGATTTAAGCTCCCTTTCTTTTCAGTAAAGCACCATGTAACGAATTCCTGAGCACCTCTATCACTTATGCAAACAATTATCCAGACACAAATCAACCTCCTTCAACCTATGCGCTAAAATTGGAAGCTTTCAAAGATTAATTTCACCTTCTTCTCGAGCAAAAATCCTCTCCAAATGGGGCGCACTTTTCCTCCTCTCGGGCTGCACTTCACCGCTCTTTGAATTAATTAATTCATCCTTATGGCAGCCCCGCTATATAATCTTCGTCATTCTATAATTAATTAATGTTTTTCCTATTCTCGCAATTAATTAATTAATTAATTAATAAGCTTCACTCTTCAAATGGGGCGCCTATTTTGTGCATACTCATGGCTTCCATTAAATAAATTAAATTTATTTAATTTTAGACTTCGCTTCTAGTTAACTCAAGCCTCACAAGATGCTTTGACCTTAGCCACCTTTGAAAATGGTAATTAATTTAATCATTTAATACTTTAAAAAGTATTATTTCTCTCCCAAATGGGCGCACTTTTTGACATGGAGGGGCTGAATTAAATAAATATTATTTATTTAATCTTAGAACAAATCTATTTCCAACTTCTTTTTGTCCTTATCTCTGTGACTTTTCCATAAGCTCAGGCGCCAAATTGGAAGAGAAATTAATTAAATTAATTAATTTAAGGTTGCCTTTCTTTCCTTAAAGGGGTCGACTTTTTGGCATAAGAGATTTCTATTTTTAAAAGTCAGATGACAATGGGATTATTTACCCTGCAAGGTAGCCCGAAAATCCCATGATTCACGTAAGTCGTTTTGACTTTCATAATGGGATTATTTACCTGCGCAAGGCGAGCAATAAAATCTCATGATTCACTTAAGTGATTTATCTTTTATTCCACAATGAGAATTGTTACCCTGTAAGGCAGGTAAGAAATTCTCGTCTACCTGTTGCCTCTAATTTTCCCATTGTGACTTAAGTGGCATTGCTTCCATGGAAAAAAGTACCCTGCTATGCAGATACAAAATTCCCACCTGCCTGTTGCTTCCAAAAATCCCATGATCCACTTCAAACCCTCTTTTTCCAAAAATGCGGTCAGCCCAGAAGAGACTTTTTGGTGCATGACTTCATCTTTTCCCAGAGAACCAGACCTCCGATGGCGAATTCCTTTTGGCACAACGTGCATATGTGATCTCCAGATACTCCAGGCCAAGAATCAGGCCAAACCGCAAAGGAATTGATCCAGAGAAATTTCACAGAAAATGAAACGGAAAAACACAAAACATTGCCAGAAGTTACAAATAAAGCCTAGAATGCATTCCTGGTTAAAACCCTACTGGTATATGGGAATAACGATATGTACAATCACAACAGAGTTAAACCGGAGCACAAATTGCCTCAAACGAGGCTCAAAATAATTAAATACAAATTTCCCGCAAGCAAATCCCGACGACAGAATATAACAATTTTAGGCATCTGGGTATTTGGCGAAAATGGCTAATATGGCTCCTTGGGAATATCTTGACATAATACAGAACTTTCTGGCAATAAAAACACAAAACGACCCATTATTTTAAAAGTACGAAATTTTTTCAACAGGTAGTCCTGATTTCGGGGTGAAATATGGGGACACCATAGTTCCACAACCGATGTGGGTTGGTGATGCCACAATGAGTTAGGGCCCTCTCCTAGGTAACCCGATAAAAAAACTTTATTGTAAGCACTTAAACTAATTTATTAGTGACAATTTAAAAAAAAAAAGCATTACTTTATTTTTGTTTCCCCTAGCAAAAAAGACGACCCATATGGGGATCAAAAATAGCAAGGGGAAATTATTAAATGAGGTAAGTGAGCTGATTGGTTATTTTGGGTGGCAAAGAGGCCAAGGAAAATTATAAAAGCAAGTCGCCATGCATGGAGGAGATCATCTTTTGACATCTTATAATTTCTGAAATTTGGTCTAAGCTTGCATGCTTTCCAATTTTACTCCAAAGGACGAAAACCCTTTGTTGTTTCTGCATTAGAGGACGAAAACCCTCTATTGCCAAGGATTGAAGAACGAAAACTCTTCATCCTTTGTGAGAGGAAGCTCTATTCAGGGGTTTCCATTGATTTTCAAGTTCTATTTCTAAATTTCAATAGTGTTGAACGACAAAGTTGCATATTTATATTGTTTCAGCTAAAGATTTGAAGACACAAGTGTTGGGGCGGATTTCTATCTTCAAATTAAGCCAAATCTAGGGTTATCTACACCCTTGTGGGTGGAGTTTAACACATTCTAGGGCACGGCTGTCCCAAATTTCATCACCAACATCTTTGTCATATTTTTAGAGGCCAAATCAGTTGGTTTATATATAATTTGGGCTTGGGAAACTTTATCTTCAGCTAGTTTTGTAAGTTGTTCATCTGCAGATTTATAATAAAATTTCAGCCCTCTTATTGATCAGAAAAGTGGTATTTTCTTGATGTTCTTGCATATATAAAATTTTACGATTGATTTGGACAAATAGTTGAGTTAGTTTATGTCAAATTTATGGAATAACAACTCCTAGAGCAAGTCGCACTTTTCATAATAAATTCAGATCTGCAGTAATTATGTTAGGTATTTATTCTAGAATTTGTTGTTAGAGATCATATTTGTGGCTGTTCCTTTTGGGGTCAGAATTATCCCATTGGGGACAGTACAGTGATATCATAGCGGTAATCTTTGTCAGTTATGGGAGAAATTTTAAAAAAATCAGATCTGAATGCAGAAAGGGACAATGGATGAGCATGATCAGAGAGCTCCTCCTACAAATAAGTTGAGCTTCATGCAAGAAGTAATCACAAGGAGTCAAAGGGAGTTACAACAATCTATAAGGGAATCTCAAAGGGAAATGTGTGATGCATTAACAGGGTCAATCAAGGACCTGGCTAAGGTTCTACAAGGACATAACATATCGAGGTAACCAAGGTGCATCCAACAATGGTGAAAGAAGCTCATCAGACCAGCAAAGACTTCCATCAAACCTTCACCTCAAATATTCAAGGCTAAGTTCCTTTGGAAAGAGGAGCAGCCAATTGAACAAAATCCACCAAGTGACATAGAAGCATGGGGTGAGGAATATGCAATCCTCAGCTACACGGTGAGAGATATGTTGTCCTTCAGAACTTTCTATGAGTTACAGAATAGTAAGGGCACCAGAAATAATAGAAGATCTCAACAGAGCAACCCATGGGAGCCCTAGAAGCCCCCATCACCATTGCCAAAGTAGATCCCTTGACTGATTTTCCAAATAACGCCATAAAGACACAAGGGTTTGGAGAAATCATGGGGCATGTGTCAAGGAATGAGAAGGAAATAGAAGAGCATGCAACCCAAGGTAAAAATATTTTATTGTTTGGCGATAAATTGTTGGAGTCCAATGATTGTATAGAGCTGAATATTAATAGAGAAAATTCGGAGTTGGGGAAGACTTCCAAGGTTTCAACGTGATAGTGGCAGATGGACACTCACATGTACCAAGAAGATTCCACAAGTTGAGCTCACCTTAGGGAATCATGAGGTAAGAGATGATTTTTATGTTATTGGCATTGGTGAGATGAATATAGTACTTGGAGTACAATGGTTGCAATCTTTGGGTGAATTCATCCAAAATTATCAGACTATGGAGTTGAAGTTCAAAGTGCAAGACAAGAAAGATGTTTGTAAAGGTATGAGGAATGGAACTCCTCAAGTTGTGACAGCCAAGAGCATGGAAAGCTCTTGCAAAGGAGGACAGATTGCACGAGATGTGGATTATGTGTTAAGATGTTCATCTTTCTTTTCATTGCAGCAATTTTATCATGATGATATGCAGCCCATTCTGGACAAGGAAGCTAAGAATATGAATCATAAGTCTCATATCCTTTTAGAGGAGATACTAATATGTTGTGGTCCATGGAATAATGAAAATCACAATCGATCACCAGTCTGATACATTTACAAGAGCAACTTATCTACTAATAAAAAGACCAAACTTCTACAATTTTTACCTTTCTATTTTTTAGAGCCATGTATCGTGCATTTTTGAACCACATATGGACCTGCATTAGATAAAAAAGAATTAAAGGGGGAAAAATTCAACACATAAAACAATGCATAACTCTTGTTCAAACAATGACGATTGCAAAGACAGGTTAACTGGAGGCACTGCTAAACTAAGTATTACTGCTATTATTTAGCCACCAAATGGAATCATTCTCAAGAAAAGTGGACTCAATGCAGAACCAACCTTTCAAAATGTGAGACCAAGCTGCTGTGATAGGATTTCCTTATAGGACTTTGAAGGTAGCTCATTTTCTGTAAAAACTTTGCGATGGCACCTGTCATGCAAATAAATTTGCATTAATGCTATTTTTCTCGAATAGTAATCATTCTACTTAAATAATATGCTACCAGAACAGTTGAGATAAACATTAAACAGTAGTTTAGAACCAAATAGGAAGATCTGCACTAGCACATACTATATGAAAAATAAATGGCATCTGAAACTCAACCGAAGGAAACCAAATTTAAATGATTTAACCAAAATGTACAGCCAACCTAGAGAGAAAAAATGCAAAAATGTAAGATAAATAGAAAATATAACAGCAAAATTCAGGACACCTGCACACCCGAGATGGATTCCTAGTAGTAGAGCCGCTAATAAAAGAACAAAAGGCTAAGTGAACTCTTTGTATTTTTTTGACAAAGTTAATATATTATATCGAATGATGAGTTACAGCAAAAAGAGCTCACAAAGTAGAGCTCAAGAACAGAAATTAACTACATGGAGGAGCAAACCAAAAAGATCCAAGAAGCCTAGTTGCCAGGGGCAGAGAATACAATGAACAATATGAACAACATCAAAGACTTACCCAGATTTAATTGTCATGAACCAGAGAGAAAGGAAAGCTGCCTCTTGAATAGAATGTGTAGCACATGCTTTGCTGGAGGAGGATGCTTTCTAGGTAATGTAAGCAATGTCCTTGGAAGTGCCTGCTTTATAGGTGCCAGAATGAATCTTGGCATTTAAGGGCGAGGGGGCAGGGATGGGAGCGGGTAGTGGTTGAAAATCAAACTCCAACACGATGGTCTCCAATCTGTGTTTCGCATTATCCGTCAACATAATGGTGTTGGTCGTGATTGAGATATTCCACAAATGTTTGTAAAGACCCAAATTATTCGAGTTGTTGAAGCACAATCTGACTCATTGTGGAAATGACTTCCTCCATGCCCAAATTACGGGTGCCATTTTTTCTCAAAAGTGGATCCCAGTTGTTGAATCATTTCAGAGATTTTCAGCAAATCCATATGCACTGTGGCATCATGGGGGTGGTGTAGATGATCAGGTGGGAAGCAGGAACTAAAGAGCAGAGATATTGGGCATTTTTAGGGTGGAAACTGGCACAAGCTTCAGAAGTGAACCACCATGGATATGGTGGGGCAAGTCATTGTAAGGGAGTTGAGGAATATGACCAGCAATGGGGATTTGGTGGGACTATCAGGATGAAGCTCAGCTTTTGAAAGGATGGGTTTAAGGAGGAAGGAACATGGGGTAAATTTGGGGGCAAATTCTTGCAAGAATAACCATGAGGGGTAAACAGACCAGAATGGTAGTTTTGTCCTGAAGAAGAGGCAGAAACAGGCAGAGAGGCCATTACCTTTGTTAGGCCCTTTTCCATCAGTCTGTGTTACTGAAAGGAAGTAGACTGTTGAGGGATTCAATGCATTTGTGTGTCCAATGTCATGCTTGTCACCTCATCATCTTCAACCTGAATTGGGTGGTGTTATGCATTCATCATGTTGGCAGGATGGTAATGAAGCTGCTGTGGTGCAGAGGTTGGAGCAGATTTTTTATGCCCAAGACATTGTTGTTCATAGACCCTGGGACCCTGTTGGCTGCTGGTATGTTATGGGGAGAATTAGAAGGAACCCGTCCCTTATTTTTATACACAGGGGGACACCTTGGGTTAGTGCCTATTCTTCCAACCTCAAAGAAATTAATGGTGATAGGTATGTTTCTAGAAGAATAATTGTGAAGCAGGTTATAAAAACTATGCCAAATCTTATAAGCACTTTGCTTTGAGTTCCCTGCAGCTGTGAGAACAGCTTTATCAAGGGTTTGTTGGGCTATAGAGGGATGAATATGAGCAGGTGAGTGAATCAACAGGGGAAATATGGAAAGCGGCAGTCGTCTACGAGCCTGTGGGGGTTTGGATAAATATTTCATCACTGCCTTACTCATATGGCTACCACTACTCCATTCTCCTAGCCCAGGAAGATTTCGATTGAGCTTTAATTTGAAACATTTGTGCCAGACAGTTTTAAATCTGCAGAGACAGGAAAACATTCCTTTCGCATGGTGGATAATATCTAATTTGGTTTGGTATGAGATGGTGAGTCTGATGTGTGGTGAACCTGTTGTGTGAAGCTGAGGAAAGTCAACATGTTTATGCATGCAGAGTGAACATTAGTCGCATCATGGAGAGGTATGGCAGTGGAGTTGGGGAAGGGTGATGTGAAGGAAGAAAGAGTTGACTGCACCTTTGGTAAAGATGGACAGTTGAATGTTTCTTCACAATAAAAATGCACAAGAAGACAAAACAAGGATATAGACAAACGATGGCAGCAGAGGCAGAAAAGTGTGTGCGTGAAATTGTCTAGTGAATGGGGCTGTGAATTAGATGCCGTGGGCAAACTGGTGATTTGGAAAAGTGCACCCAAGACTAGCTATATTTGGCTGAGCAGTTAAGTGTGAAGCAATTGAAAAGCTGTCTTAATAGGGTCCACAAAGAGGATATTTCCTGGAATGCTTGACAAAGAGATGATAACGGTAGACATCTTATGCCCGGTAGCTTGATCTAAAGACACGGTTGTTCAAGCAAACAGCATCACAACAACGCAAGTGGCATTTGGAATCATGGAGGGTGTGGATGAATAGTAGCATTCTCTAAGGCTACTAGGTGATGGAGATGGATCGGAAGAGTTTCAGGGGAAATAAAAACATGAGAAGCATACTAGACCTCAGGACAAAAGGGGAAATTGGCTAAGGCATAACCTATGGTATTGCATCCACATGATTTGAGTGAAATCCAGGGTGAGTAGAACCAGATTTTGAACGACATTGGCTATATTCCAGTTGGACAGAGCTTATGGTGCATGTGGTCGTGCTGTGTGAGGATGGATTGCCTAGGAAATCATACCAAAGATGAATTGGGAGTCCCCTTCATCTATGAGTCTTGGAATATTGAGTTTATGAGCCATTCCTACTCCATCTTGGAAAGCTAGACTGTCAGGAAACGCCCTAGGGCACTCCGTACCAGCTTCGGAAGCACTGCAGTGCTGATGCACGGAGTGCGGTGCGCTGCGGTACGCTCGGCGTACCCGCATGGGACAGAGTGCGGCCGGCACGGAAAATTGTGCCCGGGCGTGCCCCCGTCCCCTGTGGTATGTTTCCGAGCGTACCCGCATTTTTTTCACGCGTTTTTTGACGCGATTTTCATAAAAACTAAAAAAAAAAGCATTTTTTTTTAATTTTTTGACTTTCTAAACCTAACCTAACCCTAACCCATTTGTCACAGACTCAGAATGGGCATGTAATCCATATGAAAGACCAGTTCTTAACAAATCTGCGATAACTTGGAAGACCTTTAATTAAAATATGTTTTTTTGTTAAATTTAAACCAAAATGTATTAAGTAATTGTTCATTACAGGAGGTAACTTTGTTTGGAGTTTTTGGGCAGGAGAAATGGCCTGTACAGAAGCTTGTTCTTATTTGGGTTTAAAGAGCATAGAAAAAAAAGGAAATGTTTTATTTGGATAATCAAAAATTTGTGCAAGAGATGTTGAAATTTTTTCCATATAATGCAGGCTTCAAGTTAACTCACAAGGTGGTGATTCGGCTCCTAAAGTGGTTGTTCTAAACAGAGACTGTAATAGAAAGAAGCTAATAAATTTCAAACCATGTTTCCTATACATTAACATAACCATAAAAGACCTTTTGCTGCATGCAATGTATGAGAATTAAATTTCAATAAGTATGCAAATGCTTCTTTAAATTTATAATTTATATGCATATTTATACATTTATATACATGTATATATAAATATATATATATATATAAAACGTACCCAAAAGCGTACCGTACCCAAGATTTTTAAAAATTTGCCGTATCGGCGTACCGTACCGCACCCGCATACCGCATTCAGTATCCGCATCTGCCTTTGAAAGCTATCAATGTTGAATATATAGAATGAACCGTACGGTTCTAAAACAATTGAGGAGGTTAGAACCAACAACTAACAATCTTGTAACTACTCCTCTCATAATAAAATCACCCTGCCTGGTATCATTTGAGGCAGTGCAGTTTTGTCTTCTTGCTATTTTCTCTATACTTCTTATACTAACAAAGTGGTATCAGACCCAGGTTAGTCGCCATTGAGGAAGCAATCGTGAGAGGTGAGGTCGATGGTACGGTTGATGCGAGGAAAGAAGATAGAAGTTGTGGTTCCAATAACAATCGTGTGAACAAAAACGTGACCCGTCAAAGTCGTAGTTCGTTGTTGCTCGTAATAACGTGACAAACACGAATAGTCGTGTGAGTACCAAAATCGTAGGTTCCTGGAGGGCAAAAGGAGACACATGAACCAAATGCAAATCCTGAGGCAAAGTCGTGGTTCATGTCTCAGGTGCAAAGTCACAAATAATCAGTCACAAATCCTAAATCCTAAGTCATGTGGGCAGAAGAGAGGAAAAAGTGAAGTCGTGTGGGCAGAACAAAGGAAAACGTGGAGTCGTGTGGGCAGACTATGTATACTTTTTCCTTCCCTGCCACGTATTTGAATAAGTGACTTCTTTTTTTATTGAAGTGGGCAAAATACTTTATTATTTCCATTTTTATTATTTCCATTACTTTGGCATAATAAAATGGCAAATATTTCAAACCTAATTCTGCCAGACTCACAAAAATTAACGGGCACTAATTTCAATGTATGGAGCCATAAGATTTTAACGCTTGCAGAATTTTGTGATTGTGATAAGATAATCACGGGCAGTGAAAGCAAACCTGCTACAAATTTTGTGGATTATGACAAACGTCATAAGGAAGCGTTATTGCTTCTCAAGTTGTCAATGTCGGATGATATGATACCGGAAGTGCGGAATGCCACTATGGCAAGCACGTTGTGGGCCAGTCTGAGGGATAAATATCAGACGTCAGAGAAAGGATGGGTTTTGTACCTGAAAAATACATTGTTTGCTTTGAAGCTACAAGAAGGTGGATCGCTATCTAAGCACCTACTTCGGATGAAAGACCTCCAAGACCAGTTATCTTCCATAAATAAAAAGGTGGACAATGATGATATGGTGGCTTTGGTTCTAAATAGCTTGCCTTCTTCATATGAGTCATTTGTGGAGGCACTTCATTTAATGGTTGAGAGTCAAACTCTTACGTTTGACAAGGTGAGTTCTACCAAGTTGCAAAAGGAAAAGACAAACACAGCTCAAGAGTCTTGTTTTGGACAATGTGAGAGCACTTTTGTTGCTCAATCCAAAGGAAAGTGGAAACGACAGGCTGAGACATCCCCTTCCTCTCCTAAACATCAAGTGAAATGTTACTATTGTCACAAACTTGGTCATGTGAAGGACTGTCGAAAAAGACTCAATGCCTGAAGAAGCAAAAGGGGCAGGCACATGTGGCTACAATTGAACACAACTCAAAAGATGAGTATGCTCTCATGGCATCTTGCACGGTAATGGCAGCCCTACTCGATGTTGGTTCTTTGATTCCGAGCATCACGGCATTTCACATGTCAAAAAGATTGGTATGTCAATTTTCATTCTTGTTCTTTTGATTCAGTTACTTTAGGGATGGAAGATCACATGCTGTAGAAGGTATTGGGATGTTTGTATTATGTTAAATAATAATACCAAATTGCTTGTCAAAAATGTTAGATATGTGCCTAACATGAATAAGAATTTGTTATCTATCAGTCAACTAACTGATAATCCCAATATCTCTGTAAACTTTTCTAGCAAACAATGTATTGTGTCTGACATCAAGCAAAATAAGGTTGTTGCCCAGGAATTGGGCATGGTGGTCTATATAGACTTGTTGATCTTGCACTCAACTTGCATGCCTTAGTTGTGGAAGGCAATACCAATGTTTTATGGCACAAAGATATGGCCATCTCAACCTTCAGTATTTAGCCCGCCTTCATAGAGCCAACATGGTTGTTGGTTTGCCTCCTATTCAGAGAAACATGACATGTGTGTTGGTTGTTTTGCAGGAAAACAAAAGTGGAAGCCTTTTCCCTCTAAAGGTGTTTGGCATGCAAAGGGGCTCTTGGATCTTGTACATGCAAATCTATGTGAGCCATCGGAAGACTCCCACAGTCCTTGGTGCACGTTATTTTCTCTTGCTAGTGGATGATCATTCTCGGAAAATGTGGGTCTATTTTTTGAAAAAGTTTAATTGCTTTGCTTCTTTTGTCAAGTTCAAGGCCTTGGTGGAGAATCAAACCAGCCGGCGGATCAAGACTTTGAGATCCGATAATGGGGGTGAGTTTACCTCTAAACAATTCACAGATTTTGTAGTAAAGAAGGGATTCAACGTTAGTTGACAACCCCTTATACCCCCAAAAAATGGGGTGGTGTGGTAGAACGACGAGAACAAAACCATCATGGAGATGGCAAGATGCATGATGCACAGTCGAGGAGTGCCATATAAGTACTAGGGAGAAGTTGTTAACATAGTTGTATATATTCTCAATCGGAGTCCTTGCAAAGCTTTGCAGGACATCACATCGGAAGAGGCTTGGTCCACAATCAAACCAAAGGTATCACATTTCGTGTTTTTGGTTCAATTGCTTATACTTTGGTTCCTGCAAATAAGAGGAGTAAGTTAGATTCCAAATGTTCTAGATATTTTTTGTTGGTTATAGTGATCAATCTAAAGCCTATAGATTGATTGATACTTCCACTAATAAGATCATTATTAGTCGGGATGTTGATGTAAAAGAAACAAGAGTCTTTCTTTGGTTGTAATCAACAAGGGGACCAACAAGGGGCAGCGATCAACAAGGGGTCATAACAAAGTTTGGTACTCTTTCCTTGCCCGATCATGAATCTGGTTCTTCTCATACTCCTCCACAAACTCCAGGACAATTTGTGCAATCTCCCACTGAGATTTTTGAGTCTCCAGAAATCAACTTGCGTTGGTTTCTCCTCCGGAACTTCCATTGGTTTCTCTTCCAAAAGCACCACAACCAACTACCACATCCTCAGTTCAGCGGAGGCCTAAGTGGTTTTACTCCACTATTCAGGATTTGAGGAAGGAAGAATTGTCTCCTCTCTTAGATGGAAGGTCTCGACAAACTGGTAAGCAAATTGATTATTCCGAGCACGCTCAATTTTCTCTTGCTTCTGATCTTCTTCATATTAATGAGCCACAAAAATACTTTGAAGCACGAGGCATACCAAAATGGGAAACTGCCATGCAACTAGAGTATGATGCCTTGATTAAAAATAATACCTAGAAGTTGGTGCCATTACCTCCAGGGAAACATCCCATTGGTTGTAAATGGGTGTATAAAATCAAGTGTAAAGCAGATGGTACTTTGGATAAGTACAAGGCTCAACTCGTTGCGAAAGGATTTTCACAACAGGAGGGGATAGATTATGAAGAGACATTTGCTCCTACTGCGAAGATGGTCACTTTTGGCTTCTTCTTTCTTTTGCAGCTCAGTTTGGTTGGAAAGTATATCAGATGGATGTCAAAAGTGCTTTCCTGAATGGGGATTTGGAGGAAGAAGTGTATATGACACAACCTAAGGGTTTTCGGGCTCGTGGTCGTGAGCATCTGGTATGCAGATTGATTAAGTCCCTATATGGACTTAAGCAGGCTCCTCGAGCCTGGTACATCAAAATAGATAAACATCTCAGAGATTCAGGCTTCACACGGAGTCATTCTGATCCGAATCTCTATGTCAAAAGCAATGATGATGACATTGTGATTCTTATTGTGTATGTTGATGACCTTGCCATCACAAGCAGTGGAGATGCTGCGATTCATAAGGTAAAATCAGATTTATGTGTTGCTTTTGACATGACTGATTTAGGCCTCCTTCACTATTGTCTTGGTGTAGAATTTTGGCAACATGATCACTTGATTTTCATTTCTCAAGTTAAGTATGCCATAAACTTGCTACAAAATTTCAGATGTATGATTGTAATTCTTCTTCTACACCTATGGAGGTCAGGCTAAAACTCTCATCTCATGATGATTCACCACCGGTCGATGAATCATTATACGACAACAGATTGGTGGGTAGCTTGATCTATCTAACAACTACACAACCGGATCTGTGTTTTGTTGTCAGCTATCTCTCTCTCTTGGTTTTTATCTAAACCAAAACTCATTCACTGGGAGCAACAAAACGAGTTCTACGATATGTCAAAGGAACTCTTGACTTTGGCATTCTATATCAAGAGAGTTGCAAATTTTCATATTGATTGGCTATACCGACTCTGATTGGGGAGGATCTGTAGATACTCGACGATCTACCACAGGATATATCTTCTCTTTTGGTTCAGAGAGTTGTTTCTTGGCAGAGTAAACTTCAGCCTATTGTTGCCATCTCTTCTACTGAAGCGAATACAAGGCTGTTGTTAGTGCTAGTTGCAAAGCAATATGGCTTTGTTGGATTCTCGACTGATTTTCAAGTTTCCCAGTGCTACCTAACACCTCTTTCACTCTTTTGTGATAATCAAGGTGTTCTAAAGATGGTGAAGAATCTTGTCTATCATGCTTGCACTAAACATATTGAGATTCATCATCATTATATTCGCCAATTGGTTGATTCTAGTGAAATCTCTCTTCATTTTTGTCCTTCGGATCAGCCTGCTTGATGTAATGACTAAACCTCTTGGTCCTTTGTTGTTTGTCAAGTTTAGAGATAAACTTGGTGTTGTTTCAAGGTTAGTCATTAAGGGGGTGTTGAATATATAGAATGAACCGTACGGTTCTAAAACAGTTGAGGAGGTTGTAACAGTTGTAACTAACAATCTGTAACTACTCTGTAACTACTCCTCTAATAATAAAATCACCCTGCCTGGTATCATTCGAGGCAGTGCAAATTTTGTCTTCTTGCTATTTTCTCTATGCTTCTTATACTTCTGGGAATGCCCCCAATTTGAAGCCTTGCACAAGATTTCCATTTTACAGCCATCAAAATTCAATTTATTCCATCCTTGTGGAGGTGCGTGCCATTTGGTCTTTGGAGTGACTGTAAACCACCATAACATATGAAATGAAAAGGAATATTCATATTCTGGGCAGTTTTGCCATAACTTTGTGAGTACTAAATGAATGGAGACTCCACATATTTGAGTTCAGAAATGGTCATAGAGCAGTACTCCAAATATTTGGTTTCATTCTATGTGAACTATTTGGAATAGAGTGTGAATCATTGATAAAAAAACGATATTCTCCTCATTCATAAGTGCCAGAGATGTGTCCTGGTGCTATATGGGCCAGATGTCGGATCATGGTCATATAGTTAATTATATTGGACCAGGTATGTCAAGGCCTGAATAAAAGTTTTCCTTTGTCATGGTCTTGAGTTGACATTTATCCCATAATGCAGCTGCAGGCAGGTATTGGAGGAAAATTGTTGTATGGATTCTTCATACATCATGCAAGATTTGGTTACCAAGTAGAAAACAATAAAAACAATGCAGCTTGATGGCACTTTGGGCAGATAAAGGGCCTATTAAGGACCTCCTGTTTAGAGGTTATCCGTCGTATATTTTTGTATGTGACTTGTGGTATTTGACTGGATTTTAGGCCGTTTCTTGTTATTCCATAGATGTTCCCACTTGGTTGCTTTTGATTAGATGCATCAGGGTTCAAGTGATCATATGTTGAAGCCACTGTGACAATTTTGGATGAGGTGATCAAAGTGGTCAAAGTAAGAATTGTATTGTTATGAAAAACCTATCACACAAAGAAATACAAACAATACAAAGTGTGAGATGCAAGAACTTGAAAGAGAGAAATACATCTTGAATGGTTTATAGGAAATTGATCAGCTCAAAACCTAAGCTTAAAATAAATTAGGTGAACATTAGTATTTTTACATTATTTGGAAAGTCAAACTAAAGTAATAAAGTGACTTTATTATGAAACCTATCTCTAAGACTAGTATGAACATGATAAAACAATTATATGATAAACTCTAACTCCAGAAATCGTCCCTTAATGGTCATTTTAAAAACAATCCAAGTTTATTTATAACTTTATACAAATTTATCTGGACCATAAGACTTGGTAAGAATGTCTGTAGTCTGATCCTGGGTTGGACAATATTACAGCTCAACTTCTCCATCTTCTACAAGTAGTCAAATGAGGTGACAATGAACGTCAACATGCTTTGTTCGCTCATGAAAGATGGGATTCTTCGCCAAATTGAAAACTCTTTGATTATCATAAAACTGTACTGTAGGCTCAGTCTCATCATCTTGCAAATCTGCGACCACTCTTCTAACCCAAACTGCTCTACATGCCACTTTTACTGCCGCTTTGTATTCTGCTTCTGTAAAGGAAAGTGAAACTGCATGTTGTTTCTTGCTGATCCAAGAAACTGCACCTGTTCCTTCCAGACTGAAATATGTTTTTCCTGTTGTAAACTTCCTGTCATCCACTGAGCATACCAATCCGAGTTTGAATAAACACAAAACTAATGCTCCTTGCTCTTACCATATAGAATGCCAAAGGCTAATGCTCCCTTCACATATTGTAGCACCCTATTTGCAGCTATTTCAATGTTCTATTTTTTTGCTGTCATAAATTGGGAGATATACCTGATCCATAGCAGAAATCAGGCCTAGTGGTTGTAAAGATAGATCAAAACAACTGAATTTCCTGTAGACTGATTATTTACTGGGCTTGTGAATGAGTCTTGGCTAAAAGTTTCAGCCCTATCTCCATAGGCATAGATGATATTTTACAATCACTCATCCTGAACTGTCTAACAAACTTGTTACATATTTTGTTTGAGAAGCAAAAAAATGTTTATCAATTTTCCAAAAATCTACACCTTAAACAGTAGTACTAGGAGGCCTAGATCGAAACATGTTGAAAGTGGTACATAAACCTGATTTTACCTGTTCAAAAGCTCTGACCTCACTACCTGTGATGATGATGCCATCAACATATACCACTAGAATCACCACATCACCATTCTCACTTTTGATGTAGATATTGGGGTCAGAAGGACTTCTTTTGAATCCTGTTCTCCCAAATACCTATCAATTTTGATGTACCATGCCTTGGGAGCCTACTTTAGCCAATAGTTATTTTATGAGTTTTGAATTATATATCTGCACATCATTTGTTCCTTCCTGTCACCTGAAATCCCTGTGGTTGGTACATGTATACTTCTTCCTTTAGATCTCCATTTGAATTGAACTTTTCACGTCCATCTAATGTACCTTCTAGACAAACTGTGCTGCCATGAGTAGAACCGATCGTATTGTTTTCATCTTTGCAGTAGGAGCAAATGTTTCCTCATAATCAATCCTTTCCTTATGTGCAATGCCCTTTGCAAGCAGCCTTGCTTTAGGTTTGTCAAGTGTGTCAGGCTTGCATTAACTTGATCTTATATACCTATTTGCATCCAACGGTTTTCTTCCCAATAGGTAGTTCTTCTAGAACCCATGTTTGGTTCTTCATCAAAGTTTCATATTCAGCTTGCATAGCCTTCTCCCATTCTGGTTTTCCTTTGGCCTCTTCATATACTTCAGGTTCAAAAATGTTGATAGCTAGCCATCAGAGCATAATTCACTGTATCAGATACTCTTTTTGTCTTCCTTCCTCTCCCCTATAGCTAGTGATAGCTCATCTTCCCGAACATCACCATATGTACAAGTTCTGTTCCTATTTTAGTCTCTTCTTTAGTTCCCCTTCAAATTGACTAATGTCGTGTTAATGTGAAGAACTTGCATAGCTGCATCTTGGCTTGCAAATTTCCTTTTGATTCATACTCAAACACCTTTTCAGTTTTCTCTGGCATGGAATCTCATCCATATCACCTTCCTCTCTCATACAAGGGAACCCATCTTCCAAAATATCGTCTAGGTGTTATATCACCATTTTGGTCTCTTCTTTTGTTCCTTCCCTGAAAAATCAGCACAATGTCGTGTTGATGTGAGGATGTTCAGCTGCATCTTGGGTGAAATTTTCTTCCAATTCATAAAGTAATCAGGGCTTCAAGAAGAAGAATCCTCCAACATGGAATCTAAGTCCATATCACCTATTTTCTGCAACTTTCTGATCTGATTTTTGTTGAGTCTTTATCTGGAGCGAAGAAGACAGATAATTCTCATCAACTACAACATCCCAACTAAAGCATCCTTTATTAGTTTCCAAGTGCTTAACCAACATATATGCTTTACGGTGACCCTGTTGTACCATGTGAGACATATGCTTCTTGTATTTTCTATCTAATTTGATTCGTTTTCATCAGGAACCCAACCCATGCATGTACAGCTGAAACCAAAAACCATTGACATGATTAACTTTTGGTTTTGATAATAGTGAAAAGCCATTTCTGGATTTTCTTGTATACCGCTTTTGTTTAAGAATGATTAAGCACATAAACTGTTATGTATATGCTTCCACCCAATCCGTCGATTCAATCATTTTTGTTAGGAACAAGCCTATTCTCTGTATACACCTTTCCATATCAATAACAGTATGATTCCACATCTTTACTACTCCATTTTGTTGTGGAGTGTAAAGTGTGGCGTATTGCCTCTAGATGCCCTCTTGAATACAAAAGTCAAGGAATTTTCTAGAGCAAAATTCAAGAGAAGTTATCTAATCATGGGATTTTGATACTCTTTCCTGAATGTTTCTCTACCATGACATTGAACTGTTTGTTAGTAGAAGGAGAAATCAAGAAAGAAGTGGGAAGGCAAAACTGCGCTGTATCAAATGACACAGGCAGAGTACTATTTATATTAGAGATGGTGGCTAGATTTATGTTATTGGTTATGGCAGGTATAACTGCATAACTGCTCTAAAACCGAACAGTACACTATATATTCAACACCCCCTCTTAATGACTAAACTGGAAACAATACCAAGTTTGTCCCAAAATTTTACAAATGTCCTAAAGCCCATATGTTTAGTCATTAGATCTATAGACTGTGCCATAGGTTGTACTTTGAAATCAGCAGTCCATTGTTGTGTTGCGGTTGTCAAATGGAGAACACAAAACAAGAATCTGGTCATGTGAACAAAGGATATGGCAAGTGGTCCATTGATTCTTCGTTACATGATTCATTGACCAGTGATGAATCATCAATGGTTGAGAGTGTCAGCCCCATCTCCAGAGTGCTGGAATCAGAAACTCGGAGAGGTGGATTGAGAAATTTGTTCCAGGCTTGTGTAGCTTGCTGAGTCTATACAAAGACTTAGTTAGCCTGCAATCGAAGTCACCTCGATCATGTCCTTGCAACACCATGTAGTGCTCATCCAACCTTTTCAGAAGAGAAATGTGACCATCTATGCAGAACCGACTTCGCAATAGGAAACAAGTTAGAACCAACACCGAAATAGTGGGAGAAATAACATCATCTCGTCTCAACAGTGGGAGAATTAACCATCTCCATAGTGGTAGGAGTGAGAACCAACTCCTTTGTCTCATCTGTTTGCTCATTTATCCATGTCTGTTGTGAAAGGTCTCTCACAACACAATGAGCAAATTGTTCATGCTCTACTATCCTTTGAGCAAGTACCTCTGAGTGAGTGGCTTGGCATGCCATCTCACCATGCACCGTCAATGCATCTGGAATAGTGGAGTCTCCATCCACAACAAATTGTTCTTCAAAATGAGGAAATCCATCCTCCCAAGGCATGTCAGCCTCCCATACATCCTGTATGGTGGAGTTGTCCTCCACACGTGCATTCATGTTGATCATAGCAGGATCAACAAGTTGATATTGGCCACCTTGCCCAATACCAAGGGCAATCATCCGTCTTCTGTTTCACATTAGAGACAACACACTTCTTCCCACAAAAATCCACGAAATATTGGGATTTTCAATTAATTGACGAATAGATAGAAGATTCTTTTGTAAAGAAGGTACATATCTAACATTCCGTACCAACAATTTATGAGCATTATTCAATACAATGCATATATCTCCTATCCCTTCTACTGCAAGTGATTCTCCATCAACTAGTACTATTGATTCAAAACATATATTTGCAGTAAATGAAACATACCAGTCCTACGACATGAAAAGTGTGCGGATGCGCTGAGTCAATGATCCAACAACTAGTATCACTGTCATTTGAGCATGATGTCGTAAGACAATAAAGAGCATGCCTGTCATCCGAATCTCGTTCTTCTGCAATTGCTGCCACATGTTCCTCATCACATGGCTTTTTGTTCTATTGTGAAAGATCATACTTCCACTTCCAACAATCCTTCTTAAGGTGCCCAACCTTGTGATAGTAATAGCATGTGACCTGATATTGAGTGGAAGACTCACCAAATGACATCTCCACTTTCCTTTTGATTGTGTGACAAGAGCACTCTTTGATTGGTCACAACTAGATTCTCCCTGAATTTGTCTTCGCTCTTTTTGCAATAGGTAGGAACTCACCTTGTCAAACGTGAGATTTTGACTTTCAGCCATTAAATGGAGTGCCTCAATAACTCATGTGAAAAAGGAAAGTTGTTCAAAACCAAAGCCACCATATCATCATTGTCCACCTTTTTGTTGATGGAAGATAACTGGTCTCGAGAGGTCTTTCATCCGAAGTAGGTGCTCAGAAAGCGATCCACCTTCTTGTAACTTCACGAAAAGAGCATATTCTTCAAGTATAAATCCTAACTCTTTTCGACATCCGATATTTATCCCTTAGACTAGTCCACAACGTGTTTGCCATAGTGGCATTCCACACTTCGATATCATATCATCGACACCAAACTTAAGAAGTAATAGAGCCTCCTTGTGATGTCTATTGTAATCAGCGAAGTTCATAGCAGGTCATCCTTCGCTGCCTTAGATTATTTTATCACAATCTCGAAACTCTAAAAAGCGTCCGAATCTTATGGATCCATACATTGAAGTTTGTGCCCATTAATTTTTGCAAGTCCAGCAGAATCAGATTTGAAATATTTGTCATTTAATACTCAAAAATAATGGAAAATAAAAAAGATATTTTGCCCACTCTAACAAATAGCATGAATTTGTTATTCAAATGTGTGACAAATATAACGAACAGCAAAGATTAAATACCAAGGCTCAACATAGTTTGTGCCCTAGGCACACACTCTGCGGGAGGAAGATTAAATACCAGGATCGACTGTTCAAATGGAAATGCCCTCTCAAAATCACAGGAATTACGAGTATGGAACAGGTTTCATATTTAGTACCCTGGTCTTTGCCCTAGCGACTGCTCACGACTTCCTTTTTGACTATTTGGCAACTGCTCGCGACTGCCTTTTGATTGTTTGAAAGGCATGTACTGGTTGAAAGGCACGTTTATGTGTTGGCACTACTTCTATGCTCTTGCTTCTTAATTTTCCTTCAATTAGCGAGTGTTCTTTGCAGCTTCTCAACCCCAACTACTCAACCCACAAACAAGCGACCAATCCACCCACGATTTTGCCCTTGTTTAGCAGGAATGGCGTTGACCTCACACACACTTTACTACAACTCGTCTTCCTCCAATGGCGACTTGACTAACTTAATGCTCGATACCAATGTTAGTAGAAGGAGAAATCAAGAAAGAAGTGGGAAGGCAAAACTATGTTGTATCAAATGACACGGGCAGAGTATTATTTATATTAGAGATGGTGATTACATTTATATTATCGATTATGGCAGGTATAACTCCATAACCACTCTAAAACCGAATAGTACACTATATATACAACACTTTTTGGACTCGGAAAATGAATCTGATTTTTGCTTTAAACTACACCCACATTTTTCTTGAAAAATCGTCTACAAATAGCAAAAAAATACCAAGAACCAGAGATCGATGCGGTCCTCATATGTCCACAAATGTCTACATGGATCTATTGAAGGACCTCCTTAGCTCTCTGAACTTGTCCTTTATCAGATAGAACCCTGTGTTGCTTCTTAGTGTGGCATGCGCCAAAAACTCCTTGTTGACTCTGGATTTGAGTAAAGCCGTCAACCAAACTTTTGTAACCAAGTAGGAAAGATATCTCAAATTCAAATTCCCATACCTTTGATGCCAAGTGTGCTATTGTCTTGACCACGTTTTGCCATCAAAACATATGCTATTTTTCCACCCATGTATCAATCAGTCTGAAAACCCCATGTTCTTGAATACTGTAACAAACTGTCTTCTTTCTGACCTTATCAACAAGATAACATTTATTAGTGCTGAAATCACATTCAAATTAGGATTTTGGTTTATAATCTCACTTCCTAAAAGTAGATTCCTTTCTAAACCACGAACATTTCAATCCTTCAACCAAAACTAAGCCATCAGTTGGTCCAGTTAGAAATTTTAGACCTATTTTTTTATAGTGTTGGATCCCATAATCAGGTTGGTTTTTTTTTGAGATGAGCAGAAAGCCAAAATAAATGGTAGGAAATTGGCTTTCATTAAAACGATAACCCGAGGAATTTCCTTTTTTACCCGCTGAAATGTTCAGGAAGAAAATGTTTGATTTTAAATTATTGATCAGTTGACACGGGCAGAGTATACCTAACTCTTTTCTGACATATTCTTCAAGTATAAATCCTAACTCTTTTCTGACATCTGATATTTATCCCTTAGACTAGTCCACAACGTGTTTGCCATAGTGGCATTCCACACTTCCAGTATCATATCATCTGACACCAACTGAAGAAGTAATAGAGCCTCCTTGTGATGTCTATTGTAATCAGCGAAGTTCATAGCAGGTCATCCTTCGCTGCCTTAGATTATTTTATCACAATCTCGAAACTCTAAAAAGCGTCCGAATCTTATGGATCCATACATTGAAGTTTGTGCCCATTAATTTTTGCAAGTCCAGCAGAATCAGATTTGAAATATTTGTCATTTAATACTCAAAAATAATGGAAAATAAAAAAGATATTTTGCCCACTCTAACAAATAGCATGAATTTGTTATTCAAATGTGTGACAAATATAACGAACAGCAAAGATTAAATACCAAGGCTCAACATAGTTTGTGCCCTAGGCACACACTCTCTGCGGAGGAAGATTAAATACCAGGATCGCAACTGTTCAAATGGAAATGCCCTCTCAAAATCACAGGAATTACGAGTATGGAACAGGTTTCATATTTAGTACCCTGGTCTTTGCCCTAGCGACTGCTCACGACTTCCTTTTTGACTATTTGGCAACTGCTCGCGACTGCCTTTTGATTGTTTGAAAGGCATGTACTGGTTGAAAGGCACGTTTATGTGTTGGCACTACTTCTATGCTCTTGCTTCTTAATTTTCCTTCAATTCATGAGTGTTCTTTGCAGCTGCTCAACCCCAACTACTCAACCCACAAACAAACGACCAATCCACCCACGATTTTGCCCTTGTTTAGCAGGAATGGCGTTGACCTCACACACACTTTACTACAACTCGTCTTCCTCCAATGGCGACTTGACTAACTTAATGCTCTGATACCAATGTTAGTAGAAGGAGAAATCAAGAAAGAAGTGGGAAGGCAAAACTATGTTGTATCAAATGACACAGGCAGAGTATTATTTATATTAGAGATGGTGATTACATTTATATTATCGATTATGGCAGGTATAACTCCATAACCACTCTAAAACCGAATAGTACACTATATATACAACACTTTTTGGACTCGGAAAATGAATCTGATTTTTGCTTTAAACTACACCCACATTTTTCTTGAAAAATCATCTACAAATAGCAAAAAATACCAGAACCAGAGATCGATGCGGTCCTCATATGTCCACAAATGTCTACATGGATCAATTGAAGGACCTCCTTAGCTCTCTGAACTTGTCCTTTATCAGATAGAACCCTGTGTTGCTTCTTAGTGTGGCATGCGCCAAAAACTCCTTGTTGACTCTGGATTTGAGTAAAGCCGTCAACCAAACTTTTGTAACCAAGTAGGAAAGATATCTCAAATTCAAATTCCCATACCTTTGATGCCAAGTGTGCTATTGTCTTGACCACGTTTTGCCATCAAAACATATGCTATTTTTCCACCCATGTATCAATCAGTCTGAAAACCCCATGTTCTTGAATACTGTAACAAACTGTCTTCTTTCTGACCTTATCAACAAGATAACATTTATTAGTGCTGAAATCACATTCAAATTAGGATTTTGGTTTATAATCTCACTTCCTAAAAGTAGATTCCTTTCTAAACCACGAACATTTCAATCCTTCAACCAAAACTAAGCCATCAGTTGGTCCAGTTAGAAATTTTAGACCTTATTTTTATAGTGTTGGATCCCATAATCAGGTTGGTTTTTTTGAGATGAGCAGAAAGCCAAAATAAATGGTAGGAAATTGGCTTTCATTAAAACGATAACCCGAGGAATTTCCCTTTTTTACCCGCTGAAATGTTCAGGAAGAAAATGTTTGATTTTAAATTATTGATCAGTTGACCCCTATTGTTTAAAATATGTGGAGGAGTTGAACAAGTTCCAATTATCTGAGTATCGGTATCGAAAATAAAAAAGTATCATCCGCAAAGAGAGAGTTTGAGTATCTTGGTTCCCCTTTCATGGATGCAATACCATGGATTCTTTGTACATATTTGGCAGGGGTTGAAGAGAACAGTTGAGGGATTCACTCATAAGAATGAAGAGAGTAGGACTCAACGAAACTGCTTGCCTCATCCCTCTAGGAGAATGAAAAGACCTCCATGTTTCTCAATTAAGTGCCACAATGAAGGTTGCAGATACAGCTACTTATCCATTATATGATTTGGTCATGGAACCCAAATTTTGAGAGTGAATGTCGAATGAGTTGATGGAAGATCTGTCAAATGCTTTGAGAATATATAACTTGATCATTATCCAGTCTGTTTTTGAGTTTGTTATAAAGGAGGAGTTCTTGAACTGCAATAATATTATCCACAATTTTGCTGCCTTGGACAAAGGTAGATTAAGAAGCAAATGTAAGACGGGGAAGGAGGGGTCTGATCCAATTGGCTGTGCGTTTGGAAAGGATCTTATAAGTCCTGATGCACAAGGCAATTGGTCGGCAACAACCTAGTTGACGTGTTTTGCTGATTTTTGGAATAAGAGATAGTTTTGTGCAATTCATTTGTTTGAGCATTTGCTAATTTTTTAAGTGATTTCTACACCACCTCTAGCAATTTTGCTTTGAGAAGATGCAAAAAGGTTTGATGGAATAAGAGATAGTTTCAGGCAATTCATTTGTTTGAGCATTTGCTTATTTTTAAGTGATTCCTCCACCACCTCTAACAATTTTGATTTGAGAAGATGCCAAAGGTTTGATAGAAAAGACATATGACCCCATCTGGTCCAAGTGCTTTGCCGGGAAAAGGAGAAGACAACTGCATGGAGTTCGTTTTCAGTAATTGGCTGCAGGAAGGAGTCATTACCTTCCTTTTGTAGTTACATTGAGATGTCGTGAAAAACTTAAGTTTGAGCTGCAGCTGTCTCAACCTCATGAGGTGGTGCGTGTAATAGATCCAGATAGTAGGAAGTGGCATAGGAGAGCATATCAGTTTGTGTAGTAATAAAGTACCCGGTGGCCTGTTGCAACTGCTGAATTGTGTTCATTTGTTTCCATGTTTCATGGAAGTATTTGTATTAGGGTCCCATGACTTTATTCATGTATCTTTGGATCGCCAAATCCAATGGAGTTCCTCTTTATGATGTAGCTCTGAAAGAGTGTGAATGGCTTGTTGTTTGTCCATTTCAATTCTTGAAGTATATCCATGCTCCTGGATTTAAACCTAAACAGCAGTCAACCAGTTGTGTAGTATTTCCTTTCCAGATTTGATCTACCCTAATACAGTCTAGTGCCATTGTTTGATTTGGTCCTTGAGATATTTCAGTTTGGCAACAAATGCATAAATATAAAAACCATGAAAGATGGACAATTGTACACCATCCAGAATTTTTTTGAGGAAGGATGGAACTGTGAGCCATTTGGATCCGTATCTAAACTGAAGCATCTTGTTAGGAAATGGACTGGAGGGAACTATTTAACAAAATAGGGAAATGATCTGACTATGTTGTTTCTCCTATCCGTACATCTATCCGCCGATTAGGAACACTCCAATTGTCAGAAAGATATACTCAATCCAGCTTTTCAATTACATATATTCTGCCTATCCTCCTATTTGTCCAGGTGAAGGAACCTTGGCAGTATTGTTGTTCCAGAAGGTTGGTGTTACTTGTTAGAAGATTTGAACAAAGAAGGAATGAAGAGAAACGGGAATTCACACATCATAGATTGTGTCATTCATTTTAGTATGCAAGAGATAGTTACAAAATGGTTGAGGAGGTTACAACCAACCATTAGTTAATACATAACTAATAGTGACTTGATTATAAAAGCTAACCCTTTTTTCTAATACCCGATATTAAGGCTTACTGTACAGAAAGCAAAACATACTAACACACTGACTAAAAACTTGTACTAAAAGCAAATAACACAAACTGAAAACTAAAAACATTAAAACCAAATAGATCCATGTATCCTTCATAAGCTTTTCCTTTGAAAACAGTTCTTGAACCAAGTAGAACTCCATCAAGCTGCCTTGTAACCTTTGTATCAGTGTAGCTCTCAAGCCGAATTCTTGAGTTCTTTGGTTCCGCCTCCCAAACTCCCAAATTACAATGCTCCCCAATTATTGGACAACCATCCATGTTGAGCTACATCCACAATGCTTCATTAAGTTGTCTCATGACCCTCATAAGGGTATAATTCCCAAGATCCAAAACTCCCGAACTAACTGGACAACCATCCATGTTGAGCTTCATCTACACTAAATCCCTTCCTATCTTCAAATTGTGAGCTTCTTAAAATACATATTTGTCATCGGTGAATTCTTCACCACTTCCAGCATCTGGTGGATCTTAAACAATGGCTATAACCAGCCTTCTTTCCATACTAAGTATTATTTTATGGCAATCTCGATATTCAACAATAGTCAAAATCTTACGACACCAGACATTATAGTTTTGACCCATCAACGTATGTGCCTCTGCCAATCGAGGTTTTGAATGTTTTCCATTTTTCACACCAATATGACTTTCCAACCCGCAAAATAATGTAGCAAAAATGAAAATTACAGTTTAGAATCTATATTATGAATGTCTGGCTTCTGACATGTAAATAAAGGCAATAGAAAGTACAGTTCTGAATGCTGAATGCAAAGAATTTTTGAAGTCTGAATATTGACAGCAAAGGATTAATATACCAAGAAAAAATTTTGCCCTAGCGTCTTGATGCTTCAAACTCACCGGAAAATTCATGCTAGATGTTTATGATAGTGAGACCCTTGAAAGATTCACATCCATCTTCTGTGAAACTCGTGCCATTGGAACTAGATAACAGGTCGAACCCTAACTCTCATGTTTGCTCACAATTCTACACTCCATGCCCTTCAAAGACAGTATAACATGTGTTTTTCTCTTGCAAACTCACCTTTTTGCTTTGTGTTTGACTGTATTCGTGACTTTGCAAATTTTCTATTGCCCCAGAATGCCTTTGCACCATTTGAAATACTTCTGCAATAGATTATTGGTTGATAAAAACCTCTGAAAATCACAAGTATTTTTTTCTTCTATATTTTTATTATTTTAATGCAAACAGTGCCCTCAAAAATGTATCTGACTCACATTTAACGTCTCCTCTGTGGCAAAAATATTGTTTATCCTCTTCCTCATGATTCTAGACTGTGTTTTTGCAAAAACATGCCCTAACAGCCTTCGAACTCGCATTTTTCCTCTTCCTCACGATTCACAACAGTATTTTGTGTTTTTGCATGTGTTTCATCTTGTGTTTTCCCTCTGCAGTTTGCCGTAAAGCAACAGTCAAAACCAGCCAAAAATAACCTCCTTCCTCTTCAATCTGCAGGTCTACACAACCCTTCACAGTCTTCTCCTCGATCTCCGTATTCTACACCAAGAGCTTCCTTGTACTTCGAAGTTCGAACCCTTCGAGCACCAAAGGCTTTGATACCCATGTTAGATGATGTGAACAAACAATGAATGAAGAGAAACCAGAATGTACACATCTGTAATGTCCCCTTTTTCGAACTAATTCATTTTGATACCCATGTTAGAAGATGTGAACAAACAATGAATGAAGAGAAACCAGGAGAATGTACACATCTGTAATGTCTCATTTTTCGAACTAATTCATTTTGAAGACTTCTAGCCCATTCCACTTCCCGTGGGCCAGAAGAAGGTGAACAAGGGAAGTATTTGTTTATGTTTTTAGTCTTTTTTGTGAGCATTTACCTTTTTCTTTCATGGTTTCTCTCATAAGCTAGGTCGGCTGGGTTGGAGTAAAAAGCCAAAGAAAAAAAGAAAAGCAACATCATTATGAGGTTGGTCATGGTAAAACTCCCTCATGGGGTTTGGCACCACCAAGAAGATATATAAGGGGTCGCTTGGACTCATTTTGGGCATGCATCTTATTATAATTTTACACTTACTTGGTTTTGGGGCTGATTTCTCTATTCCATTCCACTAGAGGGCGAAAATCCTTTGGTGTGGCACACAAGGAGGACGAAACCCTTGTTCAAGTTGGAGAACAAAAACTCTCCAATTGGTGGTTCCTAAGGGCTTCAAAGAAGGTGATCTTGTTGGTTTGCAGCTAGGGTTTGAAGGAGAAAGAGCTAAGAAGGTTTCTACATTCATTTTGCACCCTCTCCTAGGGTGGCGACTTGGGTGGAGGAATTCAATGCTTTCTAGGGCACATTTTAGTATTTTGAGTTGATATTCTTGTTCTTCATATTTTATAAGGCTGGAATCTACATTTTGGTGATTTTTGGAGAGTGTTATCTATCATTTCCAGCCCTTGGTATTGGCTGTACTGTTGCTGCCCTAAAATTAATTACAGCTGTGGTTTATCACTTATTTCTTATTTATTTTTGAAGTACATTGGCTGGATAAATATCTTCATGGTTGGATAAAATAGTTGGAAGCATTCTATGTCATTTTCTAGCTTGTTATTGCATGAGAATTGATGCCATTAAGTGTTGTTACAGTTCGCTGCCATAGGAGGGTTTATTCACTAATTTTCAGCTGGTTTGAAGGGTGTTTGATGCCCTAAAGGTGTGATTTTCAGTTCGCTGCTAGGGTTTGATAGTTGTTGTTCCAAAAGTCTGATTTCTCTCATTTGGGTTTGAGCCCAAACCCTTATTTTCAGTTTCAGCCCTAGAAAGGGACATTACAACATCTTAGATTGTGTGTTCATCATTTTATTATGCAAGAAAGTTACAAAATGGCTGAGGAGGTTGAAACCGGCCATTAGCTAATACATAACTAATAGTGACTTAATTATAAAAGGTAAGCATTATATTCTAATATAACTTTCGACTTTATCAAAGGCCATAGCTATTCGGGAATTAAATTCTATACCGCCTTTCTTTTCTTGGGAGATCATATCGTATAGACATCTCCGATCAATGTTAAGTTGGATATATTGAGATTGGTTCCCCAAGAGGTCAGCATATCCAAAACATTTGGATCCGATGGTCGTCGTTTGGAGAGATATAAACATTGAGTATATGAACACTTTGATTACATTCATAGAAATGAAAATTTTCTAATTGTCCGATGGCAATAAGGAGAGAGTTCGGATATGAGGTCATATCCCTCGATTTTTAAGAATTGAATGTCCCTATATTATATGGGGCACTTTCCCACCCCATAGATATAGGAGCCCAAGAATTTAAGCTTTGCTGAAATCGTGTTATTGTTCCCTCTCCCTCCTTCCCCAACAATCAGCTATGCATATATAGGGGAGTGCCTCCACCTAGGGCAAGGGAGGCCCGCCTATATCAATATCAAATAAGATATATAAGAGGGGGCGGGTACAAGAGAGAGGAACTATTGAGAGGGGCGGGGAGGCTCACCTATATCAATATCTAATGAGATATACAAGAGCACCCCTAGACACTCATTAGTACCTCGAAATGACTACAACCCACCTCATTCAGTCGATTCATTTGGCGGCTTTTCGTTCAGTTTTGTTACTCCCATTCTTTGATCATTCTCGTTTGAACAAAAATGACCTTTGGACTGTCGATGTGCTTGATAGCCCCCTTTACTATAACTATACAATAAGATAGATGGGTGGGGGCACTCTACTCTATTCGAAGGGCTCTTTGGGAACGGCCCGGCGTAGTATATATACATATGAGGTGTACTAACTTGGATCAATGTCCTCAAGTGAAACACTCGTCCTTGTTGGATTCCAATGGAAAAGGATCCGATTTGCTAGATTAACTTTGCTTATTTGGCACCCCAAGTCCCGTGGAAACAAACACTTTTGTGGGTGTTCATTTCTGCATAGTCTTTCAAAAGAACAATATCAATATTTTCTTGTTGAATCATATTCGTGAGGATGCAACATTTATTGTAACGCCCAAACCTCAAATATTCCATGGGAGGATTAGGTCGTTCCATTGGGTTTTCCAGGGATGGTAGCTATGAAAGGTGCCTGTTTTGTAGCATTTTTTCATGAGTGATTATGATACTATGAGCTTCCTTACTATCAATTTTTTCCCATGAGGCTTTCTTCTTTTTTCGAATATTTTTAAGGATTTTTGTGTTCCCAAACTTGAACCTTGATAAGCATGTACTCCTCGGGGGATTGGTGCTGAAGTTTTCCCCTATTATGAGTAACCATGTTGGAGATGGCTAAGTCAAATTACATCTTGGGGACTGATTTTTGGATGTTGGTTTTGGTGGAGATTTGATGGGGTAAGCTAGTTTCAGTTGTGGGAAGAGTGTGGAGATCATGAGATGGGAGGCCTGACAAAGCCTCAAAAGGGTTATGCAAGGAAGGGGGTGTGACTTTTGGATGTTGGTTTTCCTTTGAGGGTGTACACCATTTGAAACTTAGTGAGGGCTTGTGATTAACGTATGAGACCTTATGTAAGAGAACATAGGAGGCAAATGCTTGCTGATTTTTATAAAGCATTGCCTGCTTGGGTTTCATTGGGTCCTAGATAGTGTTGGGGATCAAGAGCATCTTGTTTGGGGTGAACACATGCTAGGCGCTCGTGTTCTGGTTTGCAGTAGACACGTGCTGGACACTCATGTTTGTGACAAAGACTACAATGGAATGGAATATTTTCATGATCTAGAGGTTGTTCCCAATCAATCGCTTCCATATCCAAAATGATGCAATCAGAAAGAAATCAATCTAGATCAAGATTGATACTAATATAGATACAAGCATATTAAGAAACCATGGATTCTTGGTGTACTCTGATGTTGTCATTTATTCTCCAAGGGAAACTCCAATCTTATAGACTTAGATTCATGTGAGTATTCATTGGGCAGCAATGGAAACCAAACCCATACTAGAACCACACTTGGGATATCTTCGGTGGGATTGAAGCCACGGGACCAGTATTTCAAAAACAGACCTGATTTATTGAAGAACCATGGTCTACCTTGAAAAGCTCGATCTCACTCTGTGTGGTCTTGAAGATGGCCATGCAGTAACCCTTTTGCATTATTACAAGTTCCACAGGTCCCGATGGCTTCCAGTTAGCTTGAACCAATAGCTTGAGAATTCTAGGTCCTAGAAAAGTTCCAATCACCTGAAGTTAGGGGTTTTTCTCTTATGAGCAAGAGACGATTTTCCATCTCATCTAGGACATAAGAGATCCATGGTGGCACATCCCTCTTGAGATAACATTTATTTGTTTTCTTGGTAGGAATGGAAGGCCATGTGATGGTTCTTTGAGCATGATATAAATATTGTTGGTGATTTCCCTTACCTAAGATAAGATTTTCAGCTGAAACTGCAGATTTAATGTAAAGGATATTCATAGACTGTGGATTAGAGGAGGCCATTGCATCCTTCATTAGTGCAAGAGGGGAGATCAGGCCAGCAAACAAGTGTGGTGAGCATCTGCATAGTAGATTATGTACAACATGCGCTGAGAAGTTTCGAACACTAAACATTCTTTGTGAACCCTCTTACTAGATTAATCACAAAATGATAAGAGATACAAAACCTTAGGGTTTTATCTTAACTTTACTCAATGGGTGTTGGCAGATTGAAAATGTCTTTCCTCCTTTACACCTACAAGCCACATGAGTAAAACATGCACGTTCACATGGCTAACTGCAGGATGGGCTTAACGCACAAGAATATTCCAATAAAAGAAGAGACATGTGATGTGCAAGAAGGGAGCCAGGAAACAGATAATCCGGGCTGCGCCACCGACGTAAGAGGGAATATGCGTGACAACTAAGAAACAACTAGGCAAGGAGAAGGTTATGGAAGAGGAATCTGAAGAATATTCATAAGAATCTAAGAGAATGTATATAGAATGTAAATACTCTGAGGTAAGGCAATCTGATTCACATATTAGACATAATTGAGAGCATCTCATAGAGCATATTTAAATATTGTAAGCCTAGGATGATCTGGAATGGTTTGGGAGAAAAACTCAAGACTCGTAAGGATTTCATGCAAAATTTAGAGCAAATATACATGTCTGTTGTAATTCTACTGTAGATTCATAGAATTTGATAATTCTATGTGCGATTGTGCGCAGATTGATGTGATTTGAAACTTTCTTTGTTATCATTAATGGACATCGGATGTTTTTGTGTATGTTGAGGATGTTTTACTTAACATGTGCATGAATTGTGAAAGATCTGGTAATACGGATGATGTTCATGTATTTTGTACAGTATGTATGTCACCCTACAAATACAAGGTCGTTGTGTCAACTTTACTGCACTTCGAGTGAGACCTTCAAGCGACGGCTTGATTGAAAGTGTCGGCATAGATAAAATCATGTTTTTTGATGTGTAAAACCTAGGTCCTAGGCTAACAATGGGAAGGAAACCCTAATTACATTATAACATAAACTTTACTGATCTAAATAAAATATGTGTCCTTAACACATTTAACATAAACCATAGACCTAAGGACAAAATAGGTCATAATATACCCCTGACACCATCATTAAAGAAATATTTTCCTAAAGCCAGCTAAATATACAAAGTTAAAAGTGTTCAAGCTAAAGTAGCACGCGCAGAAGTTTGGAAATATAAATTTTAATACCGTTGAGGAATGCAGAGAATGGAACCCATGACCACTGCAAAACAAAAGAATGCTCTAACCAACACGCCATATAACGCTACCTAACAAACCCCATTAATGAGAATGAAAATATTTTTTTAACTTCTAAAACCCCTTCGCATTTTATGCCTCAAATGTCTGTGCATAAATGTAAATGTCAAAATAATTGTTGAGCCAGCAAAGTTCCATGAGAAAGTAATATCAATTTGATCCTGCCTTAACATTTAAAAGGATACCAAAAATAATGGCAATATGCCATTTAAGAATTCATCACCTAAGATTCTAAACCTCGGTTGGTAATATAATATGCATTCTCAGTGGTGTAGATCCTCTATAGCTGAAACCTGCATTCATGGTCCTACTAGATAAATAAAAATCAAATCGAGGAGTTATAGAAGTCCAAGAGAATCTTAGAGAAATAAAATGCCAAAAATAACATGCTGATTCAAGTTTATGTTGATGTATATAGAGTACAAAGAAACTATGAATGACCAAAACAGCTCAATAGGACTCACAACTATAACCCATAATAATTACACACAGAGTGCCAAAAGCATCTCCCGCCTAAGAAAACAACAAAATTAATTACGAGAAAAAGTGTAAACCCCACAAAATTGTATGATACAATCTATAAATATACAATCCCTACAAAATAAAAGCAAGAACAATGAGCTACACCCGCAGGAGAGAAAGCAAATGAGACGTATGCATGAGAATGTATAATTTTCTCTACAACTGAGAATCCAGATATCAAAGATGCCAAACCCACTCCCCGAACCTTGGCAAAATGATGCAAATTAAAAACCTAACTGGAGGAAATAACATATTTGTGCAAGTTTGCAATTCCATCAAAGCAATGGCACCAAACAAAAACTAAATAGGAAGAAGTAGAATCCGTCACGGAAAGATTAAGAAAATATTAGTTTGATAACAAGGCTTCCAAGATAGATCAAAACGATGAAACACTAAATTTTCTTTTTGGTAAATGTTTGATATGCCCCATCTTTGTAGTTTACCTTATTGAGAAAAGAGTGGTGCTTGGAGATGTAGCGTGGGACAGTAAATGCATCTCGTATCTAGTATATAATATCAAGATGCATCTAATATTATAGTTTTTCTATGTGAATATTACTATATCTTTCTTCTAACAGTAAAGGGGTAAGGAAACCTTTGACAAATATACATCCAACCCTCATTTTAGGGATTCTTTTTACTCATCAGATCTTATAAATAGGAGAAAAAGCCAATATTCTGGGTCAAGCAAGGATCTCACCATAGCTGCTAAGTAGCAAAATGCTGTATTTCATCATTAATTGTATTAAATTATAATGTAACGTAAGTTTCATGTTTCCAAAAGAAGAAAAGCTAAAATTGCAACGAAAGTTGGAGGCGAAGTTTATATCATACAATTACGCAGTGTTATGCAAAGACATGTAAGGTGATTGGGTATTAGAAATGTAAGGTCTTATAAATAATCAAAACATTTAAAAAGCTCAAAATGGGTGGTAAAAGCCCCTTTCTAGTTTAACTTGCAAAACCTCAAACAAATAGATCCAAAAATGAGTCTTGCTCTGTAAATTGAAATCCCCAGAAACAATATTATATTTGGCAGCTAAGCACAGTTCCAGTACCTCGACTGCTTTAGCTGGCAGTCTGATAATCGTTTTTATCGTGCATACTACCTGCTGAACGCACTCCCCCAATCTCCTCTCCACCCTTAAAAGGGTGTTTTTAGCTTCCACACCAGGATCCTTTGCAGCATCTGTTTCAGGCTGCTTTCCTCTTCTAGGTCTCCGGCTGGGCCCCAGTCTTCATCTTCGCTGAGGTCGTTTTCATCAGATTCATCTTTTCCAAACATTTCCTGCAAGAATAAGTAAAGTATCTAATGAGACTTTTGCCACATCTTCATATTCACTAAACTTGGAGCTGCAACCATAGTTTTCTCTTTCAAAATTGGAACTGGTTGTGTTTGCTAGACATTTCTCGTTACATGAATGAGCATAAGTACTAAACGACGCATTGACAAATCAAATCCCAGCAAGAAACTGAATTTGTAGTGTGAAAGAAATTGGGAAAAGAAATAGCTACAAGACAATTTCTTTTATTGAGAGCGTAAAATACAATTTTGAATTATAAATTAAACTTTGAGATTGATAGTCCAACAAGTCAGTGTTGATACAGATTGCGTGAACACAAATTCTCTTAAAATTATGAGTTTCTTCATCAATATAAAATAAAACCACCGAGGTATTTCCTGTGCATCAATTAACGATAAAAGTACCTGCCAAATTCTATCCTCTGTAAACAACACTTGATAAATAAGGAGAACATAATACTCGTTCAGATTCACGATAAAGTCTAGATAATATATGTGGCATGAAAAACACAAATGTAATACAAAAGTATATATAAATGTAAACTAATGCAACCCACATAGCAAGAAATCTTGGAGAAAACACAAAGATAATACAAAAGTATCCAAATCCCTAGTCCACGTTGAAGGTGCAGAATGTTGTACTGCCCTAACACTGTCTTAACATGTATCCTTGACATGAACTGGCAACTTTCGTCCGACCTCGTCTCCCTACCCCCTCCACTATCATAAAGTTAACTCCAGAAAAGATTTATTAATCTATCACATCTGACATTTGTTATTAATTTATACAAATTATTGGAGGATAACCCTTGGGACATGTCTATTTAATGAAGGGAATGTTTCGAGCATAACATGGATGTAGAGCTCGAATACAAAATAAATTTTGAAAAAGACTGTTTTCTTTTTTCATTTGGTGTTGGTCATTTGTAGGATATTTATAGGTAGTTCAATTTAATTATGTTAGTTAAAACACATTTTGCTTAATGCTGTTTTCCAGGGAATTCTGCACAATGCAACCTTTCGAGATAATGTTTTAGTTTCATGTATCATAGTTCTAGTACTCGCAAAGAATCACCAAAAACTAGCAGGATTCACAAGTTACGGAACTTGGTTAGTAACTCACATCCAATTTTGAATTCGCATGTCATGTTTTTAACATGGACACTCAAGTCCGTATTAAAAACTCACCAAATGCTGCATAATAACCTAGACTGCCTGGAAATGCCAAGAACCCCCGTGCCAGGCCTAATACGTGCCGAGTGCGGTGCAGTGCACAGGTACACTGTGGGTACATACCCACAGGCCCTGGGTATGTCTTGGGTATGGATATTGATGAGGATGACCTCGAGGATCCCATTTCCAGCAGCGGTGCAGATTTTGATGATTGATAATTGATGTCATCTAGTTTATTCTAGAGTTTTGTAACTTGTAGTATTTGTAATGTATCAATGATCATAGCATGTTGTTTTTTTGGAGTCTCGGACTATGGAGGCCATTTAGAGCCTCATTGTTTATGTATTTTGTTTCGGAATCTCATATATGATATATGTATTGTGTATTGGACTTGGAGTTCGTGTCATTTTGCTATAAACACCTTTCTTACATATATACAAGAGCAAGCTTTGCATATTTTGTGTGTAATTGTTGGAATCATGGTTTTTAATCTTTCAAATATATTGTTTTCATTAAAAATATAAATTTTTATGTATTTTTTAGTAAACCAGTTCATAAAGTTTGAACCGGTCCGGTTCGGTCCGACCCTCGGCCGGTTCCGAGTCCGGTTCTGATTTTTAAAACATTGATTTTGAGAGGAAAGCAACAAAAGGTGGAGCAAGAGCAAAGGCAAAAGCAAAAGCATCGGGAGGGGTTAATCATTATGCTAACATGTTTGAGGATGATTTTGTTCTTGGGGAGGAATCTTTACCTTCCACTTCCATGGTGCGATTGATGACTACCAACAACTCGAGGGGGCGAGAGAACTTTGTAAAATATTTCATGGACTTTTAATTTTCTAAGATGATAATCAATCATTGTATGATATTAATGTGCATTGATGAGCATTGTACTCTCTTTGGTCTAAATCTAATATAAAATATACCTATGTGCTCTCTACATTCAAATGTAAAATATTAGTTACGTTTGTTTTATGAAAAAAAAATTAATTTGTCGAGTCTTATCAATTCCCGAGTCCGAGTCAAAATTTCAAGTTGCCGAGTTTTTGTTGAGTCGAGTTTTGAAACTATGGTGTGTACACACACACTTTACTCCTACACAATGCAACCACTAGACAAAAAAATTATTTGAACACACACACACACTTTACTCCTAAACAATGTAACATTTGGACATTACTTTTTAATTTAACACACACAAACCCACACCCACTTTACTCATGCTTTAATTAAATCATAATAGATAGACATTACATTAGGAATTATGATTATTATGTTGGTATTATGTTTATTATGTATGACATATATTTCTATAGTTGGCATGTGTAAACAATATTCAATGCATTCACATTCTATTGCTACTTAAGTGGTTCCAAAGAAGCATGAAAACAAAGTTATTTGAACCACTTGATAGGTGAGTATAAGTGAATGTCATATGCAATATGGAATCAAATTCTTAGAAAGTAGGATTGGAGAATAATAAGAATGGTAGGACAGGAAATGAAGTACAGGCCATATGATATATAAATCAAAATGTGTTAATGTACAAGCAACAATAAGAACTACAACAATACATAATTAAAACATAGATGGGGACACTTGCACACTAAAAGATGGACTGAACCTACAAGTCTATAAAAAAATGGATTAAAACACACTCCAAAATGTCTACAAGAGGAGTTTTTATTGATATAAGAAACACATGATTCACAAAAAATAGATAGATACCCTTTATGTGGCTAAAATGTCTCCAAGAGGAGTTTGTATTGCTATAATAAATAGATGATTTACAAAAAGAAGATAAATACCCCTAAAGACACCTATTTTTTTATGAGGCATGTGGCAACAACAATATTGACACCTTTTGAGACACTTGGACCACTAGCGCACATTAGGGTTTTTTGGCATACTTTTTCCCCTTACAACCTATCTCGCACTTTTATGTCACCATCAATTTCCATTACACACTCTCATGATCACTTCTAGTTTGCCTAGGCCATCCAATACACCTCTACTTTTGAGCCTTTTTCATCACCTATACGGACATTATCGGAGGCACCCAATAGTGTCCCAAGACACCATTAGTGGTCGATCTTGAGCCCCTCCGTCAAGCGACTACTTTTTCCTTCCGGAAATATTTTACGGTAGGCTCTTGTTTGAATTTGGGGTCGGGTTGTACAAGAAATCAATATAGTTAGCCCTATAACAACAATACCGTAAAGGTCATTTAGGACATCTATCATTTGCAAAGAGAAACCAAACTCTTCCAAGCATATTCTAGGTCTACCCTTAACCATATTGTTGATGTCAGTGTCTTGTGCCAAAAGAAGGATTCGTATCGTTGTATTAATTTAGCCTCTAGGGACAAAGAAGGACAAAAATTTCTCACATAGGAACTATAGTTGCATAGAACTACAAAAAGCTCTAATTCCACACTAATAGATAGCATAAACCCTCCAAGTGGCGGTAGCCGGGCCCAATTGTATTTCATTTTCTTCGTGTTTCTTGGAATGACTGCTAGGAATCAAGCTAGTTTACATTTGCAAGCATTCGTGCTCCTTTGCAATCAGACGACAAAGGTTTTCGCATATCTGAGATAAAGAAATCGACATGTCAAATTTCAGGTCAGCAAAGTACACAAATGGACACTAACAATGGTGTAGATACGAATATGAGGCAATCCATAGTGCATCGGGTCAACAATGGCGGCCATATTGTTCCCATCGCCGATATTGTCCTGAATGACCTAAGCATTGTGAAACTGTTATCCAAAATTCACCCCCCAGGGTAATTTTGATAACATGCATCAGAAGCTTGGGGCCGGAAAAAAGCAAGAAAATCGGCTAAGTCCTAAGTCCCGGCAATTGGGACAGTTGGGACATCGGGCGCGAATCGGCCGAAAAGGCATCGAGAAGCCGTCAGAAGCGGTGGGACGTTGGGGCGCGGGGCGAAAGGCGCCGGCCGAAGGTGCTGTAAAATCGCCAAGTTTTGTCCGGGACAGTTGGGCCAAGAGTACGCGGCGGACGCGAACCGGCCGAATCGGGCGAATCGGAAGAATTTGTCCCAGACAGGGACAAGTGGGACAAGAGTACGCGGAGGACGCGAACCGGCCGGTTCGGCCGAAACAGAGGACTTTCGTTTGGGACATCTGGGCCAAAAGTACGCGTGGGACGCGGGAGCCGAAAGAGCCGAGAGCGAATGAAATCTCGCCACGTGTCATCGGCCAAAAGAGGGACAAGGAAGCCCGAATCGGGCGGTTCGAGAGATTTTGTCCCAGACAGTTTGGGACATCCGGGCCAAAAGTACGTGTGGGACGCGGGGAGCCGAAAGAGCCGCCAACGAATCAGAGTGTGACATGTGTCACAAGGGGAGCGCAATAAAAAAATTCGACTAAGTGTTTTTGGCCAAGTTTTTTTAAAGGGAGCGAGTTGGAGCGTTGGCCCGAGCCAATAAAAAGAGGACGCGTGTCCTAAGGAGAAGGGGAGTGCGGAGCTCGGGAGGACTTGGAGAATTTGGCAAAAGTTTTGGCCAAAAAACTAAAAGGTAAAAGATGCCCCCGCACCCCTATCAACCAACCAAAGCGTGCCACGTGTCCCAAGTGGCGGGGCACGGGGGAAAAAATGGAAAATTTTCAAAGAGTTAAAAAGGTCGAAATTTCAAGGGAAAGCCCGCGGAAAGGTGGAGGAGAGAGAATTGCTCGTGAGCAACCAAAGCACTGACACGTGGCATCCGATCGGCCGTGAACACGGAAATTTTTTTAAAAAATTCCAAAATGCAAAAAAGGTCAAAATTTAAAATTTTTGCCCGACATCCGTTTTTTGGGCCGTTTTGCCCTAAAACTTCAGACCTTCATATCTTTTGATCCAGAGCTCGGATTTGCACGTTCTTCATATCATCGGAAAGATTTTGAAATTCTCTACAAGATTCCATGGTCAATCTCTAATTTTGGTTCAGTTTGAAGAGGAAAATTCAAAAACGGCTCTGGTACGTGTCCATGGGCAGAAATGACCTTTCAGTGACCAAATTTAATGCAGGATGGGTCGCATTCTCCTCCAATTTGGTCAAAAATGACAGGGTATGGGTTTGTAAGGTCCCCCATGCCGATTTAATGCATTTGCAGTCAATGAGGAATGGGCTCCCACGTTTTGTACGTTTTCTCTCTCCTGGGCTCGACCCATGCAATGTAAAAAGCCAGATTTGGCTCATTTCAAAAGGGGGGAACACTTTTGGCATAAAAAAAACTTCTTCTTTCACCTCCAGCAAGTGATTGTTGCAAGAATCAGACCTCTTCAAAGATTGTAACAGGTTTCTACCTCTCTGAGGTTGTAATGCAGTGGCTTTGACATTGGAAATGATAATGCAAGCTTTGTGAATGGGTTTCAGTCCTTTGTTTGTATTATTTGCTTCATTTCAGATCCTAAATTATATCTTATCAGCCTGTGTATGTTTTATGTTGTAATCTTTGGTTTGTGTCTATTTGCATGACAAAAATATTCACCACTCCTTTTGGTGCATCACCATCTTTAGTTAGTTTCAATTTTTGCATTTTTATCCCTGTCTCCTTGCACTTTAGAGTAGGATTAGGATTTGAACCTTTGGAATTGTGCAAATATAGATCTAAATCAGAGGAGTTTGAGGAACCAACCTCTAATCTGGAGATTCCTCTCTCAGTTTCACAAGTCCCACACTTGGAGAGAGGTTTCCATGTTGTGCAATCACACTGGATGCCTAAGACATCATTTAGAACCTTGATTTGCATCCAGGGGTGTTGTGATTTTGCACTAACGAAACTTTTCAAGTCCGTTTACAATATGTTCCTAAGCATGTTTCTAGTTTTTATTCTTGTCTGCCATGATCAGTACGCATTTCAATGCGAGGGCTTACTCATGCTCCTCAACACTCGCCACTTCTCAATTTCAGCCAACTTTTTCACATTTTCAAAAATTTGAATTTATATTATTTTTCACTTTCCTTAGACTTCTAAATTGTGCCTTGTTTTATGTACAAAATACTTAAAACACTTTGGTGAACCCCCTCATTTGAATTACGCAATCTATGGTTTGTTTTTAAGTTTTATATCTTTACCCCTTGGGCATTTCCGTCATGTGTGTTCAGATCTGACTTTTATATCATTAGCCCTAGCTTCTTGAACACTTTGTATGTTTCCATCTTATGCCAATTAGGAAAGATAGATCAACGACGCCTTTCTTTAGACAAAGCGCTAGATAGAGTGGCTTGCAAATTGACATGTTTCAAATTCCTTTAATTCGATCTTGTTCTTGTTTGATTCAAAAGATAGTGTTGTTAATGATATGGGTGCTCCTTCTATTGATGCAAATAATGTTAATACTTTCTATTGACAACTATTGGGATGTCATTGTTGTTAAAGAGCATGTTGTGAATGACAATAATTGTGATGAGCATGCTTGTGGTTCAAATACAAGCAATGACTATATTTCCAAGGGTACTACCCCGAATGAACATCACATAAGCGGCCTTTATAGAATATATTGTGCTACATGTTGGCTCTCAAATCTGTTCAGCTTGTGTGTTTGGTGAAGAGGGGATGAAAAAATGAGTCAATTATAGCAAAGTGGTTCTCTTCAAGAAACTGAGGATCAACTTAAGACCAATAAATATGAGAAGGGGGTCATTTCTCTGCTTCTTCCAGTTCTGCAAGGCCAAGGGGAGAGACCCTAGCAATTCTTATCACAAAATGAGCTTAAACACACACTAGATTTGTCCACAAATGCAACCTCCATGACTAAGCACCCAATTAAGTGTCACTTGTGACATAGTCACACATTTGCAGGAAAATATACAGACTTGAATTGCTCTAATGCAAAAATATAGATATTCATGACTTGCTGGTTTTCTAATACAAATTTGAAGTACAAAGCATTACCAAGCAAGTATGAAGCCAAGTTTACAACAGAGAGGCCTCTAAAGGTATGCAAGATAAAACAGAGGTCTCAAAAGGGGAAGTACAACAAGCTTTTAATAAAAGAGGGGGTTGATCATTCCAACTTCAACATGTGCCTTGTCCATTGGGCCAAATCTGCAAAGCTTTGATGGAGGAGTCAAAGATAACATTAAAAAACACCAATTTACACAATTAATGCAGCTCCCCACAATTCAGAAAATTAGTTGATCACATACACTGAGATTTGCCTAACTATCATATTGTAATGCCCAGAACACTTGACCCAAAAATGACCATACAATCAAATCCAATATTCTCGTAAAAAATTGGGGCAATTTTTTTTCTTTCGAATAGATGACGAATATAAAATGAGAACAAACCATTACTACTCGAATACATTGGAATGTGACCGTAACCAGATTATCAAGTTATTTATCAAAGTTGTTAGGTAAAACACGATTGCCTAAGTGCGGTCTCTTATTATCATAAAGCACTAACCTAAAACTAACCATGTCCTTATTTGCACTAAAGACAATTAATTATGTTTATTAGGCACTTCCGCCAAAGGGTAATTTAACGAGGGTAAAAGTCACATTAGAAATTCAGTTAGTTTATTCTTTTCATTTATTTCTATAGAATCTCCCATATCGCCTTACAAAACGACATTTGTGCTTTGGATTCTTCAAAAGGGTATCCCATTGCAACATTGCATCTAGGGTCAATAGCAATACAGATTACAAGTTCCAAGGCAAAGGAACAATGCTAATAGCCTCATTCAAAACATTTCAAGGATGAGGTACATTTAAAATTAACACATATACATATTCTCATTTACTCACAACTCTTACTAGCATCATCATATGCATAGTATATGCGGGCTCAATTTATTCTCAATTCACTACTCAAGGTTACATGTTAACTACACATCCTTTACTCTTTATTACAAAGTTCATGTCTCTTTTGTACCCTCATAAAATGGTAGGCGTGTTCACCATGTCAGCGAGACAGTTAGTTTCCTTTCAATTTCCTTATAATCCCGACAAGCTTCATTTCATTCCTTATTAACCAAGATAAATCTGGTCATGATGAGTTATGGTACTGCCCACAATGTTAATTAATTTCCTATTGGGTTCGTTAACTAATAAATCGATATTCTCTAAAATAATGAACTAAGATGTTCACTCAGCTGTTCCAAAAGTTGTATTCAACTTATATAGACTTAACCATTATAAGACATTCGTTTTATACCTCAAGGACTTCATGTAGATAAGATAATGACAAGTTATATCTGCAACCATACCTTATCAATATTATTCCATAAAAATTGTTACTTGAACCAAGTATAATTTATTTTCCTTCGTTCCATTGTACCCAAAACTTTTGTATCAAATTAAGGAATTGTATTAGTTGTAAACTTTAGGATCACTATTTTTCCCTTTAATTAACTTTTGGTTTGATAAATCCTTGAAGCAAGGAGAAAACCTAAATACAGCAACGGGAGTTTCCCCATTTTCCGGTCTTGTTTAAAGAACTCCTACGACTAATGACCTAGTAGAGAAGGACAACCAATATTGTCATAATTAACCCAATACAAATTTTAATAACCTGGCTCCTTATTTACCAACAGTTCCCCTTTCACGAACAAGTTAGGGAAACTTAATTTACTTCCGATAAAGTCATATAACTCGTAAGTTCCTACAACGAACATCTTTGCTTAAATGAATTCATATTGCTATAGAAAGTATTTTGCACATACAAGTGATTCAAGTTAATGTTAGCCTTCTAAGTTTTAATGCCACATTGTGAAGTTCAAGTACAAACAACTCTTTCATTAATTACAATAGAGGCTCGAGAGTAAGCATTTGGTCAAACTACTAATTCAGAGATTTCATTATGCGACTGCAAGGACTCCAAGTCCTATGGTAGTTGTTTATAAGTCGACCAAAGGTCTTGTTTACTTACCCATGTAAGTATATGGATTTATAATCATAAGTACTATCATCGACTTATAATAACACAATAAGTATATGGGGTTGCTAAAAGGAAAATTCAAGCTGCCTTTAAGGAAAATCTCAAACTGTTTAAAGGAAAAACAAAAATCCCTGCCCGAAATGGGAACAGGAAGTCTGGATAATTTCACCTATAGTCAGGTCAAGAGCAAAAGCCCAGGTAAGATTGTTAGCTGGATTAGACCTTTGGGAAACACGATCAAGATCAATTTTGATGGGGCCTCAAAGGGAAACCCTGGCCAAGCTGGGGAGGTGGCATCTTAAGGAATAGTGAGGGTGATTGGTTATTTGTCTATGCTGGACCCCTGGGTAAGCAAACTAATAACATGGCAGAAGCTAGAGCCCTCCTTTGGGGTATTTTGGTCGCTAAGGAAAAAGGCCTTAAGGACATTCAGATTGAAGGTGATTCCTTAATTGTTATAAATGCTCTTCTCAATAAAAGTAAGATCAATGGCCGATAAAAAATATTATTCAAGACATCAAGGAATTGCTAAAGTTCTTTGACAAGATATCTATCAATCATATTTTGAGGCAGGGAAATAAATGTGCGGACAAGATGGCCAACGTGGGAGTCCTTTGTAATGAATACAAAATTTGGTGCAAAGGGGAGAGATTACCCTCTAATATTAATGATGAAATCATTAAGGAAAAAAGGCGCTAAGTTTCATGATGCCGGCACGAGCGGGGGCAAGTATTTCAGGCACCAAGATAGTTTATACAAAAATCATTGTTTCAATTCGAACTCGGATAGGAAGATCAGTTTGTGGATTGTGATAAGTTTTAGCTGGAAAGGCAACCTTGACAAAGTGCAGATGGGTGGCGACAGGATTCGTGTGGAACCCGCCAGTCAGAATATGGAAGAGAGCAACAGGGATCTGTGGAACAAGCTTAAAGTTGGGGGATTTAGTAATTTTATTGCTAAATTACATGGTCACGACCCTGCTCTTTCCAAGGATTTTGGCCAAGCTTGGAAAGAAGGGGTTTTCTTGTCCCATGGTGTGGAGGTCGAGGTCTTGGAGGCCAATATTGCTAGGGTGACAGAAATGAAGATGGATGGTTTAAAAATCTACAAGGAAAGAACCCATAGAGACCTTGAGATTGAGCGTTTTTTGTTGGCAAGGAGACTTGTTTTTTCTTCACTGATGGCATTGCACGCTCGTGTATTCCTAGAATCTGGAAGGATGTCTGCCTATCAAGTTATGAAGTATATCACTCTGGAGGGTAAGTATAGAAAAATCTATACTCATCACATGACCTTCCTCAACATGTTTCGTCATAAGTTTATGGTCAGCATTCCTTTTTCCTGGCTACCTCTCTTGAACTCGCTTATGGCATTCCAGAACAAGAAAGCCGAGCTGCCCCTTCATGAGGGCCTGATTCTTCTTGTTTGAGAATGAGCCGGTTCTGGATCACCCTTTGGTCTCAGCCCTGGAGGAGCATGAAGAGGATGATGACATTACTCTGGCGGAATGTCTTACAAGATGAAAGAGGGTAAAACTATCCCCGGGGGGATGGAATTGATAGAGACTATAAGGAGGGAGGTGTTGGGGAAGCCAGTGCTTCCAGGAAGAATGAGTGTGTGGGCGATCCCATTGTTTTCGAAGATTGGAACAGGAAGATGGTGTACTTAGAGGGGGTCCTCAAAGCTATGGAGGATACGAATGAAGGGCAAAGGGAATCCATCTTGAATATCATAAATATTTCGAAGAAGATGGTTTCGGACCAGGTTCAGACTAAAAACCGGATGAAGGAGCTAGAGACTCAGGTCAAAGTGCTACTGGACAGAGTGGAGGAGATCGAAGGAGAAAAGAAAAGGAGGAGATTCAACCTCCGTATTAGCAGCTCGGAGGAAGAATAGATGGTGGTTCTTTCTGGTTTCCTACTCAGGTGTTCTTTGGTTAGGGCCCTCTGGTGATTTTCTGTCATCGAGGGTTTGTAGGTTTCTGAACTTTTTGCGGACTTTGGGCGAACTATGATGCCCTATTTTTTTTGTCTTTTTGTCCTTTTGGGGGTCCTGATCCTGCATTGTAAGAGTTAAGCCTGTTTAACTCACTTTTCTGGGACCCTTAATCTGGATTTGTCTTTCTTGTTTGTCTTTGTTTGTGTTCCTCTCTTGTTTCGGCCCCTGGAGCCAATCCCTGTTTTTTACCTTCTCTAATAAAAAAAAATAACACAATACAGAATTTATAAGATTAATTATATACCTAGGGTACTTTCCTTCTTCCTTGTTTTCATACATAGTCTAAGAACAACATGGGGTTATACCCTTTCCAAGACTATGAGCAAACTGCTCCAGAATGAGCTGCGATTACATATTTATTTATTAAATCCCTTACGAGAGAGAGAGAGAGAGTAACCACCCTATCTCTAGGAAAGAATACAATTTGTTCTTCTAACTCATGCAATTATGTTACTTCAACATAACTTGATGTGAGTTGATAAAACAAAATACTCCAAGAGAGTCTACATTCTTCACCTTCCACTAAAGGCACTAGGCGTTAGTTATAATAGGAGATTTCTTCCTTCGTGCAAAAGTAAACATATTGTCATTTTACTTATTCATCATTACTAGAAAAAGATGTCATATTATTCCCAACTAACAGGTGGCTTAAGTAGCCTAGCAATTCCCAACCACAATAAGAGGGCAGCGGGTAAAATAGACACCAGGAAATTGAACTTATTTCATATGAAATCAAAGGTAATAACAGATCCGATCTATTACAATATACATACGGGTCATAGCATACTTACGTTGAGCAATACAAAGATACTACTAAGTTATCGCAATTGTTACCTGAACGAAGCAACGACCTTCCTAATAATTATACTTTTCACCAAAATAATATGATACTTAAACACCATCAACACCTTAGTCAATGAATTTTATTCCAAATATACAACATTGCATAACGATACAAAACTCCTTGAAGGAAAAACAAGTTACGGCAACATTTATTTCTCGAGAAGTAATACTTGAATTCTTTTTCTATTATATTTAGGAAAGTACAATCATAATGAGTAAGTGAAATTCCTTTCTAAAATTTCATAACTTTCCCTTAACCTTCTTTTTACTAAGACAAGGAGAAATCCTTCTAGGCAAAACAACATTGATCACCTTTTTCTATTAAGGTGCATGTGACTTCTTCCTATTGGCCACCTCTTCTGGCTTTTGTTTTTGTTTTTCTCAAGAACTCTTTGGTCTTCCCACTTTGTATCGGTGCTCGTTATTTTCTGCAGTCCCTTTGACCTACTTTTGTGGTCATTTGTTGGACATTAATATATTTATCTTTATCTTATCTATGGGATTCCTTGTTTCCCTCGACTCTAGTAGATTCAATTGTTTCCCCCATGGGGAAGAGCAAGCATGGTGGACTATATTCACTAGTAGATCCTTCATCCAGGCATTCGAGATTTTTATTTCCCATTAGCTACCACTTGCCAACCATGCAGCCTTCACTTTCACCCTTCACGTTACTTCTTAATCCTATACCCCCACCACATCATGCCACACCCCTCAACACTCATTACACCACAATCCACTTTGATGATAATTATATCATTAATTTTGCTACTTGGATCTCCCAACTTCATCTAAACATTATTCACATCCTCTTCGTACCATAGAGTCCATATGAGTTTTATGGCATGACCTTTGGGACCACAACTCTTGACTCGTGCCCCAACACTATGCCTTTGCTCTAGCTCAACCCATCCCCATGGTTCTTGTCCTATGAATTGTCATTCTCTATATCGAAGACTTCATTTTTCCCTAGCCCATGACCTTCCCTTCATACCATCCACTCATAGAGATTATCGATGTCTTCTCCACAAAATAAACATGAGATTCTTTCATCAAGATAACTCTCTCCTTGTTGCTCTCCACCTAAGACCTTTTCGCACACTCTCCTCCCGACACAAACCCCGCTTCTCACATTGACACCCAAGCATGGAGTTCCTATGTTTGTTTGCTTTACAACATCTCAAACCAGCTTCTTTTCATTTTCTCCACTCCACCATCTTCTACTTTTCTCTATGCGGGTATAATTAGGAGGGCTATTCGGAAGTTGTGTACAAACAAAGTAGCTAATTGTGAGGGCCTCCTAGCCGAGATCCTCCAATATGGTGTGGATTCCTTTGCCCCATTGGCAAAGCTCTTGAATGAGGTTGTTTGATCAAATTTTCCTTGCTCTTGGTCCCAACACATTCCATCCCGAGTCATGCATCTAGGTAAAACTCTAACTCTAACCACTATAGGACCGTTATGATTGTGCATACCTTTGTAAAATTATATGCCATAGTATTAGACATGCGACTTCGAGAATGCTTGGAGGAGTTCATCTTACACCAAGGGTGCAAGCCAACTTCAAGAGAGAACACAATACTATTAACTACATCTTTACACTCGGAGCTAATACTAAGGAAGCTTATCATAGTTCTTCCAAAGTTTTTTGTTGTTTTGTACACTTCCGAAAAGACTTTGACTTGGTTTCGAGCCATTTGCAATTCTAAAAATTGTGTGATGTGGGCATTCCAAATTCTCTCATTACCACCACTTTGAGGCTCTTTGATATAGTTCTCGACAAATTTTGTACTTCTCATTGTCTTTCTAGCTTTGTGAAGAGTAACATTAGGGTCAAGCAAGGATGCCCTCTCTCATTGACCCTCTTGGCACCTACATCGATGAGCTAGAGGATTTTCAACACTATGCCCGTGTTAATTATGGTTTCATTTCACATGATGTTATAATAGTACTTTTTCCGATGACGTTCTCTCTCACTATGTTGATGGTTTGCGAGAGACAAATTGATGCACTTACTCGTTTTTGTGAGCTTGTCAGGAGTGGTAAACCTTAGCAAAACCTCCAAATGCTATCTTCCCGGTTTTGGTTCTCTTCTGATGGGGAACCGTTGGAGATCACATCAACCAACACTTACTCGAGGGTCTAGTTTTTCGAACCATCTTTTAATAATGAATCTTCTTCTTTGTCATACCTTTACTGAACGGATGCATCTCCCTTTCTATCTTGGATCACCAATGTTTTCGAGATCTACTTCTAGGATATCCCTTCAAAGATGCATCTCTTGAATATAGTCATCAAGTCCACAATTTGTATCGGTCTTAAGGATTGGGAACCTACTCAGGGTCTATTGATTGGGATTGTATCGAGAGGATCTAGACTCTCATGATTCAACAAATGATCCTTTGCAAATGGATTGTTCCTCAATGCATCATCCGAGTGAGTTTTTACCCATCCCATGCACCTTGAGACTATCTTGAGCTTACATTTTACATCACAAACACTTGAACCATGAGAGATTTAGATTTAAGTCATGAGAGCTATCCATACTTGGCCCTATTTTCTTGAAATAGAATTGCATCATTGGGCCCCAATAGCCAACGATGTTGTTGGTATTCTAAGACTAGTTTGCTCCTCCATTTTATTAGCATCTCTAATGATAGGTTATTTCATTTCAAGTACTCCTTGGATGCCCCTTATCGGCTTCTTCCTATAAAGGACGTCATCATTAGAGTCGTTAGAGATGATATCTACAGGACGTACATCCAAATCACTTGGACCTCTCCTCAACTACTCAGCCCTATGCTTTTCTTTTACACATAGTATTTCTTTCGACCGGTGGATGGTGTCATTCATCATCCTCATTATCTCGACATCATTGGTCACACGGCTTGAGGTTTTCCCTTGCCCCGAATGAGGGTGTGCTCACCCCGATCGCGGTGAAAGTTGATCATCATATTCCACGTGGTGGCCAGTTTGTCATCACCCTTCGGGATGTGGAGACCGAGCACTTCATTTTCAGCTGTCATATCTATTATGAGATCCATATGGGAGATTTTAGTGTCTTTATAGAGAATTGGGCAACTCTCCATCAAGTTTCTTTCAATACTTGGACAAACAATGCCCTACTTTTTTTCTTCAAGAGGTTGTCACCCTTTGACGTAGGCCACTGAGAGGCGCTAGAATATCACCTCTTTCTTTCAACTCATCAAAATTTTGTTGGCACCCTTTGATACTACTACGTCACACACTAGGTGGTAGGTCAATGAGGCGGGCGGCCCTCATCTCTGCACATCACTACTACTAACATTCCCCATTATATTATCTCCCAATGATAGGGATCTTCTCCTTCTCAACATCATAGATCTACTCCTCGGTATCGTGGATCTTCTCGACCACTTCCTAAGTCATGAGGTCGGGCACACATTACAAATTCATTGCTAAAATGGGAGTTTCTTCATCCTTGAATATTAGGATGAATTCTAAGTGGAGTGCTTTACTTCCTCCAGGATTACCTAGCTGGCCCCCTCGACCCTTCACTCACGACAAAAATTATCGAGATCTGCATTGGCCCTTTCATAATGATTGACGATGACACAAATTAATTCTCTATCCTACTTGTGTCGGAGATGTTTGATGAAACTACCATTCGATCAAGTTATGACTTTCATTTTCCCATTTTCTTTGGGGGTTCTTGCTTTACTGCATGGCTATTTGTATTTGTACCTTAACCACATGGATTGGGCTTTAATCTATTGGGTTTACCCCTCATTTATTTTCATTGCTTTTGTTCTTTTTATTTTATAGTGTTTGATCCTAGAGTTCTTTTAGCCTAGCACTTTCTACTATAGTTGGATGTACTCTCGAGTCACATTGACCTACTTTTGTCATTAGTGGACATTAATATAATTAATAAGTTCTTCTTTTTCATTTGTTGGCATTTTTGGATTCAACTTAATGAATTGTTGTAGATTATGTTAAGAAAGAGACCCGTTCGCAATTAACTTACACAAAGGTTAGCCATCTTCAAGAATCTTTAACATACAAAATAAAGATACGCACATAGAATACACAAGATTTCACTAAGGAAAACCCTTTCGAGTTAAAAACCCATCACAATAACCATTTTTCTATTGTATTAACTTAACCATTTACAATACAATAATGTACTTCAAGGTTTTGTGCCTTAACATAAAGCACTTTACTATATGTACAGCTATTTCATTGTACACCTTGTACATTCTCCCAATTCCCAAAGGAATATATGTGCTTATATACCGATACTTGATACATCATTAGATAACGCTCACACAAAAGATGAATTTAAAAAGTTACCAAAAAAAAAGCAAAGGGTATCATCACAAAACTCCTCTAGCCAAATCAAGTCAGGTCATCACCGAGGCGTTATTTACATTCCTAATCAACATATGCATCGGATAAATGTTCACTAGCACTCCATGATTGACTTACATTCTGCAACACCATGGTGTGCATCTCCTTACAGCCCCATACTAAAAAACCAAATGCACGCCATAATACTACATCACAATGCGAACATTATGCAAACTTCCTACACAAGCAACTTGTGCGGCCTTTCCCCACGCAACACTATTGTGCATCAAACATTATGCGACTCCTACATAACAACTATTGAGGAACAATCATGCAAAGTACGAAACAAATTCCCAACAATCTCTCACTTGTTGAATATTGTGCATAAGAGAGCACAAACACATACTTTCAGCAATTGTGGGCAACCATGCTAATACATTTTGTACACCATGAAAACTTCTCAAGCCTTTCGCATCCTTTTTGATGAATCGGTGACATTCTCATCTTGTCCACCACCTCCAGCCATGTATCTTCCTCTCCTCAACCATTTCTCTCCCAAAATGGTATTGTACATCAATGTGCTTCGATTAGAATGATACACAGGGTTCTTTTCTAGACAAATTGCACTTAGACCGAATTGATTATTCCATTGTTGTTACCAATCAACATGTCATCCACATAAAGAACTATGATGACAAAGCACCTTCTTGTTTGAATTACACACAAGGATCAGCTTTGTTACACACTCCATTGTTGTTGCCAATCAACATGTCATCCACATAAAGAACTATGATGAAAAAGCACCTTCTTGTTTGAAGTACACACAAGGATAAGCTTTGTTACACAAAAGCCCAAGTCCTCGACACATAGTTGTCAAACTTTTGATTCCACATCCTACATGATTGCTTCACACTTTGTCTGAGAGACTTCTTCACCGTGCACACAAAAGTCTTCCTTAATACTTTAAGGCCGCGCAAAATTACTTCCTCAAGCTCTCCATACAAAAACGTTGTCTTTGCACCATCTGATCTATCTCAAGCAATAGCTAAAAGAAATCTACAAGAAATCTAATAGAAGTCTAAGAAATCTAATAGAAGTCTAAGAAATCAAATCCCTCTACCTAAGAAAATCCTTTTCTACTAGGTGAGTTTCTACTTATCCCTTTTTCTTTTTGCAGACCAGAGTTCTTAAACATAGAATTGCATACAAGTTTTTCTACCAAGATGCAATTTTACCAAGTCCGTGTTTTATTCTTATCCAACGACTCCATTTCTTCCTCCACGAGTTTTCTTCCAGGCTCGCATTCATTTGACCCAAGTGCCTCCTTCACGGTCTAGGGTCTTCATCAATAACTGAGATAAATGATATGCAAAATGAAAATCGGGATTATGCCACTCTGGTATTCTTCTCTCATTCTAATCTCCTTAAGACTAGAATTGCTAATTCTTCTTCTTATTCTTCTTTCCACTCTTCATCAATTGGCTCATGTTCAAATACAAACTCTTGACTTCTAATTCAACCTACATCTTTTTGTTTCTTTCTTTGCTAGTATTTCATGCGCAGGAACCCTCTTCACCTCTCTAAAGACCACTTTACAGCTATAAACAGCCTTATTTGTTACGGGGTCCCATAGCCTATAACCTTCAACACTTGTTTCCATATCCAATAAAGATGCACTTTGAAAATTTATAATCTAGATTAGTTTTTTTTCCTTTGGAATACAAACATACTCAACACAATCAATGATCCCAATGTGTCGCAAAGATGGTTTCTTACCAATCCAAGCTTCTTGTGGAGTTTTATCAACAACAACAAACATGCGTGATATATTGATCGGATATCAAGCAATAGTCGTTACTTTTGCTCAATATTCTTGTGTTAAGCTCGCACCGTTGAGCACACTACTCGCCTTACCCATCAATTTCATGTTCATTCTTTCTACAACTCCATTTTGTTGTGGTGTATATGGAGTTATCTTTTGTCTTTCAGTTCCGCATTGCCTGCAAAACAGCTTTAAATCATTTCAGAAATATTTTCCCCTATTGTCAGCTCTCGGATCTTTATACTTTTCTCCACCGGATTCTCAACAAGGGTCATTAATTCCTTGTCTTTCTTGAATACCTCAGATTTATTATAGAGAAAATATATCAAAGTCTTCTTGGAGAAATCATCTATGAAAGACACATAGAATAGTGACCTTCCAAGTGATGGAACTGATGCAATGCACAATCAAACTTAACCAACCAATAAGTTAGTATAGCCAAAACTGTCCTAAACTTGGCGAAAATACCCCACTTTCTCAAGGTTAACTAGTCCAAAAACCAACAAATTCAAGGCTTGAGGTCCCAATGGAATTATCCAAACATTTCACCCTGTTCCTAGACCTTATTACATGCCATATCAACCATAAAAATGATGCAAACCAACAAAAGCTTCAACTCTCTTACCTTTCCTCAAAACTGCCCTCTCAATGCTTCTTAAGAACAAACAGTCTGCAGCAATTTTCTGTCATGCATATCTTTTGCTGCACAAGGCCAATTGTCTTACAAATTTGATATCTTCTAGTAGTCTCTACAAGGAACATATGTTCCAAATTTTGTGCATTTTTGTTATGGCATTCAAAAGTTATGACTGTTTTTCTGAGCAGACATTACATCAAACAGTTTGCATGCTTCCTCATTATAAAAATTTCTGTCATCATTATCTCCAAATGCCACCAATGAAAACTCAAAATTCCTTTTGAATATGTTTATGGACCATGTCACAGAGGTTACTACCAATTTTCAACCTTTTCTATGGAGTACAATTCCATTTATGCATGTTTTATCCTTTCCACACAACAAGGAAATACTATAAACAATTTACTTACCTATGCCAATATGACATTTTCATGGTCTCCAATGGTTTCCACATGCTTCCATTCATTATCCTATTTTTATCATGGTTTAAAACCCTTCTTCATACCTGCAAATATCATTCATCAAGCCAAAAATAACCAAGAATCATCCATAAATGCACAATCATTCATAGTTACACAATTTCATGCTCAAGAAAAGTATCTTCATTTATCAAATCAATGGAAGCACATGACTTCTTGAGCCTCTTGGCTCTGTTACAAACTTCCTTCCTCCTCTCAAAACCCTCTCTCTCTTCCTCTCACCAACCTCTCATCTTCCTCATTCATTCGAATACATTTTATTTTATGAGGAAAGGAGGGTAGTTAGGTTGAGAAACCACTAACTCACCTAGGCTTAGACTTAACTAGATGAGGTTTAGGGTCTAGTTAGGATCAAATAGATCATTTTACAAGTTTATACATGCTCCTTGACCCCTAATTACACCTTTATTGAACTATACTAACTCCTAGATTACTAACTTATTACAAAGACTAATTCAAATATTCAAAAGTACCATTTTGGAGGGAAAACTCCAAATGGTCACTTATTACATATCCATGAGTCCAAATGGACTAGAAACACCTCCTATGCATCCAAATGGACATAAGACACCCTAAGAAACTATGAAAAGCCAAAATTAGATATGTACAAGATGTTCTGCTTCAAGAACATTCATCGTTCCAAACACATTGCTATGCATCACTAGTTAAATTATTTTTGCTCTCATAGCAGTAGTGGGGAAATTTACTCGACTTTACATACCATATCTTTTATGTGCAATGCTCGTAGCCCTTTACTACCCAATACGGCCCATCCTCTAATGCCGAGAGCATTGTCTTCTCCTTAGGAAGCAAGGAAGTTTGTCCTAACTCAATATTGACCTTAGGAACACTAGAGTTGTTTATGAAGCATCACTAACCACATTTGCATCAATCTGAACAATGTTCCAATGTGCACACCTTTTGCCAATACCGTGGCTCTATGCACCATCTTGCATCCATTCTTTTTGAATGCAACTTGCACAGCAACATCATTCATCTCGCTTACCAATATTAGATTTCTTGCCAAAATTAGAATGTGTCGAACACCAATCTCGGAACTACCACTTCACTCTTCCTCTTCCCACAATCTTGTAGGTCAAATTGTCTCATAAAAATCATCCCCACCATCATACTTTTCATACTCGAGAACCACTCCTATAAGGAGGCATATAAAATGAAGCACCCCGAGTTAACCAACCATGCATCATGACATGTATGGATTAAGAAGCAACTAAGTACACATCTTTGGATTCTTCATTTAAGGTTTCAGTTTCTCCAAAGGAAGCAGCACCCAATGGCTTACTCTTTTCCACCTTTTTGACTCTGCATTCTTTCTTAAAATGCCCCATTTTACCACAATTCCAACATTTCCTCATAGTTCTATCAAGAGCCTTCAATTTTCCTCTTATACTTGATCGTCACCTTCTAACTTCCATTCGAGTTCTTTCTATCATCACAGACTCACACAAGCAAGGCATCTTTCCTTTGATAATCTTCCATAGGCTTCCACCTTATTTTTCCTCGACAATTACGTTGCGACTATATCCTCAACTTTCAACTTAGATGTACTTCTAGTATAGCCATTATCCCAAGAGTCCGAAAGAACAAAGCAAAGTCATAAACTATTATTTTAATCCATTTTGATTTTAACAGAAAGCAACCGAATTACCACAATATTGAAAGTGTTCAAATGTTATGCCACGAGTCCCCATCACTAATCCTTAGTATATACAACTTTGAGAGAAAATTTTGTTTACGTGAGACTTTTTTCGATACAAAGTTCCCAACTTAATCCCAAAGTTCCTTTGAAGTGGCTTTTGTCGGTACATTGATAGATTTGAATCTAACAAACAAAATCTAATTGAGCTCATCGCCTCTCTATCAATCTTTTCTCAATCCTCTACTTTCATCCTGCATGTTATGTTCCTAAAACAATCACCCATTGATCTCTATCTACCGAACCATCTTCCATCTTGACTTTCGATAACTCATAGTGTTGACCTTAAACTCGTCAATCTCTATTCTTGTGCTTCTTGTCATTCTCTTACACACAAGATTCTTCTGCAAAAAACCTCCCACTCAAGAAAATCGTATATCACAAGAGATTCTACCTCTTTACACAAAGTTTGAACCAAGCTCGATACAAATGAGTGTCAAGGCAGAGACTCGTTCACATAAACTTACATAGAGAGGAGCTATGCGGCGAGAATCAAACATACAAAAGAAAGGCAAGCACAAATAATACACAAGATTTCACTTGGGAAAACCCTTTCAGGTAAAACACAACACAATAACCTTCGTTACTATTGTATGCGTTTACAATACAAAAACATACTTCAAGGTTACGCACCTTAACATGTAACACTTAACCATATCTACAACTATTTCACTTTGTACACCTTGTCCATTCCTCCCTATTCTCGAAGGAATTTGTGCACCTACATACTTGACACGTCATTAGCTACGTTGCACGGATACCTCAAACCCCCCCCGAATCCTGCAGGATACGTATCCGATACGGATATTGAGCCGGATACGCGCCAAATACGCCCCGGATCCGTACAGGATACGCCCGGATACGTGGCGGATACGTCTGTATGTATCCGCCACGTATCCGGGCGTATCCGGCTCTAAAAACGTTTTTATAGTTCTATTTCATTTTTTTAATGTTTGACTTTTCTACTCCCTAAAACCGAACCCTAAACACTAAATGAATAAAATAATACACCCTCTCCCCCACAAAAAGTTATAAAAAGCACCCACCCCTCTCATTTGAAATCACACAAACAATTTCATTGTCTTTTTGCAAGTGAATGAGCAAAGAGCCAAAGAAGAGTTGTGAAGAGCTTAGTGGAGGCAAAGATTGGAAGGAGGTTTTGCAAAGAGCTTAGAGGAGGCAAAGATTTGAAGGAGGGGCAGCGATTGCTTCTATTGTTTGGAGTCCATCATTGCAAGGAGGAGAACTTAGAAGGAGAAGAAGCCATTGTTGAGACTTGAGAGGAAGAGATTGTTTTAAAATTTTAGAGGCAACCAGGATCTACGATTCTACACTACACTCTACAGGTATACCGTATTTTAATTTTATTTTTATTTTTAATTCATCCTTTCGTTTTATTTTTTTACGGTTATTTATTTATTTATTATGTTGCATTTTTTTTAAATTTTATAATTTAAACACATCCTAAATCTGTGTATGCTCTCACCTCGCGCCTTTATGGCGATCTTGGTGATCAAAAACAGATTAGGATGGCATAGTTTAGGGTTATTTAATTTATTAATTGGTAAAAATCATTTTTAATTTTAAATGCATTGTTCAATGTTAATGTATTTGTTTTTTTTTTTAGCTTCCTAAATCTGTGTATGCTCTCACCTCGCGCCTTTATGGCGATCTTGGTGATCAAAAACAGATTAGGATGACATAACTAATTAGTAATTTATTTATGTTAAGGCAAATTGTGTTTTAATTTTTTAAACATCCTAAACCTGTGTATGCTCTCACCTCGCGCCTTTATGGCGATCTTGGTGATCAAAAACAGATTAGGATGACATAACTAATTTATTTATGTTAAGGCAAATTGTGTTTTAATTTTTTAAACATCCTAAACCTGTGTATGCTCTCACCTCGCGCCTTTATCGATCTTGGTGATCAAAAACAGATTAGGATGACATAACTAATTTATTTATGTTAAGGCAAAATGTTTTTAATTTTTTAAACATCCTAACTCTGTGTATGCTCTCACCTCGCGCCGTTATGGTGATCTTGGTGATCAAAAACAGATTAGGATGGCATCAAGTTCTGCTTCGGGTGGAGTGCAAGGCCAAGCTGAAAACACATCAGTTCCTGTGAGACATGATCCTAATTCCCCTCTTTGGAGACATGTGACAGTGGTAGACAACATTGTTGGTGGTGGGTGTCGGGTATGGATATGTCATGGTTGCCAAGCTCAGTACAGATCCTCATATAGTCGAGTGAAAATCCATTTGACTAGTGTTGGAGGTGTGGGGATAAAGAGGTGCCCAAAAATATCAAATGAAAAAATGGCAGAGTACCTAAGAGAGCAAGAGGAGGCTGATAAACAAGCTGAAAGAAATAGAACTAGAACAATTCCTTCGCAAAGAAGGCCTTCATCACTACCACCCACACCTAGACCTACTTCTCATCCTTTCATTCAAACTCAAAGTCAACCATTTGATGAAGAGAGTCCAGAGAGCTCACGAAAAAGGCCAAAAGGAGCATTGGAGAAAGCATTTAATATTGTAAAGAGGAGGTTGCTGATGACGTTGATGCTCGATGCATTTATGCATGTGGGCTGCCCTTTAATGTATTGAGATCTCCATATTGGCATCAAATGGTGAAGGGTATCAATGAAGCTCCACAAGGGTACAAATCCCAAGTTACGAAAAAGTTCGAACCACACTCTTGGGAAAGGAAGTGGAACACATTCACAAGACTTTGTAGCCAATCAGAGACTCGTGGAAGGAAACAAGGGTTTCCATCATTTCAGATGGATGGAAAGATGCTAGAAATAGACCCCTCATAAATGTTGTTGCAGTATGCCCTAAAGGGGCAATGTTCCTTAAAGCCATTGATTGTGAAGGGCAAGTCAAGGATGCACAATTTATTGTTGACATTTTACTAGAGGCAATTGAGTCGGTGGGCCCCCAGAATGTTGTCTAAGTCATCACGAGACAACGCTAAAAATTGTAAAGCAGCAGGAATGATCATAGAGGGTAGATATGAGCACATTTTTTGGACCCCTTGTGTTGTCCACTCCCTTAACTTGATGCTCCAAAAGATTGGGAAAATCCCATGGATTGAGCAAATTTATTCTGAGGCAAATGACATTCAAATGAAATTCTCAAGGTTAGAGTTGCTGAAGGTTGCAGAAACTAGATTTGCCTCTCACACGCTTGTTTTGAGACGGCTTGTGAAGGTGAGAGAGGCTTTAACAATATGGTGATCAGCAATGTTTGGTCAGTGTGGAGGCAGTCAAATACAGAGAAAGCTACAAGGGTAAAATCATGGGTCCTTGATGAGGATTGGTGGGCCAAGGTTGAGTACTTGTTGAGTTTTACAGAACCCATTCTCTCCATGATCCGATATGTAGATACTGATGAAGCATGCTTGGGAGAGATATATGATGGCATAGATTCCATGCTTGAGCGTATCAGAGATATAATACAAAAAAAGGTCTAGATCCAGAAGAGACCTTCTACGGTGAGGTCAAGACTGTGGTCATGAAGAGGTGGAATAAAATGACCACCCCATTACATCTCCTTGCTTATGCACTGACCCCAAAGTACTATAGCTCTGATGTACTTGGGCTACCAAACAGGCAAGCACCATTTTCTGACTCCGAAGTTGGAAATGGAACCAGGGCAACATTCAGAAGAATTTTTCCTGATCCATCTATAGCCAGTGTGGTCAGAAGTGAAATGGGCATGTTTACTGGTTCAGAAGGCAACATGGGATCGATTGAGGCTCTTTTCGACAAGAGTAGCTTGACTCCAACCACATGGTGGCGTGTACATGGCCATGATGCCAAGTACTTATGTCCTATTGCTATAAAAGTTCTTTCACAAGTATAACATTTATAAATTTTAAAATTTAGAATCATTTCGAATATTTTAAATTTTATTAAGTTAGAACTTAGGATACTAACTTGTCTTTGAATTTCAATTTTCTAACTTTGTTGTAATAGGTGGCTAGTAATTCTTCCGCAGAGCGGAATTGGAGTACTTATAGCTTTATCCACTCAGCTAAAAGAAACAAGTTGGCATCTAAAAAAGTTGAGGATTTGGTATATGTGCACTCCAATTTGTGCCTCTTGTCACACAAGTCTGAGGAGTATGCTAAAGGGCCTCACAAACTTTGGGATCTTATTCCAGAGACCACAGACTTGGATGCCTCCGTAGCCATGCTTGCCCAACTTTCATTATTTGATGGCGAAGATGACGCTCAAGGGAGTTCGCAAGGAGCGGAGAGTGGAGCTAGCGCAAGTGGCACACATGAACTTGATTTTGAGGAAAATCTAGATGATATATTCTAGATTTGTTTGTATTCCTATATCATATGTATGGCAGCCACATGAACAATGAAATCATAAATGTAAAATCTTAAGTATATTGTTTGTTTTGAAAATTTGAACATGGATCTAGTTACTAGTATATTTTTCAAATTTCAAGTTTTGTTCGTATTCATGTTAACATGATATTCGTATATCATATGTATGGCAGCCACATGATCAATAAAAATGCAAAGTCTTAAGTATATTGAATGTTTTGAACATTGATTCAAGTTTTGTATTACTATTTCAGTTTTTTATGGACTAAAAAATGAGTAAAATGAGTAGTATATATATATATATATATATACGGACGTATCCAAGACGTATCGTATCCAAGGGTTTTTTAAAATTGACGTATCTGCGTATCGTATCCGTATCCAAACAGATACTCGTATCCGTATCCTGGCAACATAGGTCATTAGGTAACGCTCGTACAAAAAAGGAATCTAAAGAGTCCCCAAAACCACCAGCAAAGGCTATCACTATAGAACAACTCTCACCAATTGAAGTCAATAGATGCAGTCAGACAAATGTTCAGTAATGCCTCACGATTGACTTATGTTGAAATACCATGTTGCGCAGCGCCTTGCAGCACCATAATGTGAAACCCAATGGCACCACGATGTGAATCTTGAGCTCCACACCACGAACATTCTGCACAACAGCGTTGCATTACTCCCGCACAACAATCGCAAAAAGTATGAAACACATTCCCAATAAATCACTGGATTTTATATCAAGCAATGTTGTGGAGTAGTTGGATTGACTTTTGCCTAAGCATTTGCAAATTGATGATTGGATTTTAAACAATCATTGTCTATGATAGATGTATGGATATATCTTAATGTTTTAAGGTTCTCTACAAGGGTATTTTGGCTTTTGAGTTTTCCTAGTTGGTGGTGCCTGGTGACTACTCATTTTAAGATTGAAACTACAGTTATGAGATATATGGTAATTTCATTGACAGGTTCTCAAGATCTCAGTAGCTGATACATCAGTTTGGCCAAAGATTTTGGATTATAACTTAGGTTTGCAGTTCATTGAGATGAGTTTGTGAGAAGGTATTGTGACTAAACAGACACCAATTACACATCATATATGTTTGAGAAATGCTCGTTAACGCAATTTTCTGCAACATGCAGTTTTTTATGTGTGTTCAACATAATTTACCAAAATACAAAACATTGACTCTTGAGACCATAATGAGGATGGTTCTTCATTAGCTAGACAATCAGAGAGGTCAAGTATTTTAAAGTGTATTTGTAGCACAGAGGTAGGATGGCCTCAAGGTAAATTAGTCCAACAAGGTTATTTGGATACTCATGGCAGACACAACATGAGATATCCGCATTTGGAAAGTTGTTTGGATACTTGTGGAAAAGACAACACAAGGTGTCTACATTTGGAATTTATTTGGATACACATAGCAGAGACAACATTACATATCCAAAGTTACAGAGAAATTTAGAAACTTGTGGCTGAGAAAGCATAAGTTTTCTATTACGAGCGATTTTGAGCATATCTGGCATACACAGTTCACCTTTGCAATGAACATATTGAGAACGTTGGACGCAGTGGAGACCGTGTAGTACCAACATACTGACATTCTATAGAGATTTGCAGCATACAGAATTTGGACGGACTTCCTAGATCATTTCAGTTGTTGATAAGGAACTTAGTAGACTTTGGATTGCAGAGAATATATAGGGATTTGATCCAAAGAAAAGGTGACAGGTCATACATGACAGTTCTTTTTCCCATGTGGTTCTGGGATTTGAAACTCGCTATTATAAATATTTTAAAATCAATGGAATTGTTTTCCACTGCATTGTATATTTGTGTATATTCTAATGTATTTGAAAGCCACTATCCACGATAACAGACACTAGTGGTTTCTCGTTTAAATCCAAATAGAGCATGACAAGTGGATGAAGCAGATAAATAGTGAAAACGAGGAGAAAATTAACAAGCTCAAAGATCTCCATTTCCAAAGAAAGAAATTAGAATGGAAGCCACAATGACAGACTTGAAGGACAAAACAGCAAATGATCAATCATTTGTCACAAACAATATCCACAAGCCCAAGAAGGATGAAGATAGGATAAAACGATGTGTAATCAAGATAGTACAGTCATTCTTATAGTTGCAAAACTTAATAAGTTCTTTGACCCTTAGTTGAGGTCAGAAATTGCAAACAGTAATTGATTTTATTCAGAAAGCAGCTAAGGGATCTTAGTGCAGTCTAGGATACTTTTCTAACATAACTTAAATTATCTTTTCAAAAGGGTTCAAAGAATTCTAGAAGTTCAGAATCCTACGCATGGATATGACCAAATGCAATTGGCCTATCAGAGCTGGTTAAGACTTTGTCTGTAGAAGCCCAACCATATAAGAAGTATTATTAAATCTCGATGCAGAGATTAGTCCAGTATGGAGCGCAACATAAAACTTTAAAAACTTGTAAAAAAGTCTCAGTTTTTGAAAAATTGTTCTAGTTCATGTGAAAATCAGAACTTAAAGGATGAATTACAAGGGTGAGGGATGATACAACAAGCTGCAATCTACAGTGGAGTAATGGGATGCATGGATTAAAGTCGATACAAACAAAAAAACACATACTAATAAGTTCCTTACAGAGTTATATCCAGCCACGGAATTCAGCATAGCTACACTATCTTTGAACAATGAAAAACACACCCTGGTCTTCAGCGAGACTAGTGCAGCCAGATTTTTTATTTTTGTGGGGTAGTGTATGCAAAAATGTGTACTTTGTGTCCCCGAGATTTCACCCTGAAATCTGGGACCACCCCTTTTAAAAAAATTCGTTCTTTTCAAAGTAACGAGTTGTTTTGTGTTTTTGTTGCTTGCAGTTGTCTCCATTGCTCTAAGGTATCCCCGAGAATCATATAAGCCAAATTCGACAAATACCCACACGCTAAAACTCACTCTATCCCTTCGCCAGGTTTTGTCTGAAAAACATTTTATTTATTTATTTATTAAATAAATAAAGTTCTTTTGAAATAGTTTGTGCTGAAGTTAAAACCCATCGTGAATTTCCACGCCAGTATTACTTTCACATCTAAGAAGAGTATTCACGCGGGAAGAGTTTTTACACACTAGTTAATTGGCAAGTTATTTTCGAGCAATTGTCTGCGACTTTTGGCGTGTTTTTCGTTTTTATTTTTATTTATTTCTTTTGTGTTTGTTTTCGGTTTTTCTCCACATGTCTACAGTAATTCCCCTGATCTTTCATCCATTTGCATAAATCATTCAATTGCTTGGAGTTTTGGAAGTCATCCATGGCCTCAGACAAAGGTAAAAGTTAATCATGGAGTGCCAGTTTCTGACAAAGAAGAAGGAAGCAAGTCGCATTTTTGGGAAGAGTGATCTTTTCATGCTAGTCGCATTTTTGAAGCTACCGGGAAGGTTAGAAATTCACACAAGTCATTTAAGTGGAAAGTGGGAATTTTGGGGCTTCTGGAAGGTGAGAAATTCACACAAGTCATTTAAGTGAAAAGTGGGAATTTTGGAGCTGCCTGGAAGGTGGAAATTTGGAGGCTTCCTGGTAGGTTGTTTTTTCCCACAATGAAAGTCGAATCACTTAAGTGAAAAGTGGGAATTTTGGGGCTGCCTAGAAGGGTGAATTTTCACACTTCCTTGCCCTCATGATTTTCACACAAAAGAGATTTTATTCACCCATGCAAGTCGCACTTTTTGGGGCTGCTTGGAAGGTGAGAAATTCACACAAGTCATTTAAGTGAAAAGTGGGAATTTTGGAGCTGCCTGGAAGGTGGAAAATTAACACAAGTCATTTAAGTGGAAAGTGGGAATTTTGGGGCTGCCTGGAAGGCTGAAAATTCACACTTCCTTGCCCTCATGTTTTTCACACAAAAGAAAATCAATTCCAAAGCAAGTCGCACTTTTTGGGGCTTCTGGAAGGTTAGAAATTAACACAAACTACTTAAGTGAAAAGTGGGAATTTTGGGGCTGCCTAGAAGGTTGAAAATTCACACTTCCTTGCCCTTATGTTTTTTCCACAATTCCTAGCCAAAAAGTGCGACCCACTCTGGCATAGTTGCATGCTTTAAAAGGTATTTATTTTAATTATTTCTAGCAAAGATTGGCGCCAAAGATAGGAAGAAAGTCAAAGCAAACAAGCAAGCTAAAAATAAGACAAAGAAGCTTGCTAAAAATAAAGGAAAGAATTGCAAGGAAAAGCAAGCTAAATTAGGCAAACTTGGGCGCCCAAATAAGGAGAAAAAGCACAGCTTATTATTAGAAATTTCTAAAAATAAGAGGAAGCAGTTGGTAAAAATAGCATGCAGTTGCCTATATAAGAAGTGGACGCCATAAGTAAAGAGCAATTAATTCTTTTAGGTGGAGCATGCTGCCCTGGAGGATTTTGGTGCCCAAGGTTGAAGTTGTGAGCATTAAAAAATATTTTTAATTGTCGGGAAGCATCCAGTTTTGGCGCCTAAGGTTGGAAGTGCTTTCTTTTTATTATTTTGGCTATCTGCATGTTGATGTGAGTGCACAGTGAATATAATAATGTTTTTAGCTTGCTTGGCATGCAAGCAAAGTCTAAAAATTTAGGGCAGCAGGCTTTATAATCAGATTTTGGTGAAGAAATTGGGCATTCATGCCATGGATTCCATGTTTGTCTGAATCATTTGCAGGTATACTTCATTGGTGCTCATATTGGTGAAAAGAAGGAAAATTCAATGTCAGATACATTGAATATATCTTCAGAATCAGGAGGAATTGCAGGTTTTGCACAAATTGATCCAATTGCAAGGTCTTCTGTCAAAAATAAAAGAAAAAGATCTCAGACAAAGGTTGTTTCGGCATGATGAAGCATGATGAAAGAGAGGGTTCAACAGAATCATGCATAGTTTCCAGGCTTGCTGAGATCAATGATACAGACATAGGGCTTGAATCTATCACTAATTTGATTGATAGATCCAAAGCCATCGGTAGGTCATCTCTTATGCGGGCAATGAGGAGCAGTGGAATTATCCAAGCTGCAACATTTTCGCTCTGACCCAGTTGCTGAGTTTGTTCTGGAATGTGCAAGGTTTTATCATCCTCTTTCTAGGACAATCCGGGATGCAGCAGGAAAGACAGTGATCAAATTGGATGCACAATTCATTGATTATTGCCTCAAGATTCTGGCACGGCCCGTGGTAATTGCAATTGGCATGCAGGAAGCTTGTGATAGATGGGAAAAGAATAAAGCAGACTACGTGGGTATAATGAACAATAGATATATGAAGAAGCCCAAAGCACCATCGAAATTCCCAAGGACTCTTTCATGGTCAAATCTTGCATAAAAGTTGATGATATCACCCGGTTGCTTTGCAGGATAAATGGGGAAGCTAATGCCAATAACTTCCGCTCATGGATGTATGCCTTTGTCAGAACAATCAAAATCAACAGAGCTGATTCGATAATTAATTGGGCAGAGATCATCAGTAACAACATCAATGAGCAGCTCAGAAGTGTGAGGCGGACATTCAATTTCAAAATGACTTCATACCTTGTGTATGTCGCAGCCTCATAGGGGATATTCTCCAAATTGGATAGACGGGGCATACTTTCAAAGGATCCTATTTATGAGTGCTTCCCACAGTTGACGATTCCTGAATGCTACAAGGATTACAAAGCAGTGAACGATGGCTTCTTCTATGGATTCATTTGCAAGCTAAACGGTGATCTGAGGGCCAACAGAGTGAGCAAGGAAGCTTGGGAAGTTGTCTCCCAGCATGGTTGTATCTTCATCCAGTTTCGTTGACTTCACATATCTCAGGATTAGTGGTTTCTCGGAGAACCAGTCAAGTTGCCGAAGTACCCAAATGATAAGTGGATTATCATGGAGTTATGCAGGCAACTTGTAGAGTTGCAAGACTTACAATCAAAACAACATAGATCTACAGTTAGCTTCCTAGTCACAGTGGGCCATTATAGTTGCCAGAGCATCCACAAAGCCAGAGGAGTCGAAGCAGAAATGTTTTCTTGCTATGAGCACGAGTTCTTCCTAGCTCGGATGAACTTTGATCCATATGGGATAGCGAAGAAGATAGTCTCCCAAGAATACTCGCATGTCCCTTCATTGGAGGATTTTTGGATGAAGTGCAAGAGCGAATACGAAGTCAAAAAGAGAGATTTCAGCAGATTATCAGCTCAACAGGTTTCTGACTTTGGTTTGGCAAGGATACCTGCAAATCTTTCAGACGATGGGCATGTGGTACTTGACACATATCATCAAATGGGAGGAGATAGAGTTGCTCTTCAAGCCAGTGTGGGTGGTGGTCAGATAATTGAGGAGAGGTCTTCCATGCAGTCCTGGTTAACACCTCAAATTGGTTGTTAACGAAAGGATATTGTTTGGATGAGGCTTTGATGAACTAGATCACGGGAATTTCAATACAGGGGATCCCAACAAAAGAAAGCATGAGGGTGAGAGCAGCAAAAGACCAAAGAAGCTCAAGGTACACAAAAAGTCTCAAGCATTGGAAAAAGGCAAGTCTACATCCATTATACCAGTGCTACTTTTAGACAAAGCTTCTCTGCGTCGAACTCACACGACTTCAGAGTTCCAAGTACCTCAAGCGAGACATAGTCATCCCACCGTTGAATCCAAAGATCATTAGTATTGATTCCTCAACCACCCGGTCCTTCACCTCTTCGCGCAAAAGTTGAAAGCACAGATGGCGGAGTTTGAGAGGGCATTATCCTGGATGACACAAGAGAAGGCAGCCATAATACGATGGTGAATTCGGATGCAACAGAGCCTGAGCATGAGATGGTGGTACATACAGAGGCTTCTCATTCCCAAAGAGTAATTTCTCATCCTGGTTGGCTTTGCAAATAGTCCCAGAAGCTAGAGAAGAAATTAACTTGGAAGAACAGGATTTGCAGTTGCTCATGAGTCTAGGTGGAAGAAATAAAAGACCTAAAGCTGCTAAGATAACTTCAAGGTTGGTTATTGAAGAATCAGGTAGAAGTTCGTTGAGTTATCAATTCCAACTGAAGGAAAGCAAAAGGAAGAGTTAACGGCTGGAGACATATCGGTAACCAAAGTGTCATTGGGGCAAATCACCACAGAAGGATTAAAGCAAGATACACAGACACTGATAGACGCTTTATTCCTCAAACTTGACAAGGAGAAGGCAGAGAAAGCCAAACTTCATATGCAGATCTCTCAATTATGTGAGATCATCACTAAGGTTGTCGACCTTCCTCCCAACCAGTATTAGTACAAGAGCAGGTGAATAGCCATTTGATTGAAGAGATTGAAGATGCAGGAAATCAGGTTAAAGCTATTGCTAAATGGAAAGAGCAAATCATCCACCAAGCTTTAGAGCAGTTCGAGGAAGTACCAACTAGCTTGGAGGATATGCACAGGGCATTATCTCAGCTGAAGCAACTAATGACAAGTATAGAAGATGAGAATATAGTTGTTGAGAGCCACCTGGATACCTTGGCCAAGATAAATGCATTGCCGAGAATGTATTAATTGCAGAGCAGATTGTACCTGATGGATTGATAGAAAAGGGCAAGCAATTGGAGATAGCAGTGTCTTTCCGCATGGAGATTCTCAAGCTTATGCTAAAAAGAATGCAATTGTTGGAAGACAAGATGAGAGAAGTGCCAGAGAACATAATTGCTTTCACTATAGAAGAAGAAGTTGATGGTATTCGTTACTATACGAGATGCATTCCAAACAAGTTGCTTGCTTCTCTTGAGGAATTTCTTCCTGGTTGTCAGAGGAAGATTGACGAAGCCGTCATGCCTTTCACGTTGGATTCAATTGGCAAACTAGTGAGACTTCATGCAAATATCAAAGAATTTGGGCCTAGTTTGGAGAAAGTGAAGGCGGGCATTGTTACTCTATCCGAGGTACTCTGCGGTTCAAAACTAAGAAAGAAGTTGTGGCTGAAATGGATGGAAAGATCTTGAATCACAATTTCGACAGTACATTCGATGATCGAGAATGAGGGAATCGTTGAGTGTAAGTAGTTTGGCATATTTTCTTTCTCCTTCTCTTTCCTCTCTTCTTTCTTATTTTCTCGGACAATATTGTAAAACTAAAGTAATTGGTTGTGTTGTACACTCAAAATTCCCCCTGCTCCAAGAAGGTGAACTTTCAAATTTCGAGTTTAAGTGTCTTTTCTGTGGTAGTAGGAGAAAAGTCATGAAATTGAAAAAATCTATGTTTTGGGTCATTTTGTATGTATTTCGGGCCTGTCGGACATTTTTGTCCCGCCTGTCCCAAGTTCAAAAGTGCGCTCTGTTCCCCGATCGGCCGAAATCCCCGAAGTTGTTCCATTTTCGGGCCTGTCGGACATTTTTGTCCCGCCTGTCCCAAGTTCAAAAGTGCGCTCTGTTCCCCGATCGGCCGAAATCCCCGAACCGCGTACTTCACTCTTTCATGTTCCAAATGTCCCAAACTTTCAAGCGAAGTCGCTCCATTTTCGGCCGAACCGCCCCGAACCGCGTGCTTTCGAACTTTTTGTCCCAAATGTCCCAAGTCAAATTGTGCAAGTTGTTCCATTTTCGGCCGATTCGCCCGAACCGCGTCCTTCACGCGTTTTCGTCCCAAATGTCCCAAAATGCATTTGTGCGTCTTCTCCTTGTTTCGCCTGAATCGGCCGAGCCGCGTGTTTCGCGCATTCGCGTCTCACATGTCCCAAGCGAACCAAATGCCATTCATACTTAGTTTTTCCCGCTCTACCCGAATATGCTGTTTTTCAAACTAAATATGAATTTAAGTTGCGGCTCTGATACTATCAATCTGAAGACCAAATTCCAAGGACAGCGGGCAGAAGGATGAAGTTTTCAAGACACTGGTCATCTCTGTTTTCAAAGACATACGCTGTCATCTTTAGAATGAGACTTCTGAGACATAGCTGAGGCGTCAAAAGAATTTCAGGCAGCGGATTCTGAAGTCAGTGGGTCCCTCCAAGTGACTGGCCACCTGTCTTCTTCTCCTCATTCTTTTCTCTTCTTCCATTTCTTTTGCCGTTTTCTTTGTAACGGGTTGAGGTACTGCGATAGGCGGTCTTTAACTGTTCTTGGTTAAAGAAACGGTTACGAAGAGTAACTGATTTGTAAGTTATATAATGGCCTTCTTCACGCCATTCAAAGGGAGGAAGAACTTGGCATATTTTCTGAAAATGTAAATAGATTATAAAGAAATCAATACGTATGAAGGACATTTCCATTCTTTGTCTATCCGATCTCTCATTATTCCTAAGCTTTCATTTATTTTCTTAGTGAAGATCATTTGTCTCAAGTTCGTTAGTCTTACCGATTGCATACTCTTGACTTTGCAAGCCCGGTGATCTTGTATAACCAAGAAGGAACTTTGTGTCCTTGATTAATGAATCATGTTATGTTAAGAAACTTTGTGTTCTAACAGATGTTATTTGACGAACTTTGTGTCTTTGAATTCCATCTTATTTATCCAATACAAATGATCTTGTTTCAATTCACTGTGACTTTCACATACATAAAGAATTACTCTGATATCTATAATTCTGCATGTTGCCTTTCTGCTCTTTCCCGTACTCTTTTTCCTCAGTCCTTTTGTAATTGATGATCTTCATAGAAAACACTTTCGTAATATCCAAGTTTAACCAACAAATCATGTCTTGTACATTTGTAAATAAGTTCGTTTCTGAATAAGGGAACCTCTCCCATTAAAGAGGAGGGACTTCTTGTCCCCCACGATTGTTGCTCTTAAAGTCCTATCGCACCAACGATTTTGGCGACTCATTGGGAAAATCATATTCCAGTTCTGTAATTTTTCGATCATCTTTTGATCTGGCGACTCCGCGTTTTACTCGAGGGAGAAGGACCCTTGGTATTGAAGATTCTCAGTTCCAGATTTTGGAGCAGCAGGGTTTTCCTTTTCCTTCAACAAGAAATAGAAGAACTCGTTCGACAAGCACTCCACCTGCTCAAAATAGAATTCCTTCAGAGCCAGCTAGCCCTAATCTGCGAGCTTTGATTCTTGCTGGTGTTGCGGTTCCTCTCCAAGCCGTTTTTCAAAGAATGGCGGCGCCATTACCATGGGGTCATCGTGTCGGGCCCCTTGCTCTTCCTCAGCCTTTGCATGAGTTACCCAGAGGTAACCGGAAGAACTTCCCCAAATTCAAAGGCGATGGCAAAGTGCATCCTAATGAACACATCATGCACCTTCATTGTTGCATGTGGAGTCACGGGAGTTGAGCATGAAGACGTCTCCGTGAGGCTGTTCGTTGAGACGTTACGAAGATAATCTTTGCTGATTGGTTCTACCATCTTACGGTGCCGGCACTATCACCGATCGGGCCAATGAGAACTCGGTTTGAAAACCGTTTGAACCGGCGAGAAGATGTGCATGCCTTGCTTGCCCAAATTTCTCGAGATAAAGAAAGATTCATCGAACCCATGAGAGAACTTGTGGCCCGGTTCAACAAATTGATCAATAAAATTCCATGACCTACCCGACTTTGTTGATCAAATTCAAAAATGTTTCTTCCTAAATGCTCAATCGCCCAAAGTTAGTTATGCACTAAGAAGGGCTAATCTCATGAACATTGGTCGAGGATCAAACTCTCGCTGTTAGTATCGAAGATGACTTGATCATGTCAGGGAAGTTGAGAAGAGATCCTCCCAAATCTAAGTCGGCTGCTTCTTCCTCTTCCACCCCTGGACCTAATACTGATCCGTTAGTCCAGAAGCTTGCGAATGATCTCATTGCTATAAAGAAACAATTAGCTCAGCATGCTCCTTATGCAGATGTTCCAAGGAGAAATTTCCAGCCCAGGAATCGTTTGCCTGCTTCTCAAACAAGACTAGCACTTGAAGGACCTCCTGTTAAAGTTCCTGTGAATGCAACCTGTGAGGTTGAAGAGCCAGATGATGATGAGGATAATGAAGCTTGCGAAGAGTTTGCGAGAGAAGTTGATGATGAAGCAGATGAATTTGAGGGATCTAGAGTAAATTTCTTCACCACTGAGGGCATTGATGATGGAGATGATTATGATGAAGTGGTAGCAGACATGAATAGCGAATCATTCACTGTCATGACTCGAGAGCGCACAGTCGAAGGGAGAAAGTGACACGACTATCGAAATCTAAGGAGCGTCGAATGACAACTATTCCCGTGATTGCAAAAGAGGATCTCCTATCCCTACTTCATCTACGCCAAAGGTAAGTCCTATCAATCCTGCTACTAAAGTTGCTTCTTCTTTCTCTCCTAAAGTTGATAAGCCTAGAGGACTGAATGATGATGGCCCGTCCACTTCTGGATCCTTTGACATTGTTGATCACCTGAAAAAGACCAAGGTCCAAATCTCAGAAGCTGAGTATTATCAAACCCATCCCAAAGCTTTTGCCAAAATGATCCACTTTGTCAATTCCCACTCTAAGACCACCTCTAAAGGCCTTTTGCCCACTCCTCCTTCTGCACCACAGCCTAGTCTGGTAGCCGCTGTCACTTCGCCTATTGACAAAATCAAGCCTTTTTATGTAACACTTCTTATAGCTGGTCATAGGCTGAGTAATTGTGTCATAGATTCCGGAGCTTCAGATAATGTGATGCCTGCTAAAGTGGCTCATGCTTTAGGCCTAACTCTCACGCGCACTTATGGATCCTGTTACTCTATGGAGAGTAAGGAAGTGCCCCTGGTCGGGAGAATTAAAGATGCACAAGTAGCTTTTGCTGCCTTGCCTGAAAAGAAAGTGTTGGCTACCATCTTAGTAGCAGATATCCCTCCTTCATACGGGATGTTGCTAAGTAGGAACTTCTGCAAAGACGTGGGTGGGGAAATCCAAATGGACTGAGTCGCACGCACTCGTCCTGTCATGGACAAATGAAGAAGTTGTTGCACGAGAAGCGATCCAGTATATTGTGCGAAAAAACGGATGACCCTACAAAGACAAATACTTTATGAGGATATGGGGCATGGAAACTACATGATTATGTCCCCTGATGAAATCCGACCCCCCAAAGTGTCTCCTAAGGGTCCTAATGGGGTTTGGATTTTAGAGTTTGATGGAAGTTGTTCCTCAGCTGGTTCTGGAGCTGGTGTCCTGCTGGTGTCACCTGAAGGAGGCCTACACCCCTTTTCATTTAAGTTGCAGTTCGAGAATACTAATAACACAGCAGAGTATGAGGCTCTCATTCTCGGATTGCAAGTGGCCAAAGAACAAGGTGTAAAGAATCTTCTGGCTCGTGGTGATGCAGAGTTGATAGTAAAGCAGGTCAGAAACCTTTTTCAAGTGAAAAATGGAAGGCTGAAACATTACCGGAATCAGGTTTGGGATTCCATTGAATTCCTTGATGCTTTCTCTATCGAAGCAGTACCTAGGGAAAAGAACAGTAGGGCTGATTCACTAGTTGTCTCAGGGTCACAACTAATTCCTCATCCTGATTTCTCTCAGGATAAGTTCACTATTGAAATGGTCCATCGGCCTAGTGTACCTGATAATACCAATAACTGGCAAGTTTTCAATGATGATCAACATTTGCTTTCCTTCCTGGAACTCAAGGGTAATTTCGAACAACTGTATTTTGAGGGAAGTGACAACCTACCTCGTGAGAATGTGCCCTTTGACCAAGCAGTCGCCCAAGGGGGAGAAACAGATCAAGATGGATGCATCAATCTCAAGGGGAATAAGATTCCTAAAGGATTGGTAAGCTTAGAGGAACTGTTTGACAAACATGACAGGTATGTGAAGTCTAGGGCTTCTACCGGACCTCAACAATCAGCTGAGTGTGACAAAATCAATATTGGGAGTCCTAATGACCCTAAGCTGGTGAACATTGGAAAATGCTGCACAGCGGATGAGAGGAAGAAAGCAATTGATCTTTTAAAAAGGTATAAGGATGTTCTTGCTTATTCTTATGAGGATCTAAAAGCCTTCAGGCCAAAAGATATGCAGCATTCTATTCCTCTTAAGCCCGGAATTAAGCCTTTCAAGCAGAAACAGAGGCAATACAATCCCAAAATAGCTGACACAATCTTTCAAGAAATTCAGAAGTTGTTGAAGGCTAAAATCATCTTTCCCATTCACCATTCAACATGGATTGCAAATATTGTGCCTGTTAGGAAGAAGAATGGTGAGATCCGCATCTGTGTTGATTTCAGGAACCTGAATCAGGCGTCTTTGAAAGATAATTATCCTTTGCCTATGATGGATCAAGTATTGCAAGCAATGATACAGGATCTGAAATGTTATCTATGTTTGATGGATTCTCGGGATATAATCAGGTAGAGGTTGATACTGTAGATCAACACAAGACAGCTTTCACTACTCCTTGGGGCACCTTTGCTTACAAGAGGATGCCTTTTGGGCTCATTAACGCTGGTGCCACTTTTCAGAGAGCCATGGATCTGGCTTTTGGAAGCTTGAAAGGGAAGTGTATTGTCATATATCTTGATGACCTGACAAAGTTTTCCAAGACGAGCGGATCATTTTGATCACCTAGAGACAGTTCTGCTGAGATGCAGGGAGCATGGGATCTCTCTGAACCCTAAAAAATCTGTCTTTTGTGTCACAGAGGGAAAGTTATTAGGGCACATCGTTTCCAAGGATGGTATTAAGATTGATCCTGAACGAGTTCAAGCCATCCGACAAATTCCTCTCCCAACCAGCAAAAAGGGCGTGCACTCCTTCTTTGGTAAGATAAATTTCTTGAGGAGATTCATCCCTGATTTTGCAGAGTTAACTTTGAATATTTCTCAGATGATGAAAGGGAAGCAAACATTTGGTTGGTCTTCTGAAGGAAAGGAATCCTTTGAGGGTATCAAGAGAGCTATCGCTAAAACTCCGCTTTGGCACATCACGATTTTAGTAGAGATTTCATCATCTATTGCTATGCTACAGATAATACCTTGGCTGCTGTGTTAACTCAAGAAGACTCTAATGAGCATGAGCTACCAATCGCGTTCATGAGCTATATTATGAAAGATCACGAGTTGAAGTACACCATGATGGAGAAGCATGCTTTTGCAGTAGTCAAAGTTGTCAAGCAGTTTCGCTTTTACATCCTCAACTCTCATTCCATGGTATTGGTCCCGGATACAATCATAAGTCAATCCTCACACAAAGAAATTTGGATCCAAGAGAGGGAACTGGATTACTAAGGTCCAAGAGTATGACATTGACATCAAGCCGACCAAGTGGTTTGTGGAAAAGGCCTTTGTGAGCTCATTGCTGAAGGAGCTAAGCATGAAGTATTGGAGAACAAAGTTGACCTTCCTACTGCATTACTGTTCCTTAGTTCGGTTGATGAATGGTATGCGACATCGCTCATTTTCTCACCTATGGGAATGCCCTCTCATTTAACGCGCCAAAGAAAAGAGGACTTATTAAATTGAGGTCGATCAATATGTATTATGGGAAAATGCTTTGTTGGCGTGGGTTAGATAGGAGATTTTTGAAGTGTGTGGACAAGGAACAGCAGATAAAGTTGCTCTCGGCTTTTCACGGTCGAGGCATGTGGAGGGCACTATTCATCAACGATTCTGACTCATAAGATACTCCGTGGAGGATACTACTGCCTTCCTTGTTCAGAGATGCATCCAAGTGGGTGGATAAATGTGAGGCTTGTCAGACTTTTGTGGGAAGACCTAAATTGGCCTCTTTGCCTCTCAAGCCAGTTGTGATTGAGGAACCATTTCAACAGTGGGGTTTGGACTTCATTGGTACACTTAATCCTGCTTCTAGTGCTGGTCACACTCATGTGCTAACTGCCACTGACTATTTCACCAAATGGGTGGAAGCTATTCCAGTCAAGAGTACTACTTCTGAAGTGGTATGCAGCTTCATTAAAGAGAACATCTTGGTAAGGTATGGTGTACCTAACAAGATTGTAACAGATAATGCCTCGAATTTCTCTTCTGCTGAGATAATGGACTTCTGCTATGGGTATGGCATTTCTTTGGCTCACTCTTCAGATTACTACCCTCAGGGAAATGGGCAAGCTGAATCCACTAACAAAAATTTGGTGACTATTATAAGAAAATTAGTAAATGAGTCTCAACGAAACTGGCACAAGAAGCTCTATGATGCTCTTTGGGCAGACAGGATTACACCAAAGAGAGCTATTGGGCGTCTCCTTTTCAAGTGGTGTATGGAGTTGAAGCTCAATTGCCAGTGACAGTGGAACTGCCAGCCTTGCACCTAATGAAGGCCATTGAGGATACTAGTTTCAGAGATGCTTTGGACAAGAGAATTATGTACCTGCACAAACTGAATGAGGACAGATTGGAGGTTGCTGATCGGATATCTGTTCACCAGCAGAAGGTAAAGGTCATGTTTGTGAAAAAAGCCGTTCGAGAGATTTCCAAGTTGGAGACACCGTCTTTGTTATGGGACAAAAGACATGAACCTCGTGGCAGCCATGGAAATTTTGATTCCACTGTGGCTCGGACCCTTCAAGATCAGGCACTTTGCTGGTGAGAATTCTTTCTATCTTGATTACATGGATGGTTCTTCTCTACCACTTCCTTACAGTGGGCAGTATCTCAAGTTGTTCAAGTCCTAGGTGATTAGGAAGTCCCTTGTATATTCTGTACAGCGTTTTTGCTTGTCTTCCTTTTTGTTTTGGTGTGTTGTCCTCTGTATTGATCTGCTTTTTGACTCCGTTGCCCAATGGATAAGGTACTGGTCTGCTTCCCCTGAGTTTGTCTAAGTTCTTGCCTTGCCTCATTCCTTGAATTCATGTCAAGTCATCCCCAAAAGGAGCCAGCTGTTGTACACTCAAAATTCCCCCTGCTCTGAAGAAGGTGAACTTTCGAAATTTCGAGTTTAAGTGTCTTTTCTGTCAAGCTGGTAGTAGGAGAAAAGTCATGAAATTGAAAAAATCTATGTTTTGGGTCATTTTGTATGTATTTCGGGCCTGTCGGACATTTTTGTCCCGCCTGTCCCAAGTTCAAAAGTGCGCTCTGTTCCCCGATCGGCCGAAATCCCCGAAGTTGTTCCATTTTCGGGCCTGTCGGACATTTTTGTCCCACCTGTCCCAAGTTCAAAAGTGCGCTCTGTTCCCCGATCGGCCGAAATCCCCGAACCGCGTACTTCGCTCTTTTATGTTCCAAGTGTCCCAAACTTTCCGTGCGAGCTGTTCCATTTTCGGCCGAACCGCCCGAACCGCGTACTTCGGAACTTTTTGTCCCAAATGTCCCAAGTCAAATTGTGCAAACTGTTCCATTTTCGGCCGATTCGCCCGAACCGCGTGCCAGCGCGTTTCGTCCCAAATGTCCCAAAATGCATTTGTGCGTCTTCTCCTTGTTTCGCCCGAATCGGCCGAGCCGCGTGTTTCGCGCATTCGCATCTCACATGTCCCAAGCGAACCAAATGCCATTCATACTTAGTTTTTCCCGCTCTACCCGAATATGTTTTTTTTTTCAAACTAAATATGAATTTAAGTTGCGGCTCTAATACTATCAATCAAGACCAAATTCCAGGACAAGGCGTAAGGATGAAGTTTTCAACACTTTGTCATCTCTGTTTTCAAAGACATACGCTGTCATCTTTAGAATGAGACTTCGAGACATAGGCCGAGGCGTCAAAAGAATTTCAGCAAATGGATTACAAGTCGGTGGGTCCCTCCAGTGGCCACCTGTCCTCTTCTCCTCTTTCTTTTCTCTTGTTCCATTTCTTTTGCCGTTTTCTTTGTAACGGGTTGAGGTACTACGATAGGCGGTCTTTAAGTGTTCTTGGTTAAAGAAACGGTTATGAAGAGTAACTGATTTGTAAGTTATATAATGGCCTTCATCACACCATTCAAAGGGAGGAAGAACTTGGCATATTTTCGGAAAATGTAAATAGATTATAAAGAAATCAATACAGAAGGACATTTCCATTCTTTGTCTATCTGATCTCTGTTATTCCTAAGCTTTCATTTATTTTCTTAGTGAAGATCATTTGTCTCAAGTTCGTTAGTCTTACCGATTGCATACTCTTGACTTTGCAAGCCTGGTGATCTTGTATAACCAAGAAGGAACTTTGTGTCCTTGATTAATGAATCTGTGTTATGTTAAGAAACTTTGTGTTCTAGCAGATGTTATTTACAGAACTTTGTGTCTTTGAATTCCATCTTATTTATCCAATACAAATGATCTTGCTTCAATTCATGTGACTTTCGCATACATAAAGAATTACTCTGATATCTATAATTCTGCATGTTGCCTTTCTGGCTCTTTCCGTACTCTTTTTCCTCAGTCCTTTTGTAATTGATGATCTTCATAGAAAACACTTTCGTAATATCCAAGTTTAACCAACAAATCATGTCTTGTACATTTGTAAATAAGTTCGTTTGAATAAGGGAACCTCTCCCATTAAAGAGGAGGGACTTCTTGTCCCTGATGCTCTTCGTAAAGTCCTATCCGACGACCAACGGGTTGAAAGCCATTACTTTAAGTTATTTGAAAAGGTCCTTTAATTAAGAATAGGTGGCAAACATGCACAACTTTGATTTAGTCTTCAGATGTATGTCACGTAAAGAGGAATTCCGGGGAAAGATTGTCAGTTGTTTCCTTTTTAGTTTCCACATGTGTGAGTTCAGTTATTGTTTTCCTATTTGTAGTTACCCTCTATACATTATAAATAGAGGAAGAGCCTACGAGTTAGAGGGTCGAATTTGTTTATCAGCATTATTGAGTTCCAGACTTTGTGTTGTAACCCTTGATGTCATTTTTGTGAAAGTTGGGGAATTGAATAAAGGCAGATTTCCGGAGAACTTTGTGTCCACGGTGCATTTTCTTCTTACTTTTGTGTGGATCTTTAGATAAACTTTGTTATCTAAGATTTAGATTAGAAGTTTTTCCTTTCCTTTACTTCTGAATATTGTGAGATCTACTTATTTATTTAATCATGTATAAGACCAACTCACGTAAACTATTGGTTGAATTACGATCTTCCTTTATTCTTTCCTAAATTTTATTATTTCCCCCTTCTGTAAATACTTCATAAACAGCTTGCTTACTTGCTGCAGAATTGCTAAGCTATGGTTCATGAGCTTTGTAATTAAAGTAAAACCCCCTACAAATAGTTATTAGGATTCATACTTACCAGATTGATAAACATCTTACACGGGAGCCTCACCGGTAAATGAGGGAGATTTATCTCATGACTGCCTAGGTTTTTAGCTATGCATAAAATCTAGCCAACAACTTTTAAGAATGCGCGCTCTGCCCTTTTTCGAGTCTCTTTCGGTTTTCGGTGTCCTTCCTCTCCATGTCGCTCTGCTTTGGCCGGTGAGCTCGGGTGCTTCTACACCTAACCTCGCTCTACCCCCCCTCCCCATGGGAGCTACTGGGCATTCTCCCGAGAAGGAGAGTGTGCTTGTCATCAATATCAAGAATGATGACATCAATGCCTATATTCGATTGCTTTCGGAGTGTGCCCTAATTTGCAAATTCATGGATTTTTGGCCCAAAGCTCCCGACTTGCTCTATTGGTTGAGAAAGAATTGGAATATCTCATCTTCACACAAGGTAAAGCTCTTCGGCCGAGATGATGCCTCATCTTCTACCTCATGGTTTCTTTCAAGTTACTTTTAATAGCTCTTGACCCGGAGATGATGCCTTCCGCTCTAGTCCTTGGTTTATGGGGAGGCGTGCCTTTTCATGAAACCACAGGTCGAAAATTTTACACCTAGACTTGTGTTGGCTAGATTTTCAACATAGCTTCAAACCTAGCGGTCATGAGATAAATCTCCCTCATTTAACCGGTGAGGCTCCCGTGTCGAGTTGTCAATAAAAATGTGTTATTATCTATCAAGGGTTTTACTTTAACCACTTAGTTCATGAACCATAACTAAGAAGTTTTCAGCAAGCAAGTAAGCATTGTTTAAGAAAGGAAAGTTATAGAAGAAAGAAGTAAAGGAAATACAGAGAAAGAAATGGGGAAGATGTGCATCTCAATCGGTAGATAGATAGCATAGCTAATTGCATGCACATAGAAAAAACTTAATAGATATGAACACACGAATTATAAAACAAAAGCACTCTAGATCTAGATCTAAAATAACACAAAGTTTATCAAGAGATCTAAGATTCAAAGCAAGAAACATAATACACCGTGACACAAAGTTCTCCTAAACTTGCTCCTTTGTATTCCTTTGCTCCAAGTTGCTCTCTCAGGGTTCAAAGACAAAGTCTAGAACACAAGATTGCTTTGCTTACAAATTATGATTCATCAATAAAGTTCCTATCTCGAACAACACTCTATGGGCTCCTATGGAGCTTTGGAACGAAAACACATTCATTCAAGTTGGCAATGCCCTTAGCAATTATATTTATGCAATAAACCAATGAGTCCGAGATCCTAGCTATCTATGCCATAATTTGCATAGGTCTTGACATCTCTTAGCCTCTCCCAAGCTCCATACGTTTCAAATCTGAAACCAGGAATGGTCCCGAAACTTGATTACGAAAACCTCCTTTTTCGATGTCAAAAATGTCACAAAAACAAGGGCATTTTGTTCGACAATGCCCAAAGATGAAGAACCTTGAAAACCCGGGATAATGAGGGCTTTACCAAACCCAAAAAGAAGAAGAAACCAACAAAGCAAAGAAAATATGGAATAAGAATGTGTAAAAAAAACCAGTGGACCAAAATATTCCAATGCAAAATGGCTTTGAAGCCCTTGAAAACGAAGAAGAAAATCTCGGTGAAACGATTCATATACCTGAACACACTAATCAAAATTGTGAAGATGGTCATGAAGATGGAGAAATACAAGAATCTGAGGCAGAAACTGAGGAAGAACTTCAAATAGATGATGTCTCCCTTGATAATCTCAAATCCCTACTGAGTAATCAAGACCAAGGTAAAATAGAGGAATCAGACAATGCAATAAGATCGATAAGAGTTGGTAAAAACAAACCTGGACCCCCTTCCTCCAACTCTCGAAACCTTGAAGCCCAAATCAATATTGGCAAGGGTAGCCAGAAACAAATACCTGAAATGCTCCACAGAAATTCAAAGCGAAAAAGAGAATCAATACCCTTTAGAAGTGGATAATGAAGACAAAAGGAAAAATAAAGAGGGGATTCCACTAAAAACGGCAAGAAATCCCCAATCCAGCCAAGCACACTGCAATGTGACGGGCTCAAACATAATGTAATATCCCCTTCCCAATCGAAGACCTTTGGCCTATTTTGTCTACCCGACGACCAAAGGGTGAACACAAGGGTGAATTAAGTTAATTGTAAGTTATTATAAATCATTAATAAAAGAAAAATGCAACCAGCTTTGGGAGGGAAAAATAAGTATTAAATATCTTTTGTATTCTCCCTAAGGGAAATGGCGACTTATCCTAGGAAGGGAAATGGAGGGTGGAAAATGCATAGAGAAATTCAATGAATGTTGATTGGATGTTTAAGAGGTTGCCTTTGGGTCTCTTCTTCCTTTATAAGGAGAAGTCGACTTGCTTAGGCATTCTATGTTCATTTGATATTTTCTGAAATTGCATCTAAGCTTAGAGCTTTTGCATAAAAAAATCTAAGGACGAAAACCCTTAGTATTTTCCCTTTTGTGGACGAAAACCCCAAGAGTTTGTGAGGAATTTCTACACAAGGAATTCTATTGGGCTTTCACAAATTTCTTTTATTCCAACAATGTTTTTGGAAGATTTGCAGCAGGGCTTTGTAAGGAAGATTGCAGCAGCAGTTTATTAATTTTTCTAAGGTTGAGCGACCCACCTTTTGGCAACTCTGAGTGTGTTTGGAGGTACTACAGATCTGTTTTGCATTGCTTTCTCTATATCTGATTTTTATGTAACAAAGCAAACAGATTTCTGAATTTTTGAAGCACTAGAAGTGCCATTTTCAGCCATATTAGTCTGCAGATTTCTGTGTATGATTTCAGCTCCTTATTCCTCTAAAAATCTGCATTTTATTACATGTATGGGCTGATAAAAATCTAGAAATCAGTTTGGAGTGGACAGATATAATTTTTAATGCTGATTTGTTTGGGTTTTTCTAATAACCCTAGTCGCATTTTCTAGCATAATTCAGATCTGCCTTGTTAATAATTGCTATATCTTCTACAAATATGTTTTTGGTGAGTTGGGTTTGCCTAAAATCCTTCTAGGGCATAAATGTGTCCATTCTGGTACATTACAATGGTATCAGAGCTTGAAATCCTCCCAGCCTGTGTGAGGAAAGAAAAATCAGATTTGAATGCAATTGAAGGGGAAGATGAAGTGGACCCAAGTCCCTTTCTTTGATGGAACTGAGGAAATATCTGCTAGATGTTGGTTGAATGAATTTAAGAAATTTTTGTGGTATAATCCTATGTGTCAAGATGATGCCCTCAAGCTCATCTCTAGATACATGGCTGGAGAAGCACATAAATGGTGGCGTCATTTGTTGAAGACCCAAGGGGTTGAATCCGTTGATTCACTTGCAGATTTCTCACAAAAATTTCTAGAGAGATTTGATGTGCAGGTTGAGCAAGGAAACAAAATCATGGAGTCTACCAAATCAGATCTACACTTGGAGAGAAATCAACCCATGGTGTATTCCAACATGCAAGAAGAAGAAGCTCCAAAAGGTATGATTTCCATTGAGCAGAATAATTGTGTTAGTGAAACTTTGCTTGCTAGAGAAATTGATAATAAACATGAGAAGAAATTCATATATGCAAGCAAGGAGGATGTAATGGAAACTCTTAGAAAGTGTGAGGAATGGAATAGCAGAGCTAGAGTTGTTAGGTTGATAGCCACTCAAGCAAGACAACACCTACAAGAGTTCAAGGAAAAGACTTCTTCTATTAGTGGGCAGCGAGGTATGAGGAATGATATTCCTCAAGATATGGCAGCCAAGAGCATGGAAATATCTTGCCAAGGAGGGCAGATTGCTCGGATTGAAGAGTGTGTGGAAGAAGGTATGCCATCTCATTTATTGCAGCAGCTGATTTATGAAGAATTTCAGCCCATTGTAGACACGAATACTCAAGTTTTGGTGCAGCAAAGTCAAGACATTTTGAAGACCAAGATTGGCAAGGACGGTGATATTCCGAGGTATGAAGAGCATACTAATATGTCTTATTTATTGCTGCCTATTCCAATTTATTTTCATCATGAGATGCATGATAAGATAGAAGATGAAGTCTTCAATATGGAGTTTGTTGAACCATTGCTCCAAATATATGTATATGAGCATCTTGTGGATGATATATGGTGGCAAGTTTTAGCCCACTTGACAGGTACAGGGCCAGGCTTGCAGATCACTTCAGCATGTTTTGTCTATTGTGCATGACACTTGGACAAACAAATTCAGATTTCGTGACTGTCCAATACAACTTAATAAATCTGGAACCCACCGGAGCTTGTGCAGATCCAATCAGATTTAGTGACTGTGGTGAGAGCTCAAAGACCCCAGTGCAGATGATATAAAGGGGTCAATTTTGATAGACAAGGTAGGACAATTCTCAAACTCCTTGTTTCTTGGTTGGAATCGTTTTCTTAAGTCCATTTATGCTCTAGGAAGATAAAAATGTTGAATTTTATGTGGCATTTTAGAATCAGTTTTGATGGAGGTGAATGAAGAGAATGCAGTGCATGTAGTCACAAACAATGCAACAAATTATGCCGTAGCAATTAGACTACTTATGAAGAAGCACCCCAAAATGTTTTGGACTCCTTCCTCAGTTCTTTGCCTTGATCTTGTGTTGGAGGATCTTGCCAAACGGTGTTGGGTTAAACTGGTTGAGTAACACAGCCAAAATATTTGTAAATATGTACACAAACATGCTTTGGATACTTGCTTAAATGACACACGGGGGACAAGAGGTGGTCTAACCTGGTATAACATGATTTCCCCACACTTTTATCACATTGCAATCCTTACTTCTATCAAAAGCTACTTGAAGTGTATATTTGTTAGTGGTGAATGGAGCCAATCTACTTATTTGAGGACCAGAGTCAGGATTGATGTTGTAGATCGTGTCTTTGATGATGTCAACTTTTGGTTTTAGGCCGCAGAGATTATAGAGGCTATTTTTAATTTTCCTCTTTTGCTTATATTACTAATTTTCGTATTTTTTATTTTCTTTTTTATTCATCTTAGTTTTAAATTTAATTGTTTTATAGAAACCACAAAGCCTTCTTTTAGAATATTTCATATGGTCGATGGGGAAAATCCACGATGAGATACACTGCAAAGGCATGGACATGACCAAGGAGGCCACTACATGCTTGTAAGAACACATGGACAGAAAATATTGTCCCAATAGAGTATCATTGACCAGCGATGCCAAAAGAAACTTCAAAAGCCATTAATGTTACTAGATATTTTTGGAACCCACCATTTCAATTTCACAAGGAATTTAGAGCCAATGTGGAGCTTTTAAGCAACCTGCACAAAGTAATAGAATATGGATCTAAATCTGCAGAATAGAGAAAATATTGTGTATGAGTTTAAGATCTCTAAACTTGCCGGGGGCATCTTTTCTCACGTGCATTGCAGACAGGAAAAAATTGGTCATCTTCATACTTCAACATTTCTTGTTATATTTTTATTTTTATTTTAAAAAAAAGAGAAGCTATTTTACTTGGGAGTAGATGACAAAGTTACATTGTCTGATTTCCAGACATACATACTACAGACCCAGTACTTAGCCTAAGAGGTGTAGTGCAGAACTCTAGCATTCCAAATACAACTAAGCAAGAAATACATCACTATCCACATATACACATTCTTCAAGCAATTATAGATTCCAAATCTTGGTATCATCTAAAGAAAGAAGAGAGTAAATAGCATCCCTGGTCTGTGATGACCACCAACATGGAGGAAGACCATAACAGACTATATCAGATTTGTCCAACGCCCAATTTGCCAAAGCATCAGCCACCCTATTTTGATTCCTTGGGACATATCGGAAGTCTATTTCCTAAAAGTTTTGCTGAATATTTTCAATTGAATCCAACACTCTTCCCAATCTCCAATCTGCTTGGCTGCAAGGGGTAACATGTTGTAGATGCTTAATCCAAATTTGAGAATCTGACTCCACTATGATATGTTGTCAGCCTACCTTCAGAGCCTCCTGGAGTCCTCTCAAAATAGCATATCCTTCAGCCATATTATTGGAGAGAAAATATCAACTTTTTTCTTGTTATGATTTATTAACTTGACAAATTCTATATTTATCATTTCAACCAAATGGTGGGAGAGTTTGGGCACTTAGGTTCCGAATCTTAGAAGAATTGGCGCTCATGCTTCAAGCCAACCATATAGTACTTCATGATGTGAGAAAATTTATAATATGTTTGAGCACATGCACTCGAAAAACTGCAATAGATTGGAAATGTAAAGGTTGACTGACAGTGTATTTGTCCTCTACAACCTTTGCCTCTGCCATTACCAAATTATGGGGGTTGATTTATCCTCCAACCAAGTCGAAGACCGTTGATCCACAATCAGAATGGCTTACCAAGTTTGAGCAGCCCATGCTATCAAAAGAGGAGCATGAATAGGTGGGCAAGCCAATCATGAGGCCAAGGCAATAGCGATAGGGGAAGAGGAGAGAGCTCCGACAAATAAATTGTAAGATGTCACTACCTCAAAAGCAAGTATCATGTCTGCAGCGACTTTGAGGACATACACAGACTTCACGCAATGCCAACCGTGAAGTGACTAGTATCGGAGCGACTGATACAGGCTCTTCTCAACATTAACTTATGCTATGCTTTGGTTTTCTATGCCATGGATATCCAAATCCATGAATTTTGTACACAAACACAATTTTTTTATTTTTATAAAAGCAAATCTTCATCCCTTCATCTCAAATCGTATTATTTACTTAATTTCTAAAGTTTACATGTGTATACTAGAAAAGTAGCATGTAATCTCTTAGTTTGTACGTATTTTAAGTTTTGTTGTGACATGCATGTTAGAACTTTTTTCATAAAATGTGTGATATATTATGTTGGAGCCCAAATCTGCACCCTTTGGATTTGGTGAAGAGGCAAAGTTAGGGCCGGTGTAGCAATTGGAATCTCTTCACAAATCATGTCAAACTCAAGACTAACAAATATGAAAAAGGGGGTGACTTCTCTACTTCTTCTGAATCTGCGAGGCCAAGGGAGACACCCTAGCAATTCACATAAAATAGACTCAAATTCACACAAAGGATCTGTTTACTAGTGCAACCTCCATGACTAAGCACCCAATTATGTGTCACTACTAACCTAATCACACACTTACGGGATAAAACACAGATCAGAATTTGCCTTAATGCAGAAATATAAGTGACATCCATGACCTGTAGACTTTCTTTACAGGAATTTGAACAAATACAAAGCAAACCTAGAAAGCATAAAGCTACATTTATAACAAGGGGACCTCTAAAGATATGCACACTGAAAATGTAGATCTCAAAGGGAAAAATACAGCACGCCTTGATAAAATGAGGGTGATCATTCTGACTTAAACCAGTGCCTACATCCATTGGGCCGAATCTACAAACCTTTAGTAAAGAAGTCAATATATAATCATAAGAGCTGCACCAATTTACACAATTAATACTTACCCCCACAATTCAGACAAATAGCTGAATCTCATACACATGGGTGAACTATTTATAAGACTACTGTAATTCGGAGCACAAAATATAGCAAATGAAATCCTAATCAGTGTAAATGACACCAGAACTCCACATGAATTTTATAACTCTGTGTTTCAATGATTACACATCAGACTTTGACACATTGTTCCCAAATGAATGCTGTAATAACCAGAGTGACTACACATCTGACTCTAGTGACAACTTACTCTCAATCCACCATCTCATTTATGACTCAATTAACCATGCAAGGCTACTTTGCCAAACTTGAATTACAACATCCTTGAGTTGTGGCACAATCTTTCATCACACAAAACTATAACAATGCCAAATTCCTACCTGCAAACCTAAGCAACAAAGGGGACCAAGAGATCCCAAGCAAAATGGCAAGCCAAGAGATGGAGCCAAATTTGGCAAGTCAGGAGATGATTGATGAAGCCAAAACTTGATCTATTTATATAATTATGCAGGATTTTTCAGAAGTGGAGTTAGAGATGATTAAGAATTGAGGAGAACCAATCATAGAGAGAGAGAGTAGGCACCAATTACTTAGAGAGCTCCACAATAGATCAATAGACAAATGGCACCCCAATTACAGTTTGCAGTAGATTTAAGGGTCCCAATTCACTCCAATGAAAAATTGAGAGCATTTGAGAGCATTATAGAGGCCCCACACACATGCAGAAGCAACAAATCAGGAGAAGAAAGCATGACATGTGAAAGAGCAAAGTAAATGGGCCACAAAATTCTATTAGTCCTGAGCTGTGGAATCCTTTCTCAACTTTGACCTTTCAGCCCTGTCTCAAAGTCGCTATGAGCTCACAAGATCGTGCCACATGGAATGATCTCGGAGCCCCTCATAATCTCCACTTAGAAATATTCACACCTCAATCTTCTGCCGCTTTACTCAAAATGAAGTTTTTGTCACATAGAGCCTCCTCTTCACTCCATGATAGTATGAAAATGTTGCATTATACAAACACTCGGACACTCACTTTCCCAACCAACATGGGATAATTCCCTAAGGAATAACTACTCAGTCATTTCCAACGCAGTTGTGGCTTCACCTGCAGCTTTAATTAAAAATACAAAGGCATCTCCATGCCTGCGACTACCCATAAAGCCGACTACAAGAGATTTCCACACATATTCATGTCTGCAAAGATTATAAAGAGCTTGAATCCAAGGCCCCAAAATTCCACATGACATTTTGAGTCCCCACCATTTTCTTATTTTATTTTTTTTTAATTTTGAGTTTTGCTTTGTTTTGTCAAATCTGAGACTAAGTCCAATAGCCTTGTTGAGACTGAGAGTTGTTAATATATTATATTTAATATTTATAAATATGTCTATATATATTGAAGATTGGAGTCTTGGTTTGTTAATGAAGTTGTTAACATGCTCATTTGGAAGTCATTAAAAAGGTGGACTCGTGAATTGTGGTCATTTCTTTATATCCATTCCTATATGGTTGCGAGTGTGTGATGGTACAGCTTTATGTTTTCTACATTGCTGAATAATTCTCATAGCTGAAAAAGAACACATGAACCTTCTACAAGTAAACAAGTTCTTCAATAGCGTTGACACGATGAGCATTCCAAGACATTTTTAAGCCAAATGGTATTCATAATCTGTGTATCGAGTCCTACCAATACAAGATTATACATTTAAACCAGGCATGCTTTGAAATACCGCATGTTATTTGTGTGCGCATTCTCAAGAGTTCGATCGCATTCCATAAATTTCCAAATCTCCCAATGAATTAGGAACGTCGAGCAACAGACTATTTTTCTGTCATTTTTCAACAAACAAAGATAAATTCTTGTAGACACAAAATCACGCACTTGGGTACATTTCTAGGTCCTAAAAACATACTAACATTCATATGATTCCTAAGCAAGAAAACTAGTAATTGACAACTATATTTGGCCTTTTTTTTGTGTTTTTTGTTTTCTATTTGGTCTTACACACCCTACAGCCCAGTCGGTATTTTACTTATTTATCTTTTATGGCTCCAAACACCAGCGCCCGCTAGGACAGGGCGCCTGGCGCGCCCTGTCCCCTCAGGGCATCCCCGACTCCTTTTCACCTTACTCGCTTCTTTTGGGTCTCTTTTATCTTTTGGGCACCTTTTTCACTTATGGGTCGGCCTTCCAATTGTCAATTACAAAATTCAAACAAGGGAATCATATAAATACATAGTTATGTGACCAAAATCAAGGACTAAGCACTAAGCATTACTATCATCACCTAAGCTTGCATCCAAAGGCACCTAAAGCACTCTAAAGCATCCATCTAGCATCCATTCAAGGGACAAGGGACTGCATTTTCTGCATACACAGCATAGGAAGGGGAAGTTCTTTATTCCATCCACACATTTTACTACATTGCTACATTTAGCTACAGCCCACTATCAAGTGCACTTGCGCAAGGGTATCTTAGGGCACGATTTCTACACACACTCACAAGAACTACATGGAGTCTAAGATGTAGTGCAGCACTCGATCGTAAGTTCACTCTCGGGGTGACCATCGGGTCGATCCAACTCCCATATTCTATCTTTTTAGGTTTGATGTGGTTTGTGGGTTTTGCAAGTGAACTTCTATTTTGTGGGTTCTGAAGTACCCTCAAGAATCATTGTGCGACTATCGGTGATTAACAAGAAGCAACAAATAAGATCTGTGACACCACAGAAATCGGGTTTTGAGCATTTGCGCGATCCACAGCGCCGAAGCGGTCGTCAATGCCCAGTGCCCCGGTTTGTCATGGGCTCCGTGTCTAGCCACATTCCTACATTCCAGAATTTATTATGAGCGATAACGACACTCTCCCCTTTCCGTTCATCACTTTTCCCAATTTAGATCAGTCTCGATCAAGCGTAAATCAATTAAGTCCTCTTTCTCTACTTCTGCTTAGGGTTTCAAATCTTAAATCTTAGTTTCCTTGTGTCATTTCCTCATTTCAGCATTTATACATTATTTGGTTTAGTAGTGACTCTGAAATACTTAGATTTAATAAAGATTTTACTAAATCATTTGGTGAACCCGACTCATGATCATACACTTGGATCCTCATTTTTCTTCTCTCATGGCTCCTAAAAATCCTCTAATCTCCTTGCATGACTTACTTCAAATGCACCCACATTGCAAAGATGTTCTTCAAAAACCCTAGACACTATGTATCTACCTCGCAGTACACCACCCGCTCAAGTAAGTGTCATTTTCAATCATCTATCTGATGACTCTATCGGTCCTAATCCTCCATCCAATCAACCCATCTTAGAGTCAATTCAAGCTTTGCATTCTTTATTTCAAGACAAAATTCAAGCTATGGAAACAACGATTACATCTCTTAAATCTAAAATTCAACATCTCAAGGATGCTTCTCAAGCCCATGCTAGTTCTCTTTCTACATCTAATTCTACTTTTATGTCTTCTACATGTGCTCATGTCAATGAACCTCAAGTCTTACCATTACCAACACCTCTCAAGTTTGATTCAATGCTACGCAACATGATATTCTTCCTCAAATCCTCACTCACCAATTGATCAACTTGCCATCTACTCATTCCTATCCTCCTTATCGGCTTGCAAAATACCAAGGTCACCCATATTGCAATTATCATCGAATTAATGGACATAATGACAATGATTGCTATGCTCTAAAACAACAAATTGGCCACCTTAAACATTATGGTCTCATTTCATTTGTTACACAAAATGCTACTACATGTTCATCTCTACTTGCTAAATCCCACCAGGTTCCTAAATTTGATCCCTCTATGTCTAGTGAGCATCATTCTATAATTGCTAATGTTCTACTCTCGGTGAGTCAAGAGTCGCCTGTTCAACCCATTCTGACTCGGCAACTTCCTCTCAAAATCGGTCCAACCCTCCTCTCAAGTCTTCTACAACGTTATCAATCCCACATAAGCTACCACCATTCAAGATCCCTCCCCATCCTACTCCACTTCCACATCCAATGCATTTTATCAAACAAATTATTCCTTATATTGATGGCCAAGACACATTTCAAGCTCGCCACCATAGCATGGTCCTTCTCACATCGCCGCATAAGATAAGATAAGATAAATATATTAAATGTCCAACGAATGACCACAAAAGTAGGTCAATGGGACTGCGCCAATACAAAGAAAGTGAGTGAGAATCCACCAAGAACCAAAAGGTCCCCGAGTACAACCAGAGAAGAGAAGAAGAAGGAGAAGGAGAAGGAAAAGAAGAATGGGCAAAGAGAAAGAGAGGCCCGAAAGTGCCTGAAGAGATCAATAGAGCCAGAACATGCAAAAGAAAAGAAGGGAGGAGGAGGCAAGGAGACCCCAGGCTAGCATTCAAGGCTGAATGGAAGAAGCTCGTGATGTCTTTGGCCCGAATCAAAAGCTCTGAAAGATCAGGGGTGTTGATGTCTAAAGGGGGGAAGAGCTCCCTGTGTACGTCTGGTGGATCTTAAAGGCCATCTATGAGAGGACGATGTCAGTCTCGTATGTGTGCAGGCGACCTTGGTCGGTGAAATAGTGCCACATGTCCGACCTCGACCTCGTCTGGTTATTAGGGTTGGTGTCGCTCTGCCCTTAATGCCCCTGCCAGTTGAGAGCATTGTGAAGAAGGAAGTGATCCGTTGAGTAGTCGTTTTCCTAGGAGCAGGGTGAAGGGTCTCCTCCCGAAGGGTCTCCTCCCGAAGCCTAAGGGCCTCATGCAGATAGAGAGCGAGGCACCTCTGATCATGGTATCTAAAAAAGTCGGTGAAAGTCGGACGCTCTCTGAATAGGTAGTGAAATCTCCCTCTAATTTTGTAGTAGATGGGGCCTGGAAGATGAAGTGCTCTTTTGTTTCGATCTCCCGAATGGAGCATTATTGGCAAATCCGCTCGAACGTTCAATCTGATGATCGCTCTCAACCCGTAGCCTATGAGAGCCAACCTTGAATTGACCAGGGAGATGCGAAGAGCATGCATCCAATGTCGGGAGATATATTGGGGCCGAGAGATAATGCCATTATTGACCTCAAGAAAATGTGCAACATAGAAGGCCATCTTTGGACGTAGCCCACTCTGGGGGTTGGTCCAGGTGTACTGAATGAACTGTCTGTAGATATCATCTCTAATGATTTTGTTCAGATCCTGCTTGCCCGAAAGGAGATGGGTAGGAGCGTTCAAGGAAAAATCTGTATGGAGGGAGGCGATCTGTCTGAATACCAATAGACTCAAGTAGTCGAGACACTCGGCATACCAACATCGGGAACGACCAGAGCGATCGACTGAAGCGATGGCCTCAGAAGAACAATAGGCCAGGTAGGGATACTTGTCTCTTCCCGCAGAGGAATCAACAAGCTTCCAAATACGATGTAGGAGGGAGACAAGGCCGAAAATTGCTTCCAACCTAAAGGGCGAGCTCCAAATTCTGCCAGGATGATATTGTGGGGAACAATCTCCTTGCATCTGATGAGACGTCTGAGAAGAAGGATCTGAACTCTCTCCATGGAGCCCAATCGAACTCGAGTAAAGATGTACCCCAAACCTCCTAGCCATAAAGAACTGTGGGCACGACAAGAAAATCATTGGCACACTTGGGGGCATAATTTTTCCCCCTTTGATCATTATCAATTCTTTCTAGCCTCTACACATACACATTACGCTTTGTGTTTTACACCCAATCTTTCTTACACATCTTGATGCACCACTTGTATCACCATTACCCTATGACGCACTCTAGTTCCACAGTTCATTCTCGACTATTGAGGATCTAATTCTGAAATGAACCTCACCTCACTCACACTCTTTACGTTTTATGCTTCATTGATCTATCTTTCTAGAGCACGAGTTTTCAAACCATTTCCCGATGACGCATTCTTGTTCTATGGTTCGTTCTTAATTGTTAAGGGGCCTTTTATAAATGAACCTCATCTCATACACATCCGCTTGGGGGGCATGTTGCTCTATCACATTTACAAATTGCATACCATTCCATCAAACTCATACATAGCATTTGCATATTTTGGTTGCATCTACTCTTGCTAGTTTATTCTATTTACATGTTGCACTTTGTTTACTATGTTAGTTGGATATTCGATGTCATTATCTTTCTATATACACACATGCGCGTTCACTTGGTCGTTTGAGTGAATGCGAGATCTCTTACTGACTCCTTACACGACGCATGATGCTTGGCACTATACCTTTTACCGGTTTCACCGAGGCTCTTAGGGGCATCTACTTTTATTACTTTCATACGTTTGAGGTGTTATTGTTTCATTTACTACTACTTTCTAAAGCACACAACCTTCCATTGATACATACACGTCTTGACATACTTTTTCTTACTAACATAGTAAGGGTGCTTCATGTGTAGCATTTGTTTTGCAAGACTTTATGCCACCATGGTTATCTGTACATCTTGCTTGCCATTGTTTGATATTGTTTGCGGTTATACCCTATGTCTTGTCTCGATCATTGCTTGTATGCTTCGGCCGTTTTGGCCCCGATTGTCTTGTAACATTATGAGCGATGTCCCATGTTTGAAACCCACTTTTGGCGGTTTATCTTGTATACCCACTTGCTTATTACATTGTTTTCTATGGCATGCTTGGTCCTTTTGCTACTAACACATATATTTAACAACTTTGTTTGCATGTGCCTTGGTTTCTACCATGCACATCCCCTTCCCCTATGCGGGATACAATTCGAGATCAGCTTTAGGGCCTCTCTTTTGGGTTGAACACTCCTAACTACGTCACATGCACCCCAAAAGAGGGGGGCATACATTGGGTGAACAAATCACCCCTACTGGCAGCACGAGAGTTACTGATTCAATTGATGCAGATGCAGAATCAGCATAGGCAAACAGATTCAAACGGCCAAAAATCGACTTGGGTCGAATCGAGCACAAACACTAGCGTCCGGACTCGGATAGGAGCGTCTGACACTGTGTCCTCCCTTGGGCGCTAATGTCCTAGGGGCACACACAGTCAATTTCTCAAATCATCACAGTTCACATAAGTCTCCCGGAGCAATAAGACAGTATCAGGCACAATCCTCCAACAAACAAAAATGCAGTCTATCTCCTACCTTGATCTGATTGGTACATTTCGGAACAAATCAGAGACAACAGAACAAAACAGGGACACACCATCTACAGTGGTGTTTATCGGGCAAAGTCATGGAAGGAGAGTAACACTAGACCTCTCTCCCCAACACTTGCTCTTTGGTGTGAGATCGCCTGAAAAACTCGTACTTGGCATGAGATCGCCCAAAAACTTGCACTTAATGTGAAATCGCCCAAAAAACTCACTCTTGTCGTGAGATCGCCCAAAAAACTCGCACCTCACACTACACATCATCTTCGGGACACTTTTTGTCATTTTACACTCTTCTCAATCAGAGCACACGAGTTTCCTTTTTACACACTTTTACATACACAAATTTTTCATATACATGACTTTGACTACTCTCTTGCTCTTCTTTTTGCAGGTTCGTCCTTACAAGAACCAGCAATCAACAAGCACAACAGGTACAACACGAAACAACACATATGTTTCACCCCTAGGGTTACTTTCTCGTCCTAGATTCCACGCTTCATTTTTTTGCACTCATTCCATGCTTCACTTGTCCACTCGGCACGCTTCTCGCCACACACTCTACAAGATCATGAGGTACACATCTCTTATCTACTTTATGTTATCGAGTATTCACTCAACAACATAAAGTGGAGGCAAATGTAGACACAAAATCACGCACTTCGTACATTTCTAGGTCCTAAAAACATACTAGCATTCATATGATTCCTAAACAAGAAAACTAGTAATTGACGACTATCTTTTCACCTTACTCACTAGTAATACCAGGATAGGAGCACTCATCTAGGTCCTAAAAACATAACCTATATAATCTGTAGATTAAAAGACAATTCCTCTATAGTGAAAGTATGCCACCCTGTCATATCGGTCGAGCTGTATTATGCTTTCCTGCCGCTTCTGCCAGTGCTGGAACACAAGACAATGGAAGTGCATAATTAATGGTAATAACATCCTTCAGCACAAGCACTCATGATAGAATGCAGCTGGAGTGATTCAGATCTAATTCCAGGTCCTAGAATGTAGTCCATTGTGGTATCAAGTCGTAGACAAATTAATGACATTCAGATTTAGGGTTTTGTTGTTTTCAATCATATTTTTGTTGTATTTAGGTTTTAATTTTTATCATCTTTTTATACTATATTTTTTATCTTCAAAGTACGAACAAGGTAAACAAATAGGTCTGGACCAAACCGAACTGGTTTGGCCAGCCTCAAAACTTAAGGTCAGACAAGGTATGAACCATTTTCAGCCTTACCTAGTAACTATGCAGCATCAAAGCCTAGGAACTACTTGATAATGATAATTCATTAAAATCCCCATCCCAGTAAATTCCCACCAATGCAAAGATATACAAACTAAATAAAAATGACTTTCTGTAGGAAGCACCAAGAAAAAAAGGCAATAACTGTGTTTTGGAATCTTAGATGTCGAGTAGGAACAAGGGAACTCATCTCTTTGAAGTTTATAAACAGATGAACTCCCCTGAACATTTGAAGAGTGCAAATGGCTGGTATACTCTAGAGAAGAACTAAATTTGTTAAAAGCTATAATAGGCTAGATCTTACTGGTATGTTGTTTACATTCAAAATACTTGTAAATAATAAAACTACTTGCAATCACTTCCCACTGATAAATAAACTAAAACAAACTTCTGTCTAAAGCATTGAAGGATCACAAAGGCATTATCTTCATTTGTAGCAGAAGGGGAAAATTAGAAAGGTCAACCATAGACAGACTTCCTTCTGATATTGAGAAAGATGCACTAAGCTTATGCTTCAAAAAACCCTGAATCTTCAAAAGATAGTCTTACAGCACAGTTTAAGCAAAATATGACTTAAATTGTTACATACGCCACAACTGATTGTATTTCTTGCTTTTAAATATTAAAAAGTAGTGATTTCGGCTTTAGACGTACATCATTCAACTTTTTGTAATCAACATCTTTCCGTTGTCTTCGCCCTGAAACTGCAAAGTCTGGCCCACCATTCTCATCAGAATCCAAATAAATTTCAGCATCTTCTTTTTCCTCATCAGTGTCTCTCTGCCTCTTCTTTCCGTTAGTGATGTATCCATTCAGATCATCTGTTAAGAAGGCTTCTGATTCACCGAAACTTGCGTCAGAAGATTCCGAGCTTCCACATGAACTTTCAGAATTTACATTCTCCTGGCCTATTTCATTTCTATTTTCTTGTTTCTCTGGATCATAATCGTCGTCTTCTGAGTCATCAGATGGCCATTCTTCGCCAATTCCAAGAGGCATATTTTCACCATTAGCATCTTTAGCTGCTTCGCCAAAAACTTCCTGAACATATCAAACATGTATTCATAAAGTCTGAAAACATTCAAAACCTCACTACAGAATACAAACATACATGCATATGATGCAGATTACATTACATATAAATTACAATCTTTATGATTAGGACATACATAGCATCCTTAGAAATTAAAAAAATATTCACAAAATTCAGAAAACATTCAAAACCTGACTACAGAATACAAACATACATACATTTAACACAGATTACGTTACATATAAATTACAATCATTTACTTAGGACATGCATAGCAGTTTCTATGCTACTCACCTCCCAGCTATTTTCAACTGCAAACTGTGTACCAAAATGAGCATTGATAGCTTCTAGCACCTCCAGCTTACATTCACAAACTTTACAAAGCCAACCCTGCTCTCCAGGAGGAACTGAGAAAAACAAAGATGCTCAACAAATGATTCGCATTTCCTATAAAGTCGTCAGCTATACCCTAAAAATATGATCCAAGGAGAAGCCCTTTTCAGAGATACTCGCATTATCTATAAATCAAAATGCCATGGACCCAAAGTTCAAAGCATGCATCGATGGAGTAACGATAATTATAATGCTAGAATCCATACTTTTGGAATGAGCTTCAAGCAATAATCAGACAAGAATTTAATTAAGCAAACAAAAGAAATAAGTTTAATAATGTTAGTTTATCACTATAGATGTAACTAAACACCCAATATAAAAAATTACAAAAATAATTTACAAATGGAGGCATGATGGATAGCCAGCCATAGAGCATGCATATTGCAGTACCAAAACAAATAACAACATTTTCTGAGTTAATTTACTTATCTATGATCAAAATAATTTGATTAACATTCTATATGTTCTTGTTTGAAATAGTAAATATACACTTACCAAACTAAATTAAATTGCTCTTAAAGGTCTTCTTATATTTTGCATTAAAAAAGTGTTTCTCTTGCTAGATAAGCAATTGATTTAAACATGCAATTTCCTTAAAACTTATTCAGAAGTAGAACAAATAAAATAGAATCAGATTAGTAGCGACTATCTTAGAAACAATTTAAAAACATATTCAAGTGTTGTTGAAACAAACAAAAAATCACTTACTATTCTCAGTAGCCAAAGGTGGATCCAGACACTTCTGATGAAAGCCGCGATTGCAAGCTCCATCACATAATATTATGTCATTGTCTGGGACAGTATCTTGTGTTTTGCATTTTGCACAAAAAATCTGTGAATCAAATTATATAAAAAGAGTGTAATGGATGACAGACATCTCTGAACCCAGAATCAAGGATGGATTGTCAATAAATGATATATTTAATCTATATGGAAAACTCGTGCTACTGTTCCTTCTAACGCACTATATCACGAACAAACAAATAATATCCTTAACAATGGAAAGATAATATGAATATCTAAGTCTTATTTCTGGTAGAACACAAAGCAAGATCAAACCCAACATACATGTTCATGAAATACACGTCCTTCTGGATCAACAACAGCATCAGCAATACGTCCTTCTGAGCCTAGCAGATCAAGCTGATGAACAGCTTCACGAATTCCAAGTTTGCATTTCAGAATCTGGTTTTCAGCCCTCTGCAATTCCTTCTCTGGCCTGATCTTTTCCCGACTGAAAAACAAATGATCCACTAAAATCACTACAACGTCACCATTCATCAGTTGATAATTCTATGTTATTGTGTACATGAAGCATTAACATAAAAGCGAATATGAAAGACGACTTACGAACATCATGATACAAGTGATTTTGGAAAAGTGTTAAGTTCATAATGAGTAAAATATAAAGAAAGAAATACATCATTAATATTATTTTCCTAGATGATACAAGTAGTCAATCAAACTGGAAGCATGTGCATGTTCAAAGCATTTACAAGACTGCATAAAATATTCCTACCCTATATTGCCAATCAAACTATGTTGTGAAGAGTCCAAATTCGTGACTTCGGCCTCTAATCTTGCAAATCAGTCTCAGGCCTCATATTCAGCTTCTTCTCTTGCTGCCATGGCTGTAACTTGTATGTCAATATTTCCAACTTTTGTTTCCAGTTCCAGGTCTGTATGGCTCCAATTCTCCTTTTCCCTGACCTTTTTCTTGGCGGCTCAAAGACATGCTATTCTTATGCTCCCACAATGCCAAGAGAAGGCTATCACACTAAATTTGATTTGTAATTTCCCAATCCATGATCGAAGCAAATTAACTAAACAAATACTTTATAAAGTTTAAATCCTAGTCTACAAACACAGTGAGTACTCACAAGAAACTCTGCTGGGTGAGTAGTCGCCATGATAACTCGCGAGCTCTGCAACGCGAATTTTTGGAGAGTACTCGCCAATACTCAGCGAGTATAATAAACAGTCTCGCCACAAGCATCAGACAAGCGGAACACGATCCAGATTCAGCAAAAACGTTGTTTTTTCTTCTTTAGAAGCACCACACCCCCACAACTTGTAATCACGCAGCTAATGAGCATGTCGAGTGAATTGAAGGGATTTTATAGCGAATTTGAAGAATTTCATTTGGAGGTTAGTTCCTTTTTTTCCCTTCTTTTCAAGCATGTAATTGTTTGTATGTTGTTAAAATTAGGTATCTAAACGTGATTTGCAAACTTACATGCATTCCATTCAATTCTGATTAATTTTAATTGTGATTTATGCTAGTTTATCATCATTAATGAACGAAATTGCTGGAATATGTTTTTAAATGTTATTTTATTAAAAACAGTATTTATTCTTGTTTTTAGTGTTTACAATTACAATATGATAGAGTTTTCTTGTACTTAGGGTTAAGGTTAACAATTACAAATTTTTAAGTTTTTCAATGCTTGTTAAAAAAATTCGTATCTGAACATATTGCATGTTAGAACTTAGCATACAATGGCATTTGGCTCCGTATCATGTTCAGCAGCAGGCTCAACATCAACAACAAGACAATCCTGTTGATTCCCATACCACTGCTTGAAAATATAGTGTACGTGGAGAGGTCGAGCTGACTGTAATTTGCAATTTCTGCAGAAAGAAGGTTTCTAAAGGCATCAATCGCCTCAAGTACCATGTTGCATGCATTGTTCACCACAACATCATGCCATGTCCCAATGCTACAAAAGAGGCACAACAAGAGTTGAGGGTAGAGTTTACATTGTTGGATAAGAAGAAACTAAAGAGGGCAACGGTGCAAGCAGCCATAGCGGCAGTCATTAGACCTGAAATGGCGGCAAACCAAAGGGAGATGTGGCAATTATTAGGAGCTCTAGTCATGGTCCATGGATTCGAGGCACATTCACTTCATCGAGTTCAAGCAAGGGCCATATACATAGTTTTTGTACCTAGAAACATAACAGAGGCACAACCTTTGTTGCAAGGTACAAGTTGGAACAAGGAGGTGCACGAGGAAGAAGATAAAGTGTGTGCAAATATCTAGTATTACAACAACCTTCCCTTGAATGTGGCGAAGAGCTCTTCTTGGGAGTGTTTAATGATGGCATTGATGATTCTGGGGAAAGGTTACAATCCACCCTCCCCAAGAGACTTAAGTGGGAGATTGCTCTAGGGTGTGGTTGCAGATGCAAAGTCAATTTTGAAAGATCAAAAGAAGCGTGGCGAAAGTTCGGATGCACCATTCTTTAAGAAGGGTGGATGGATGGAAGTAACCCCAACCTCATCAATTTTTCAGCAACTTCAAATGGTGAGATGGTTTTTTTAGTCAATTGATGTCTATAACACTTTGTAGAGAATGTAGAAAATTTGAGCCTTATGTTGGAGAAGGTTGTCTTCAACAGGGGCATTGAGAATGTTGTGCAAGAAGTCGTCACGACAATGTAGTAACATATGTGCCACAGGAGACTAATTCGAAGAGGCATCCATCACTCTTTTGGACCCCTTGTGTGGCCCATTGCCTTGACCTTCTTTTGGAGGATAGACAAAATTGATTGGGTGAGATCGGTTGTAGAAGACACAAGAAATATAACAAAATACATTTAAAATCACACTCAAATACTCAACTTGATTAGAGAAAACACCAAGGGGAAAGAGCTTGTGCGAGCAAGTGTCACGAGGTTTACAACTAACTTCCTAACATTGCAAAGTATTTGTAGTTTGTTGACACCATTGAAGCAAATGTTTGTGATTCAAACATGGCTAGACTCGCCATATTCAAAGAAAGTTGATGGAGAGAGGACCACAAAGACAGTTTTTGATGATGTCTTTGCAAAGAGAGCTGCAAAGATCATCAAGGTAACTTCAATTTAAATTTCAAGTCAATTCCTTTATTTTCATTTTTAAATGTATTGTTATTTACTTTAATTATAAGTTTGTAAATAAAAAAATTATTTGTTTGTAGGTGGCGGCACCTTTAGTGAAGCTTTTGGACTTTGTGGATCAAGAGCAAAACCCAATGGAATACATTTGTGAGGTCATGGATAGGGCCAAAAGGACCATCCAAAACTATTATAGGGGAATATAGCCAGATTTGGTCCCTTTTGGGAGCTAATTGATCTAAAGTGGAACAATCAACTACACCAACCCAAAGTCATTAAGTGGGGTACGTCAACCCTAAGTTTTTCTTCTCTAATGGCTTTATAGATGTTAACAAGAAGGTTATGAAGGACCTCTCAACATGCATTGAGAGGATGACAATAGAAATTGAGGCAAGGGACCTCATTGTTTTAGAGTTGCAGAATTACAAGTATGCTAGGGGAAGGCTCCTTTCTTTGTTGTTAGTTTTTCAAGGGAGACCCATGTAGCCACCAAGTAACAAAACTTGTAGTATTTACTTATATATTACAAGTTACAAATTTACAATTACTAATTACTTACAAACTTTCGAATATCTTATTTGTAGGTTCATGGTGGGAAGATTGGGAAGGAATACCACAAATCTTTGACAGCTTAGCCCTCTGAATTTTATCTCAACCTTATAGTGCTTCCGGATGTGAACGCAATTAGAGTTTGTTCTGGACCATTCACACCAAAAAATGCAACAAGTTGACTCACCGACTCAATGACCTAGTTTTTGTGCAATATGATCTTCAACTTCGCACAAGAAATGTGTAGACATTGCATGAACCTATTGATTTGGGTGGGACAGATGCACACAAAGAAATGGCCTATGCAAGAAGAGATCCCCACATTCATAGAGAACAAAATAGTTGCTTTCAAGAGGGAAGCTAAAGAGGGTGAAGCGAATGGAGAGAGATTAGATTGGACATCTTTGTAGATGATGTCAAACATGCGGCAGAGGAGTCATTTCCATCTAGTACCATGCGAGATGATGCAATTTTGTACTCTATTTCTATTCAAATCTAATAGAAATCACTTCCCCAACATTTTATAAATTCATTGAAACATTTTGTAATTGTGTTTTGTATAACATTGTCTCTTAAAAATATATATATTTTTTTAAGTTGCCAAGTTTTTTCCAATCAAAAATATTTTGGTCTGTCAAGTCCAAGCCGAGTCCAAATATGTGAACTATGCTCTTGACTCTAAGGTGCAAGATAATAATGCTCCCATTGAGCACGCTTCCACTAAGGGGCCTTCTACATTTGTTTACATAGCACCACCTGAAAATCCATATCAAAAAGTAGAATATTTCCTTCCGACTTCTTTTGGACTTGTTTCTTTATGAATGGGCATTCCTTATCATTAGAGAGATTATTTCATTTTGACTTTTTTTGATTTGATTCTTTATGCATGAGCATGAAATGTCAAGTGATATAAATTTACCAATAGTATTTCCAATTTTTCTAAGGTCAAAGGCATCCAAAATGCGGAAGAACCTTTAGGTGCCTAACGTATATTAGGAGAGAAGAAAGGGTTTCAACCAAAGGGTCAAATTATGAATACTAAGGCTTCATAAATAACCCGACCCCCTTATGAAACCAAGGTGCCCTAGTGTAAATCACATCCTAATCCATTTGTTCCATAAAAATCACAATGACAAGTACAAGGTAAATTTCAACCTCATCTAAATTGAGAGAAGGCCAATTTTATCCTATCCACTCACTTAGAGCAGAAAGAGTGAACCAAAAACATTAAACCTATAAATTAATCATTTCTCACTAAGCAAAGAATAAAAATTGGAGGTCTCCTCACTTGTTAGATAACAAAGAGGAGTAAAGATGCTTTGTCAACGATAAATCATTGTATATGATAAGGAAAGGAAACGTTACTTGACACATAAAAAGTATGGATCCAACCAAAAGAGCCTTCTTTGTGCAGAATATTGTTGGGATTTGGACCTTGCACAAAATGCTAGAACAAAGAAGAGCTACGTTAAATGAGAATCTAAACAATGCATAAGAAAATGACACAAAATAGATATTATTTCACCTCGAAAACCCTTTTGAGTAAAAAATCCAACACAATAATGTTTGTTTAATTGTATTAGCTAAGACAGTTTACAATACAAATAAGCCCTTTAAAAGGTTCTACGGGCACATACATTCCATACACAACAATGTGTAGCTATATAAAAATAACAAAATTCTTAACCAAACACAACCAATTAAACCTAACCGCCTAGTTGACCAACAATCTATAGACTGCCACACAAACTCTATGTACATCCACATATGTCTCCTCCATAAGGAGCATATCTGCTCTTATCAGCACACCACTTCGCAATTTTCATGCAAAAGGAGAATCCTCAAAGCCTCACCAACTACTAAACACATAACACTCCTCCAGCAACCATGTCTACACATTATCAAGACATTGCTTGCACACCTTCAATCAACAAATACAACCTTCCAAGTGCATGGTATCGTTTTATAACAAGCATGTGTTGCATTATTGTGCTGTGCAGCTCTCATTCGCACCATTTTGCAACTCTTTTTATAACCCAATTTTTCAATACACAACCCTACGCACAGTTCTACCACCACATTGTAGACTTCTAGCACAATGCTACTATGCCTAGTTTTCTTGTGCACAAATCTCCACTCAAACTTTCTTGTGCAACAATGTTGAGCAATCTTGAACAACATAACATTTGCACATAGACATCATGTGCAGAACCATGCAAAGTTGAAACATTCCCAACATTCTCCCACTTGTTGAGCACTTTGCATATAGGAAGCACGAACCTATACGCACCCAAAATTCACACAATGCAATATGTGGAAAACACGTCTTTAGTCATGATAAAGTTCCATTCAAACAAGAACAGAGTCCAGAACCCTCCCATTTCTCTTTGCAAGATCCCTAATACTCCCCAGATTAGCCTGAAACCCAATTTCTGAGATTTTTCATTTGAGTTGGGTTTTTCTGCTCAATCATAGCAAACCTGCCTGTCTCTCTAGATTGGCAGCTGCGCAGTTTCTGAGATTTTTCATTTTAGTTGATTTTTTATACTCAATCTTAGCGAAACTATCGGTCAATCCAGACCAGCAGTTGCACAGCTGCCAATCTGGAGAGACCGGTGGTTTCATCACCATTCAAATCAAATTAACATGCATTTTAAATAGCAGTTCACTTGCAATTTGATTTTCTCCATGTTTACTTAGTCAATTTTACTAAAAATAAGCTTGTTGATTTCTTCTTTGTTTACCGTATCATCTTTACTAAGTTTAATCTGTTAATTTCTTTTGTGCTTACTAAGTCTTCTATGCTAAAAACAGAACTCGTTAATTCTTCCACTTCCAGCACCTTATAAAAAAAAACTCTCTTTCCTACTGGTGCATCGGGTCATTACAATTCATACCAAAATTAACAATGAACTGGTTAACATCATATTAGAACCATCCCACACATTGATCATGTCATCATTCATTCTCTTTTACAACTTAACAAATTTTGAAAAGAATGGAAATTTGACAATTTTGTGGCCTTGGGACCTTTGCGGATTATCACCCTTAGATTCTTCTCATCAGTTCTTAACAAACTTTTGCTTGTTCAAGGCTTACAACCATATTAATAAGCCAATGACTTAAGTATAAGGAGTGATGACTAGTTTTTCACCTGGGACCACACACATTCACCATCATTTACTCACCTAAACCAGCATTCACAGTTTAATGAGCATGCATATTGACTTCAAGTAAATACACAAACTTTTGCTCACTCACAACTACTAGCATCGTCCATGGACATTTTTTCAAACACTTTACTTGCATTCATTTAGAAATGCGTACCCATCAGCATTAAAATACGGACGATGGCTCACAATTTCTTCAGTCAATCTCTAGCAACCATCATGCTTTGAGGCTTGTGTATTTCCTCTTCAATCTCCTTAACATTCTTAATAACTCAAACTGTCTGTGCAAACTGTATTTTCTTCTTAGTAGCCGACTGTATTTTGACAATATCTCCTCAATATCCAACCAATGGAGCTCTAATTAGACTTGTTGAATTCCTGGTTCAAAAACACACAAACTGTCCAAATTCCAGAATTTTCTATAGGTTAAATTTCGAGATATGCTCAATTTACTGGCCGTGCTCTAGTTCTGATGATCTCAATAACATTCCCCTTACTTCTACAAACTCATTTTTGATGTCATGCATCTAAAATAACGTAATACAAACTGACTGTATGTAACTTTAAATGTTGCTTTTTCAGCAGACAATTCACGTATTATATATCAAACATATAAAAGACCATCATACCTTGCCTCTAGAATGATTCATTATTTTCCATCCATCTAAAACTCGTTCTGTCTACTATGTTTCAGGCCTTCTTCTACACAGACTTCTGCAATTCTTTGTACAATCATACAAATGAGATCTCATGTTCATTTCATAAACATATAAGAAATACAAGATCATACATCAGAGGAGTGTAAGGGGATATTATAAATCAAGAAACGCTTTGCTTTTATTGGTCAAGAACCTTGAATATATAACAGACCTATTTTGCAAACCTACTACAAACTCGGAACCCTGCTCTTCTTCCTTTTATGACAGACTGCAAGAACATGGTTAATGAGAACTTCAGTTTTTCACATCTTATTAATGGATTATAAACGTGAACATAATAGTTATAGATCTCCTCCACTTGAAATCACTTTTTCAAGCTGTAGTGAACTTTGAGTAGTCACCATTCTCTCTTACACGATAGCACCTTTAAACCTGCAACTAGGAGTTAAGCTCAACTATCATCCATTCAATCTTCATGTCAACACAATAACATACCTTAAGACTCAGATCAGAGGAGAATAAGATCAATTGACACAAAAAGTTTTCTTTATTCCATCATTAATCCTTGCTTACATATTGTAGGTCTAGGAGACCTAGAAGTTTTCATAGATGCATACCTTTTACACTCACATTCTAACTTTTAAAGCTTATTGAGCTCCTCCTTCTATGGTGCAAGCTCTATCACATGAAACAATATCCTAATTTGAGTTTCCACGCCCACTAATTTCTCCTATTGACTTGTAAAGGAGCTTATCTAACTACGCTTATTTGGGCTCCCTCTACCTTGGATTTGTCTTTTGACTTATTTTGGAGGTAGTTTACGTTAAATGAAGGATAAATATCCACTCCAAAGTACTAGGACCTTATGAAAAAAAAACCACCTCTTTCAAATACATTCAAATTTGAATCCCCTATTTGGAGGAAAACCAATAAAACACCCTATAACACCTAATGAAGCCTATAGGGCTTCTTATTACATCACATGTCCCTTCCAATGTCTTACATTTTCAAATTTTCAAGCATTGTCTTTTTGGAGGAAAATCTCTATACAATAGATATGGCTATTTAAAAGAAAGAGAGAAGCCTGAGAAGGCTTCCTTATTGACAAACACACCACTTGAAATCACAAGATGGTTTATATACGTCCTAGAAAATGATGCTCCTACATCACATACTATTCACAGGGTGCTTATTTTTGAAATTTTGAGAGAGGTTATGCTGCCAATATTCCACATATATCCCTATGTCAGACCAGCCAACTTTCTTGGAATTTTCATTGATACCTACTACTTCAGCCATTTCTTTCTACCTAGATCACATTGAACTCTCCATTTGGAAGGAGCACAAATCTAAGGAGACATCAAATCACCACCAGAAAACTTGGAACAAGCAGAGACTGCAGTAACCAGTTTGAGGTGCATTTAGGTTTTTTGAATTTTATTAGAGTAGCTACTGAAAAGATCTCTCGAAAAACTTTGTTTTTAGTTTTAATTTATGGAAGAGAATTTGTTTAGGAATTGGAATGAAGATCATTAGAAAGAATTCTTGTGAGTAACCAGTTTGAGGTGTATTTAGGTTTTTTTGGTTTTATTAGAGTAGCTGCTGAAAAGATCTCTCGAAAAACTTTGTTTTTTTAATTTTAATTTGCAGAAGAGAATTTGTTTAGGAATTGGAATGAAAATCGTTACAAAGAATTCTTGTGAGTACTTCCCTTGTTATTTCATTTCTTTACATTTATCCAGAAGCCCCTATTGTTGATAATCAATCCTCAACTCATTCCCTGTGGATTTGCTTGGGGTAAGATTAAAAGTAGGGAAGAAAGCAGTAGTATTCTATTCGCATATCTTTTGCCTTACATATCAAGAAGCAATCCTTGCCCGGAAAAGTTTTGTTCGGATTGAGAAATATAGCTTCTGAGAAACTTCTCCTCATATCAAAACTGAGGCTAAAGGTCTTGTTGTAGGAAGCTTTCATTTAATAAGAGATTAATATTGCATCATATTTGCCAGAAAGCTTTCACATCCATTTTATGTTAATAGCCTACAACAGAGAAATAACTACATCTAGTTAATCTCTATTTTGTTTATTTTATTTTTAAAAGGCATTAATTTAGTTTTATATGTATTTTATTTCCTCTTAGTTCATTAGTTATTTAATAATTTTCAGATATTTAAGAAAACCCAAAAATATTAGATAGTTATTGATTTTATTTCCATTTCATTTGAAAAGGCATTTCTGTGAAAATAAAAAAAGAAAGAATCTAGAGTAAATTGTTATTTGCTTCGATATTGAATAGTTGGAAGTGAATTAAATAAATTAAAAGCATGATCTTTAATCTTTTGCTTTAAAACAAATCTACTTTTTACTATTCATTTATTGTTAGTATTTAGTTAATCCAACTAACAAACAAAACACAAAACATTGCTATTAGGAGCTCACACTACCCATACTTAGCCCTTGACTCTCCTTTAGCTCATTGTGCGTCCTCCCCTCAAGAGTTGATATCCGTATAAGACCATCCCTGGTCCGAATCAATCTCATAGGAGAATCTTTGAACCCATTTTCAATCGACTTGGTATTGACCTGCACCAAGGAGACAGATTTAGGACTGTGCACAGTAGTTTTTCGCTCTAGTCCACCTTTGATCATCAACCAACTAGAAGCATTAAATGAACATCTTTCTATCGCTGAACAATTCTAGTTTGATCAATTGCACCCTCCTAGGCATGCAAATCCGTAGCTTTATCATCCCACATCATCCGCATTTTTGTATAACTCTATTTGGAGAGGAATATCTTGAGAGAGACGAACACTTTCCAAGGGTCCTACAACCCAATCATAGTTTATTCTGCCTAACCAACATAGAGCGAGAACTACACATTGTTATTATCCTTGATCCCAACACCCCTCAAGAAGAGAGGTAGGAGCTTACTTACCTAGACAAGTAAGTTGTATTCGCATGAGTCCATTGGCATAGGATCAGCTACCCACCTCGTCTCAACCACTAGCCATATATACCTTCACATTGCATACTATCTCCCATAACTCCTATCATCACATACAATCCCCCATCTTCGCATTATTCTTCTTACACTTCGGCTATCTCGGCCAGGACCTCGGAAGTCGAGTGCACAAGTTAAACGTGTCATTTTTCTTGTGTATGGAACCCATACTTCAACCTGCAAGCAACCGTGCCCATTTATGTCTTGTCTAAGAAAACTTCTCAATACTTACTAGATTCATCAATGAATTTGTAAGTTCTCATTAGTGTCTGCCTTCTCCAAAGAATATCTTCTTCTCGTCCACCATTCCCTTATAAAATAGTATTTCACATCAATGTACTTTGTCTCGAGAATGATATTTGGGTTGTTTGCCATACAACCACACTCTAAATGTCACAACCTATCTTTATAGCCTTTTGAACAAACCCAACAATACAACACAACATTGAAAGTCAAACAGTTCCCTTGCTTGCATGGGTAGTTACCATGTATCGGCCTCTATCATGGATATCACAACACTTTCCTGTTGATTGTCAATCCAACTTACAACTCCAAAGAACAAGTTGAACACTTGCACCGTAGATCCACGGCAATCAATAACTCCACCCAATCACAATCCACTAGAGTGTGTAGACTCAAATCTTGCTTTCACCAAAATTGCCCGATAGCAAATTACAAAGTCAAAAGTCCCACATAGATACTTGAAGATCCTTTTTGCTACAACTCGATGCTCTTTGTCCGGATTGGACATAAATCACTTCTACTCCCATTGCATGTGAATGTCAAGTCTTACATAGACTATTGCATACATCAGCTTCCCAACACATTTGCATGTGGAAGTTAATCCATGTCCCCTAACTCCCCTTCGACTTTGGACACTGTGTAACAAATAATTTCTCGCCGACGAGAAAGGGTGTGTGGACGAGCTTATTGCCATGCATCCTGAACCTCTCTAAAACCATCTCAACATATTTCCTCTAATCTAACTAGTGTTTCCTATTTACACGATCTTGTTTCATTTCCATGCCCAAAATAAATGTTGCAACACCAAGATCCTTCGTGTCAAACTTCACATGTGACTAAGACTTAACGTACTTAATCACTACCTCGTGATTCTCAATCAACAAAGATGTTATCTACATAGAGGACTATGATGACAAAGTTTTCACCTTCTTCATTGATGTACACGCAAGGATTAGGCTTGTTGCACATAAGCCCATGTTTCAATGCATAGTTGTCAAACTTCATATTCCACATCCTTGGTAATTGTTTCAAGCCATAAAAAGACTTCTTCAATTTGCAAACAAAGTCTTATTTTCCTTTCACCTAGAAACTTCCCATTTGAACATTTCAAGTTCTCCATGCAAAAACATTGTTTTAACATCCATTTGATCCATCTCAAGATCAAAAATGGTAGCAATAGCTAAAATAAATCTAATAGAGGTCGCTTTATAACACGAGAAAAGACCTCACCAAAATCAATCCTCTACCCGAAAAGAATCCCTTTCTTTGCAAGCGGTGCCTTATACTTCTCCATTTTTGAAGTCCCACTTGCAGCCCGAAGTTTTCTTTCAAGAAGTAGCTTTAAGAAATCCCAAGTCTCGTTCTTATCCAAAGACACAATTTCCTCCTTCATGGCTTTGTTCCAAGACTTGGACTCATCTCGATCCAAGAGCTTCTTTTAATGTCTTGGGGTTGTCACCATCAATCACTAATAAGCGGGAACATAGAACGAAAATCTTCCGGGCATCATGCATTGGTTTTAATCTCCTTCGTGCAAAGGTTATGGTTCTTCTTGTTCTCGTGCCTCTTCACAAGTAGCCTCATACTCGGATAGAGGCTCTTATCTATATAAACCGCATCCTTTATGTTTCTTTTTTTGGTTGCTTCTTTGGTTGTTGCTCTCACAAATCATCATTACGTAACCCCTCCTGTGCAAGAATCCTCTTAATATTCCCGAAGACAACATTCCAACAATAGACTACCTTATTTGTTTCCCTCTTGAAATGCCTTGTTCTACCACAATTCTAGCATTTCTTCAAGGATGGTCTCCTAGAGTCTTAGATCTTCTTCTAGACTTTGCTAGTTTATCCCCAAACTTCAGCTTACTTCTCTTCCGCAATCTACCTTACACAACCTCCTTGGTTCGCTAGTCTTCACAGATTTTCACCTCCTTTCTTCTTATAATAAGGTTGCGCTATATCCTGAATTTTTAACTTAGATGTATCACAAGTAATAAGCATAAATAGATAATCCCATAAGTCTAGCAAAGAACAAAGAAGCATAATACACCTTTCTTCATCATCCATTTTAGCTTTCGTGAACAATAACCGATTTACCACAAGTGTTGAAAGCATTCAAATGCTCTACAACCAGTGTCACCATCATTCATTCGAATAAATACAACTTCTTCCACGAGAAAATTTTGTCCACTGAGATTTATCCTGTCAATGTTTCCAACTTGTCCCAAAGTTCCTTCAAGATTTTTCATCGAATACATTCAATAAAACTAAAGCCTACAAACATAGTCTAATAGTGCTATAAGCTTTCCTATCGACCTTTCCAACTTTTCTTGTTTCATTCTCGCATGTGCGTATCATTGATCATTATCATGAAGATATCTTCCATCTTGAGTTTCCATAACTCAAAATGTTGACCATTGAACTTATCAATCTCTATTTTTGTGCTTCCCATCATTTCCAAATGCACAAGATTCTTTAACACAGAACTCCCACTAGAACAAATTGCTGATCACAAGAAAATGCAACTCTCCCCGAGCAATAACCGGCTCGATATCAAATGTTGGGATTAGGCCCTTGCACCATAAGTTAAATCAAAGAAGAGCTATGCTAAATAGAAACTTAAACAATGCATAAGAAAATGGCACGTGGCATAGACACAATCTTTCACCTAGAAAAAAACTTACGTATAAAAACCTAGCACAATAACTTTTCTTTTAATGTATTGACTAAAATTGTTTATAATACAAAGAAGCACTTCAAGTGTTCAATAGGTACATGCATTCGATACACTATGCCCTATAACCTTATAAAAATAACAACATTCTTAACCAAACGCAACCAACTAGACTTAGCTACCTAATTGACCAACAACCTATAGATTGTTACACATATTCTATGTATGTCCACATATGGCTCCTCCATAGGAAGAGTATGTGCACTTATAAGAGCACTCCACTTTGTAATGCTCACACAACAAGAGAATCCTTAGAGTCTCACCAACTAATGAACAAACTGATCATTACATTACACTCCTCCGCCAACCATGTCGAACGTTATCAAGAATTGCTCGCACACCTTCATTGACAACTATAGTCTGTGGTAAAGCCCTATAAAAGGCATGCATTGCATTAACATGTTGCACAACTCCCATTGCACACCGCTCTACAACTCCTTTGCACACCAATCTTCCATTACGCAACCTTAAAGAGAGCTATATCATCACACTTCCTACATGATGTCATTATGCACGCTTTTCTATACATAGATCCCTCAAACTTTCTTACCCAACAATGTGCAAGCCTATGTAACAAAAGATTTGTGCATAGACGTTACGCATACATAAGCACGCAAAGTTGAAATATTCCTATCGTACACCCTAGTTTCAAAGCATCCTCTTTGAGCGAGGCTTTACTAGGAGATTTTATTGATGTTGGATCAGCTTCGCTTAATGCTTGGTCAGCTTCGCTTAGTGCTTGGTCCCCATGAAAAACGTTGCATGTTATCTTGGGTAAAGTTGTCGGTGGATTCTCCTTGGAAGAAGTTGAGTCTTGTCCATAGCTCTTTCATGTGGCCTTGAATGTCGTCTTGGATAATGTTGTTTGTGGATACTCCAAAAAGTTGCATCTCCTCTAAAGCTCTCGCATGCATCCTTTGATTTTGCTCTTCAAGTTTTCCCCAATCTTCGGGGACTCGAGAGTAGCTCTCGTAATAAAATTCCATACATTTCATAATTATTAATATAAAATATATTCAATATACTTTTCGGCATCATTCAAATATTGATTTGGTACAACTAACTTGGTTAAAAATCTCTTAAACCCGAGAATTTGTTAGAGCTTCCCTTGCCCCTCCCAAGCACCTACGATAACTCTTCATCTCCCACGATAGATTTTCAAGCTCCATTTTGCCCAACAAAATGAGTGCCCCTTAGATTCTCCTCCACTCCCTTCCCCTCTCCATTGATATCAAACCCAAACTTTAAATCAAAAATATTTAATAAAATAAACACCCAAGCAACAAAGAGCTATACAATTTTCTGCATTATCATGCATACAAATCTATATCAAGGCAATTTTTTCCTACTAATAAAGAAAACATATACTATCCTCAAATGAACACCCCCTCCCAAAGTCCCTTTCTCTATTGATGAAATGGAAATAGGCATTTGAACTTGAAAAACAAAACCCTCATTTGCAAATTTATCGGTGCATACCCAACACCAAAAGCCTTTGCATTTGGGTACAAGAAGAAAACCAAAACCTCTAGGGATCGGTGGACATCCTCATAATACCTAATGGTTGCTTCATGTCGAACTTCAACTCCAAGTGAGAGAGAGAGAGCATTCAAGGAGGGCCCCGGTTCATGAAGAAATCGAGATTGTTCAAGAAACATTAGTCTCCAACTTTCAATACCAAAGAGGACCTTCCCTAGCCAATTCCTATATTTGGTAAAATGCTGACTTCTCCCAAACAAATATTAGCACAAAACTTGCCTCATGAAAATAAGATTAGCAATAGGAGAATACATCACCGCCTCTAAGTACACAAGAAATTCAGGAGCTCAACTACAAAAGGATTTGCATAATCTTCAATCTAGAAAGCCCTTGCTAGATAGAATAATCTTGGAAATGTGAGGAATTGAAAGAGAACACCCATTGGACTATTAAATCATCCCCCTCATATGTATAATCGGTCATGAACATGGACGTTTGGCAAGATTCTACCCAACACAGAACACCAAAGTATGCAAGAACAAGTTAAAGTTGATCAAAAGAACAAGTAAATACCATCACAAAATCCCTTGGACCTGCAAGTAAAAGTGGATGTACAAACAAATAGTAAATCGGCAAGCTTCGTTATATACGGACTTAGCGAATAATATTTGATGTATACTTTGTATATAAATGGTTCTAGGAACCATTGTTTGAAGACTCGCTTTGGAATCGCCAAGACTCTACGCAAATCACAAGTCACCTAAGAAAACGTGGCGTGTCGGCAAAACTTGTGAGCTGAGTCCAGACTGCAGTTTTGCTGAAAATTGCCCGAGGTTTTCCAAAAACGCAGCCATGTCTTTGTGTTGGACTAGCGACTTTTTGCATGAAACTCTCCTACACCCAAAACATAAAATAGACACGCCCAAATTTATTTTTCCATTCATTTTTCTCTCTTTTCGGCTAGCTGAGTTGCAGATTCACAGAACAACCTAAGCAAAGGGTTTGAAATACTTTTGGTAGGCATATTTGAATATTCAAATGAGTTTGAAGTGGATTTTACAAAGGTAAGTATCTTTTTTTTTTAATCTGAATTTAAAATGACAAATGTTGAAAACCTAAGTGTTATGCTGTCCAACTTTTAGTTTTACTTCTCCCCATTTCCCAACCCTACCGCATAGTGTTTCATTCTATTTTATCTTATAAATGTTTTCCTTGACGAAGATAATTTGAAACCCAACTAACTTGTTTAATTTAATTTTCCTGCGTTTAAATCAGCAATGGCAATTTCAACGTCAAGGCAGCAGTGGGAAAGACCTTGCATGAATGCATGGTATGTCGGGTGATGCCACGGGCAAGATCATCTCTAATTTTTGCCAACATCCTATGACAGGAGGAATCAACAAGTTAAAATACCACCTTGCTCAGATACCTAGACGTGACGTGAAGGTGTGTACTAATGTGCCTGACGAGATTACGAGAGAAATGGATGCCCTACTTAACAATTTTGATATGAAAAAACGGAAAGGAAGAAAACACGGGAAGCAATGGTAGTGGTGATGAATGGATGAATGTCGATCCCAATTCATCTACAGATTCTTTTATGGCCCACGCAATCGCCATCCGTTTTCCTCTACTAGTGAGGCTCATGAGACTGCTAATCGTCTTCCTTCACCATATTTATTTATTCCTCGCATTGTTTCAGGAGAGCAACCTTCGTTTGGCAACTGGAGTCTATTTGAGAGCATTCACACCAAGAAGAGAAAGAGGTTGATCCAAATGCACCTCAATGGCCTTGTCTTCATCCATTACACCATTCCCCTACAAACCAAATGTTGGAGGGTCCCAATGATAGCATTGAATTGGATGACATCGATCCAGTTGCTGATTGGACTGTCAAAGAAGTACATAATGATATGGTGTTCACTGATAAGTATATTGCTCAATTGGAGAGATCGGCGGCAGCAGTAGCAGAGGTGGATGCATAGGAGGAAGACAGATAATTTTGAGGAAACTTTCAGTCCTTGTGCTAGTATTGACTTGCCTTCTAGTTTGAGGCCCGGAAACTTAAGTTACACAAGGGGAAGGGGAAGATGTAGATTGTATTTGGCTGTTTTAGATAAATGTAAACAGTTATATGATATAGTGCTGTTATATAATTATTTTTATACTTTCGTTGTAATACAATGTATTGTTTGACTTTGAAACTTTGAAATTTCAAATTTTGTTCATTTGAGGGTCATACGAAATGTAATCTTTGAATTATGACAAATTGATAACCAAAAACAGACTTATGTGTTCTCTAAATGCACTAATTTCTGATTTCTATGTAATTATGTTTTTTTCATTTTTTTGCTGTGTTTTTGCCAAGTCCCAAGTCCGAGTCAAAATATTGGGCTTCTAAGTCCGAGTTTTCAAACTTTGCTAGGAGCCATGCAAGAATGAGAAAAACAGTACCTGTATGTAAGACGAGAGAAACTCGAGAGTATATGATATAACACTTTATAGGAAGCTGAAACAAATAATAAGAATCTGAATAGTCTGCTAAAAGTCTATAAATATTTGTAAGGCTTGCATAGCAAAAGATGATCTTCCGTAACCAATATACTTTTCTAATAAACATATAAAGAATAGCTCAGCTCACAATGTTTACTTTTGTGTCATTGATGACTGAAAGTATAGTATATCTTTCATGTGTATGTAGTCTATCCTGAATTTGCAAATAACCTAATGTAAAAACAAGCAATTCAATTCTTTTCAATCAAATGAAAAAACTACATATATGCAATTGATCTTCTAATAAAAAGAAGTCAAGCTTGTACAATTAAAAACGAATATAACCCCTACTTTATAGGGATGAGTTATTATCACAATTCATTACACATGCACACTCATACTATGAAGCACTAACATTACCCCTTGTTACGAACATAGCGAAATGAGCCAATATGCGTGACTTGGACTACATGATGCTACACAGACTTCTGAATGGTCAGGGAACTCATCAACCACAATTGTTGATGGACAGGGAACTCATCAACCTTTCACCATCCAAGTATGACCAGGAAACATATCAACCTTCCATGGATCAACTATCCAAGTTATAGGGAACTTTTTAACTTTCCATACTATCTACTTTACACAATAATATACGTACATTGCTTTACACTTATCTACCTTTGGTTCACAATAATATACGTACATTGCTTTACACTTATTCACACCACACAAAAACAAGAAAATGAAATTTGAGGCTTGGGTCTTCATTGTCGCATTTGCAACTATTGTACACAATCGTTGCCACTCGGTCAAGAACAACATAAACGATCATCCCTGTCATTGGAAAATGTCCTCAGCATTAGTCTATTTGGCACGATTGGTTTTTCCCACTAATGCATTGTGCAACATCTTCGTTCACAGTGAACTTGAGGTTGTTGATGGGCCTCCTTCCTCCATCGCCTCCACCCTTTGTTGGACTTAGCTCGCTCAGCCAAATTGTACTTGAAACTCGGTGGTTTCAACATTGTGTCTAGTTTCGTATCCTTCCGCCTCATAATGTAAACCACGTAATAAATGTCGGTTTCGACCGAAAATGCATCCACTTACAATATGGTTCTATTATTTTATTTTTGATGATGACACAAAACAACTCTATGGTTACAAGACACTAGAGACGAGGAGAACTAGAACTTTAAAAATATACTCTTATTCACAAAAAAACATTGATAAAAATATAATATCCTAAATAAATCTAATAAACTTGTAAACAAACAAACTTTATTAATACTTAAATGTTATAAAACCTAACTCTATAAATACCAAAAACACATAATCTTCTTACAGACTTACTACTATAAAATTACCCTACAAATAAACTAGAAAACAAACTACAACCTAATAAAGCACCTCAAAACAGTAAATTTGTAGACATTTTTTTAAATGATACCACTCAACCTTTTAACTGAAAGACAAAACAGTATCACTATAACTCTAGAACTATAGGGCATTCGTGAATAACCGAAATTTATATGCGAAAATCTTCCACGTCCACATGCAAAGAGAATTGTCGGAGCCAGCCCTTCCTTTCAATCTTAAGGGCACAAAATTAATTTTATTTTGCTGAGCATTACTTTATATCATGGCAAACGAGTTACACAGTCCTGACAAAGGGAAGAGCACCAGTGAGGGATTGTGAATGGCCGGAATTTGCAAGTATCAATGGAAACGGAAATCAACTGCCATGCTGTCTTTGCAGGATGGACGATGTGGCCGTTGGATGTAATCTCTGGACGGATACAAGGTAATGATCAAGCTTGGATGGTTATGAGGTGCCAATCGACTGTTTTAACCAGATACAAGGCACTGTCAGTTGAAAGAGGATGATGGCTGCTATGGCTTTTCAACAGTCCAGCGATGATGGCACTGGAACAGTGCTTGAATCTGAAGGGAGGATATCAATGCACGAAATGGAGGTTCGCTGGCTGCAGTGGTGAGTAACTTCAAATGCTCAGGAAGGTTTTCCATATGCAAGCGATTGCAAACTTGTATGCTCATGTGCATACGAGATAAGCCCAAATATGTTACAATCAACAAAACTACCTTTAAAACACTCATGCAGCAGAAAATATAAATAAAACTACTCATATAAACTCTATACAAATTATTATCTCTCATCTACAAGGGTGAAGAATTATACAACTGCCCCTTGAAAATAGTATTAGGCTTCTATCACAAGCATGATCAGACACTGCTCTAATACCAATTGATGTAAAAACAAGCGATTCAATTATATTCAAAAAGATGAAGCTACATATAGGCAATTGATCTTCTAATAAAGAGGAGTCGGGCCTTATCAATTACAACCAATACAATCCCTACTTTATAGAAATGCTTTGTTATCATAATTCTATTAGGAAATGAGCTTAATGCACACATTATATTTGCATGAGTTGTAATAGTTTGTTTATTGTGTAAACAAATTACGTAGCTAAGTGTGAGAGAATAATGGGTGAGAGAGAATCTTTAGGATTGTTGGAGAGATAAGAGGGATTTGTAGTTAATATGAGATAAGGCATATCTCCTATAATTATGGAGATCACAAATCCTATATATGTATTAGTCTTCCAATGAATAAAATGCTTCTATTGAATTATCAAATAGTATTTTTAATTATCAAGTATATTTTGTTTTAATCTTGTGCAAATCTGAACCAGAATCTTCATCTGGTATCAGAGCTATTCGATTCAAGAATGAGAGTCTTGAAGTTTGCACAGTTCTTTGAGAGTAATCGATCATTTTTCTTATATTGTGTATTCCTACGTATCATATCTGAGTTCTTCTAGTCTATGATTTCATCAACACTGTGCATTCCATTCCATGCATCCAGTTTAATACACTATTCAGCTGTTGTTCAGACCTGACAAATCAGACGTCACGTCCCCTGCCCATGCGTCATCTGTGAATTCATCGTTCAGGTTCTAATGTACAGAGGTTGACTGATTTGTGACGTTGAGCCCAAGGCAAATATATTTCTGGAGTATTTGATACGTTTGGACTATTTAGATACTGTTCACATCAGTAGATATAATGTGCAGTTTTCTGCTTTGAGGCATTTTAACTGTTCAGTTTTGCATCAATCTTGGACATTTGATGCAAAATTTCTGAGCAACATTTAAGAGGACTGCTAAAGGAAGCCACCAGTCCATGCATGAAGATGATCTGTTACTTATCTCAGCACGGTAAAGACTCAGCCAACACATGCAATCTTCAGTTTCTTTTTTCGTGCCAAGTATCACACTATCCATTTCACCATCATCATTCTCTCTTAGGTTCCATCCATTGTCCAAGTCTTTTTGTAAAGTTACTAATTTGTATAATTTTTTCATTGTTCAAATAGTTTTCTATTACGTACAGTTTATAATTCTAGGTTTATTATTATTTTTTAACGTTATTATGGTCCACTCAAAGTTATAAAGTCATGTGAAAGTTAAAAGATCATTATACTTTTTTAGGTTTATGTTTGTAACATTTGTCAAAAGCGTATTAAAAAAGTGTCATTATTTATAGTCATTTTTGAGTTTTATAGTCTAAAGACTCGGTGTACGTCAAATTTGTTAAGCCCAAAAGTTAAGTGTCAAAATTTTATAAACCAACGCTTTTTTGGTAAAAACCGACTATTAGAGACCAAAAGTAGCACCCTTGGATTGATCATGGAAGATCAAATACTTTTGCTAACATGGGATTGTCTTCAAAGTGTGGGACTTTGCTCCTTGAGACAAACCTCCAAGAGAAGGTTGGTTCCTTCTCTCCTAGCTCAACGCAAACTAACCTAAACTACTCAAACTGCAACTAAATCTAAAGCTAAAACTAAAGCATACAGGATCTAGGGTTGAGAGGAAAGGGGAAGCTGCAAAATGAAAGAATGGTGAGGCGCCAACACTAAGAAAGTGTCCAAGTCTGACCGGAAAGACACAAAACAAGTGCATATGCAAAAAACATTAATGGAAACACAAAAACCAGAAAAACATGAATGCATAAAACTCAATGGAAAACAAGAGGGTAAACATCCACAACAAAATAGAGAACATTTAAAGCGAAAATAACCACAGATGTATTGCATTCAATAGCTGACCATCACATTTATGGAGAAGTTAGATATCTAAAGCAAAATGCGAAGTTACTGAGGTCTAAAGGCAAGAATATGTGTTGCTCCAAGGCAAAGCATGCAGATTCGACAGAAAGGAAACCATAAAACATGCCTAAGCACTTACATTTATATCATATGAAAATGGGAGAGAGGGAGAGTTGGGGAGAAATTCAAATTTGGATTTGCCGTTAATGAAGACAGTCACCGCCCACGAATCCTATCGGCATTAATCTCCCAGACGGATCATCGTTTTCCCTACTACACACCATCAAGATTCGCAGGCGAGGGCATGGGTGCCGTTTGAGCTTTTACTCCAGGTAGGAGAGGTGGTTGGAGGCTTGAAACGAACAACCGCACGTTCCTCTGTTCCCCTCGAGCGCTTATGCTTTTGCTCTGAAACCTCTTTGAAATCCGCAACTCCATATTTGAACATGAAGGCCACTGAATAGATGAATCCAATGCAACAAATCTCATGCAATTTGGAGCAACGCACCGGACTATATGACCATAAAACCGGTTTCGCCTTGTCTGTGGCCTCCTACTTATTCTTCTTTATTTCACGGCCATGCTCCTTGCTTGGTGGCATTTACTTGTTCCATGGCTTTTGGACTTAAATGTCTCCACGGATTGAGAAACCCACGAGACAATAACCCTTGTGCCTCCGCGAACTCTTTACTCACACTGCATTGTTGGATTTCCAACCTTTATTTACCGTCACTTCCACCAAAAGCCACGAAGGCCTTACTCCATCCATCCAAATGGATTTAGAAACTCGCGAATGCACATCTCGGGAAACCATGCGAACACCGTAAACTCGTTTACCTCTTATCCTCTAATCTTTCTTTTAATCACAAGCATGCCGACCTATCACCCAAGTGTTGGGCGCTCACCCAAGGCACGCATAGGTGCCGAGCCCCTCCTTTATGTGAGCCTTGCGAGAATGCTCCACCATTAATGGAGGAAAGGTTTGCAGAACAAGAACACATGCATTTAATCTAATACAGAGGTAGTGGATCTAGTTCTAAGCATAAATGCTCCATGAGATAAACATAAACATCACAACAACATAATGGAAACAGATCTGAACCATGAATAACATGAAAACACACTAGGGTTTAGTCCATAGACACAAATATACAAAACAAAGCTCCATATATTGATTAAATCTGTTTACAGTAGCCATATTACATCAAACGGGGTCATCTCAGACCATGCATCATGAAATAACATTCCAACCCTACAAAACTACTCTAAACAGAGATCCTAGCTACACTTTCCCATTACAACCCTTGTTCAAACCCGAGCACATACATATATGCCTAATAACAACATTCTTGTAGCACTTCATTGCCTCTCCAACTCTCTAACTCTAACAGCAACAACTAACTATAACAATGGCAGCTCCCAACACCACAACCCGTAGCGTTCTTGCAGCACTTCGTTGCCTCTCTCACTCTTTTTATTTCAGACCCAAGCACTCCTTTAAATAGAATCTGGATTCACCGCCATAGTTTCACCCATGAGCAGATCGCATGCCAAGTGGAAGTGTGGTCCTCCATGATCAAGTGCTTATGCTAGCTTGCAAAGGCCTCCACTAATTGTAATGATCCTCCTGGAATATTCCCTATGTGGAATATTATTTTCTTGACCTCCAAGGCTCCAAGTTGGCACCTTATCCATTCATCACGCCTACTCAGGCCCTCACGTGTTTCTCTGCGATACCACCTTCAAATGCGGCTAAGTCCCCAAACCCTCTTTTGCTTCTCCGCGCCAACCTCTTCTCCCACGTGCCTTTCCTTGAGCGCCTTCCTACTTGCTAGCTTTTGCGTGCGCGCTCCTTCTGCCTTGGGACTTAGTCAATTCAAGGTCCAACATTACCCCACACTACGTGTGTTATCCATCCCCAAACACTTTACTCTTTCATCAAAGAATAGGAGAATGAAATAATCTGCAATTGAATAAAGAATGGAAGAATAGAAGGATCCTGCTACTACTGCATGAGGAGTGGGAAGTCTCTCTTCACGGATGCTTCAATTTTATCCCAAGCATCTACCTCACCCTGCATGCATGTTGAAGTAAATCACCCACCAACGCGCTAACCTCGTCAAAACTTAGCTCATCTCCCTTAGCCTTCAACGTATCTATGATGTTTTCCATCTGCTTTCTAAGGTCGCCCAAGCGCATCCATCCTACAAGTGACTTGGGGTAAAATTCCTTCAGTTTATTTTTAATCAAAACCCTCAAGGTTTTGATCGCCTCTGATTTCTTCTCGACCTTTGCCAAGATCTTATCTCGCTCCACCCTATTGCCCTTGTTTTTCTCTTGAAACTCCTTCAGATCCGCCTCATGGCTAGCAACCAATATGCTTGCTACTCTATCTCTTGTTGCCACAGTTCATACACAACTTCAGCCATTTGTGTTGCGGTCTTCACTGAGGCAAGGAGCTCGGAGTACCAAGTTATTGTCTCCCCAATCTTCAACTTTTCTTCTTCCTTCTGGCGCGCCATCACCTCTTCTGCCAACTCCAATGCAAGTGGTTTCCTCTCCATGGTGAGTATGCACATCAAGTCTTCCAAGCAGTGCATGGTCGACTCATACTTTTGCTCAGGAGGGGCTCAAGTCTAGGTGCTTTAAGATAATGGCATTTGAAATAACCTCTATCTTTTTGTAGACTTCGTGCACCTTCGCCTTTTCATCCCTCAACTCATGCCTTAACTGTGCATTGATCAATTCCTTATGTTTATCTCCTTGTCCCTCTCAATGATCTCCTCATTCTTTTTCTCAAGCTCATCCTCCAAGACTCTTATTCTATCATTTATCTTTGAAAAGTCTTGCTTCCACCTCCACCGACACTTTGTTGAGCACGTTGTAAACTTGCTCATCCAACAATTTGTTTGGGCATTCACAAGAGGGTTTATCCCTTGGCATCTGGTGTCTTCATCAATGCATCACTATTAACCTCGAACTCGGGCTCATCAATGTGGGACTCAAAATCCTAGGATAGCATTTTCCTTGTGCGCGGGTATGCACTCTCTTCATCAAAAGAAGACCAAGCGAGGAGTTGGTCTGTGGGCACTGATGCTTTGGAAATGCGCATGCGCAATACCTTGTTTGGATCATTAATATAAGTCATGGCGTGTTCTACGCGCCGCTACTACGCCCTTTCCACCTGTGTGCGTTGCCTTGGGGACACTCACTGCCAGGCTGGGATCTCCGCCCATGCTTCCATACTCACGCTCTCCTCTCTTTGTTTCCTTTAGCACTTCATCGGTTGCACTCCACTTCTTGCTCCACCAAGTTCTAAATGATGCCTACCACTTCCCTTTCCACCGTATCTTCTAATTGTTCTCCGGCCAAGGGTGGGGTCTTCTATGCATTTTCCCACTTCTTCCTCACTACCTCCCATATTGTGAGCGCCTTCTTCATAATAATCGTCTTGCTCATCAGGTCTCTGCACATCATGAATAGGGGGACTCTTACCTTCATCGTGCTCTTCATCCTCCTCCTAAGATCATCACCCTTCATGCTCTTTGTCTCCTCAGAGTCTAAGCTTTGCACCACTTTACCTTCTTCACCGGTGTTGTCCACTCAAAATTCCCTAATAAGAAAGTGAAAACTTCTTTTTGAGTTTTAAGTGTCTTCTCTTATCCTTGTACTCCAATGTTAAAAGTCGAAATTGAGAAAATCTGCGTTTTGGGTCATTTTGTGTGTTTTTCGGACTGTCTTGACATTTTTGTCCCGCGTGTCCCAAGATCAAGCCTTTTCCCTGAGTCTCCCCATCGGCTTTCCTTCTTTGTCTTTTCTTCCTTCCGTCGGAATTTCTTGTCCCAAATGTCCTTGAAGTTCAATTTGACAAGTTGTTCCATTTTCAATTTAATCGCCCAACCGCATACTTCGCTGCTTTCACGTCCCAAATGTCCCGAGTTCAATTTGGCAAGTTGTTCCATTTTCGGCCGAATCACACTTTGAATCAGCGTTTTCAAAGGCTTTCACGTCCCAAATGTCCCAAGTTCGCCCGACTGACTGTTGTCACATTTTCGCCCTATCCGGCCGAAGTCGCGAAAGCTTAGGTGACTTTTTGTCCCGCATGTCCCAAAAAGGCATTTGTGCGTCTTTCCCGCTTTCCTCGATCGGCCGAGGCCGCATGTTTTGCGCATTCGCGTCTTTATGTCCCAAATGAACCAAGTGCCATTCGTGCTTTTTTTTGGAATTCTGCCCAATATCTTGCTTATTCAAATTGGTAGGTATGTATTAAATGCGCATTCATTATCTTTCTCTCTCCTAATCGGCTATTTATAACGAGCAAACCCCCTGCATTTTTCACACTTTGCTTCTATGTTATCCTTTGCTCGAACTCTTTGCAATCTAAAATCCTCGCGTGTATCCCTTCCTCTCTTCCTTCCCGAGTCTTCAGTTTGCGGCTCTGCCCTCCGAATTACTATCAATATGAAGATCAAAGTCTTGAGGAGGCTTTGGGAGAGTGAAGAATAATTCGCGCACAAGGGTGAGGAGGCTTTCAATGTCCTTTGGTATTCTCTTTTCAAGCAGACATACATGGTCTCATCTTCGGATGAAACTTCTGTGTGCCTCTTTCCCCTTCAAGAAATCAAAGCTCAATTTGAGGGCTTTTGTCAAAGATAATCTATTCCCTCAAGCTCCATTTCCAAAGACAAATGAAGGAGATCTACTCTCTTGATCTCCATTGAAGAAGCAAATAAAGACTATCATACTCATGTCGAGTTTGATAAGGAAATGGAGAAGTGCCTCGGAAGTGATTTTGGGCTCGACCTCTTTACTAAAACCTTGACACCTCGTCGAGTCCTCGTGGCGAAGACATAACCGAGGCATTAAAGAGATTCGGCAGCGAATTTTGAAGTCGGTGGGTCCCTCCCATTCATAACCACCAGTCTTCTTCTCTCTTATTCTTCTCTTCTTTTCTAATTCTTTTTCTTGGATTCATCAGTAATAAGTTGAGGTATTAACTTGCGATTGACAATCCTTAACTAATCTTTAGTTAAAAGTAGTTCTGAAGAGTAACTGATTCATAAGCTATATAATGGCCTCTTCACGCCATTTTGAGGGGGAAGAACTTGGCTTATTTTCTAAAAGTGTAAATAGATCATTTTTTTGAAATCAATACGAAGGGCTTTTCATTCTTTGTCTATCTACTTATCTCTTTCCATCCCTAAGCTTTCATTTAATTTTGTGAAGATCATTTTAAACTGTTATGTCAAGAAACTTTGTGTTCTATACTGTTATTTACTAACTTTGTGTCTCCTTAAATTCCATCTTATTTATATGATCACAAATGATCCACTTGTTTCAATTCATTCCAATAACTTTCATACATAAAGAATTACTCTTATCTATAATTGGTCAGTGTTGCTTTATGCTCATTCTCGTACTCTCATTCCTCGATCTTTGTAATTGATGATCTTTATAAAAACACTTTCGTAATATCCAAGTTCAACCATGAAAATCATGTTTTGTATATTTGTAAATAGGTTCGTTTCTACGAATAAGGGAACCTCTCCCATTAAAGAGGAGGGACTTTTTGTCCCCTCGACTCCCTTCTTCAAAGTCCTATTTTGACCAACAACCTAGCTCTCCTATAACACAGGGGGAATCTTCTTTTTCTGGTATCTTTTCCTTAACAAGAGACTTCTTCCTCCTTGTGTAGGTATTTGGTCCCACGCTTGACTCCCTCTGATATACTTGTAGTTTGAATTTGAACATGTGCGCGCTCGGCGCCCCTTGCTTTGGTCTCTACTCTCTCTCTTTGTTCCCTTCTTCAGTGGGTCCCTCAGGGGATGGATACATCATCCTCCAAGTTCGCACCCTTCTCAACTTGGGCCTCAGGTGGATATACACCCTTTTCATGCTTTTACCTACAATAGGAATTGACACTTGGCTTCATCATATTTACTTCATGGGAGACATACTTCTCCACATACGTGCGCTTCTTAGGGTAAACTAGACTTTGGCATAACACATGGTAATCCTGATCTACCTCACTTAGATCAAATCTTGAACTTCTTTTCCCTCCTTGAACCTATTAACCATGCTTTGAAAGTACTACACTTGTGAAGGCAAAGGGTAGTTTACACCAAGGGCTTTTTGTTCCATCAATCAAAGTAAATCTGCCTATGTAGAAGTGTTGGTATACAACAAACTCAACCTCACCATCCACCAAGGCTGAAAGTTTCTCTGAGATTCTCCATTCTTCCCCAGAATGCATCATGCATTCACTTATACCACTTCTCTAAGCGCGCTTTGTATGGTGCAGTCATCGAGTCACAAGTGTAGGATTCAACCTCTTCATGGGGAGGGTTTTCATCAGGGTATTCCCATATACATGTTGTCGGCCCATCGGGCACTCCAATCTTTGAAAACACAATGGTAAGGAGAACATTACCATACATAATCTTATCTCCATCATGCACCCATCTATAATCTCCTCCGCAATGAAGGCCGAGAGGTTGTAGATTTTTCCTTCTAAAATCTTCTTGCAAATGTTCAACCATTTCTTGTTCACTTGCATCCAATGCTCTGTCCATTCAGCTTGGTAAGTAGATGCATGGCCATCTTCATAGTTGGGTTTGTGATCTTGCTAATGTCAAAGTAGCACAAACCCTTCTTATATTCATACTTTGTGGTTGTCTCCTTGATGGCGTCCTTGTCATCCAAATCATCCTCCATTGATTCTCCTATGCATATAAGTCCAGTGTACTTTGAAATCAACTGGGTAGTTAGGTGCATTCTTCTTCCTGCAAAGTAGAAATAATCCTCATGTACACATGACATCAACCACTAGTACAACTGCTTCAGGGTTTACCAAAATAGGGCAACTCATAGAGTTGTAGGAGTCCGACCTTCTCCAACGTGGTTTTCACCGAGTCATCATAAATGGCTTATCATCCTGTGTCCTTTCTCCATCGGATGAAACTAACTCCAAGTGCATCACCATCTCCTTTTCTATGGTATTTTTATGGTTATAATCACTTATGGCCATCTTACGCACATGAGAAACCCACTCCATTCCCATCAAACATGCCATCTGGGTACTGCATTTCCACGTACCATTCTTCATTAAAACTTGTTGATATGGTGGGTTTTCCTTTTCTCTTTCCTTTCCCTTCTTTGGTGAAACATTAGATCCCTTCCTTGGTGCCATTTCTTCTCATCCGATCCTTGTAAGCTCTTCTTCCTTCCTTCTTTCCCTAACTCTTCTCAATCTTGTGGCTTTACTCCTCTGTGAAAACTCCAAATCCCGTGCCCTAGCTCTGCAAACCCTAACTTGGAAAGTGTTCCTTCCACAAGACGAAACACCCACGGGAATCCTCCAAACACACTTCTCTTCCCACACCCATGTACTCCCTCTCCACTCTAGTTCACAAATCATTGAATCTTTCTGCTACACATGCAAATCTCCACAAATTTTTCTTTGCAAGGATGCCCTAGTTCACAAGAGCTCTTTAACACAAATGCAAGGTAAAAGAATAACTCACCCCCGACCTTCTATTTATAGCTTCTTGTTTTCCCACACAAACTCTGATGCCACCTACCAATGTATGAACACATTAAAGTTGGATTTTTCCAATGACATCCCTCCACATGTTTTTGTCCAATGCTTTCCCTCGCAAAACTCACGTGAAAAATTTCGTAACCTTCTGGCGTGCAAGACTTCTTTGACAACATACTAACTTGCGCACACACTCCCCATGCCAAAAGTATGTCAACCTCTGCATCCTTTACCAAGTTCTTTCCTTCACCTTCCTACCTCATGTTGCTCCTACACTTTTTTTACCCTTGTACGTGGTTTTCTCAAAGCCTTTTGACACCAATCTTCTCTCATGATCACCTCTACTACATGCGCACTTTTCTGAACCCACACGCTTTTGATTTTCTTACTTGGGCCACCTATGCACATCACTCCCAACACTTCTCCTTACAATTTTTTTACAAACTCTCTTCTTTGACACCTTCCACCCCACACTAAATAGATGTGTGGTCCTCTTGCACATAAAAAACCCTTTCAAAAAGTAACAGGCTACTAAGGGCATGTACGCACCAAAACAAAAATACAAAGCAAAGCGACAAAAAAGGGAAACACAAAGAAAGGAAACTACATTAAGGGAAATCCTAAGCTAAATGGAAATACTACCTTATTTACAAACACAAAAGAAGACTTATTTATAGTAGGGCTTTAACCTACTCCCATTAAAATTAAAGAAACTAGGAAAACCTTGTTCCATCCAGCACTTGTAACTGGAAAGCACCAAATCAAGTATATAGGATATAATATATGACCCAACCAATGTACTTTGAGCTTCCTTAGGGTGGTGTAAAAACTTAGAATCATAAAGTAGAACCATCTTCCCAACCTCAAACTTCTTATTCTTGATGTGTCTATCATGCCATGCCTTCTACCTAGGCTTTTTCCATTTTTTGACTCCATCATGCTATTGTACATCTTTCATCCAACTGCATTAACTTGTCAATCCTTTCCTCAAGCACTTGTTCATCAGCTAAACCTCTTGTACACAATAATACATAGTGATGGTAACATGAATTCAACAGGTAACATAGCCTCTGCACCAAACACCAATTGAAAAGGTGTGGCCTTGTTTAATCTTTTATAAGTAGTCTGATATGACCATAACATGGTAAAAAATTATCATCCCAGTCCCATCTCTACCAACATCACAAATCTTGGTCAACGTGTGTGACTCAAAATTTTGTTAAAATCTTCCTTATCCCATTAGCTTGTGGGTGATAAGGGGTAGTCTTGTGATGGGCCACCATGAATTCTACCAATAGGATTCTAATTGTCTCATTTAGGAAATGAGTACCCTATCACTTGTTAAGCTCAGTGGGCATCCATACCTGCTGATTATGTTCTCCCACAAGAATCTAGTTTTTCAGTCCATCGTGTGTAATCCTCCTTCAGGTGCCACTTCTTCCCACCATGTAAGATAGTTTGTGCATGTAATGATATAGCGTGAACCTTCCTTCATGTGGCTGGGGTAATAGGGCCTACAAAGTTCAATTTCCATTTCTCGAATGGCTCTACACTGACAATAGGCCTTAATGGCATCTCATCTCTCTTCCCTAGTTTACCAAGGCACTGAAATGATCACAGGCCTTGCAATACTCGATACAATCCTTGTAAACCATTTCCCACCAAAGACCAACTAAAAGGATCTTGTGCGTGGTCACATTCCCCACATAGTGGCCTCCTACAATTCCACCATGAGCCTCTTCCATGATTGTAGTGTGCTCATGCTCTAGTATGCACCGACACAAAAACCTCATCATGACCCTAGCTTGTATAAGTCTCCACCAATTAACATATAGGGCATGTGGCATATATGGCTAACTACTTCCTTTCTAATGCCTTCATCCCTTCTAGTGCCCCACCCATTCATAGGAACAAAGCAAATATCTTCCAAGTCGAGGGTGCACATTGTGACTCTAAATAACTGTGCATCTTGACATCATATCCTCAATGCTCTATGCATCCTCACCTAAAGTAATTCCTTGACAAATGATCAGGTCCCAAATTACTTTTCCTGGTTTCACCACAACTGTAAACTCAAACTCCTTGAAACAATAGGACCCACCGGCATATGCACCCTTGCAAAAAATGGGCTTGTTCACTAAGTACTTTAATGCCATGTGGTCCATGTGTAGAAAATAAAAGGTGTTTCTAGAAAATACTACCTAAATTTTTGCAACATAGATCATTGATAATGCCTCACGCTCTGTGGTGGTATAATTTTGTTCTACTGGGTAAGCTTCCTACTAGCAAAACACAAGGGATGGTCAACAATTCCCTCTCTAGGTTGTGCTAAGACCACTCCAATCACCATCCCTAGATGCATCAACATGCACATGAAATGGCTTATCCCAAGAAGGAAAGCGCAAAATGGGCACGGTGGTAAGCTTTTCCTTTCAATGTGTCAAATGCCACCTGTTGTGCCTCCCCCCAATAGAACTTACTTTTATGTTTCAATAACTCTTCCAGGGGCAAAATCTAGGCATATCCCTTGATGAATTTCTATAGTACCCTTGTATGTCCCTAGGAACCCACACACCACACTTTGACTAGGTAGGCTCCTCCAATCTTACTATAATAAAAACTTTTGGGGTCTACCAGTAAGCCTTCTTTGTAAATAATGTGTCCCAACAACGTGCCAAAAGGAGTGGAAAAAACACATTTCTTAATATTCAGGAGATGCTCAACTACCTACATCTCTCAAACATCAACCGTAGATTGTCACAATGATCCTTTACTAACCCATAAACCATCCAGTCATCTAGGTAAACTTGCAAAATTTATGGATGAAGTCTTGAAAGGCCTACACAACAATGCATGAAAAACACAATAGGTGTGTTCTTCATCCAAAAGGCATGACCATATAAGAAAAACTTCCCCATTCAGTGGTGAAAGTTGTTTTCTCTTGGTCTTCCTTCACAATTCTCACCTGGTGATAACCCGAGAATCCATCTGTAAAAGAATAGATCTCTTGCCCAACTACACCTTCCAGAATCTCTTCAGTAAATGGGGTTGGGAAAGGGTCTATGACACATGCAACATTGAGATCCCTATAGTCTACACATATCCTTATTCTCCCATCCTTTTTTATACTAATGACCATGGGACTTACCCACTTGGATTCCTCAATAGCCTCAATAATTCCCGACTCTATCATCTTGTCAAGTTCCTCCTTAACCTTTACGATGCAAAATTCAAATTCATTCTATAGGGTCATTTTCTTGATGGGGCACGCACCTTCTTTCAACTTGATCCACATTTCTCCCAATGAAGGATGAACCCCTTTTAACTCATGGTACCCATGTGGGAAAAATCTTGGAAATCACGCAGTAGTTCAACCACTTTTGAAACCTCCTGGTCTATCCAGTAGTCTCCAATAACAACTTCCTTGGGCTCTTCTTCGTACCAATGTTAACCTTCTTCATTTTCAAGGGTTCATGGTAGGCATGCACACTTTCTCATCTACCTTATCCAGATCTCACGCGTTCCTTCTGAATGCTCAACATGCAAATTCTCCATCTCCTCACCATCCACTAGGTACACCAACTTACCCTTCTCTTTCTCCATGTAGCACACTCAAGTTGTACTTCTTCCACCTCTTCTTCTTCAAAAGTGCACCCCCCAACTCGGGTTCACCTATAAACTCCAAGATTTGGTCCTCGGCCATTGCACAATCTCCCAAGTAAGGCACTTGACTACCCACAGTGCCTCATTCACCGATTTCTTAGGGGATTGGTACTCAAAGTTCTGGATGATATCCATTGTCATCTCCTACCAATTCCCATGTATTGATGACGTAACTCCAATGGATGTACCAGGCATGTACACAACCCTATAAGGTGGAATAAAACTTATGCACCCATAGGGAAGGGGTAAAGCTTCCATGCTCCCATCCAAGTCTTCTCACACTCATGAACATGGCATGAGGTGGGTCCCTTTCCATCATAGTCACAAATTTGAGATGGTGCATTGCTTTGGAGAAACCTAACAGAGAGGGTGATTCTCACTTCATGCATTCTAGAAGATTATCTCGATGTGTTTCCCACCATCGTGTCATTTTGTTCATGCAAAGTATAGGTAAGCATATTCCTTCTCTCCACTTGACACTTCCACTTGGATCTCCATTTCACACAAAAACATCAAGGTTGCCCTCCCCAGTGTATAGTGGCAACTTCCTTCCTCCCAAGTGCCTAATTGAGCATGTTTTGACAACTCTTGTCCCAATATCCTTTAGATGCCTTCCAACCAACTCGTATGTCCCATGTGCCCAATTGTCACAAGCAACATTGGTTGTATCACTTATGGATTGTGCATCATCCCATTGAATGACCCCTTCCTTTGATGGTTGAATGAACTCTGGGTCCCTGATGGTGCACACATATATCTTGTTTAAGTCTTCTTCACCCAATGGTTCCACATAAGGTGCAGACCATCCATCAGTTAGTGGAATGATCACACACTCCTCCTTGTTCTCAAAACTGATGTAGCCTTTATTGAAAATGTAAGTCAACATTGTTTTCATAGCACCAAGGGTGCCCAAGTAATGTTGGGAAACTATCAGCCTCAATGAAGCTCTAGAACCTCAAAGTCTCCAGTAAAATTTTCCCCTTGAATAGTTATGGATGCATCTTTCAACACCCCTAGAGGCATGGCCTTTTCCTATTAGCCATGTACAACACATTCAAAGATGGCTGCAATGGGGGCCTTCCCATTTGATTCCATGCATCTAGAGTAAGGACATTGACCTTCGCACTATGTTCAATCAATATATTACTCAGGAGCCACCCATCAAAAACTATTTCAGTGTGATCTCCTTATCATAATCAATGTTGTGAGGGAGGTAGGTTAGCATGTAGACTTGTCTCTCACACCTCTCTCCTAAGTGCGTGGTACCTTTTCCCTCATCATTCTCCCAATAGAGGAATAATGTTCTCCTACCACAACATCTGACACACTTCCCTAACCTCATCCATATCCTATTGAGGAACCTCAATGCTCTTCTTCTGCTCAATTCCAATTGGCATGATTGCTCCTTCAAACACTGGATTTCTCCTTGCAAACTCCTAATCACCTCCATGGTTTCTTGGTACACCTCCTTCTGGTGGGTAGGATCAAGATATTTCCCATGTATCACTTCTTCTCTTGTGATAAGAGGCCTCTTCTTTGGTTCCTCTCGGGCGCGTGCAGCCTCAGCATGTAGTGACCAAAATAGGCTCTAGCTCGAGTTAAGCACTACCCTCGGCATCCATTGTGGGTCGGTCCTCTTTACACTCACCATCCCCACACTTTTTCCTTCTTCTAGTTCTTTCTCATGTGGTCATACAACTCTGGGAACTCTTCATACTTGTGCTTCTTCCCACACCATGAGCATTGCAAAAATCAGGGCACTCACGCTTGTAGTGTTCAGTCGATCCACAATTATAATAGGTTCCATGAGGAAATTCACTTCTTCCTCCTCCGTGATTATGGCCTCTGAATCCTCCCCGAAAACCTCTTCCTTGACCTCCTCCATCCATGTGCCCCTTCATAATGACAATCCCTCATCCTTAGAACTACTCCCAATGATACTATCTATCACACACACGAGATCAATGGCGTCATGGATTTGGTCTATCAATCTGCAATCCTTGGTGTCATGAGTAGTAGAGGTGTAAATCTTATAATAGTAAGACACATTCTTATGGATTGCATGCGCTACAACAATGGGCATCTACTTGCATCATGATCTCCATGGAAAATCTCACAATCTACTGACATGGTGCACACAATTTTTTGGGAAACTATCCTTCATGTGCCCCTCCACTTCACAATCCATGCACCATAAGTCCACTTTTGCACACGAGTCTCATGAGCCGAGTTCGCAGACAAGTTTTTCAAGTTGCTTCAGCCATGGGAGCAATTTGAGCTTCAAGAAATGGGCTAACTCTAGTATCAACGCTCCCAACGGCCTCAGCGTGCAAGGTAACCTCCAAGGCCTCACATGGATCTGTGAAGGTCTTGTATGTGAAAGCGCTCACTAAAGGGTGTGATCATTAACCTCCAAAACCATTGAGCATGTTGTGAAGGATGAATATCATAAGATAACTTGGATAAGAGAGTCTTAAAATGTGTCATACTCCACACACTCTCTGCCATACCTTGTTGGATCTCCTTCAAAGCATTGATGCTCTTTTGTTCAAACTCAAGAATGTGGAACTCTACCAAAATGCATCATCACAAAATATAATCCACCACCATCTGGTGTGGATCATATTTCCAGTACCATTTATGTGCGCCCTTACAACGTAGTTACAAATTGACTTTCCTTCCACTCTGGGGTAGTGATACCCTTCATGTGCCATAAAAACTCACACTTGTGTACATGCTCTGCGACATCCTCAACACCCTTGTAATCAGGTAAAAATGGAGAGACATCTCATAAAACACATGTTGATGGTGTTGTGGACCTTTCCCACCAGATCCAGACCTTGATTCCCTCCTAAATTTCCTCCACCACCAGACCACTAGATCCACTAGCTCCTATCCTCGGATCCACCTATCCTCCTCCCATAGTAGGTAAGGGTCCTAAAGTAGTTGTGCTTTGTATTCCCACCATCATCTTAAACTACATGTGCCCAACAATCTATGATACCAAACCACTCCCAAGATGTGTTTCTCATGCCACTTCCAGATGTGATACCCAAACCTTGTGAACCCACACCTTGCCCAAATGATGTGCCAAAAAAAATACCTCCAAACATTGAAAATGTCTACACGGCCATAGATGGGTGTAATGTAAATGATATCTACTTGATGTTATCTGCTCACCAACACCAACTAAACTAGAAATACTTGTCTCAAATACTAGAAAACTAAGCACCATGGGGTTGGTTCTAGTGCTAAGATGCGCACCTACTTTCTCTAGATGGCTCTCCTCCTTTCTCCATATGATGAGATCTCACTAGAAGCCGAGGGGGTTTCTCTCCACACTTTCCAAGATGGGGTAGCATAGACTTCTCAAGTCCACGCCCTCTCGCGCTAACCTCAAATCCTTCTCAATGTCTGTCTCCATAAGTCCATCACACCAAAAACTTCACATTGTCTCACCAACTCCCTTTCTCATGCTTCATTGTACTTGAGCCACCTCTCCTCTCTCTCTCCTCCTCCATGTAAGGTCCGCCATCTCCACCACACCAACTTCCATGCCCTGCACCTAGCGAGAGTTTAGCCAGCCATAGGAAATGCTTCCAAACTCAAAGTAATAATCAGGATCTTGATGGCTAATGGAAAAAATGCAAGAAAGATCCTCTGGGTTCTCATAAGAACTCAAACTCAACAACCTCCGGACAAGAATAAGTTGAGATTGTGTACTCCAAATGTAACTAGTCAACACACCTTTCCACCAGTGATCAACAACATGAGTCCAGGTCAGATCAACATCCTACAACCACTGATATTCCTCTGGGTCCAAACACGAGGTCTATAGTACCAACTCATCCTTGATGCATATGTTGAGAGCCATTCATACAAATCTACTTGGGAAACAACAAAAATGTCTCATAGAGCTTTGTGATACAAGTTCTCCTCCACCCATTTACATGCATCAAACTCGATCTAGTATTGAACCTCTGAGAAAACTCATCCTCTCATGATTTTAAGCCAAGTCTCGATGTTGTCCAAGGTCAGATGCTCCATCATCACACATCATTCTCACAACAACTTCAAAAGAGGTCCCAACAACGGAACCAAAATGTAGTCTCATTTACCTCTATCCTCTAATCTTTCTTTTAACCCCAAGCGCATCGACCTATCACCCAAGTGTTGGGTGCTCACCCAGGTGCACGCGGGTGTGTCGAGCCCCTCCTTTATGTGAGCCTTGTGAGAATGTTCACCATTAATGGAGGAAAGGTTTGCAAAACAAGAACACATGCATTTAATCTAATACAGAGGTAGTGGATCTAGTTCTAAGCATAAATGCTCCATGAGATAAACATAAACATCACAACAACATAATGGAAATAGATCTAAACCATGAATAACATGAAAACACACTAGGGTTTAGTCCATAGACACAAATATACAAAACAAAGCTCCATATATTGATTAAATCCATTTAAATAGCCATATTACATCAAAACTAGGTCATCTCATAACCATATACATCATGAAATAACATTCCAACCCTACAAAACTACTCTAAACAAGATCCATATATTGATTTCCCATTACAACCCTTGTTACATCACTCCAGGGCATACATATATGCCTATACATCATGAAATAACATTCAGACACCCTACAAAGCCTTCTCTAACTCTAATCTAGCTATAACTTCCCATTACAGCCCTTGTTCAGCCCAGCACATACATCTATGCCTAGTAACAACATTCTTGCAGCACACTTCATTGTTTCTCTCTCTTGTTTATTTCAGGACCCAAGCACTCCTTTAAATAGAATCTAGATTCACCGCCATAGTTTCACCCATGAGCAGATCACATGCCAAGTGGAAGTGTGGTCCTCCATGATCGAGTGCTTATGCCAGCTTGCAAAGGCCTCCACTAATTGTAATGATCCTCCTAGGAATATTCCCTACATGGAATATTATTTTCTTGACCTCCAAGGCTCCAGGCTAGCACCTTATCCATTCATCACTAGTGGTACTTTCCTTCTTTGTGTTTTGTGGCATTTTGAACTTCTCCTCTGCATTGCGGCTTCTTCCGGCGGCCTTCATGTTTTGTCATGCGGCATTGTTACCAACTCATGTAACACCAAATTTCTCCAAGTCCGCGCAAAACTATGTTTTTCCCACACCGTGAAGCGATAAGATTCTTTTGCACCCTCCACTTCGCGGATCCTGTCCTCGGCCCGATTTTCCAACTCTTCGAGGGTCTCGAAACCCCGCGATACTCTCACTCACCTTGAACCCGCGAGAGACTCATTTCGCGCCACCCGTGAAAGACAAAAGTTGACTTTTATGGCTTTTCAATCCTTTATCTCCGCTTAAGTCTCGAGCGCTCATTTCTTTGTCCCACGAGTTAGGAGAACCCACGTAACACTCCGTGATTGCATTCCACGAAAGACTAACTTCCAGTATTTTGTAGCTTTTCAAACAAAATTTGCCCAAGTCCCAAAATTGAAATGTAAGATGCCAAAATAGCACAGGGTGTTATTTTGGACAATAGTTTGGCAACTCATAGGGATAATACCTGCTAGATAAATGATCGGTGGCCTGAAGCAATCCATTGGGCATGGAGTCGAGTATATATCTTTGAAATTCTTATCCTTAACTTATATCTTCCGGTATGCTCAATACTAATGAATCCATGAGACCACTAAAACCTCTTCAAAAGACTCCTGAATGCAAACGCCATCTAGAGCAACCAAGACATCTGCAAAGCACTTAGGAAATGAACTACATTACTAGCAAAATAATGTGCTAAAAAGCACTTAGAGGAAGTAAAACTAATCTAATATGTACAAGGTGGAACCTTCGCTTCAAAAGCAATGTTTGAGATAGATCCCATTGACTAGGATCATGAGCTCTTTTCCATCCAATTTTGACAATTGGAAAGCATTATGCAGCTTACATCCTGAAATAACATAGGGGCCGCTCCATATAGCATCAAACTTTGAATGCCTTCCTAGTTTGGCTCTGTCTTGATTCCATTTAAGGACAAGATCTCTTTCTTGAAAGCTTCTAGCCACTGCTTTCCTATCAAAGTATTTCTTAATTTGAGCTTGATCATTTTCCATTGTCTACATTACTTGATCTCTTAACTCTTCTAGCTCCATGAGCTCTGTGTATCTGACATCCATGGCTTCAACTTCAAACATTTACAGCTGATTGATGAGATCTAGAGCTGACAAGTCAACAAATATTGGCAACTTAGCTTCCTTCCCATAGCAAGCTTGAAAGGTGAGTTGTCAATTGACCTTCTCGAAGTGATCCTGTTAGCCCATAAGATTGACTTTAGCTTTGTATGCCAAGCTCTTTGATTTTCCTCTAAGGTCCTTCTTATGATCCTTAAAAGGTTTTGTTTGTTGATTCAGCCTGCTCATTACCTTTGGGGTAGTAATTCGAAGATGTGCTCAAATATATTCCATTCTTGACTGCCCAATTAATGATTTTGGTGACAAGGAATGCCAAAGCGTTATCGGATATGATTGTGGAAGGAATACCAAACCTGATCACAATATTTTCATAAAAATCTAAGATGTTAGCTTCATTTGCTTCCTTCAAAGCAACCGCCTCTGTCCATTTGGTGAAGTAATCCGTGGTTATGAGGATCCACTTGTGACCCAAGTTTGAATGCGGATTGATTACTCCAATAAAATCCAACCCCTATTGCATGAGTGGTTGCTCTACAGAGATGGGATGAAGTGGAAGAGCTGCTAGCCTTTCCTTGCCCATGAAAAAGGCACATGTTTTGCATTTTTAACCAATGCATAACAATCCTCAAAGAGACTCGGCCAATAATATCCACCTTTCATTATTTTGAGTGTTGTTGGTCTTGGAGCAAAATGTCCTCTAGCCGCAGCATCATGAAACTCATGCCATAAGACCACCTCAATTTGATCTGCCTTGACGCACCTCAAAAGGACTCCATTGATATCTTTTCTAAACAGGATGTCATCAATAAGCACAAAGGGGATAGATTGAAGTCTAAAATACCTTCTCTTGGCCTTGGTCAAAACTTGGCGGCATTAACTTGTTTGGAGAAATTGCATTATGTCTCGGGTCCAAGAATGGGTATGTGGAGCACCTACGGATTCTTCTTGATTGTGTTGGAGCACTAAAACAAGCTCCTCTTCATTTCGCGGATTCGAACCTATCTGCTCACACAAACCTTTGCCTCTAACTAGTTTAGTCACTTTGATGTTGATGTCATACTCCATCACTCTGAATATCCAACCAACTCTTTTCTCATTCAGATCTATGTTCAAAAGAAAATCTTTCACACCAACATGTGAAACCATGAGATGGATCTTATTATTGGACACCAAATGTCTAAATTTATTCAAGCTCGTTATAACAGCTAACGCATGTTTCTCAACAAATAAGTACCTTCATAATCTTCAAGGCTTTGGCTGAAGAATGCAATTGGTTGCTCTTGACCTTCTTCATTTCGTTGCACAACATGGCGAATATTGTGTCTGTGCCTCCAAAGGCATACAAGGTAAAATCCTTTGTGAAATCAGGATTGATGAGAGTTGGGGCTGTGCAATTGCACTTGAAAGGTGCATGTTTGATGTAAATGGCTTGACAAGATTGGCAAAATTTGGAACAAAACGCTTGACAAAGTTGATTCTTCCCACGAAGCTTTGCAGGGCTTTCGTATGGCTAGGTAATGACAATGTAAGGATGGCACTTACTCTCTCTGAATCAATATTACAATACCTCCTTGGAGACAATGTGGCCAAGGAGCTTGCCTTCATCTGCTAGGAAGATACATTTCTTAGGATTGAGTGAAACCCCAAACTGTCTACATCTTTCAAATACTTGTTTGAGATGGAGCAAATGATCATTTCGCATCCTTAGAGAAGACAAAGTGATATCATGAAGGTAGATAAGAACAATGTTGTTAATCAGTCCCTTGAATGCCATATCCATGGCTCTTTGGAAGTCACTCTGCATTGACAAACCAAATGGCATTTTCTTGTAGGCATAGGTTCCCCACTTGATGGTGAAAGTTGTTTTAAACTAATCCTCTTCCTTCACGATAATTTGATTGTATCCTGAGTAGTTTTCTAGCAAAGAAAACCTCTCTAACCCTACCACCATTTGCAAAATTTGCTACATAGAAGGCAGCGGAAAATGATCGTTCAAGCATGCCTTGCTCAAGTCCCTAAAATCAACATAGTCTAATTTCCCCATTTCTTTTCTTACATGTGATATAGAAAGATTATTGGATCGGCCTATATACATGTAGGGGGAGGGCCCCGGATCATAATTCATAATTCGGTCTAGAAGAGCAGGCCCCCGCCCCCCCTCCATATCTATAATTTTGAACTATGGAGGGGATCAGAGACCACCTTGATGATGGATTCCCCGTTTCGGTCAAACAAGGTCAGGTTTCTGTAGTCAAAATCATCGATTTTGGCGATTTCCAGAGATGGGGGTACCCCAATCTAGCCTTTTGCATATGCACAAGTACGCGGTTATCGTGCACATGCGGCTATCACGGACTCACTCATGTGCGCGTACACGCACACCTCACCACTTACCAACAAGTGTCTTTTACGGACACGTGCGCCTCACCGCTTACAACGGTTCTTTCTTTGCACGCATGTGGAACTAGATTGGCAATCCATGATGAATGCTTGATGGGGAAAATGACGTTTGCCTCAATCAGCTTGTTTAATTCTTTCTTCATTAGGGGCTCAATCCACGGATTGACCGAGCCTCTGTTTCGCCTAATGTGCTTCGTTGTTTGATCTAGTTCAATGGTATGTTGAGCTAGATTAGGATCAAAACCTTTAAGATCTTCATAGCTCCATGCAAAGACGTCGGCAAATTCTTGGCAAAGTTCTACAAATGCATGGTTTTTTTGCAAAGTACATACCTTGCCAATCCTAAGCATTCTGTCTTCACCAACTAAAATGGATTCATAATCCTCACCTTTGACTTTCATGTTTGTTTTTTCTCTTCTAAGCTGATCATCAAAATTGAAGATGGACTCCAAAGTCACTAGGCCTTTGGGTAACTTCTTTGATCTGAGTTGGACAATTTGGTCTCCTTACTGCTGATCCAATTTATCTTTGATTCCTTGATGAAAACTCGGCTTCTTCTTGGATGAAATTGACAATTTATTGATCACTCTCAAACACTTGCCAATTTGTGTTGTTGTAGGACAAACATGGCCTCACCACCATTTTGATATGCGGTTGCGCAACCCATCCTTCTTAATATTTTGAGAAATGTCAAACTTTGCTCCTACCTACCGCATTGGGTTTATTGTCATTCCTTGAGATGGTGCGGATGTTGAAAGCTTCAACATCTTCCAAGAGATCCCATACTCCTATGCTTGTAGGCTGTTAGCAAGTCATTTCTAGCCGCATTCAGCCCTCTCGCCTAATTTACAACCAATTCACTATCCCCAAAGGTCCACAATTGCTTAATATTTTTATTTCTTGCCCATTGCAAGCCATGGATAAGGGATTCATAATCTACTGAGTTGTTAGAACAACTGAATTGAAATTTGAAAGCAGAGTAATACTTTATACCTAAGGGGGCTACAAGTACTACGCCTCCACCTGCACCCTCTCTACTTGTTGATCCATCAAAGAACATTTGCCAAATGCCATCATCCTGTTCATTTTTTGATTTCATAATATCAAGCATAGATGAATCCTCTTCATGTAGACAATAGACACGAAGGCCAGCTTCTTCAATATGTTTGTATGGATCAAAACCATGACATCCAGTTCCCCACTCATCAAGTAGCAAATCTGGAATGCCTTCAATTTGAGTATATGCTTCTTGGGCACTTGGGTGATCTTCTTGATCAAAAATGGTGCAATTAGCATTGATGGGGTTGGGAACATAAGGCTCTATATGATATGTAGCAATTGGTTCAAACCTTATAGTAGCTTTGGTACCATATCTAGTTCTGAAAAGCATGTGAGACCAATCCGCTAATAGATATCTGCCGATCTTAGCTATGAAATCCCGCGAGAGACACGAGGCAAAGAATGGGGGAGGTCAATGATGAAGACATCCTGCGGGATTGAGAAGTTAGGACATGTGTACAATGTGAGGCTTAGCCCTCTTAGTACTCCGATGGTTCCCACCATGGTTCCATCTAATTGCACCACTCCTTTAGAGAGTGACCCATGTTCAAGACCCAACTAGTCTGCAATTTGTTTGAGCATCACTGAACTACTTGCCCCTAAGTCAATCATGCAATTGTGCACCAGATGATTGCCTATGATGAGAGATACATAGAAAGGTGGTGGCTTCATGTTCTTACCTAGTTAGTCATCCTTCGTTTGAAATGCATTGATGAGCACAACCTTGTTTTTCTCTTTGGTTGGTTCATGTGGCGCTGAAAGATCAGCCATAGCAGCTTGCAAAAGATCTCTTTGTCCAGGAATAGCTAGGGATTCCCACATTGAGATACTCACATTGGTCTTCTTCATTTGCTCTAGAATGTTGAAAGGAGCACCCGCAGCTTTATGCAACAAAGGGGAGGCACTTTCGTTTCTTGTATGTTCAATCCGCAGTCTTTCTTTGGATGGCAGAAATTCTACATTCCGCGGATTTCCCTTAAGCCGTGGATTCTCTTTATTCCTCGAATCTCTTTGAAGTGCAAATCCGTAATGTTCCGCGGGTCTGTAGTACACTGCAATGGGTTTAGCACATTCCGCGGATTTCTTGTTAAAGCCTAGAATCCGCCCAAGTCCGTGGATTGTTTATCTTTGGAAGGCGGACTCGGTAGAGTGAGAGATGGAGTGTTTGCCTTTGTTTGCCTTCTTTTAGACCTTGTGTTTGCAGCTATGCTTGAAGAAGAAGGTTCATTTATTACTTTTCTGAAGTTGATTGACTCCACAAAACTCCTCCATTTGCCAATTCACAAGTGAAGTATCACTTGGCGATTCTTGAACTTCCAATCTGCGGATTATCTTCCGCATATGCATTCTACGAGAAAGATGCATTTTGCACCATCAAAGCTTGGTTCAAAATGCAATTAGGGCATGTTGTTTGGTTGTGCAAAAGATTGCAAGGAAGCACCATTCATAATCTTGCACAAGATTAGTCTACACTGAAACCAAAGCCTTGGATGAACTAGCCACATTAGGATTATAAGACTGAAATGGCTTTGTGGGGGTAATTTGATTTTGAGGAGTTACTTGGAATGGCGGTTTGTTTGACGGGTAAGGAGGGTTATTGGGTTGGTATGGAGGTTGGTAAGGTCTGTAATTTTGGGCTTGTTGCCTCTTCAAGGATACCAACTCATTTCCAAAATTTTGCTATTGCTTCATAACTTCCTGCAGCTCAAGGTAGATGTTTGAGTTGAACTTTGGTTTCTTGGGGATGGAATGTGGGCTAATTCAGGGGTTTGGTAAGGCGCGGATGTCCCTACCTCTAGGAATATGGGCATTGGAGGTCTAGGGGCAATTTTCCCACTCGAATAAGACTATTTTCTGCTCTAATAGTAATGTCATAGGCATCTAGTAAAGTTCTACCCCCCATGGACTGAATCATGACAGAGATGTCACTATTTAAAGCCCTTAAATAATAAAGAAATGCATATTGAGGTGTAGGCCTTACCATTTGAAGAATTTTATCCCGAGTCATTTAAAATTTGATATTGAAAACAGCCATTAGCTCATGCAGTTTGAAATAAATTCATGAGGAAGTGGTATCTCTTTAGGGTCCACTCCAGCATCTAGGAGTTGGTTAATAGGTAAAGAAACGTGTACTTGGTGTCCTGCCCAAGATAAAGACCCAAGTCCTAATAACCCTGATAAATGGTGGTTCAACATTGATTCTACATCTTGGAACCAAGTCAATTTTGGAGCATCTCTTTGTCTTAGTCGATTGTTCCACCTAGACGGTCTGATTTATCCTCAAATTGGTTGCAAAGAGCTTCCCTAACTCATCCCAAGTGGTAATAGAATTTATTCTCAAACCCCTGTACCATTGCAGAGCTTTTCCCTTGAAAGAAGCAGCTAATAATCTGACTGCTTCATTGTCTTGTGTAGCATGGTATAATGAGCATATGTTTGCAACGTCCTTAATGTGCTCAATGGGTGTTGTAGTGTTATCTCTAGTGAAGAAAGGAACACTTTTCGGGGTAAGAATCGGAATGTCATCATATTGGGTCAAAAGTAGAGGACTTCCTCCATTGAAAGTGACAAATGCTTGATTTTTCGATGAGCCATGAATGTAATGGGTCTTAGAACCCTAGAAGACAACAAGAAAGGCCTACCAGGAGGAGTAGAGAGAACTCTGTTTAGAGGTGATGGTGATCTTTGAACTAATCTACCTCTTCTTCTTCTCCTTGGTGATAACTGCAAGTAGTCAAAAGGCTCTCCACGTGCTTATCTTTTGTCTTGTTTGAATTTGTCTCATGAGATAGAGACACTTTTCTGCTTGAACCAGTAGATGTAATATTTGGAGTTGCCATATGTGTTTTGTAGAGCCTCCAAAGGCTGGATATCACCAAGATACACACCAAACTCTTAGTGAAATGACAAGAAATTCTTCATGGTCCCACCAAGCGTGCCAAAACTATTAGAGATCAAAAGTAGCACCCTTAGATTGATCATGGAAGATCAAATACTTTGGCTAACATGGGATTGTCTTCAAAGTGTGGGACTTTTCTCCTTGAGACAAACCTCTAGAGAAGGTTGGTTCCTTCTCTCCTAGTTCATCATGAGACTAACCTAAACTACAACTAACTCTAAAGCTAAAACTAATGCATACGGGATCCAAGATTGAGAGGAAGGGGGAAAAAGTTGCAAAAAATGAAAGAATGGCGATGTGCCAACACTAAGACAGGTTCAAATTTGACCAAAAAGACACAAAACAATTGCATATGCAGAGATTTTAATGGAAACACAAAGTTCTGAGAGACATGAATGGATAAAACTCAATGGAAAACAAGAGGGTAAACATCCACAAAGAACATAGAGAACATTTGAAGGGAAAATAACCATAGATGTATTGCATTCAGTAGGTGACCATCACGTTTACAAAGTAGAGGTTAGATATCTCAAACAAAATGCGAAGTTGCAAAGGTCTGAAGGCAAGAAAATGTGTTGCTCCAAGGCAGAGCATGCAAATTCGACAAAAAGGAACCCGTAAAACATGCCTAAGCACTTACATTTATACCATATGAAAATGGGAGAGAGGAGAGATGGGGGAAATTCGAATTTGGATTTGCCATTAATGAAGACAGCCACCGCCCACGGATCCTGTCGCCATTAATCTCCCCGATAGATCGTCTTTTTCCCTACTACACACGATCAACATTCACATGCGAGGGCATGGGTGTTGTTTGAGCTTTTACTCGGGTAGGTGAGGTGGTTGGGCGCTTGAAATAAACAACTGCGCGTTTCCTCTGTTCCCCTCGAGCTCTCATGGTTTTGCTCCCGAAACCTCTTCTAAATCCATAACTCCATATTTGAACATGAAGGCCATGTAGAGATGAAGCAAATGCAACAAATCTCATACAATTTAAAGCAACACACCGGAAGATATAACCATAAAATTGGTTCCGTCTTGTCCATGGCCTCCTGCTTGTTCTTTATTTTCATGGGAATGCTTCTTGTTTGGCAGCATTTGACGTTCCACACTTTTGGATTTGAATGTCTCCGCGGATTGAGAAACCCGCAAGACAATAACTCGTGCACATCCGCGAACTCTTTAGTCGCACCGCCACGGATTTCCAACCTTTCGCTCTTGTCACTTCCACCAAAAGCGAAGGACTTACTCCTTCATCCTGCAAATTTAGAAATCCGCGCAATCTTTGTGCATCTAGAAACCCGCGAAACATTAAGATAACGTTTTGCGGTTCCCAAACTTAGTTGTTTCTCAAATTCTATTTCCTGTTGCACACGATGCCTAGTGGTACTTTCCTTTCTTTGTGCTTTGTGGTTTCAAACTTCTCTCGCATTGTGGCTTTTTTTGGGTGGCCTTCATGTTTTGTCGTGCGACATTGTTACCAACTCCGATGAACACCAAATTTCTCCAAGTCCGCGCAAAACCGTGGTTTTTCCACTCCACGGCGATAAGCTTCTTTCGCACCCTCCGCTTTGCATGATCCTATCCTTAGTCGATTTTCCAACTTTTCGCGAGGCTTGCAAACCCTACGATGCTTTGATTCACCTTCAAACCGCGAGAAATTGATTTTCCGCCACCCACGAGAAGACAAAAGTTGACTTCCGTGGCTTTTCAATCCTTTATCTTTGCCTAAGTCTTGAGCGCTCATTTCTTTGTCCCGCGGATTAGGAAAACCCGCAGAACACTACATGACTTCATTCCACGGAAGACTACCTTCCGAGTATTCCATGGCTTTTCAAACAAAATTTGCCTAAGTCCCAAAAATTGAAATGTAAATTGCCAAAATAGCTTGGGGTGTTATTTTGGACAACACCAACATCCATATTTGTGTCTTGGTCAATTATTTAAAATAGATATTCCACTAGAAAAATTTATTGGTCTTAACTTTCACACGTGGAAAGTTAAAATTCAAATGCAACTAATTAACAAAAAAATGTGGAGGATAGTAGATGGAACAGAGATAACACCAACAAATGCAAACAAGCTAATAGAATGGCAAAGTAGGGATGATAAAGCCAAAGCCATTATTAACTTGGCTCTTTCAGATTTTGAGTTACATAATGTAGATCTTGAGAAAATATCAAAGGAAATGTGGGAAAACCTAAACAAATTGTTTGGAGCAAACGCGGTCAATGCAAAGTTTTCTCTAAAACTTCAATTATTCAAATTAAAAATGAATGAAGGGGTCAGCATGTCTAGCCACATCAATGATCTGAGATCTCTTCCGAGACAACTAGCAGAAGTCAAAGCTCCAGTAAAAGATGAGGATGCAAAAGCCATATTGTTGAATAGCTTGCCTCCCAAATACAATAATGTTGTTTTTACTCTTGGTCAAATGCCTTCTCAAGCTCTAGAAGATCTGATTTCAGCTCTTCTAGCTGAAAAAAAAAAACTAAAAAGATGTAAAAGAAGAAACTACATTGTAGTTGAAAAAGAAGTATAAGGATTTTTCTAAAAACAAGGAAATTGAGTATTTCTACTGCAAGAAAAAGGGGCATAGAGCTTCATATTGTAAAATTCAAGCTAGTTATCTTCTAAAAGAAACACTCAAATTGGATGAAGCCACTATGTCTACAGAGGAGGAACCAATTATTGAAGAAGAACCAAGTGAATGATGACGAAGGAGGATGGAGGCACAAGAGGTTGGAGGACAATCAATGTCCTCTTGTCGATCACCACCAACAACAGGCTGCTTCAACATTGGTGACAAGTTTTTTCTGTTGTGTGTTTGCTTTTCGCTAAGGTGTGGTAGAAATAAGAGCAAGTACATTCTGTTCAAATTTGTGATAAGGGAGCTAAAAGATTCATATGTATTTTCCCCTGATGTAAGATAGTGATGAGAGCTAATAAAAGAATTGTAGCATCATGATATTAAGGTTGTTGGTCAATCCTTGGAAAACCATCATGTTGTTCTTGTTGGTTAGCAACTTGGAAAACCATCCTATTGTGGTTGTTGGTAAACCACTTGTAAAACCATCCCAGAGGTTGTTGGCTATCCGAAGACAAAACCATCCAGATCATGAGTAAGCATCAAGGCAACACATTGCAATACAAGATAGTGTTTTCCCCATGTTCGCACCGGGGATGTTAGGAAAAGAGCTTAATGCTCACATTATATTTGCATGAGTTGTAATAGTTTGTTTATTGTGTAAACAAATTACATAGCTAAGTGTGAGAGAGTAATGGGTGAGAGAGATTCTTTAGGATTGTTGGAGAGATAAGAGGGATTTGTAGTTAATATGAGATGAGGCATATCTCCTATAATTATGGAGATCACAAATCTTATATGTGTATTAGTCTTCCACTGAATAAAATGCTTCGCTTGAATTATCAAATAGTATTTTTAATTACCAAGTATATTTTGTGTTTATCTTGTGCAAATCTGAACCAAAATCTTCAAAGTCATTGCACACACATGCTCAAACACTCATACACACTCACACAACAAAGTATTAATTGTTTCCAACAAAACCCATGTATGTTCATCTCCGTTCAGTCGAGGTAACTGCTGTGAAAGTCTCGTTGGAGAGTTCTTATTCCTGTGAATAATGTTCCTTCCGAGTTAGACTACAACTTTAGCATATCCTGAAGTGTTTCCAGAGATCACTGCTAACAATCTCCAAATACATCAAAGTTTGAAAGAGCTTACATCAGGAAAGGGAAAAGGAAATCAAGTCAATCAACCCAGATTTCTCTGGAAAATCCATTAACTGCCCTTACTGACACTAATACAGCGGATATCCAAGACATCCGACCCTCATAAAACAATGAAGAGGCCAGAAACCCCGCGAGCTCCAAAAGGAAAGCACCCTCGCAACTGCTCAAGATACAGATAACCATCTCAAGATAGCCAAATGGCCTGTACAGTTTAGATATTACCATGATTTACTTGTAACCTTGTTAATAGTTTCGTCTCGGTTATTGCTCGTCTAAGGACATTGGAGAATCTGACATCATGCTAATTGTGATCCTACGAACTCCTGATATATTGTATCTCATCCAAGTTCTTGGGTTGGTTGCCGATTGTTTTATTTTTTCACCTTTAAACTCCTCCCCTTTTATATCAATATAATGTTTTACATTTCACACACTAACACACATATATATTTCTTAGCATCTCTATTTGTTGTGTATCATGTGGTTTCAGAACACAATGATCATGTGACGCTGTTTCTGCTGCAAAACATTTTTAAAACTGTTGCACATTAAATTTTAGTTTCTAAGCCAGTTGTTAAAGGACTGCAAGTAGGATTTGTGTGAAGGCAATAATAAGAAGAAAAGCATTGAGGCGAAACCCTACGCCAACCAAAGGAACCTGAAAAGAAAACAAAAGAGTGGAATAAGTTAAAATAGATCCCTTTGAGCCAGGCATGTTGGGTTGTCTTTGAGTGATTCCTTGGATATGAGTTGAGGCCCGTAGGAAGGCTGTATTAAGGGCTGCACTAGGGCTGGAGAGGTGTGTTGTATCATTTCCTGTGGCTTTATTACTACAAAGCTTCGAGGCAAGTTTTATTTAAAAGATTCTCATAACTAAGCTTCAGTAAAAATCTTACTGGAAGCTAGCTTAAAAAACAATAATGCAAAAACAAAATCTTATAAGTAGAAAAGTTCTGAAAAGAGAAAATAAGAAAAATAGATTTTTAAAAGTTTAAAAATTTATTAAAATAAAGATAAGTTTACAAAAAAAAGTTTCAGAAAAAAAAATTGAGCAAAAGAAACATATACAAAAATTGTTAAAAAAACATAAAATTTCGAATTAAAAATAAGTAAGAAAAAAAAGGAGCAAGCCAGACCAGTAACCGATACCCCACCTTCGACAATAGCTCAATCATTTGTACAGCAAGCTTTTGGAGTACAAAGGCCAGATGGATGACAATATTGCACAAAATAAAGGAACATGCACTAATATTGAGGATCTAATCAACGATACACATACGAGATTGGAAGATGGCATTAACAACAAGCTCAATTAAATTCTTGGCCTTTGTCTGACCAGAATCACAGGAATTTTTTCCATGATAATTCAAGTCAGAAAGTAAAATTCAAATGAATAACGGAATGCACTTAGAAGTGTACAATTCAACAAACAAGAAATAAAAAGTATACAAACTCAAAGTTCAATGACAAAGACATTCAAAATGCACTAATAATTACTGAGTCAAACAAGTACCACAATCCTGGTGCTCACAACACAAATTTAAATATCCATATTCGTAAGTACAGCACTGATTATAAAAACTTTAGTGTACCGCAACTTATGCAAATTAATTTTGTCAGATACAACAATTTGAAAGACAAACATGAATCTCAAGCAAAAGAAAATCATTAAGTTGGAACACTTTCATAAAGAGAAGTGCCATGGTGGAAGTAATAATGAAAAAGCAGCGATAAAAAAAGTTCAAACAGTTCACAAACATCTGTAACTGAAAATATTCATCCTCAAACCCTAATAATTCAAGGGTACATCAAGAAAAAGCAAGTTATTGTTCTTACTGACTCCAAAAACAGCCATGATTTTGTTGACATATAGTGAGCTAGAACACTCATTTATTTTTGATCCCACAAAGGACTTTGATATTACGGTCGCTGATGGCACTGCAAATACTTGTCAAGGCAAATGTTATAAGGTCCAGTTGACTGTGCAGGATTATACATGTCAAAAGACTTTCTATGCCTTAGTTCTGGCAGGATTTGATACTACTATCAGCTTTTGATTATTTCAAGAATTCAATACATTTTTAATGAACCTACAAAGCCATTTCATCTGTTTTGACTGGGAAGGTCAGCACACTTATGCAATTTAAACCCCCATGAACCAAGCTTGTATCGTTCAAAAGAATAGATAAGATTATTCAAGAAAGTGCACCATCATTTATGGTCAAACGTTATGCTACTCATGTTGTTGCAAAACTAAAGAATGCACAAAGAAAAGCCATATCTTGGGATATCAAATTCATATGAACATGCATCCTTCCCTCCCGGTGCTTTGAGGCGAAGCATCTCAAGTAGTGGGGACTTATTATGAACCTAATTATATATTATTAATTACCTATTTGTGTCATTATGCCCCTTAGCGCATACCCTTTGTATTTATATATGTATATATACCCATTGGCATATATGTTATATTTGATGTCCCATCATATTGTATTCATCATCTTATCTCTACATTTTGCATTTATTAATATAACCTATATTCAATATAATTCTCAATGTCTATGTTTATCATGTATCAAAAAAGCCTAACTAGATATTTAGGATTTTGAAATGTAATTCATCTTTTTCAGATCTTCAAAACTGAAGCTTTCAAGTCGACACAATGAGTAAGAAGCTAAGGAAAGAAAAGGCTTTTTGAGGTCCACGATGACAGGGGCCCTGCTTCGGGTCTACAGGGCAGCTTATAGCATATGAGAGCACCTCATACTTCCAGTATGAAGGGAGACCTAATTGTGCTTCAAATACGAGGCATACAAACCCTATACTCTGTAGGATTCGAACTCGTGACCTCCTTTTCAAGAGCATAAGTTATTCACCATTAGGTCAACTCAGGTGTGCAGGTGGCCAACTAAGTGGACCTTTAAAAGTCTCTTCGGTCCTCAACACAAGTTCTAAAAGCATTAAGCCAACTTAGGTGTACCATTAGCCCAACTCAGATGTACAGGTGGCTGACTAAGTGGACCTTTACAAATTTCTTCAGTCCTCGACATAACTTCTAAAAGGCTTATTAAACCTTTATAATATAGCTCTTTTCAGATATCAAAATTTGCACAAAAGGCTGAGATAACCATTAAATTTGGAGAAAATTTTAGAATCAATTGAAACATTATATAGATTAAGAATCAAAACAGAAGAATATGAAATCTTCTAGCTTCCGCCCAAAGGCATTCTCAGCAAATGGATACAAAATCAATTAGGAGACTAGTTTTCCGTCTACTTCTGAGCTTTTTGGAAAATGAGAAATTAGGTTTTGATGAGGTTCATCTTTGATTAGGTCTTTGAGGCTTCCAAGTTGTCTGACTACTTGCGCAAACAAGCAGACCACTAAAGCTAAGTTCCAACTAGCTAGTTTGTGCTGCAGTACTATTTGGTTTTCAGGTCGATGCACATTTCACTTGATGTTTATGGAAAAGAACTTAATAATACTTAGCTCTGAGCTCCTTCCATTCCAAAACTACATATCTAATCTCTCAATTGAAGGCTCTGCTAGGGGCACAGACAATTGGTGGAAAACAATTCAAGAATGGGAAATAAACAAAATTGATGTATGTGTTAAAATGACAGTAGATTTTGTTAACACAAGAGAACCTATCAACCACAAAATCAGAAATGTGGATGGAGAATACCACCTTAGTTCTAGCGAATAAGCTTCGTCCAAATAAGATGAGCTCATAACCTCAAAATCTACAATGTAGTAACAAACTATTTACCTAACAATTAAAATAACTGAAAGAAATACTAAAAAATAAGATAGTGTGCCATTCTAATGGATTTCTAGCAGTCCTCTAGTTATAAGCATGCCATTAAGTTGTGTACTGATAAAGAACTGAGTCCTGCCCGCCGAATGTTTGCATCAGAGATGAGTTATGCAATTTGTTAATATAAGCAAGCAACTCCTCACATGTACACAAGAAAATTAATGCCTCCGTGATAAAATTGAAAATGAAACTTTTGCAGGTCTTGCCTCATATTTATGCCAATTATGGAAAAGTTCTGTCTAACAAACCTCTGGCCTTTCCATCCCTCGCCAGAATATGCATCAATAAGGGTCTGCTCCAATTTCATTTTGATGAAGAGATATTTGATCCTTCTATTTACACGCAATACTTCATCCAAAGGAACATTTTGTGCCTTCTTTTTGGATTTCTTCTCTGCTGCTTCATCTTCAACCTCCCCATATTATTTGTTGCCTCAGCTTTTCGTTTCATTGTGTTTTTAGTATCACTCTTCCATATTGATCTTCTCGTCTTTCTTTGCTGTGGGCGTTCAGATTTTCCTGCAGCAGGAGATAAAGCAAAACCCTTCTTCAGTCTTTTCTGACTGTCACTCTTAATCAAATTTAATTTTGAGGCCTTCTGCAAAGTCCTTTTAACTAAATTCCCCACTACATCATTGTCATTTGTCTTTTTACTAGTGCTTGAACATTTTTGCTCTTCTACATTGGAAACATTTCTCAATTCGGTTGATTTTCCTGTCCTTTTCTTGGTAAGAATTGAGGCAATCATTCGTGCATGTGACCGCGGTTTTCTTTCCCTCCTCCCCTACATATAACAGCAGATTTATTGGCATTCCGCAACAGAGATTTAGGACTTAGCTCTGATGGCGTATTTGAGGATGCTTGTTTGTTTTTGACTGATCCAGAAGAGCCTTTCCCAGCCCTGGCCATCTTATCTTCTACAAAGATTGGAATGTCACCGAATCTTAAGGCCCAATATAACTTTTCAAAATGCCTACACATTAAAATCACCGAACATAAAGATGCGTAAGAGAAGAGTCATTATTTGAGTGTCCAACCAAACTAAAAGAAAAGAGAAGGCCTAGTGATCCTTGCACAATAAACAAACTGAGGGTGTCTTGAAACCCGAAACTGAACTGCCTGGAATCATTGTATAGCTATGGATTTGGATTCAACAAAGGTCCATCTAATTCTGATGCCAGTAGATAAAGATTGAAAGCGAACAATAAAAGTAAATGAACAAAGAAACCTCAAAAAACCCAAGACCCTTTAGTTAGGTGTGACAATGACATTAAAACATCCAGGAATTCATCAGGTGATCTCGACTCTGAATGTCTACAAGTTATTTTAATCCAAAAATTACATCTAGTTTCTTTTACAAAATAGAGAAGAAGAAACCGAAAACCTGCATATTTTCGACAACCCACTATTAAAAAATCAAAATTTATACAAGAAGCGAGAAAAATACCAAGTGCAGCGAAGCTTAAGGCTCACAATTGAGAAACCTTGCGATTCAAAACCTGCAGATGAAGCAAATCAAAACTCTCAACGAATGAGAAACACGCAAAGCTAAACCTACAAATTAAGGTCAACCCAAAATTGCAAACATCAAAACCTAAGGAAGAATGAACAATGAACAATCTCATCACTTGGGTTGTACATTACCTAAGCACAGTGATATAATGTAACATAAAAGCATTCCAAGTAGTACGACCTGCAAATTTATGTTTATGTTCCTTTACCATTTCCAGCATCACCGTCACCATCACCTGGGGAACTTAGTCATCTCAGATTCTCAGTAGTTTTTCTCTCGTTCATTCTCGATCTTCCACACCACCTAATTTTTAAACTAAATTATAAATACTTTCCACAAATACTTCAGTTATATATATATATAGTTAATTAGGACACGGGCCTATGTTCTCAGCGTTCGTGTTTAATGAAGATGAATCCAAACACAAAAAGGAGGAGGAGCAGTAAGAGCATGGTCTCATGGAGGGGCTTCAACTCCAATTTTCTTGCAACAGAAAGTCTCATACTTCTTTTTAAAGCCAACTACTGGAAATAATAGAATTTAGGCCTAAAAAATAGAAGCTCCACTTTTTTTGCCCCGTAAATTTAAGAGCTAGTTGGAGAGGGGGAGGTGGGAGCAGGGGTGGCGATTTCCCCCTACGCTTTAGGGCCGATTTTTGTCCATGTGGAATATAACATGCATTCTCGCCATTAATTTATGGTGATTTTGGAGAGAAATATGATTTTTATTTACCTTCAAATAACCATATGTTGGGTTTCAGAATGGAACATGGGTTGAAACCACACTCAAGGGACAACAAGTCCCTCCTCTTTAATGGGAGAGGTTCCCTTATTGAAAGCAGGAAAAACAAATGTACAGATATATAACTCTCAATGTTTGGACCTTGATATTCTAGAATGTTTTCATACTTGAAAGATTATCAATCAGAAGGAATGGAAGAATAAAGAGATGGGAGAAAGAAGAAAACAACAATGCTTTAGGGAAATATAGATAGCAGAGTATCTCCCTACTCACATTGAATCAAGAAAATATAGAAAAGGATCAATTACTTCACCACCTAAGCAAAATCTACGACACAAAGTTCTAAAGATACACATAGACCAAAACACAAAGTTTATATTGAATGCAAAACAAATGATCCATTGAATCGAGTAAGGAGAGAGAAAGATATAACAGAGGAAAATAAGAAGAGAAAGAACTTTTGTATTGAGTTACTTGAATTTACAACCTTCCCGAGAAAACCGAGAATCCCCTTTTCCCATGGCCAAAACCATATATTTATAACAATTCGTATACATCCATACTTTGTCCCCAAGAAAAGAATATTTCGTAAAAACCGAGAGGTTCAAAAAGGTGAATATTTCGTCGGTTCGAGCATGATTATTTTAGCAAGGGACATCTCATGATTTTCTCCTTCGTGTGGTCCTGTCATTTCTACCTTTTAACCACTTTTATAGCACTCAAGTGCTTACTGGTAAGTTTTATCCCTTTTTATCGCGTATGCCCGATAAAATCCGCTTTCTGAAAATCAAACTTTACATCTCTTTAAACTTATCAATTCGGCTCTAAAACCAATCCAAAACACATCTCATGAAGGAACAACAAGGAATCAAAGAGAAAAGAAAGGAGAATGATCCATTTTTGTGTTTACGAGCTCTGGTTCGTTAATGGCGATAAAAACCAGAAGAGGGCATTCGGCTATCTTTTCCCCCTTTTACCTTCAAATTTGGACCCTACACGTGGCAAGATCCAAGCAACGACGGCCCTGGGGAGAAAATTTGCATTTCCTGACATTTGGGAGAAAAAGCGCGTTTTCTTGATTTGCTCCGCCCCCCTGCAGCTCCGCCAAAGGCCGGACATGTGGCGCCGTCTGAGTGGCTGAGGAAATGCGGTTCAAATATGCCATTTAAACTCTTTTTTAACAAAAGGCTCGAATTCTCAAAAACCTCCGCGGGCCCGCTGTTCCGATTTCATTCTTTGACACATGGCATCACCTGACTGGTTGTGGGGGTGTGTTTCGCTTTTATACTTTATCTATTTTGGAAAGGGGAAAAATCCAATCTTTCCCCGAAAGTCCATGCCCCCGCCGTTGACTTTTCAATGTAGGCCACGTGTCCCTTCCTGATTGACTGTGGGCCTTAACTTAGAAATTTTCCCCTTCGTATGAGTGGGGCTCCAATTTCCACGAAATTAGATTCGGGGAAAATTGAGAGGACAACACCATACAAACCAAGGGGATCCTATAATATCTCAATGGGTATTGTTGAGGAAAGTTATAAAAATGTTAAAATACTCCTAAATTTTCTCAGGTAGCACCCATTTGAGACATTTATGGAGCCCCCTCCATGGGACCATGGCCTAAGTGTAGGTGTGGAAATTAGTGTGTAGTAAATGTAACCTCGTTTAATTGTAGTCAAAAGTTTAATTAAAAAAATATATGTTCGAACGTATTAATATATTAATCAAAAATCAATAATAGATGGTTACAATAAAAAGGTTTGGAAAGAGTCGAGGCCTAATATTCATGCTTGAAGAAATTATAGTTCAGGTTATAAGTCAACATATCATGAGGGCAACCAAAAGACTAATAATACAAAAAGTTACAAAAGACAAAAGATTGAGAGTCAAGCATTAGGGGAGGTGGTGGATCGACCTTAGGAGGGAGAGCTCCCAAACCAATAGGTTTGTCGATTGGAGGATTCGAGCGAGCCAACCATCCAAGTTATGAGAATATTGCATAGCCAAATGAATCATAATTCCCAACTAGACTTGTGAAGAGTTGACAAGAGTGACACGCCCTTACACCGAGAGAGGCCCAATGAGACAAAGCAAGAATAAGCAAGCAAGCAGTATGTTCCCCCGAGGTGGCGTTGGACCCAATGGACTCTGTGGACCCTATTGTGGAGGTAGTGGGGCACGAAATGGTTGTAGACCTAGGATGAAAGTCGGCTTCGAGAACGACTTTGTCACACCTAATGGTGCGTGGAAAAGAGACCAAGTGAGGTGGATTGGACGGAACCTGACTCATGGTACAAGGGGCACTCCCCTAGTGATCTACCATTTTCTATAGATGTTGAAATTCAAGAGCCACCTTTTTTGCATGCATTTGGATTTATAGGCACACAAAGGATGTAACAACAATTTTAACATCAACCAAAAAGTGTTGAGAAAAAAACATCTTTATTAAAATAGAAACATTTATGGCTTTCCATAATTAAAAAGAATTATAGCTAAATAAATAAAATGTCACATAAAATAATATAAGCAAGCCAATCAAGACAATCCCTACAAAAATCCATTTTCCATGTGAAGGCTAGGGGTGGTAAGGTCTAAAAGGGAATGAATCCAAAATTAGGTCGCACAGCACAAGGAAAAACTAGAAGATATACTTATATGTCTTGGTTCTAACACACGCATGACACTTGGGAGATACGAAATCTATGTGTTTAAGCCTTTCACCTAAAAGGAGACCTGGATAGACAAAGCACAACAAAAAGTGCACAATTTTGGGCTTGAGTTTAGATTTCAAAGTAGGTGATCTATAGGTCATCCGAGATAATAGAAATATGATGGATTAAGAAAGATATTAAACATGAATTGTGCTTATAAGTAGGATGCACCATAACATTGTTAATAACACGAGGACCAATAAAAGAATCAATGTGTAATCTATGCAATGAAAAAGAGGCATGAAAATCAACATCAATAAAATAAATGATAGGTGGAGGAAGATTAGTAGTACCAACAATAAATCCAAGAGGATGATCTAAAGATGAAGGAGGAGGAACAACATGATAAGCATGATTCGAAGAGGATTTAGGAGCTGATTTTTCATGCTTAGGTAGTGGATCATTGAATATTTTAAGCTTGTCATTGTCATTGGTAGATTTAGAAATAGAAATAGTAGATTCAGGCAACTCAATGTCATGATTTTCAATCAGATCTTGGATTAAATGTCTAAGTTTGAAACACTTGTCAGTAGAATGGCCATTGCATCTATGATAATCACAATGTGCATGTTCATCAAATTATTTCCATGAGGCCTATTAGGATCTAGCTCAAGAGGAGTTGGAAGAGAAATCATATTTCTTTATATGAGTTGAGGTAACAATATATGTGGTGGGCATTGCATGATGTAGTAAAGATGTGGCATGTAGGTTGTATTTGGAGCTTCGTAAATTGGAATATAACATTGATGAGTAGGTTTAGACTCGCTTAGGCTTTCCCTTACAGTAAATTTTCTTGGAAAATTGTTAGTAGATTGATCGAAATGTTAGCACCATATTTAAGCTTGCCCAAATAAAGTAACTTGATTTCACGATTTTTGAGAGTGTGACATAGATGATCAAAAGAGTGAAAAGAGTCAAAGAGCACACATTCTTGTAAAGGAGGTAATAGGATTTGGATAAAAAGATCTTGTAATTTAGATTCAACCAAGACATTGTTCATTTTAGAAAGATTAGTCTTATAACGTAAAACATAGTCACTAAGATGTTCATTAGTTCCTTACCTCATTTTGGCCATTTGTGCATATGATATTTTTGTTCCAATATTCATAGAAAAGTGAGCTAAAAATAGATTTGTTAAAGGAGTAAATATCTAATAGAGTGCAAAGGAAAATCATAAAACCATCACAAGGCATAGTCATATAAGCTCTTAGGAAATAACTTGGTCAATAGTGTGTCATCACAAGCATAATCCAAGCATGCAACATGAAATGATCGAAGGTGATCTTGGGGATCTCCATGGCCATCAAAGAGAGGAAACTTAGGTGAGGAAAATTAGAAGGAAGTGGATAAGAAGAAACCTTAGGTGCAAGAGGACTATGAAGAAGAAGCAAAGAATCAAGAGATGGAGAAGAAGAGGAAGAGGCATGTTGCAATTGATGAATTTGAGCTTGTAAATCATGATATAAAGACTCTAAGGCATGGGTTCTTGAAGAAGTGCTAGGTTGGATATGGGAAATGATGGGGAAGAAAATGAGTAGTGGGTGTGGAAATAGGCATATGAATGGTGGATATCCCCATAGTGGTAGGGGAGGAAGAATGTGGAATAAAAGAGGTGATAACATTAGAGATCTCCAAGTTACAAACAATACTATCATTAATAGCATTGTCACGAGGCATGTTGGGTTACTTATAAAGCATTAAGAACATGTGGTACATGAGTAAGGTTGTCACACAATGCATAACAGAAAGTGGTGAGAGCATTGATTTGTGCCTCGTACACATTATCATCTTCATCATAAGACTATTCACTATTAGAAGTTTCTATGTTATGGAGGGGAATCTGACAAGAATTAAAGAGAGGATTATCATGTGTGGTGTCATCCATATTGTGGGAATGACTATGAGTCTGGGAGGAGCTTAGTATGTTGTGGGAAACCATATCGACCACCAAGGGTGATGGGCATGAAGGATATATTTGATAATGGGCATGTAAGGATTGGGTTCACTAAATGATTTAACATAAATTAAATCTCAATTAGAGGATTGAAATCATATAAATACAATAGTAACAAGCAATATCTATCATGCAAGAAACAAATAAGTGTGTATAATAGGGATATAAGAGCGACTTATCTTGTATTTGGAGATCTAGGCTAATTATGGGCTGAAAATTGAGTGGAATAGGTTGGATCTAGACTTGATATGATTTGTCTAGAAAAATAGGATCTAAAACTCTTTTAGACAAGACCGCCCAAATGAGGATAGGAACACTTAGGTACCAGGTATGAATTGGGCGCTAGTGTCTTGGCAACATCTTTGCTTTTGATCTTTTCATGGTCTGAACTTGTATTCTTCCTTTCGCTCTTTGTTGCATCCACTTCACTGTAGGGTTTCACTGTCGCACCTATACCTACAAAACAAACCCTAACTACTCTGCACAAGGCTCAAGCAAACATTATATGAAATAAATAATGCATATTCTTAAGTCAAACTGACCTTGGTGGTCATGCCAATGTGAATATCACCGAGCATTGCACTACATTTAAGACTCTATGTAGTTCTAATCCGTGTGTATGTGATTGGATTATGTCCTTTGAAGCTAGGTTTCCCTTGTGTCGGCCCTACCAAGATAATGAGCTATAAATACTTTTCTACAAGATTAATGTGTGAGATGGAAATTAGAAATAACCCCTCATATGAAGTGAATAATGCATCCCAAATGTAGTCCTTGAATTTTGTTCTTTTCCAAAGTAATAGATAATAAGTAATAGCCCAAGGTGTCCAACCCCTAATAATAGTGAGTAAGTCAAATATATATGATTCCCTTATTTGAATTTCATTATTAACAACCAAAAATATTGACCCAAAGTGATGGGTAGTAATTTAGAAAGGATAACAAATGATGTGGAAATTCAAATTTGAGAAAGGGAGCGAAAAGAATAGAAGCGCCCAAAGGGGATAAGAAGACTTGAGGTCTCTTATCCCTAATGGGTGGTACTGTTTGGGATGCTTAGAGGATATAATAGAAAATACATAGCTGGGTCACATGTTATCCAATGTCAAAAAGTAAAGTAGTCATTCGAGAAAAGCAAATGATAAGAGCATCACGAGAATAAAGCAATGTAAAAGTAAAGCAAGTGTTGTTAATGTCTAGTTTTCTTACTTACGATATATATATATATATATATATATATATATATATATATATATATATATATATATATATATATATAATGCCATACTTAGAGGTGTGATGTAAGTAGTAAGTGCATGATTTCGTGCCTATATTTCCCTCCACTTTATGCTCATGAATTAATATTTGGTAGCATAAAGTAGATAAGAAATATAAAAGGAAGCATGTTAGTGCGCTCTGTATGTGTGGTTTACTTATGTTTTATTCAACCACTTCCTTTTATAGATATAACTTTACAAGCTTATTTTGCCTTGTAGAAATTGAAGGGGTGATCATAGAATTTTCCCGAAGGAGTGGTGAAAGGGTCAAAAATCCCGGTGGACTGATTCGTGACACATGTCAAAGATTGATGAAAAGATCGACAAAGACCAAGGTTTTAAACCTTGTGGGGCATGATCCCACCGATTAAGGCCACATGTCTCACATTAACATATTACGAATACAAAGACTCGATTTAATCTAAATTTATTCAAGCCTTACTTTCGAGTAACTACTAAATGATATTATGATAATTTTGTAAAATGTGCACAAGAAATAAACATTTAATGATGTAAAAACCCTAAGTAAATGAGAGGGGAAGATGACTTAGCTGATTTTGCACAACGTGAGAGTGATCTAGACCCAGTATCTATTGGATCAAACTAGAAATAGTGTTTTTAAGACTTGATGAGGGTTCGAACCCTATAAATACACAACATAGAAGCTTAGCACCGACGGAGGACGAAGCACCCTAAGCGTTAGTGGATCGATTTGGGTGCCTGTGTCCACTCGAGATGCTCATGATTTGGTATTTTGGGGTGGAGTATCTTCGTTGTTGATATCTCTTTATCTTTGGTTTTTCTCGATGTCGTTGGTCGTACCTGTAACCTATAAAACAAATATCTACATGCACATGTCCACAAACCACATTAAATCCAATAAAAAAGATGCAGAATGGGGAGTAAGACCAACCCCGACGGTCACCCAAAGAGTGAACTTATGATCAAGTGCTGCACTACATCTCACAATTTATGTAGTTTTTCGTGTTTGTGTGTGTAATGATGCCCTAAGTTGCCCTTGTTCAAGTTTCACGGTGATAATGAGCTAGATATATATTGCTCCAAAGTATGCAAGATGTGTGAGATGGAATATAATGAACTCCCCTTCTATGTTGTGTATGAAGAATAATGCAACCCTTGTCCCTTGTATGAAAGTACTAGATGTGTCCTTGGAATGCCCTTGTACTTTTGTGCAAGCATAGGTGGTGATAGATAATTCTTATATTGTTTGGCCCCTTATTTGAGAGCAATAACTAAGTATGTGTGTGTGTGTGTGTGTGTGTGTGTGTGTGTGTGTGTGTGTGTGTGTGTGTGTGTGTGTGTGTGTGATTCCCTTGTTTGAATTTCGTAATTTACAACTAAAAGGCCAATCCAAAGTTTTAAAAGGTGACCAAGAAGTAAAAGAGACCCAAAAGAGTAAGAAGAATATAAAGAAGGTTAGGAGTGCCCAGTGATTCTATAAAAATATGAATTTTATTATGAATCTAAGAGTACAACAATGCAATAAATGGAATATACTGAAATGTAAATGCTAAGTAATTTATTTGATATTTTAAATGAAATGAAATGAAAAGGGGAAAGGTACTTACTTGAATAAGACTTACTTCGAATGATTTGGGACTGGACAAAGTTATGAAATGGCGAGTAGAGTGTAAGAACGAACGTTAGAAAATTTTAGTGAAGGCGAGATATGGCTAGAATGGGGTGCCTGGGGAAGGATGAGGGCACTTGGGGTGCCCTGGTTTGAAATATGGGTTTCTTGGTCTATGGAACAAATCAAAATATGATCTTGGTATGGTTGTCAGGTCTTCACAATACTTCACCTTTTGTCACGTTAATGTTGCACTTGCTTCATTGGTGTCACCGTAAACCTGCAATAAAGAATCACCTGCAAAACCCCGCACAAAGCATCAAACCCTAAAAAAAGAAAGATGCGTATGGAGTCATCAGACTGTCCTCTAAGTGGCCATAATGGTGGACTTACAACTAAGTTTTCCACTACATCTCAGACCCAATGTAGTTCTACATGTTCAGTGTGTGAAATAATGTTCCTAGGTTGCCCTAACACCAATGACACAGAGATATCAAGCAATAGCTAGATAAAAATACAAAATGGTGGATGGAATAGAATGAATACTCCCCTTCCTATGTCGTCGTGTGTGATGCGAATAGTGCCTAAATGCGCAGTCCCTTTCCCTATGTAGATAGCTAGCCCTTAGTATAAATAGTATGCCCCTAAGATAGTATGTATGTTGTGTTTATATAGGGATATCTTGCTCAAATTTTGACACTAATGACCCGACATGCCTACTAACACCTAGGGAGATGAGAGGGGAAACCATAAAGACCGACCTCGAATGTCTAAAAAAACTAAGTGTGATGGGGACCAGGTGCCTAAAAATAGGACCAGGTGCCCTGTGCACCCTAATCCCTATTTAGGCACCATAATCAAAGACTAGTGGACGACAGAGTGAGTATTAACATATAAGACTCCCTTAGACCTGACCGAAATTGTGCGAGTGAGTGACAAATGTGTGAGATGAACAACGATAAAGACCAACACGACAAACTACTGTAGACAACGGAGTCATGGTCATAGTGAATACTTTTCTTATGCAAGATCCATATATAATAAAACATACTTGGCAAAGGTAATAATAATAGTAAGTGTGTGATTTTGTGACTACATTTTCCCCACTTTATGTTGGTGAGTAAAATCTCGGTAACATAAATTAGTTATAGATGCAAACCTGAGAGAAATCTGGAGAAGCCCATCCTATAAAGAACACACAAATTTGGTAGGAGAATGTGTCGAATGAGACCATATAATGTGATAAACCATGGATCAACGTGTTGATCTATGTAGCATAGTGAGAGATGTAAGACCATGATGAAGTGAAATTAACGAGAGTGATGATTGTAATGTTGAATGATTGATGATTTTGAGTATTGTATGATGCGAATGTGATGGAGTAGGGATTGATCAGTTCCCAACCCGATTGCGTGTGTATGAAAAATCTAGGGATTTGGGTGTTTTGCTACTAGAGGAAGAGTGTAGGGAGAAAGGTGTGTTATTCTCCAACCTTTAACTACATCCTCAAAATTTCTAGCCACCGTTTGTAGACAAACATATATCAAATTTTCAGTGATTTTGGATCCAAAGATTTTAATCAATTTTTTTGACCCATATAGGAGTAGTATAAGAGAGGAAACGACGTCTCATTTCCCCCACTCCATGGTTGTCACCGCAAAGTGTGTGATGTCTTCCAAGTTAGGTCATCTTGAAGCAACGTAAAATGTAGAATAACTTCCCATGTTAGGTCATCTAGGAAAGCAACAAATGTAACTCCCAAGTTAGGTCATTTGGGAGGCCGCATGTATCTCCCAAGTTAGGTCATTTGGGAGGCCAAAATGTGTTGTATTGTATCGATTGAATGGTGTGGTTTCATTTGTTATAGACTTGAATGTATTGATTAGTTAATTGATTGTTTTGATTGTTTTACTCATAGAGAGATTTTACGCTTGTTTCCCCATGTTAGGTCATTAGGGGGAATCAATAGAAAATGATGAAATGTCGCATGGTGTATTAGTAAATGTTCGAAAATGACGAATTAGAAGTATTGAATGATCACGTAATGGTGTAAGGGGAATTATAGGATGACCCCAATTGTATGCCCCCTTTCGGCGAAAGGGGAAGTGATGGTGAGAATGAACGTTGAGCCAAAAGTAAGCGCATAATAGGAAATGTATAATGGATATCACAAACTGAAAATATGTGTAGATTGAGTGAAAGACAACATCGAGGAGAAATAGTGTGCATTTCATGTGTACGATACGATGGTAGGCATAATTGTGAAGAGAATGCCAGAAACGAGATAGAAATCAGAGTAAAAATGCTCAAGATATCGGTAAAATCGTGTGACGTGTATTAAATGTGAAGTATGACCATAGTAGAGTAAATAATGAAAAGTGACTATAAATAGTAAAGTGAAAAAGTGATTGGGCAACTCATTTTTCGTATGCACTAGAGTAAGAGTGAGCTTTGAGTGTGTAAGGATACCACAAGTTAGAGCACCACGACCTAGCCATTTCGAGATGGTAGCGATTGTCATGGCATCACGTATGACAACAGAGTTGGTAAGTGCATTTTTTTTCAAAAAATGTGTTTGTAGTAGTTGTTTATGGTAAATTTTTGCAAAATTGTTATTTTTTTTTTCTAGGCGTTTTGGACTTGGACAAGAGTGGTGAAAGCACTAGTGGCCTTCGAGACTGGAGCACCCAGACACTGGTCACTATTGTCTAGATCCCGGGTGCCCCGCCTCGCTTATGCGGCGCCCATGTCTAGAAAGTGTGAATTCACCCGAGTTGTCCGAATGTGTGCAAGTGATGTCGTGATCACTCATGTTTGTTTTTATTGTTGGCACGGTGTCCTAATAATTGTTGTCATTGATGCAAAACCACATCAATGACAAAGTGAATGTTGTAGGATGATGTCATGATGTTGTTTATGGTGCTAACATACTTGGTACATATGTATATCAACAATTACAAAGGGATTCGGGTAGAGTGTGATGCATAATAGTGCCCAAATGCAAATCCTTCGCCCTATGTAGATAGCTAACCCTAAGTAGAAATAGTTTGCCCCTAAGATACTATATATGTTGTGTTTATATAGGGATCTCTTGCTCAAATTTCGACACTAATGACCCGATATGCTGACTAGCACCTAGGGAGATGAGAGGGGAAACCATAAAGACCGACCTCAAATGTCTAAAAACTAAGTGTGATTTGGGACCATGGTGCCTAAAAATCGGACCAGGGCCCCTAGCACCCTAATCCCTATTTAGGCACTCTAGTCAAAGATTAGTGACGACACCGAGTGAGTACTAACAGATAAGACTCACCGAGACCCGATCAAACCATGCGAGTGAGTGACAAACGTGTGAGATAAACAATGACAAAGACCAACAAGACAAGTGAGTAGACAACAAAATGAGTCATTAACGAATACTTTTCTTACATAAGATCCATATATAAAACAACATACTTGGTAGTGTAATAATAGTAGTAAATGCATGATTTTGTGACTACACGAAGAGGGACAGAGCTCCCGGGTGCTTTTTTCCTAATTGGGTGCTAGTGTCTGAGGCTATAAAAGATAAATCATTCAAGTGCTTGACACGGTTGTAGGATGTGTAAGACCAAGTAAAGTGTAAAAGATAAAGAAATCAAAGATCCAAAAGGAGTTGTCAACCACTAGTTTTCTTGCTTAGGAATCATGTATACATTAGTATGCTTTAGGACCTAAAAATGTACCCAAGTGCATAGATTTTATGTCTACATTTGCCCCCACTTTATGTTGTTGAGTTAATAATCAATAACATAAAGTAGATAGAAGATGTGTACCTTTTGATGTGAAAATAAGTATAGCTAATAGTGTGTCAAGTGGACAAGTAGCGTGAAGTGATTGTAATGTGAAGCGTGGGAACTAGGAAATAGAGGTAGACTTTAGGGTGAAGTGTATGCGTATTAGTATTATGTTGGAGCTTGTGTTTATTGATGTGAGCTACTTGTTGTAAGGACAAACTTGTAAAAGAAGAGAAAAAGAATAGTTAAAGTCTCGTATATGAAAAATCGTAGTAATGTAGATATGTAGACACAAAATCATGCACTTGGGTACATTTTTAGGTCCTAAAAGCATGCTAGCATTTACATAATTTCTAAGGAAACTACTGGTTGACAACTATCTTTGGATTCTTTTCTTTGTCTCTTACTTTCTCTTTGTTCTTACACACCCTACAACCATGAAAAAACTTGATTGTTTAAGCTTTTATGGCCACAAACACTGGCCCCTAGTTAGGACACCAACTCCCGATGTTTATGTCCATACTGGGCACTTATGACCCTTTCTTACCTTTAATCACTCTTTTTGGGTCTCTTTTATCTTTTGGTCATCTTTTTCACTTATCAATCAACCTTCCAGCTTGTTAACTATGAAATTCAAACAAGGGAATCATATAAATACATAGTTATGCTTTCAAAATGGGGGATCAAACACTAAGCATTTACTATCATCACCTAAGATTATATCCCAAAGGCATTAAAACACTCTAAAGACATCCATCTATCATCCATAAAATAGACAAGGGTCACATCATTTTTGCATAGGAGGGGAAAGTCTATTTTATTTCATCCACACATACTATTACATTGCTACTTTCTAGTGACAACCCGCTACCATTTGTGCAACTTACATAAGGGCATCCTAGGGCACCTTTTCTATACACACATAATAACTACATGGGGTTTGAGATGTAGTGCAACGTTCGATAGTAAGTTCACTCTTTGGGTGACCACCGAGGTCGACCCGACTCCACATTCTCGCATACTTTTAAATTAGATTTGATGTGGTTTATGGATATGTGTAGGCAGACATTCTATTTTGTAGGTTATAGGTACCCTCGGTGATCAAAGAGAAAACATCAAGTGATATACAAGAATCATCGGTGAAGCCTTTGTGACATGGAAGAAATCAGTTCCTAAGCATTTATATGACCACCAATGCCTAGATCCGGTTTTCAATGCCCAATCACCCCGCCTCCTATGGGCGCCCTGTCTGCTCTATTTTTGAGTTTCAAAATTTATAGTGAGCATTAATGAGACTACCTACACGGTTTGTTCAACACTTTTACCTATCCAAAACACCTCTAGTTTGCTTCAAAATCAACCAAGTCCATCTATCTCTCCATCTTTCTTAAGGTTTCATATTGTATTTGCTTCATTACTTGTGTCTTACTATATATTAGCATTTGTATATCACACATTACAATAGTTACTTTACAATCATACTTAATTAATTCAAATTAAATTAAATCAATGTATAATTAAGTAAAGAGCTAAAGAAAGAGTGCACTTGATGTATGAGAGAGTAAAGGATAGAAAGTTATCCTATTTTTGCTTTGGAGATGTTGTTGTATTTGAGTGTATTGTTATCCAAGGGTGAAATTTTTGGGTGATTTCATGCCAAGAGAAAGTTATTTAGGCGATCTCATGCCAAGGATGATTTTTAGGCAATCTCACGCCAAGGGTGAGTTTTGGGTGATCTCATGCCAAGAGAAGAGTGTTGGGGAGAGAGGTCTATTTTTCTCTTCTTCCATGACGCTTTTAAAAGTACCACCGTAGATGACACATCCCGATTTGTAACCGAATTATAATTGAATTGAATCGATTAATCTGAATTATGTAACTAGAGACGAATGTCTAATGCTGTAGAATTATATTGTAACTCCGTTAAAAAATGTGCTAAACTAGGAAAGTGTCTACTTTTTCCCCTATGACATAAGTGTCTGAGTGGGACACAAACACCCACCATTACTATCTGATACTAGGCACTAAGTATGCGCTATATGTTTGTGATTAATTCTGACCACTCTTTGATTGTGTGCCTTTTCTAATTCTGTCTTTGTGTTGATCTGTTTTATAACTATGTGCTGCTGTAGAAGGGTGATTTGTTCACCCAATAGATGCCCCCTCATTTGGGGTGTATGTGACGAATGTAGGAGGATGCAACCCAAAGGAGAGGACCTGATTCTAATATGCATATATGAGAGTGGATTCCTATAGGGGTTAGGGGATGCATATGGTAGAAACTAAGGAACATACAAATAATGTAGGCTAGAAACAAGTGTTAGTGTAATGTATCTAGCATGTAATATAAGACAATGTCACAAATAACTAGGAAGATAAGAGGAACCGCAAAAGTGGGTTTCGGACATGGGGAATTGTTCACAATGTCACAAGATAATCAAGGCCAAAACAACCATAAGAAAACAATGATCAAGAAAGACATAGGGCATAACTTGCAAAACAATAGTCAACAAGTAAATAATAGATAACCATGGTTGTATAAAATCCTGCAAGAAAATGCTACACATGAAGCACCCGTTAGTATGTTAGAAAGATAAGTAGTATGTAAAAGCATGTATATATCAGGGAAAAGTAAGTAATAGTGATAAGAAGTATTAAATACTAAAATGATAGGACCTATGATGTGTAGTATGAGAGTAGTAAAGGTAGATGCCCCCAAAGCCTCGGTGGACCGGTAAAGAATGGTGTCAAGCATCATGCATTGTGTAAGAGTCTATAAAAGTACTGCATTCACCTTAAGATACCATGTGAATGTGCATGTGTGTATAGAAAAGATGGTGGCATACTAGGTATCCAACTAGCATAGGAAACAAAGTGTAACATGTAAGTAGTATGAGCTAAATAGAGTAAGGACAACTAGGATGTGGAGATGTCACTTGCATGTGAAGGTGTGTTGTGATATGTAAAATGTGTAGATGAGAGGGGCAACATTTTCCCCCAATGGAATGTGTGTGAGATGAGGTTCATTTAGATATGCTCCTCAACATCCAAGCATGATTTGTAAAACAAGAGTGCGTCATTAGGTAATGAAGGTAAAGTATGTTTACTAGAGATGTGGTGATGCTCGGAAAGATAGACATGAAGCATGGAGCGTGAGTAGCCAAGATGTGGCAAGTGGGGTTCATGGAGGAATTGTACCTCAACACTCAAGTATGAATCATAGAGAAAGAGTGCATCATCGAGTAATGAAGGTAATTTATGTGTACCGAGATGTGATAGTGCCCGTAAAGGTAGACATGAAGCACTACGTGTGAAGTGTAATAAATAAACTATGAGTAGACAATAGAGACATCTAATAACAATTAAGGGGTATGGGAGGAAGTGAAGTTCCCCCTAATTGTGCGAGGGATAAAAGGATATTTGATGATAGTGAAGAGTGAGGGATCCTTATCTGGTATCAGAGAAAGAGAGAGCATGTGACCATGGTCTAGAACTGGTGGTGTAGAAGAGTATCTATATGTATGTGAGGCGATTGATGTGGAAAGGAGATGGAGAACACCCATAGGAATTCATTTCCTAGGTAGGGGAATTATGCCAATGGGGTGGACTCATGGACCGGTGAGGATGATGGGGTCGTAATGTAGGCTATGCACATATGAGAGACCTAGGTGTAGTGATAGATTTAAACTTGAGAGGTGCATGATGCCTATATACCATGGTTGGTGTTGAAATAGAGGCAAGAGTGGGCTGAGGTAATGGTGTATGTGGTGGAATACCTTTGATGGTGAAAAATTGCTTGTTATGAATGAATTTAAGACATAAGTGGAGCGTGGAGTGGATAACTTGGGTAGCTCGGAGCAAGGGTAAACCTAAGACCATGTCATGACCATTGATTTCAGATGTAATGAGGGATGATGTTGGCATGGTAAGGGACCCAATAATAATGGGAAGGATGACATGTCCATAAGAATTAAAGACTGGAAATGTGAGTTGAAAGATTTGAAAGTTGATAACTAGCAAGATATCCACAGAGCATGCATTGGAAAGGGCCAAGGGATGGACCATAGTATTATTGACTATATGAGTACCAATAGAAGCATCAATATGCAACAAATCAAAGGAAAATGTAGCATGGTGATCATGATATGAAAATGTAATAATTTTTGGCGGCACATCAACAAAGAATAATGAGAAAATTAAGTGGTCCCAATGAAGGGGGAGGCACAATATGATATGCATGATTTATAGAGGAATCAATAGCTAGCTTGTCATGTTTTGGTAATGGGTCATTGAAGATTTTAAGATTTTGATTATCATTAACTGGTTTAGAAGTAGAGGGCTCGGGAGCTTGATTGCATTGTTATCGATGAGATCTTGAATGATATGGTTGAGTTTAAAACAACGATCGATGAGAGTGCCCATTACGTTAATGGTAGTCATAGTGTGCATTTTCATTGTAATTACGACCATGTCAATGAGAAGGATATAGATTAAGTTGTGGGGGAGAGTAATTAGATTGCTTTCAATGAGCTATGGTAATATGAACCGAATTACATAAGGTAGTTTAGTAAATGTGTGTTTCGTTGATTGTAATTGGAGCTTGCATGGTGCGTAAACATCATCATGCAATAGCTTTAGCGTCGGTAGGCTTAGGAGATGGTTTGAATGCGGATTTATCTTGAAACTTGTTGGAAGATGAGGAGGAAGAAGTATCATAATACTTCAATTTTCCCATAGATAGTAGTTTGTTTTCGTGCACTTTGAGTGTGTGACACAATTGATCAAAGGAAGGAGAAGTATTGAAAATGACACTCTCTTAGAGTGGAGGCAAAAGACTTTGAATGAATAGATCTTGTAATTCTAAATCAACTAGAACATTGGTCATTTTGGAAAGGTTGTTCTTATATCGCAAGACATAGTCCGCAAGATGTTCATTGGATCCTTGTTTGATTTTAGCTAGTTATGCATAGGATATCTTAGTGCCAATATTTATAGAAAAATGAGCAAGGAATGCATCAACTAGAGTAGTAAAAGATGTTACTATACATGGACAGGTAGTTCATAGAACCAATGTATAACATAGTCATTTAAGCTTCGAGGAAACAATTTAGCCAATTAGTATAAGATCATCAACATGGTCAAGACATGCAACATGGAAGGAGAGAAGGTGTTCTTGATGGTTCCCATGGCCATTTAACATAGGAAACTTAGGTGTGATGAAGTTAGGAGGAAATGGATAAGAGGATATGGTGGGTGCGAAAGGGATATGAAGGAGAAGTGAGGAATCTAGAGATGGAGAGAAGTGTAACATCCCCATTTTAAAACACCGTAACAAGGGAATTTTTTTTTTTTTTTTTTTATATAACGTTCTCTCATGAATTATAAAATTCAAACACACGTCAAGATTTAATAATTGTTCTCTCCGCCCAAACCACACAAATTGGATCATACAATTTCTTTTAAAAACGAATGTTCCCTGCTCACATATTTACAATATGGAACACACATTCAATGCCATTCAATCTCATAATGTATTCTATATGCTGTCAAATGACTCGATGAACTACCGATCTTCCATTTTCATGGCTCTGAGTTTCAACGATCCTTCATTTCATGACTCGGCAACAACCGATCCTTCATGTACATGACTCGCAACAACCGATCCTTCATGTTTGTTTATGCATAGTATATTTTATATACTTGTTCTCATAACCTTCCCCGCTTATCGAAGTGATCCATTTAAGAAGCCTATCTCGAATATCTCATATCGATATTCATCCGACATCCCGCATCTTAAATTAAGTGATAAGGACAACGCAACCAAAGAATCGCGATACTTTGGCCAAAGATTTTCACATGCTTTGCATGATCATATTCCTGAATGTGATACACATCTATGGAATACGTCCTTCACTTCACTTCACCTGTTATCTAGAATGGTCTTTCCTGGTTCCTACCACCCTCATCGCTTAAGTTCCGCTTTAAACTTTCGATTCCAAATTAAGAATATGAGCGGGTATAGGAAGGCACTCCAGGTAACTAAAGATACGCAGACATACGGTGTCGTTACCCCACGACTCCGTGTGTCTGATTATCTTTAGTATTCCGGAGTCACTCCGTATACCAAATCATACCCTATCTCCACCCCAGCTAAGATCTACACATTCACCTCTATGTAATCTAAATGTTTTAATTCGGGAGGGCATTGCTATATGTCAGCTGCAACAATGTGTCGTCATGAAGACCCCGTCTTCATGAAGACACCTTGCTGTAGCTGGCGTATGCCAATGTCCTGCAGAATTCTCCCAACGAGAATACACATCCTGCCCAAGTGACTTAGCCACGAGTTAATAGTTTAAGCAATTTTCAGCGTCCACGCTGATCCCTTGATCCTCGTTTCCGTTGCAGTTGTATATAACTAAAAGGGACTAAACTGTCCATTAGTTCGTTATGTATCGTCTCCTTCGTATCGAAGAGCTACATTTCCTTACTTGGTTTATTTCTTAATCATTAGATTAAGCAGTCCGTACCGACGGACATAATAAGTTTAACCTATTAAACTTAACCAAGATGTTTCCAACTGCAACTTATTTCAGAATATTAACTTATTAGACGTCATTCAAACGAGGTCTAAACTTCAAGAAATGAACTCATTTGTTCCCCTTAACATTATATAGTTAAGGATCATTAGTTATGGATATATGTATCCTATATCCTTTAATCTGAATTTTTATCAAACGGGATCAATGATGGAGTTCGAAAACGAAGTTCGAATACTCCAAATTTAAATTGATATTCCTTAGCTCCTAAGCTAATCCTGAATACCCTCTGATTATAAAATCATATTCTTCTTAATCCTTTTTAATGTCAATTCAAAATTCATCTTTACCCAAGTATGAATTAATTGCATTGTTCAACTTAAAGGTTGTATTTAAGTAAGAATAGATATCAGTTTCAATTCAGCATCCATCCAAGGATTACGAAACAATTCCAAATCGAGAAGTAACATTTTATTCCCAATTTATATAACAATATCAAACTGATATAATTATTGAAAATATCACACTTGTAACTGTATTCAATATTTCAAGTCATAATTTGTACATTTGCCAATCCAACTGATTGGGTATAGTTTTTACAAAGCATCTATACAACTCATGGACAGAAGAATATATTTTCTTCTTTCACAATTCCTCAAAGAGGAATAAAAGCAACAGTTACAATTTAATTTATATTTTATCAAGAGGCATCAGAAGACAGCCAAGTCTTCATTCTAATCAAATTCCATCTGCAAAATGAATTGCACGGGTCAGTTCAATGAACTGAGCACATTAAGCACTTATCCTTAAAATAAGATGCTTCAACTAACTGTTTCAATAAAAGAACCCTGCTTTTATGAAACAACAGCAAAACATCAATCTCGAAAAGCACAAAAGAGAGATCAGCATAACCACTAAATCATCAGAATATCATCACAACCAGCCAAGGGACTGCTGTCCCGTTTTCACATAATCATTGCAAGTATCAATTTACAAAATTTGTAAAGTTAGGAATTCAAGTAGATTGCTGCCTATACAGCATACAGTTATCTTTTCCACGCCTTTCATTAATAACAAATGCAAAGGATGAAACTAACTGAATATAAATCCATTACTTCCCTTTCCGTTCATGAAGCACATTAAGTTTTAAAGCATTCAAGTACAAACAAGAAAGCGAACAGCAATGCATATAGTAGCTCTCATCTAAGCTCCATAAAATTCTTCATTCACGAATTCCAGGTTCCTAACTGAATGAAAGAAGAAAGATCATCTTTCTAAAACATTAATTCATATCTCTATCTCTTTCCACATGACTGTCCTAACAGTGGAATCCAGACGAAAGACAAATCAATATAACAGTTCAGAGTGAAACTTACAAAATCCACTCGGAATTCACTTTCTGGCAGCAAGAATAATTTCATTCATTTCCAGTTCATATAAATGCCAAACAGGTTAGTAAGACATTATAATTATCGTGGAGCAAGCCATATCAATATGTATACTAGGTATTTGCTATACTAGAAGATTCCTTACTTCTTACACTGTATAGCTAACCAACAACAAATTTGCAACCACGCAAGTATATATATTCATATAATCTTTTATGCCTCTGAACACATATAGTTCTTAATAACAAATGGTACATGGCTGTTACCTACAGCAAGACCGAGTCTTAGACACTATAATTCCAATGTCACTTTCAGAGTCCCAAATAGCAAAAAGAGAAGAATTCATTCTCTACTATTTCATTAAGAACAATCATTGTTTTCAGAATGAAGTAAAAACATTCAATCACGTTTTTCTAAGCAAGACAACTCAACTTAGACAGATAACAGCGTAAACGTTCTCATTGATAAGCATCTCACATAGCCAGTACAGCTGCAATCCAACAAGCTACAGCAATGAACATTCCAGCCAAATTTGCATTCTCAAGATAGTAAAAACAAAATAATATCAGAAGGTCAAACTTCGACTGCCAGACGCAATGGGGTCATCCTTCATTACAGCAAGAAGAAATTATAATCATTCATTGCACAGAATACAAAACTAGTTTATAATTGCGTCAATAGTCTGATTAAGAAGACCGAACAGTATCAAGAAAACACAATAAAACCATCCTATTTTCACAGCAAGGAGAAAATATAATCCATCAATAACTTCAGAAGGAAAAACAGTCTACTTTTCCTATTTTCACGGATACCAAAACGTAATTGCTCATTTCCTATACAAGAAAAGGCACAGCCATGGAAATGTTGCTAATACTTGAATTCAATTCGAGTTCAATTACTCGTAGAGAACCCGAATGCCACTTTCATCAGAATCCAAGACAGTAGAAGGAAGAGAATCTATTTCCTTTAAAAATTTCAATATGAAACAACTTCAACAACCATCGCTTCTTTCATTCCAGTTCATCAGCAAAAGAACTTATGGTTTCAAAAGAGAAATAACTCAATTAACACGTACAGACCCGTGATACATATGACAATTTTTCCCAATACTGTTAAACAACCAGCACAACAGGAAAGCATTTCATTCCAGAAATACAAGGACAGCTGAACTCAGCGACCAATAACAGTATTTTGTATCATTTCCAAAATGACAACAAGATTCAACAGAACCCAAATTACAGCAATATATGCGACTGTATTTCCATTTCCTCTTTTCTTGCAAAGACAGTTCCACATACACAGTAAAGAAACGATTACACTAAATGGAAAACCTTTACACCATAAGGAACGATTACACACCTGTTCCACTTTCAAACAACACGAACAGTGAAAGAATTATATCTATTTCAAACACCATACTGTCAACAAACCAGCACGTCGTGGAAGTGTTTCCAACCAATCAAATGCAAGGACGGATTAACCACAACAGCAAGGGGACGACTGTACCCCATTATTTCCAAAAATGACAGCAAGAAAGGAAGGAAACCCATATCATAGCAACATAACATGACTGAAATTCCATTTTTCTCTTCACATGTAATAGCAGTTCCAAGCACAACATCAAGGAGAACGATTACATTATAAGAAAAAGTTTAAACAGCCTGTCCACTCCATACCACATGTACAGAGGAAGAAAATGTTTATTTCTTTCTACAACACTGTCAGCAACCACAACGGTAATTCCTATTCCAACCAAATTTAAGCAACAACAAATCAAGGCCGAGCAACCAGAGCCGTTTCATATCATTTTCCAAGGAAAAGAAGGCAAGAATCAACAAATCCATTTCCAAATCAACTCAAAAACAATCAAGCAATCCCAACCCAAGAGCAGGGTTGTTTTAATGAAACATTTAAATCAAGCAAAGATTTTAAAGAGAAGGGCTTAACATGCCTGTAATCTCTTTTCCAGAACTCGAAGAAAGCTTCGTTTTGCCGCGTTTTTCTTCCACAACGGCAACACAATATTCCCAGCACTTTCTTCCTTCTTCTTGGCTGATCAACAGCCTCAAAACTTCCAAGAAAATGTCGAATGCAAGAGCTGGTTCGACTGAACCAGACCAAGAAACCAAATGCAGAGCAACTTTGCAAAAGCTCGAATCAACAAAAAATGAAAATCAAAATTCCCTCATACACTTCCCAAGGCGAGCTGGTCGCGAGGACCAAGAACCATTAATGCAATAAAGGCTCGCCCTTTTTCCTTATTTTCTACGCCACCTCCACTTGGGTTGGCAAGTCTCCAATTTTCAAATTTTTCCATGCAAATGAATTTAGCCAAGCTTCCAAATGGATACCTCTATCTCCTACCTGTCCCGCCAAAACTGGCGCCGTCCCCGAAGGGACAGTTCATAAATGCCAATGAATGCCTCCTATCCATCCTTATCCTTTTCTTCCCAAGGGTCTGCGTACTTTTTAGCTTAGGATTAGTTTTAGGTTACATAGTTCATTCGACCTAGGTCTTAGTTAGACCTTAGGTTTTAGGATTTAGATTTATTTTTCCCCCTTTTTTTTTTTATAATTTAAAAATCCACTAGGATAGTAGTGTAGGATGTATGTTAGGTCTTAGGGTTAGTTTAGGTTTAATTCACACTAACCACTAACACTAACAACTTCCTTCCAGCCCCTTGCTAACATCCACGTTAACGCAGAGCAGACGCCCGCCCTTCCGATTACATGCCAAGGCCACCCGTGTCCAGCGCCTCCCCACGAGGTCCCGACTTCGATAAGACAGGTTCAAGAATCGAACCCCTGTCGTTGGCATTTTCGTGCTAGCTATTCACACCTGTAATCAGACGCTGCACGCTTATAATAATCCTAGTCCAGTTCAAGTGTGAATTAACATAGAAAACACAAGAGGACCTCAGCATACTTGAATCAATGGAATTGATTCAGGGTATGTCATTAATCAAAGACAAGAGCAAGCAATTATACGACAATCTGTCGTCACATCAGCAAACATACAAGTACAATATTTGTTGTCCATGCAATAAGCCACAGTATGCAAGAATCCAAATTAGCAACACATTCTCTTAAGATCAAAACATATCTTAACATGTTTGCTTTCATTTCAAGAGCTATAACAGTATGTAAAACATTCACCAAGTTAGCATACAAAATCAGAGTGTTACAAGAAGTATGAAGAGGCTTGTTGTAATTGGTGATTTTTGTTTTGTAAGTCATGATATAATGAGGCTAGGTTAGGAGTGCACGAAGAGGAGGCATGTTGTGTATGATAAGTAATAGGGGTAAAGTGATTTCTAGGAGTGGGCATAGAAACAAAGATAGTAGATGTAGGTGAAATAAGGAGGACGTGTCATAATAGGAAGAGAAGTATCATTAGAGACCACATGGTTAAGCTTAGCTAACCACGTGGCTTCATCACATGCCACGAATAATAAGAGATTTATGTCTTGAGAGTGTTTAACAATATGAGCCTAGAGATCATGAAGATCTTCGTCGGTAAAGGGTTCATAAGTCTCAACCATGAAAGAAGACCAGAAGAATGCTTTGAAGCAAGGTAGGGTTTGAGCGAATGGGTTCACTAAATGATTTAATATAATTTGATTTAAGCCTTAATTTTAGAGTAACTACTATAATAAATGATATTCTGATAATTATGTACAATGTGCATAAGAAATAAACATTTAATGATGTAAAAATCCTAAGCAAATGAGAGGGGAAAATGACTTAGCTGATTTTGTGGAACCTGGGAGTGATCTAGACTAAATATCTACTACATCGACTAGAGACAATGTCATCAAGACTCGATGAGGGTTTGGAAACTTAGAAATGCATAGGACAAAGCACCCACAAGAGAACAAGAGTGCCCCAGAACTAGTAGTGATCGATCTAGGCACCCGCCTCTGTTCGATGCTCTCGGGTTATGGTATTTTCTAGGGTGGAGGAGCTTCATTGTTGATCTCTCTTTGTCACTTTGGTTTTACTGTGATGTCATTAGTCATACCTGTAACCTTTAAAACAAATGTCTACTTGCACATGTCCACAAACCACATCAAATGTAATAAAGAATATACAAAATGAGGAGTCATAATGACCCTCGCGGTCATCCGAAGAGTGAACTTACGACAAAATGTTTCACTACATCTTATAATCCATGTAGTTTTCCATGCTTGTGTGTGTAATGATGCCCTAGGTTGCCCTTGTGCAACACAGTGATAACATGCTAGATCTAGATTGCTCCAAAGTATGCAAGATGTGTGTGATGGAATAAAATGAACTCCCCTCCTATGCTGTGTATGCAGAATAATGCATTCCTTGTCCCTTGTATGAAAGTGTTAGATGTGTCCTTGTAATGATCTTTTGCCTTTGTGCAAGCTTAGGTGGTGATAGATAATGCTTATATTGCTTGACCCCTTATTTAAGAGCAATAACTAAGTATATATATATGATTCCCTTATTTAAATTTTGTAATTGACAACTGAAGGGCTGAACCAATGTTTTAAAATGTGACCAAGAAGTAAAAGAGACCCAAAAGAGTAAGAAGAAGATAAATTAGGTCGAGCATGCCCAAGAGGGACATGAGCGCTGGGTGCTTCTTTCCTAACTGGGTGCTAGTGTTTGAGGCCATAAAATATAACTCAATTAAGTGTTGTTAGAGCTATAGGATGTGTAAGACCAATAAAGTGCTAGAGATAAAAGAATCAAAGAGCCAAAAGGAGTTGTCAACCACTAGTTTTCTTACTTAGGAATCATGTATACATTAGTATGCTTTAGGACCTAAAAATACACCCAACTGCATATATCTTATGTCTATAAGACCCAAACCAAACCTTAGAGAGCTTCATGTAAATTGTAGAGTCGATGCGTGCCACATATTGGAGATAGGGACTCTATGTGACAAACATGATACTTGACAGGGTATAAGTGATCCAAAACATGACTTCTAAAGATCTAATTTTGGAAAGTCTTAACATTTCTATTTTTACGTTTTTAGGGAGAAAGTCTTGAAAGTCTATTTCTGGTAATTTTTAGTAGCTTTTGTATTTTTGCATTTTTGAGGAGTTTAGAGAATTTTTGGGCTTAACACAATTTTGGGAAGGATATTTTCCAATCGGAGCCACAATCTAACTTTGTGCTTCACTCTTCTTTCCAACGGATCATCTGTTTCATAAAACGGATCAACGAGCTAGGAGATATGGCCCCATCAAGGGACACTAAATAAAATAATAAGTGATAATAGGAAATACTTTAGTTTTTTTCACTTATGTATTTTTGAATCCACCCCTAAGGTGGATACAAACAACCTCCATGTAGGATGACCTTTTGGTTCCCATCTGGAACACTTCATATTCTTTGTATAACTTTAAATATGTGGATTTTTGAATAAAGAGACAAATCTCTAGGTGATCTGTAAACCTCTAGCTTTGGAAAATTCACAAGACCACAACAATTACTGTTCTACTTCCAATTCTTTTGAAAATGACAGTTTTTAATGTTAGTGAATGAAATCTAAAACTTAGAACTATTTTGCAGCAATGGAAAGATAAAAATTCAACTCACAACATAATATTTATCTTGAAAACCCCCAAGTTTACGGAAAAACCAGCAGGAAGGGAAATTACTCTTTCTTCCCAATATTATATTGGATAATTTAAAGAGAAATACAAATTACAATAAGAGGAAGGAAGATAAACAATGTATACACCTCCCTTCTATACTTGCTTGCTATGTTTTCACACCTTGCGTCTACAAAACAATTCCAGCAACAATGGTTTCTTGCTCACTTTTATTCATTCCAAATTCAATGATCAAAAACCACTTGCTCTCCTTGTATTTATATTTGCTTCCCATGTCCTCCTGTGCATTGGAGAATTAGAAGGGTCATACAGGGAAGAGACACAATCCGGACGTTCCAAATCCATAATCTGTTTGTGGCTTTTTTTTTTCTATTCATTAGTGACAGAACCATCGATGTCTATAGACTAGTGGTTACGTGTAACCACCTAGCGATTACATAACCGTCGACTATGTTGAGGAGTAGTTATATAGTCACCGAGGTGGTTACGCAACCGCTACTCTGCACAAAGTGGAGGTTTCGTAACTTAAAAATATTCTCCGCTTTTATCCGATTTCTTTTCGATTCTAGTTATTCGATGAAGTGGTGTTCTTCTAGATCCCTATGGATCTCCAGAATACATATCCCTCATGGTATTTTCTAATTCGTATTCATAATAAATTTTGTTTTTTACTTATCTTTCATTATATATTGCATTATCATAGCACATTAAACACCATTGTTAGTGTGTTGTGCACCGAGTTACACTTCAACTGGATAAAGAAGATAAAACATGCTCCATAGTCAACACAAACCATCGATTTTGACATGAAATGAAATTATGTCAATGAATCTAATCTTGTCTATTCATTCAAGAAGAGAAGCTGGAGAAGATCTCATTAATAATGTCATGTCGAAATTAGGCTCACCAAATTCAAAGAAAGAGAGTTTAATTTATACTTATGGCAATACGTGTGCGTCATGCAAAATTTAATGTCATATGAACCAAACTGAATATTGGATGTAACATTCCTTAGATATATAGCCACCCATGTATTTACTTTGACAAATCAGACTACATAATTAGATGAGGCCATTAATGTAACCTTTGTAAGTGTGCCCCAAGTAGCTGTGATATCTCCCTATAATTACCCAACCGAAAGGCATTAATTTTGGTCAAATTTGTATAAAAAAAAATCTTTAAATGTTTTAATGCATTTTCCTTCATTCACTTATTTCTACTTGTGTTCTTGTTTAGATACAAGTGTTGTTTGCCTTTATATCTACCTAATTGAAGTAGATCTCCCCACTCTTCATAATGGTGTTCTCTAGTGTTAGTGCTTCCTTCCTACATATCCAAAACCATTGTGTTCCTCATTGCTCCACCAAAATTTCCTCGAGACTCTTGCACCTTCTTATGTATTGATCAAGTGGATGCTAATATGAACTCGAGTATGGTTTATGGATTTTTCTTCACAAGCTAGAAACATGTAATTTTTGTGTAACTAGATTCATTTCTCTTTTTACCCCACCCTTTCTCTCTTTTACACTTTTTTACAACTTAGTTGTAGTATGATTAAAGCTTGAAATCGATTTTATTAACTAACTATTTGATGATTGCAAGTGATACTCATTGCACACAATCTTTCACACTTGCACTCTCTCGCACACACAATGAATGCTGACTCACTATCCTCTCATGCACTCCCAATTATCCTTTTGAGGTATTTTCCTACCAATTTCCCATTGCACACTCTCATGCACAATTCCTCCAAAACTTACAAATAATCCATCAATGTGTAGACACAAAATCACGTACTTGGGTACATTTATAGGTCTTAAAAGCATACTTGCATTTATATGATTCATAAGCGAGAAAACTAGTAATTGATAACTATCTTTGGCATTTTGTTTGTGTTTCTCATTTTCTATTTGGTCTTACACACCCTACAACCCAATTGATATTTCACTTACTTATCTTTTATGACTCGGACACCAACACTTAGATAGGACACCAAAGCACCCAAGCACCCTCCTCCTTTTGGGTGTACTGACCCTTTTCTATCTTACTCACTTCTTTTGGGTCTCTTTTATCTTTTGGGCATCTTGTTTTCTTATGGGTCAAACTTCTAGTTGTCAATTAAAAAATTCAACCAAGGGAATCATATAAATACAAAGCTATGTGACCAAAATAAAAGATCAAGCTCTAAACATATATTATCATCACTTAAGGTTGCATTCAACGGCATCTAAGAGCATCAAAGGAATCTGTCTAGCATCTATATAAGGGACAAGAGACTATTATTTTCTGCATATACTTCATAAGAAGGGGAAGTTCATTTTTCCATCCACACATCTATCTACATTGGTACATCTAACTATCACCCGCTATCAAGTGCACTTGCACAAGGGCATCCTAAGGCATGATTATTTCACACACGTACAAGAACTACATTGATTATGAGATGTAGTGTAGTGCTCAGTCGTAAGTTCACTTAGTTAGGTAGTTGTTGGGTCGGGCTTCGACTCCCCATATTACATCTTTTATTTTTGGGATTTGATGTAGTTTGAGGGGTTTGCATGTCAACATATCTTTGTAGGTTATAGGCACATTCAATGATTATATTACAACATACATGTGACTAACAATGATTATTAGCGACAATGTTGTGACAAAAGAGAAATCAGGTTCCAAGCTCCTGCGCAGACAAATCTGCCTAAGTAGACTCTAGCACTCTAGGATCCCCCTGACCCGACCTAAACAACACCTGGTCCGACCTTGTCTCGACAACCGAATAATTTATTGTGCACAGTTGCGATGGTCTCGCCCTTCCTGTTCATTAATTTTCCGATCTAGATTAATTCTAGGGATAACGCAAAATCAACTAAGTCATTCTTTCACTCTCTTACACTTAGGGTTTTATATTTATCTAGCTTATTGTTTGTGTGAAATATGTACCTTAGCTTTTATTTATCATACGTGACTCCACAATTTAAGGTTTAACATAACACATTAATTGTAATTTTGTTAAATCATTTGGTGAACCCACTCACCCAAACCCTACCTTCTGAGAATGCATTGCAATCTTCATCTTTCTGAATTCATGGATCAATCTTCTTATCTATAATGAAATTACTTGTATAAATTCGATTATCAAGCAACAATAGAACACTAAAGAACACAATATTATAGATAAATGATCGCAATATGCAAGTATAATAGCTTAGCCACTTTGTGGGGGCAACCTCCAAACCATATAGTAAGACTTAAATGCTCAATATGATGAGTAACTACTCCTCACCCACCTATATACCAATTCTATGCTATGGCCAACATCATGAATGACCTACTAAAAATATAAAATCATAAATGAATAACATATGACAAGAAGAGATATTATGTAAGCCATAAGTCGTTACTACATATCTAATATAATTTAGAGGACAAAGGGCATAACATGCCCTCCTTCAAAGCAACATTATCACCAATGTTGGGAAGCTTTGGATGTTGCTACATAAATGCTTCATCCTCTAATGATGCATCCTCAATATTCATATTCTTCCACTTAATCAGGTACTCAGTAACAAATCTGGTCCTTAATCTTTTGACGTGTGTCCGAAGAATAACTTCGATTCCAATACGATCCTTCCTTCCTCATGCAAGTTCAGGAAGCACTGACTAGGTGGAAATGTGCTACCCAATAACTTTCTTCAAGCAAGAAACATGGAATATTGGATGTATTTTACTTCCTGGAGGGAGCTCCAACTTATATGCCACACTACCAATTTTCTACAACACTCGATAAGGACCATAGTATTTAGGAGCAAGCTTATTATCCTTCTTCTTGTTTTAATGATAATTGATTATATGGTTGTAACCATACAAAAATAAAGTCATTTTCTTCAAAGTGTCACTCACTACAATGTTGATCAATCTGCTTCTTCATGCCATTTTGTGTCCTTGCCAAATTCTCTATAAGAATAGAGAGTACCTTGTGCTAGTGCCGAATGTGATCTTTGATTTCTCTCACCTTTGGTTTGACCTTCAAACTAGAGATGAGTGATGGAGGATGGCACCAGTAAGTTTCAAAAATGGAGACATTTTGGAGGAGGTATGAAATGAAGTATTATTCTACCATTCTACAACCGGAAACCATTGCACCCAACGTTTACGTTTATCTAAAGTAAAACATCGAAGATATCCCTCTAAACATTTATTTACCACCTTAGTTTTCCCATATGATTTAGGATGATAAGATGAACTCGGGCCAATTGGGTACCCAAACAAGAGAAAACATCAGTCAAAAATTGTTTGTAAATATCAGATCACAATCACTTACTATAATTTTGGGCGTGCCATGGAGCTTTTGAACCGTGTCCATAAATGAGATGGAAATTGTACTAGTTGTGAAAGGAGGAACCATGGTACAAAAATGAGCATACTTAGTAAGTATATCCACCAAAAATATGATGACACTTTCCCCTTCTGATTTAGATAATCCTATGATGAAATTCATCGATACCTTTTCTCATCTCTCGCTAGGAATAGACATAGCTTGGAGGAGACCTGGTGTCTTAATGGTCTCACCCTTATTACGTTGACACACCAAACATTCTGTGACAAATTTTTGAACATCTCATTTCAATCCCTCTCAAAATAAATCTTGCTTAACTATATGATAAGTTTTCAAGAACCCAAAATGGCCACCTAGTGGAGAAGAATGGAGCTCTGAAAGAACATGGTGTTTAAGTGTAGATTTCTTACACAAATATAACCTATCTTTATACCATAATGTATCCCCCTTCCATATAAATTATTTTAATATGGCTGGATCTATCTGGAGATTCTAAATGAGAGTATGGGTTGTTGCATCTTTCTGCCATTCTTCCCTTATTTGATCTACCCAATCTGCCTTTAGTATAGAGATGACACATAACAATGCTTCTGTGGACTCATCCCTCCTAGATAGAGTACCAATGACCAAATTTGACTTCCCTTTCTTATAAATAATCTCAAAGTCATACTCCAACATCTTAGTGACCCATTTTTGTTTCTCTTCTAAAGATATTCGTTGCTCCAAGAAGAAATTCAAATAATCATGATCAATTTTTACCTTGAAGTGTCTACCCATCAAGTATGGTTTCCATTGTTTGATTGCATGTAATATTTCCATTATTTCCTTCTCATAGGTGGGCTTCAACAAATTCTTTTCTTTTAGTTTCCGACTCTCAAATGGATGTCCTTCTTGCATGAGTAATACTCTGATCCCATTTCCTAAAGCATCACATTTAACTATGAAGATCTTGGAGAAATATGGAGTTACCAATATAGGAGTGGTGCATATTGCCACCTTCAATTTTTCAAATGCCCTAGAAACTTCCTTATTCAAATGAAAGGAGTATTTCTACAATAATTTTACAAGTGGTGCTGTTATACTACCATAATTTTTTACGAATATGTGATAGTACATTATGAGACCTAAGAAACCTTGCAAATGCTTGAGGGTTCTTGGGACTTCTCATTCCACCATGGCCTGGATTTTGTGAGGGTCCACCCTAACACCTTCATGAGAGATAATATGGCCCAAGTATTCCACTTCATGCACCCCAAAAGAACAATTTGAAGGCTTTGCATATAGTTGATGTTTCTCTAGGGCTTTCAATACTATATTGACATGATGTAAATGTTTCTCTTAGGATTTACTATAGATGTAGATATCATCAAAAAATACCAAGACAATTTTTGTAGATATGGTCTAAATCTAAATTCATCGACTCTGAAATGTGGATGGTGCATTAGTAACACCAAAAGACATCACTAGGAATTCATAATGCCCTTGATGAGTTCTTAAGGCTTCTTATGAATATCTTCTTTCTTTACTCTAATTTGGTGATACCTATAACACAAATTTAGTTTTGTAAAATAAATTGCACCATGCAACTCATCTAATAAATCATTGACAGAATGGGAAACTTATCTTTGATAGTGTACTTGTTGAGTTCTCTGTAGTCTAGACACATACACCATCTTCCATCCTTGTGGCACACCATCACCACTGGAGCATAATAAGCACTTTGAGTGTGACTAATAATACCCATTTCCAACATTTACTCCACCATCTTCTCGATATCACTCTTTTACACATATGGGTATTTATAAGGCTTGATGTTGGGGGTTGGATTCTGGAATTAATTGAATGGCATGATCATGATCTCTTTCAAGAGGAAATCCTCTAGGATCCTTAAAGACAACTACATGTTGATCAATAACCTTCTGAAGATCAGGATACACTACCATCATTGGTGGTTAAACTTCCATGGAGAATAATCATGCTACAAAACCTTCAACCACCTTTTTAAGAATCTTCTACATTTGGTGAGAAATAACCACATGAGGATTTTTTTCTTGTAGTCCTCAAATTTCAAACCATTTTCCCTCATAATGAAAGCACATGAATAATTTATGGAAATTTAGCTCTATGGTGCCCAAAGTTGTGAGCCATTGAACACTTAAGACAATATCAGCCCCACCCATGGGAGTAACAAACATTGTAGATCACAATGTGTAGTCACCCATCATGAGTCTAATTTTATGGCATTTACTTGAACATTAGACTATGCCACCATCTATGATCATTACTTGAAATTTTAGGTGATGGGTAGATGAAAAATTTTAGCCTTACTGCTAGCTTATGATTGATGAAATTATGTGTACTCCTTGAATCAATCAATACTCTCTTCTTTTGCTTCTTAACATAACCCATGACATGAAGGGTTTGTGGCGTACTAATACCGAATAGAGCATGGCATAAGATAGTAGGCTGGGAATCTTCAGATTATTCCTCTAATTTTTCCACTTCCTCACTTGATGGTTCTTCATATTCATCCTCATCATCGGTCCCTTCAATGTAGAACAATTTTTTCTTAGAATATTTATGATTTGGTCCATATTTGCTGTCACAATTAAAACATAACCCTTTTGCTCTTTTTTCTTCAATTTTTTGAGGTGTCATCTGAACTGGCCGAGGGTACGATGGAGGCAAGGTGCTACGATATTTTATGTTAGTGAAGGATCGCCTTCTATTGGGAAGAAAATTTCCCTCTTCGCTAAGCACCATGATTATAGAATCGAAACCTCAAGTGGATTAAACATGTGTACCTCATGCTCAATGTGGTCCTTAAGACCCCCAAGAAATAAGTCATAAAGATACTCTTCTATAATATCCTCCATATGCAAGGAAATATTTTGGAATTGATGGACATACTCCTTTACTGAACCTATTTGTCGTAACTTTGATAATTGGCTGAAGTAATTCTCTAACACACTAAAACTATAGTGTAATTGAAGCTCTTTAGTGAAAACTATCCATGTGACACTTACACCATTCTTCTACCTTTGAGCACATAACCAATGATACTAGAATAAATTGGTCAGGTTCTAGATATAAGGATGTCATGGTCACCTTTTGTCCCGATGGGATCTGATGGAGATAAAAGAAATTCTCCATTTGGGTAATCCAATTAAGCGGATCCTTTCCATTGAATTTACACATTTCCAATTTGGAATTATTCCCCTCCATTGGTGGGGAGATCCACTTGAATGTGTAAAGGATCCTCCTTGATTGGAGTGATTTGGACTTGTGTGAGTATTGCTTGAGGAACCCATATGAGTGGCATTGGGATTTTTGTTTGAAAGAGCGAGCAACAAATCCTACTTCATTGATTGAAAATATGCCTGAAGGTCACCCCTAAGGTTACCTTTCAGATGAAGAAGCTTATTATTGAGGTCATCCTTACTCACCATATTATTTACCCTTTCCTGAAGTTGGATGACTACCTCGATACTCCCAAACTAGAAGATTCTAAATCCATATCTTCCTTATTTGGGGTCATTCCTTGAGTTGTTTGACCTTTTCCTTGGCCTCGAGTTGATCTACCAGTCATGGTGTAGGGTTTGGGACTAAGGGTAGACGAAATAGGTAGGGTTTGGGGTTTTGTATATTTAATGTACGAATAGAGGAAATCATAAGGATGAAACCCTAGATAATTTTTGGAAAGCTTTTCGAAAAGTATAAAAACTTTGAAAAATTACAAAAATGGAAATCTAGGTAGCCGAATCATGAAAAAACATAAAATCACTATAGATTTTGTAAACCAAGTCAAATATGTTTGAAAATTAGAGAGGAGCTTACTTGATTGATTCCACCACACCACAAAAATTTTGTAGAAAAAATTGCTACCAATTTTGAGATATAGCCGATCCTTCACAATTAGGGTTTGACACAACGTTGGCTGAGATCAAGCTCTGATACCACTTGTAATGAAATTAATTTGTATAAATTTGATAATCAGAAACAATAGAACACCAAAGAACACAAGATTGTAGATAAATGATCTCAATATGTAAGTAGAATATCTTAGACACTTCGAGGGGGAAACCTCCAAACCATACAATAAGACTCGAATGCTCAATATGATGATTAACTACTCTTAACTACCACCAATATATACCAATCCTATGTTATGGCCAACACCAAGGATGAACTACTAAACACATGAAAACATAAATGAATAACATATGACAAGAAAAGAGATTATGTAAGCCACAATTCGACACTACACATCCAATATAAACTATAGGACTAAGGGCGTAACATTATCCTTCTTTCACCATAACTAAGTTTTCTAGCATGGTTACTACCATTTTTGATTTTATGCAAGTTTGTACTAATCATCCTCCTCGATTCATTACTCCTATGGCTGATCCAACTATCAAAGTAGTTACCAATCACCCCACTCGTCTTGTAACACCTCTTTATTACACTTTCTAACTAGTAATATTTTTTAAACATTAACTTCATGCTTCACTAATTTAAATACCTAGTCTTTAAATCCAACATAAACCTAAAATTGAATCCATCCAATAACAATCATGAGCCATGTGCATTACATGGGCTGGTTAGTAACCGATCCTCAAATATCACTCGAGGGATCACTTTTTACAAGCATGTATACAAATTATACTAGTGATTTCCTTTTTACAAGAATTGATAATCAAGTAATGTTTTCTAAGTGCATACCTAGAACTCAATCATTTGAATCCCATTAGGCATCCTACATCTTAGATCTTGGTGAATCGGGATAGTGTAATCAATAGGTTACACTAATTTGATCGAAGTTTTAGAGACATGTTTTCCATGCTTGATTTCGTGACGACACATTCGTTGTTAGAATCTTGTCCTTCACCTAATTTAGTTTACTAGATCCTTTTTCATTTCTTAAGTTATTAAGTTCATAGTTATCAACTTAAGCATTCATTAATGTCCATTCCTATTTACTAGGTTCATTTAGTTTATTAATACTTTGGTAAGTACATTTGTACTAACCAAGAAATCACAAAGTGCCTATGTACTTCATTCTGTACCATCATGATTTAGTTGTTCAATGAATTTAATCTACCATGTAAATGTGTGTCACTGATGGTAGAAGGAAACAACCTTAATCGGATTGTTTTCATCATATAACTTAGTTTAAACATCATGCTTAGCATCAGGTGTTCTAAGTCTTTTAAAGTGTAGGTCACTTTCTATACAATTGCATCCATTGATTCTCATTTAGTTTCATACCTATTCACTTATCATTTCCCAACTTGTTTATGCATGATCAACAAGTACATCTTTTATAATTAAATCCCTTAAACATGCTTTCATAACTCGGATTTAGGCTCAAGAGGTTACAATATACTCTTCCCTTGTTTATAGCGTTGGTTTTCTACTAGGTATTGTGGGATAACATTATATTGAAACATATTAAACCAATCATGAATAAGTTTTTGGTACTATAGATTGCAAGGAAGGATCCTTAATAGGTTATTTGCATACTTCATTTGTGGCAATGAAGACCAATATAGTTTAATTGAAAATTTATATTCCTTCTATGCCATCTACCTTAATCACATTCTTATTGCTAATTATAAGCACATAAAGACCTTTTATTCATGTATATATATATATCAATCAATAATCTCTAAAACAAGTTTCGAATGACTATAAGGAAGGTCATTTATTACATAACTTGACCGAGATAATTCCTTCTCTAATTATCATCGATAACCAATTTTTTTGGAACCAATCACAATCTTAAGGATATGAAATATCTCTTTTTCTTATGTAATAATGATCAATAAGTCTTATTACAAAGTCAAAACCAATTAATCAATATGATCATAATTTACAACAAGTTTAATTTCCTTAGTATTAAAGACAAATATTTCATATAACATTTGATTCTAACACATTCTTTATATTAATAAAATAGGCACAAAATGATCAAATTCTAGACAATCCATCCTTTCCTTTTCTTAGCTCAAATTTCCCTTAATTCCTATAACTGAAAATGGTATTGCACAAAAATGTACATGGTCATTCTACACGAAATGGCATGAAAAGTTCTCTATCCCACTTAACACTTTATGTCATTTAATATTTACATAAATGAAATGTTGCAATAATAAATCATATAAATAACACAACATTTCTAAGAATCAATTGTTATATCCTTACATGATTTACTATTCATCACAAAAGAACTAATAAATGTCTTAAAATTCTGGTTGCCTTAATGATAGAAATAACAGAACAAGTTACACAACTATGTATAGAACAACATGCATAACATTCAATACTCTATCAAATATTGATATTCAATATAAGTCAACAACATAACTTTTCTTATATCCGTCATGCATATTAATTATAAGGTGATTTATTACCTTTATATAACTCCCTAGTTTCTCGTATTAATAGTCATTCCATCTATTTTCCATAACTTAATCCTTCAACACAATTCAATTTAGAAGGAATCGATAGAACATTACTCCTTATCCTAAGTAATATCACATTCACATACACATGGGTCTACTTTCATAAATAGAATCAAATACTAATCATGACAGAAATAATCATTATATAGGAATAATTATATATATTTTGACATGGTCAAGGTAGATATCTTTTACCTTACAAATTAAGAACATAATCGTGCCAACGATTCCTCCCTAAATTTCCAAGGACCACAACTACAACATGGTTATAGTAAAACAAACAAAGGGAATAAGCACAATACAAGCCTCGCATGTTAACTCTACATTTTACCCTTTTGATAGTAACAACAATTGAACATATTGACACATGTAAGACCTTGTCGATGCCATGGTTCAAACGACATCCATGTACAAAAGTAAAACCGAATTCAAAACCAACTTATAATGATTCATAAGTATTAAGGTAAATTTTCATTTACCTTAATCAAATCAAATACCCTCCAACTACCTAAAATTTTTGGAAATACATATCTACTATAGTTGATATAGAATCGATGTCCCAAAGGGAGTTATCCTATCGGTGATCAAGAAGTATGCTTGAGATCACCTCCATGGTCCAACATAATAAACTGACAAAATTTACCATAATCCTAAACTTATCCACATAACATCACTCGGTTGATATTGAATAGACCAACCAAGGCGGCCACGACATCCACCACAAGGAGTCAAGAAAGATATTTAGAAACTTTAAGATAACTATCATATACCTTAAACTTTTTGAAGACCACATAATCATCCATAAATAAAACACAAATCAAAACTCGTCAACACAAATCGTCACATATACCCACTAGGGAAGTATATATAGAGTTAAATGGAATACCCTTAACACCTACAACCCAAATGGGTATTTAGAGAATCAGATTTATAAACAAACCCTATTACGGTTTCCATAAATGCAAAGCCATGTGATACCCATATGTTTTAATAGGTTACAATGCATACATCTTGATAAATGAAAAAGTTACGGTAATTACAATATCCCTAGCTCATGGGTATACCACATATTCAATAAATTATTTTTTCATAAGATAATCAAAACTAAGAAGAGGGTTTTCATATATCCCACATAATATCGAACACAACCTTTTCAAACATTACAATAATTTTTGAAATCACAATCATGCCCAAATTTTATCTTGAAATGCAACCACAATACCCAATAACATTTGAACACCTAACACCCATTTCAACAAGATCACACAAGGAAAACTTGTTGTAGAGATTCATTTATGAAAATACAAAATGAAATAAGCTATTAATGGATAAAAATAATGATTCATGCCTACAAATAAGGACCTTGAAAAATTCTCGCTTCTTCCTTTCAAATCTCCAAAGTGTAGGTTGATCAACGAGCCTCCAGAAAATTTGAGCAATTATTTATGATAAAATCTTCCCTTAGATTCTTCTTCTTGCTAAAGACGCAACCCTCACCTTCCACTAACATCCCATTAAATAAACAACGATTTTTATTTTAATCGGGAGTTGATTTAGCCGCATCATCGCACACAAAATTTCTTTCTAATATTAGCTTCTTTTGCTAAATCACATGCGACCACAGAGAGCTCAAAATTATGAACCAAAGAAATGGAACTCAACTTCGAAGGAATGGTAGCTTGTTGGGGAAGCTTTGAGTTACCCAACGAAGCGATACCAATTATTAAATGTAACCAACCTAACCATGCCACATTATGGCTTCCTTAGAAATTTGCACCACTCGACCCATATTTATTGGTGGGGAGTAACACGAACAGTCGAGAGATTTAAATAAATAAATTCTTATTTGAGTTTTTGCATGACAATTCTATTATTCTTTTAAACTATAACATGATGAATTAATTTGACCCTTTCCAATTTGCATAGTCCACAACAAATACAAAACCTTCAAATTGAATAGTGTGGTCATTTAATAATTAGAAAACAAATTCAACTTTAACATTGCATGACAATTGATCCACTTGCTTAAGTTGTGATCCAAGCCTCGACTTTAGTCGTGGACCATATGATAGAAGTAATAAAAGTCCCAAGAAACATTAAAAATGTCCCCTCATATGCATGGTAATGGATACTTAGGTAAACCAAGGATTATAACCCTTTTTACTCGTTATATGGTCTTAAACCATATACATATATTGTATTGTCATTTTCCAGAGTTATTACCCATAGCTAACAAGGTAATGACTTCTCAATGTCATTCTTGAAGGTCTTTGACCATAGGCGGTTGTTTTGTAACTCAATTGTCCCATATTGATGGAATATGTATTGATCACAAAGCTCAATTAATAGAACAAAGAAAGATTAAGTATTATACACAATGAAACAATTCAATCAAATCCTTTGTCGAATAAAGCCTTAATGTACCATGATCAATATTATTATCATATCATAATGATATCATCATTAATAACTTCTAACCTTTGCAAGAGAAACCAAATACGACATAGTAAACAAAAGAAATGCACTATGATCTTAATATCGATTAACCAAGAATTTCATTCATGATAACGCCAAGTTGGCATAACATTGCCATTGTTATAAAGTTATTAGCAATAGTGAGCAAGGTAAATAACTCATATCATACAAAAACATGGTAAGGTGCATATCCGTATTTATTGTAGGCTCAAAACCTAACCAATCAACCATGCACCACATCATCATTCATGATAAGGTAAGTACTTACATTATCAAGATAAAACAAGAATATGTCATAAACGCTAAATGCATGATGAGCGTTGAATGATAAGTGGTGTTGCTTGGTTTTACATGCAATCACACGTTATTATGCACATTATTTTCGTGGATAAGCATACACTCTTATGGCTACACACATGCGCAAATTTAGGCAACAAAACTTATTATTCGACTCTCGTAACCACTCTTCATTTACGATTAATTCCTTTATTCCAAACAAACTGAAATTGTGGGATTTTACACATCCTCCTATGGCTAAGCCCATTTCTATCCCACAAACTATCACTTCTACAACTCCTACCACCACTTCTAAGGGTTATGATATCATAGAGCAACTTAAGAATACACCGGAAAAAATCTCTCTTTATGATTTATTACGCAAAGTGCACTAGATTGGTGTCAAACATTAAAGGTTTCCTTTCACTCTATTCACATTAAAAGTAATAATTCTCTAGTGGCCTTCAAAAATATCATTCGGTCTCTCAAAATCTACCACATGCTATATCATTTAGTGATGAGGATATCCCACCATCTGTTGTTGACAATCCATTTGCACCTCTGCTTATTATCACTACTACCATTGGTACCATTTGTATCAAGCATGTACTCATTGACAATGGATCTACTATAAATCTATGTGCTCACTCCCTTCTTGGGAAAATTAGTATTACTGATAATCTAATTACTAAAAATTCTACTCTCATTTGTGGTTATGATTCCACCACTCGCACATGTCTTGGTACTATTACTTTACCTATAAAAGTTGGGCCTAAGATCATTCCTACGGTGTTCTTTGTTATTGATGCATCATTTCAGTTTAATCTCTTATTGGGTAGACCATGGATTCATGTAATGTACATTGTCCCTTCTATAGTTCATTGATGTCTATGAACATGCCATGGTTGTTTGACCGAATCCATTCAAATTTTTCCGCATAAACCTTGTTACTTGATATGTCCATTCCATATAGCAATATTGGTACTTATGATGTTGGAAAATCTAGTGCTCCATAGTCTTCTTCCACCTCTACAAGTGTACCATCCATTCCCACTCATACTATTGATATCATTTCACCCACCTTGTCTACTCCCATAGTTACCACCATTATGACTATCAAGAATCCTCTCACTCCTACATCTAGATCTACTCCTTCCAATAACCTTGATGTTGCTATTCAACGTGACAATGCCAACACCGATGAGGTTGATGTCATGGAATTTAATCATGACACATTGTGTAATCTTAATTTTACTCATGTAGAGATAAACAAGTCCTATTTCAATGATACTTTTGTTGTTATTGGCCATGGTGAATATCAATTCAAGAAACCCCCTCCTTCCACTAATGCTATGATACTTTTTCAAGGGTCTGTCCATACATTGGACGTCATATCACCAAACTCATCTCACTTTTCCTTGACATTATCTCCTTTCACATGTACTCTTTTCATAAATAACTCTTATTGGCATCACATTCCATTTGATCTACTTGTTCTGATACTATTTACACACATGATGGTTTAGCTCGGTTGGGATTTACACTCGATGATCTCCTTCCTCCACCTCATTCTCCTCACCTCTATCATGGATATGTTTGCATCACTGCTACTTATGGCCTCTACATTTTCCATCTATCAATATTTGTTGCATGCACTTCTCGCACTTCTCCACTTACACTTGGGTAGTCTTGGCTTGATTACATTGGTGGCACTTTGGATCCTAATCATATTGATATCACATTTCCCATGCCTTTCGGCCATGTTTCTATTTGTAATGATTCATTTATCAGCTATACACAAAATCTTACTCGCTGGTATGCACATGGTTGTCCACTACCACCTTTCACTGATGAAGAATATGCAATGGACATGTACAATTTATGCTGTAATGACTCTTTATATGATCAACCCCATACTATTTCTTATCAGGTCTCTGACACTTCTCCATTTGGCTTTGACCATGACAATGATGATCTCTTAGATGATGTTACTTGATTCTTCTCTACATCATACACTTGGGGGGCATCATGCTCATTCTCCCCCTCCTAACATTATCAGGTGTATCTCATTTCTACTATTATGCTCCGTGCTTCATACTTCCTATTTCTAAGTATTAATCTTACACAACTTGATACACAACTTGTATCATCATTACCCTATGATGCACTCTTGTGCTAAGGTTCACACTTGATTATTGAGGGCATACTATATCCATGAACCTCACACACTACACATTTCATGCTCCGCGCTTCATGATACATCTTTCTAGCATTACATTATCACACATCATACTACCCTATGACACACTCTAGTTCCACAGTTCATACTCACTGGTAAGGGTCTAAATCTTAAATGAATCTCACCTCTTCTACACTTTACGCTCTGTAATTCATGATCTATCTTTATAACATCTATTTTCAAACGATTTCCCAATGATGTGATCTTGTTCTATGGTTCATTATTGATTGTTGAAGGGTATTTTATAAATGAATCTCATCTCATACTCATACACATCCACTTGGCAAAGACACTCGCTATTATCATATTCACATTACATACCATTCCATCTCACTCATACATTGCATATTGCATATATTGGTTACACATATTCTTGTTTTCTTATAATCACATGTTACACTTTGCTTACTATGTTAGCCGAATATCTAGTATGTCATTATCTTTTCTATATACACATACACGTTCACTTGGTCTCTAGTTGTGAATTCAGAATTTCTACAAATATTTACACACAATAATGATGCTCAACAATTTACCTTTGACCAATCCCACCGAGGATCCTAGGGGCATCTACATTTACTACTCTTACACATCACAAGTGTTATTGTTTCATTATTTACTACTTCTTATTCTTACTAACACATTACTTTACATTGATCTATACACTCCTTTACATACTCTTTATCTTTCTAACATGCTAATGGGTCCTTCACGTGTAACATCCGATTTACATGACTATTTACCACAATGGTTGTCTGTTACACTTTTCTTGATATTATTTTCCATTATATTCTATTGTTTGTGGGCTATTCCCTTTGTCTTGTATGCACATTGTATGCTTTTGGCCACTTCGACTGATTGTCTTGTGACATTGTGAGTGATGTCCCATGTCTAAAACCCACTTTTTATGGTCTGTTTTGTATGCACATTTGCTTATTTCACCGATTTTCTGTGACATGCTTGCTTCCTTTTCTAATAACACACGCATCTAGCCACTTTGTTTGCATGTGACTTGGTTTCTACCATGCACATTCCCACCCCCTGCAGGGAACACAATTCGATAAACATCGTCCTCTCTTTGGGAAAAATTCTCTTAGCAATGTCACATGCACCCCAAATGAGGGGGCATACATTGGGTGAATTAATCACCCCATACAACAATACAACACAGCTTAAGTATAGAATCAACATAGGCTACCATTTTAGAAATAGACCAGACTATGACTTGGGTCCCTAGTTCAACACATACACAAGTGCCTAGCTATAAATACTAGCACTGAGCAATCCTAACCTCTCCTAGTTGCCTATGTACTAGGGGAAGATATAACTGCTTTCTCAAATCAACACAGCTTCACAATAGTTCATAGATTATTTTTTACAAGACAAGCACAATCCTCCAATAAACATATTGCATTATTTCTTCATTTCAACATGAAAAAATACGTAAACTAAACATGGATTGCACCATCTACATGGTAGTGGTGTATAATTCAGAAGTAGTCATAAAGGGAGAATAACACTAGACATCTCTCCTTAACACTCTTCTTCGTGGCATGATATCACCTAAAAACTCATACTTGGCGTGAGGTCGCCCAAAAAATCATTCTTGGCATGAGATTATCCAAAAACTTGCTCTTAACATGAGATCTCCCAAAAAAATTGCTCTTCTATAACATTTTCAGGACATTTTCTATCCTTTTACACTCATGATCATCAGGTGCACACTTTCCTTTTACTACTTTTACACACATTTACATACTTTTACAGAGTTTTCATAATACATGACTTTGATTACTCTTTCACTTTTGTTTTTACATGTCACCCTTAATACGTATCAAGAAGCAACCGTACATTAATCAAAACAATAGGTACAAAATGGTACAACACAATACATTTCACCCCTAGGGTCACTTCCTCTTTCTTAGCTTTCACACTTCATTTTTTATCACTTCACGCTTTCACTTGTATCCTCGGCATGTTATTACCAACACACTCTATATGGTTATCATGTACACATCTCTTATCTACTTTATGTTATCAAGTATTCACTCAACAATATAAAGTGGGGGAAAATGTAGACACAATATCACACACTTGGGTACATTTCTAGGTCTTAAAATCATACTTGCATTCATATGATTTCTAAGAGAGAAAACTAGTAATTGACAGTTATCTTTCACCTTTTCTGTGTTTCTCATTTTATATTTGGTCTTTCACACCCTATAACACAATCGATATTCCATTTACTTATCTTTTATGAATCAGACACACGCGTCCGAGGTGCCCTCGTCATTCTGGGTGCCTGTGACCCTTTTTTAATCTTACTCACTTATGTTGGGTCTCTTTTATATTTTGGGAAACTTGTTTTCTTATGGGTCGGACTTCCAGTTGTAAATTATGAAATTCAACTAAGGGAATCATATAAATATAAAGCTATGTGACTAAAATAAAGGACCAAGCTCTAAGCATCTATTATCATCACCTAAGGTTACATCCAAAGGCATCTAAAGGAATTCATCTAACATCCATACAAGGGACAAGGGACTAAATTTTCTACATACACTTTACGGAAGGGGAAGTTCATTTTTCCATCCACACATCTATCTACATTGGGACATATAGTTATCACTTGCTATCAAGTGCACTTTCATAAGGGCATCCTAGGGCACGATTCTTTCACACACACACACAAGAGCTACATGGATTCTGAGATGTAGTGTAGCACTTAGTCATAAGTTCACGTAGTTGGGACTCCCCATATTACATCTTTTATTTCTGGGATTTGATGTAGCTTCAGGGTTTTGCAGGTCAACATCTCTTTGTATGTTATAAGCACATTCATCGATCATATTGTAACATACAAATGACTAACAACAACTATCAACGAAAATATTTTGACACTAGAAAAACCAAGTTTCGATCTACTACACAAACATAGGCTCCCAAAAGTAGACTCTCATGCATAGGTGCCCTTGACCCGATCTAGGCACCCTGGTTTGGCCTTGTCGATAGCTCCAAAATTTATTGTGCACAATTGTGATGGTCTACCCTTCATGTTCATCAATTTTCCAATCCATATCAGTTCCAAGAATAACATAAAAATCAACTAAGTCATTATTTCCCTCTCTTGCACTTAGGGTTTTATATTTGTCTAGCTTATTGCTTGTGTCAAATATGTACCTTAACATTTATTTATCATATGTGACTCTGAAATTTAAGGTTTAGCAAAATATGTATTTTTGTTAAATCATAAACACTTTCAAAATCATAAACATTTACTTATCTCCATTGTCTCGAGCTATTCCTAACACATTTTTTTCCCCAAGACTTGGTGAGAAAGAACCTTAAGGGATGTACTTCCCGTGTGCACAATGAACTACCCATTTCACCATTATGCGCGTGCCCTAATTTTTAAGAGAGGCATCGAATTTCCCATTTATGTGAGCCCATATCTATTGTTTACTAAGCTTACACACACCCTAACTTTCAACTCCGTGGAGATCAACATTTCTAGCACTAGGAGGGAGGTGTGTAACCGATTTAACAAAAATAAAATTTAATGCTTGACCTTAATTAGAGAGTCACATCTGATAAATAAATGCTAAAGTACATATGTGACACAAATATATAATATAATAAATGTGAAACCCTAAGTGCAAGAGAGAATAAAGGAATTAGCTAATTTATCACTTTTCCTGGAACTGATATGGATTGGAAAACCAATGAACAGGAAGGGAAGATCATTGTAAATGTTCACTATAAATTCTAGAGTTGTTGGATGAGGTTAGAATAGGGTGCCTGGAATGGGTCAGGGGTGCCTAGGTTCACGTGACTACAAAATTAGTTAGAATTAGATTTTTCTGGTGTCACACAAGTGTCACTGATATTCAATATTGGTCACATATATCCCAAACTACATATGTCCACCTATAAAACCCTCAAACTACATTGAATCCCAAAAAATAAAGATGCAATATGGGGAGTCATACCGACACTCGACGGGCACCCAACTAAGTAAACTTATGACTGAGCGTTGCACTACATCTCAGACTCCATGTAGTTCTTATGTGTGTGTGTGGAAATCCTTCCCTAGGATGCCTTTGTGCAAGTGCACGTGATAGCGGGAAGTAGCTAGATGTAGCAATATAGATAGATGTGTGGATGGAAAAATGAACTTCCCTTCCTATGAAGTGTATGTAGAAAATACAGTCCCTTGTCTCTTGTATGAGTGCTAGATGGATGCCTTTGATGCTCTTGGATGACTTTAAATGCAACCTTAGGTGGTGATAATAGATGTTTAGAGTTTGGTCCTTTATTTTGGTCACATAGATTTGTATTTATATGATTCCCTTGGTTGAATTTCATAATTAACAACTAGAAGGATGAACCATAAGAAAATAAGATTCCCAAAAGATAAAAGAGACCCAAAATAAGTGAGTAAGGAAAGGATCGGGGGTGTATGCAATTGAAATTTGAAAAGCTATGGAATGAGGCTAAAGAACCTCAAAGCTTAACTAACTCAACTATGCACCATGAGATAAGAGATAAACAAGCGAAACTAAAATGAAAACATTATAACTTTGACAAAAACATAAAAACTAACATGTATATTACCATCTACTCTTTAAATGCTAATTTACATGAACCTAGAAGATCATAACAATCAATTTTGTTGTTTACTCCATGGAGGTGAATGAATCTTATTAAGTGGCTACAAGACCAAGTTTAGCATATTCCATTACTAACCTATCATGGATGCAAGATGAACCTATTTTAATGGTGGATGGATGCAAGATGAAGGAGCTCTTAACAATAAAGAGAAGGAAAGCTTTAGATCAAATGTCTAATTAGCTTAAAGCTAATACAAATGAGATCTCAAAGCTTTCTTAGGCTTGTTTTGGTTTTGTGTTATGTAAAGTTGTAAGTTTGAATGGGTAGGCTTAGCCTTGTATTTATAGTTTTTGGTTTGGGAGAATTTGGAATTTGGGTGCATGTGGGACTAAAGCTTAAAAAGCACTTTTAGATTAGATTAGGATAAACATGCTTTAGGCTTAGTTAAGCTTGGTTTAGGCTAGTTAACTAGGGTTTAGGCTAGTTAAACTTGATTAGCAAGTGATTAGAGACTCATTGAGAGTTGGGAGGGGTCTGGATAACCATTTGTGACTGATAGATAGCCTAGGAAGATTGTAGAAGTGGTTTAGAGAGAACTAGGGAGATTTTGAATGGTCGAAAGGATGAATGTTTAGCTAATAAGAGATATATTTAGCCAAATAAGCTGATTATAGAGAGTACGACCAAGAAGGTGTCGTAAATTGGTATATGAGAATGGAGCAAAGAATAGGGTATCAATAGAGTGCCGTTAATCAGGTTGAATTAGAGGAAATGCTAAGTGTAAGCATATTTTAGGTGTCTACATTTTCCCCTCTTTGAGGTGGCGTAAGTGATGTCACTTTAAAGAAAGTAGACAAGCATAAGTAGAAATTTTTGAAGGGATAGAAGAAAAATGAATAGAATGAAGGATGCCTTCTTAATTGTCGATGGGGTGATAGAAGAACTCAATCGATTGTATTGAAAAGATGACAGAAAGAGAACATAAGAAATAATAGTGTGAAGAAGAAGAAAAGGGATATAGAAGAAAATGGAGTATGAGGAAGAGGGAATGAGCTAACATCCATCCGGTGATTTTTAAACATATTTATTTTTCATCATATTGCTAGTGATCTTCATCATTGGTCCTTATTAAAAAGAATGAACAAAAGTGTACTATGCCATGAAAAGCCATATACAAACAAATGTCCATTGCTAAAAACACCAACTCCATGCAACATACAAAATGCAATGCAATACGAGAAAGTAAAATATCCCTAACTCTATGCAATATACATAATTAATGCAATACGAGAAAGTAAACAAGCTAACGTAACAGAGAAACATAATGTAATGTTTTTATTATCAAGCTTTAGTTTTGACCTATGTGAATTAACGACAAGGGTTAATGACAGTGCCCTAAGCAAGGATACATGTGAGGAGAATAATGGAGGACACTTTGGTCCGATGAAAAAGCAATGTGCACTACAAAATAGTACCAGATAACCTGTTGTGCCCTAGAGTACAAATGAAGTAAGCAACCTATATTTTGTTGATGGAGGTAGATCAAGATGATTTGCGAGTCACACACATGAATAGGTGAGAACCAAAGAACAGTGTTTTATAGGATGATTTATATTTTTTTGATGTTTTTTTCTAACATATTTGAATGTTTTGATGATTTTTCTAACATATTTGAATGTTTTGATGATTTTTTAACATATTTGAATGTTTTTTCTAACTTATTTGAATGTTTTTGTGATGATTTTGAAAGTTTTAGGAAACTATGTATAGGAAGACAGAGAAACATGGATGCCCCCAATGATAGATGGGATGTACAAGGAAAAATGCCACGCGTATGCGCAAGAAAGTGAAGATGTGAAAATGCCCCAAAGATTAGGTGGGAGTATTCAAAGGAAAACTCTTCACGCACTGATGATGAGTGGGGGATCAAGGCCAATATGAATAAGTTCAACATGATGATGAACTCAAACCAATGAATTGCTTGGGAAGAAGAAAGGATGCTCCTAGTGTACGTTGGCCAAGAAACACATGATAGAAAGAAAATAAAAGATTTTTTTGTGAAAGGTGACAAAGGTGTCTGAAAACATGGCAAAAAGTAATCTTATACACATGGATGTTTTGAACGAAGTATAAGAACTATGTGAATGATATGAATGTAGCTTAGAAGTCTCGTGGTGAAGAAGTGATTAGCAAAACGAACACATTGTGAGACAGATAAGGACTAAGGCAAGAGTCTAAACAAGGTCTTAAAAAGACACTTGGTAACATACTAATCCTGCTTACTCATAGAGATCTAGTGTGTGTACATGGAATTTATTACCTCTTGAAGGGAAGATTTAATAAACAACAAGTGAAGACACCCTAGCCAATGTGTAGGAATGATTTATTTTGAAAGGAAATTTTGTGAATGGATGGTGGAAGGATAATTGTACATTGCTCCGCTGCCAGCCAAACGTCCATAGCCCCGACAAAGATGCATTTGATTCTAATCACAACATTTCTCTACTACCAGTCAGGCATCCATAGCCCTAATAGAGATTATTGGAAATACCCCAAGAGAGAGTAATATATCAATTTGCTTTTGCTTTGTAGCTTTTAGCTTCTGATTGATTGATTTTGTTTCTTTTGCTTTCTGAAAAATTTATTTCAGCTCTATTTTTTGACAAGGGGTTAAGAACCACATATGGCTTGATGGAAGGAGGTGAAAGTGATTATGATGATGACATTAGATAGTGTCAACAAGTATGTCCAAAATTTCTTTGCAACAAGTTTATTAGATGTTGAATGTGATAGGAGCTCTAAGAGGTCAGTCGTTCTTGAATTCACCAAGTTGATGAAAGACCAAGGTCAAACAGATACCATAGAGATAAATGTCACAAAATGCATGTGAATAGGATAACCAAAACATCACCGAAGGGATGAAAATGGAAGGAAGAATCGTAGAAGAATAACAAGGAAGAGAAGAAAGAAACATCCATGTGTACGCAATACCCGATTGCAATGTTTGATTTTTGTTGTGTTTTCTCATGTTTTTGGTATTTTTGCATTGTTTTTTATTTTTAGATTTTTGATAGTTTTAGGAGGTTAGGACTAACATAGTCGCTTTACATGGTAAGATTCAACAACGATGTCTCAGTGACTTCCTTAATAAGGGAGATTAGGTGTGTTTTCTTATCAAAAGTCATATTATCTCCGATCTTGATAATCATGGTGAGATTGTACTCAATAAATGACTATGATTTATCTTGAAATGTTGATTGTTCATGTGGGAGCTTGAGTTCCCTATCCATAGGTTTATGCACTTTGCACCATACTTGATGGTTATGTTGATGTGCGTTCTTGAATCGCACTTGATTTACAATTTTGAGATTGTTCGAGTTGTTGGGGATTTCGAGCTCTTGGAAGTTTTGACATGAGCTTGATTAAGAAATTTTTTGGATTTATTATAAGCTAATGCATGAGTTGTCTGATCTTGATAAGGAGAAGAAAGTGAATGTGGAAATTTAGAACTGATGTGAGAAATGGCCGTGAGCTTTCCAGAACCATTGATAAAAGAAATATGTGATGGATGAAAAGGATATGGTCCAAAAATTAAAGAGAATGGGATACCAGGAGATGAGCCATTGATAGAATATGATGAAGGGCTGCTAGAATATGGCCCTAAGATGGAAGAAATTGGGCTACAAGGACATGGCCCAAGAATAGAAGAAGATGACGAAGGGTCTGCTAGGGTGTGGCCCAAGTATAGATGAGGAGGGACTACCAGGAGGGGTCCCATAGATAGAAGAGGAAGGGATACTAGGACGTGGCCCAAGAATAGAAGGTAATGGGCTACCAGAGCTGAACCACAAGTAGAAAATGGAGGGCTACCTGGGGGTGGCTTCATTATAGAAGAAGATGATGGGCTACTCAGTGGTGACCCAAGGTGAGATTTTGATTGAGGAATGATGATAGATAAGGAATGATTTGGTAATGAGAAGATATACCATAGATCAATGCTAGACCACGATACCTCATCATGCTCATAAGAAGGTGAAGATAGAATTTCGAAGAAGATTCAAGTTCCATGACCTTAGGCTCCTCATCTATATTATGAAAAAAGGATAAAATTATTTTCCCCAATACGCGAGCGTATCGAGTTCTAGAAAGAATCCTTGTTTGCAATCCTCTAAAGGGACATCTTCGTGTAGTCTAATTGTTCCTTCATTATGAGAGAAATCAATTAGTAGAGGTTGTTGTTCTTTGGCCATAGAAGGTTGAATAGAAGAAACATGTCCGATAAGCGGGAATATTGATTGACAGAAGAAGATGAATCAAGAGAGGAAGTAGGATTGGAGGCAAAGCATCTCATGAATGGACTATTTAGATCATTTTTCTAAAAGATGACTTAATGTGGAAGAGAAAATAGGATCGTATAGCCATCCGTTGAGTTGCGATGTAGGAGTCAAATTAGATGATTGACTAGATGAAATCTGAGTCGTGGAATTCTTCGACAGAGGAAGAGGTCGTTGAAGCGACTGATAAAGGTGGTCTTGTGAAGGAAGGGAGGACCGTGACTCACGAACCAAATCGATGTTCATCGAAGGAACTTGGGTCACACGCATCTTCAAAGGAGGAAGATGTCGTTGAGGTGATTTCAAATAAAGGTCTGCGAAAGGAAGGGAGGACCGTGACTTAAGAACTGAATGAAATGTTTAATCAACGGAACTTGGAGTCACATGAGTCTTTAAAGGAGGAAGATGTCATTGAGGTGATTTGGAATAAAGGTCCTGTGAAGGAAGGGAGGACCGTTATTTAGGATTTGATCTAGGGGTATCTCGAATTATAGTTAGGATCTGAATCTTTAGAAGAAGAGTGGGAGTCCAAACAATAGTTTGGATTTGAATTAGAAGAAGAGTGGGGGAACCCGAATAATAATTTGGATTAGAAGTATCCAAACCATACCACTAACTATGAGCTGAAGGTGGGGAACAAGGTACCTGAATGGGCCCTCTAGCATGAAGAACCAAATTAGGTTTATTCATAATGGGAATCTTTTGATTTGAATTCCTAAACCTAGGTTTCATATTTTTGTAAGTGTGAGAAACCGCACGATAGTCAGTCATTTTTGGCGTTGTTTAAGCACAAATTTCTAGACCTAGATAGTGTAATGGAACTCCTTCAAAGGGAAGAAGGCTCCATATCGATTCGAGTAGCATAATAGAAACCAACTAGATGTTTCGTAAGTATGGAGATGCGTGCGTGATTTTCTAAAAAAGGTCCTAAGGAAAATAGACATTGTGATGACACAATTTTGATAATCCAACAAGATTTTCCTAGAATAAGTCTATGAGTTTGTTAACATGCAAGGAACAATCATGCAAGTATAGATAACCAAATAAATTGATCAAAGTGTTTACCTTTCTCTTTCAACAATAGTTTTGATGCTAGATAGCCAACTCTATGTCAATAATTATGTCAAGTTCAAAAAAGTGAACAAGGCGTAAGTATTAACAAAGCATAAGAGTGACTCCTAATCAAAGGATACCATGATGAGTTCAAAAACCAAAAATGCCTAAATGTTAAAGGGCAAGTCTTACAAATATAAGCCTCGTAACCACACCAATTAAACACATCTATCAAGCTTTGTGGAGAAGCGAGATATTAGTGTCAAAGTGGTATCGAAACGACACAAACAAAGTAAACGACACTTTTCAAGATTTGGGAAAATGTTTGAAATCAAACTAATTCAAAGTATACTAAGGATGTGCTAAAATGTGGGTAGTGTAATGCCACAATGCAGACACTTAGATCACATTTATGATAAACATGACATAAATATCTTAATTGTGTTGAGGAAATGCGAACAAGGTAACACATTAAAGGGAGATCAAATGATGAATCAATCCTAACTATGATGATGATATTGAAATCAAGATCAAGTGGCCATTAAAGATATGAGGATGCATCCACACACTTTAGATGTTTAACAACTTAGCCGCAAACATGGATGAGCATAAATGATAAAAAAGTGGTGAACACTATCTATGAAAACACTCTTGAAAGATGCCTTCTCTTGTCCCAAATTGGAAACAAGAATGCAAAGGTATATATCAAAAGATGAAAACAAACTAAGTGCCACTTGGGAAGAGTTTCGCCTCATCCGAAGGTGAGACAAAAACCGAGCTAAGTGAGATGTCATTTAATTCTGTGATGAAAGACACTTAGATCAAACTTACGTGGGTTCTTTTCCTTGTTCGAGAAACAAGGTTCAAACTCCAAGTAAGTCATCACTGTGATGGCTTGACGTGACACCGGACTAGCAAAGTGGGCTCTAAGACAAAATGGCTTCCCTAATAAGATCTCTCAACTAGGTGTCACAAGTTGTCTAATGTGAGCGCGATTTACCCAAAGAGTCATATTGACTGATTTGGGAGTATCTCGCTTTACTTTACCCCCTTCTGATACAATGAGCAACTAGTGTGTTCAGTTGTACCATCACTGGGGTTGTGATACAAACAACTTTGACTCTAACTTACAGTGTGAAATATAGTCAAGTGGGTAAGCGAGCACTTCCTGTTTCATCCATAAGGTTACTCAGCGGTGGATTACTTTAGTGTTCCTAGAACCACCCCCATTATTGTAGCTTAAGGCGTTATACTAAAGGTGTTATGTTCGAGTTGAGCGGATAGGGATGTACCCTTTTCCAAAACCTGCAATACAATGTGAAGTGAAATGGTGTGTTTTTATCTTGCTTAACTTAATGTGGTTTTAAGTAGCACACAGTTTGGTAACCTATATGAAAACACGTGTTAGTGGGTTCATGTTTTGTTTTGACTCCTCCTTTCTTTGACAAGCGTTTAGGCCCTATATGCGAAGAGTTAGTAATTTTCCACAACCGATCATGATATCAAAAAAGAGAGCTTGCATGTTGTTTTTGATTCCTAAGATCACCAAAAGGCACGAAGGAAGAGCATACACAATGTGAAAACTCCAATAAAATAATTTTTATGGAAAAATACTTGTAAGTGTGCCTTGCAAAAGATAGAGTTCATTTTTAACCAATTTTGAAAGGTTAACCCAATTAGGAAACATAAAATAAGTGTGTTTGAAAGTGGAAAAAGGGTTTCCTAGAAGTGTTTTTGATCCCCAAGATCACCTAGAAGGTGTGAGGAGAGAGCATACACACTTCACAAAATCCCTTTCTAACTAAAAAAGAAACACTTAAACTACATTAGTTAAATAACCCAAAACAAGCTCTGCAATCACCGTTAGAAAACGAATAGTTATCTAATAATGTAAACCATACATTTTCTATAAGGTAAAATCCTAATTTTATATTTTGATTACGTATTTCACTTCAATACATTTCCAACGCAACAAAAATGGATTCATTTCGAGTTTAGGAGCAAAAGTTATGGCCTCCAGAAGATTAGTAATGAACATAGTTTGATGCATACATGCCCCTAATGACATATACATGCCTATTTCAATGGATATGTGCCCCAATACAAAAAAACCATAGTAACAATGATGGATACGTGCATGTTTCAATGAATACATGCCTATTTCGACAGAAACATGCTTATTTCGACGAAAATGCGACTGTTTTGACAGATACGTGCCCCTGTGTAAAAAAACACTAATAATGACAGATACACACCGAAAATGACACATACGCACCTGTTTCGATCGATACACACCCCTTTCAATGGATACGTGCTTATTTCAATAGAAACACACTCGATCTAGGAATGTATACGCACACCCTGTAAAACCTGCAAAAATCATGGAAATGAAATTTTTTGACAAGCAAATAGGTTAATTGTTAGTCAAGGAAACCTATTTCTAGCTTAGACCCACAAAATGTGCATGAACAAGGATAATTTAGCTTGATTAAAAATGAAGTTAAGTGAATAACAAGTTGTTTCTCCTAGAAAGCATGAAAGGGGTTAGAAACTGAAAATAAATAGCTTGAAAGAGACTCCATTAATGGAGGATGGACAAAATTCTTCAATAAAAAGGTAGACAGGGAGGTTGAAACCAAGAAATTTCTGGAAGAGGGAGAGAATCTTGAGTTCGTGACTGCTGGCCTCAAGGTGGAGTCGATCCCTGAACCATTTTCTTGAACTAGCCAAAATGGTGGTAAGGTATGTTACCCTTGAAGGAAGATATGTGACTATACCTCAAAAACATCTAATTTTTCTGAATCATTTTCATAGAAATAACATTATCAGCTTTCCTCATTATCTGATTAACTCCTTGGAGAAATCCATAAGGGAAGTTCAAAGCCACTCTAGGGCTGTCCCTTTACACCAAGGCCTTATCCTTTTGATTCACCGCCATTTCTCCAACTGCCTCCCAGGTGAATCCTATCCCACCTCCCTCCTCCATACCTACTCCTGCCCACACTGCTCCCAAGACTTCCTAAAAAAGAAAGAATGAAGATGCGACCTCCAAAGAAGAAAAGCAAGAGCCTCAAAGCCAAAATCCTCGCTTCCCAACGTGTCCTAAGGAGCCACAAGGATTTAGAACTAGCCGAAAGCCTTTTGCATATCAAAGAGCCGGTGGAGGAACCCAAAGAGGAGGATTTGCTGGATAGGGTGGACAGATTAGAAAAGGAGCTTCAAGAGCTCAAAGGAGCTATAAAAAACATGGAAAGAGCTAAGGGTAAAAGGATCCTTCAAAGTGAGGAGGATGAGGGGGTTATTGGTGAAATTTTCAAGAAACTACAGTCCCTGGATGGTAGATTGGGGAATGCTAAAAGCCGAAATGACTGCATATTGTCTACCCTCAAAAGCATTTACATCTTCATCGAAAGCAACATGTCCACAAAGTGTTTTGCAGCTTAAGTGGGATCAATGAGGATATATGGGGCCCTAAAGAGAAAAGGGACATTGCAATTGCCCAAGCTGATCTTCAAGACCCCTCTCAGGCCACTGCCATTGCCTTCTTCATGTCACTGCAGGCTATCAAAACCAAAATTGACAGAGCCATCAAGTAAAGGGCTGTAGTGATGCTATTTTTGGCCGTGATGTGGCCGTCATCGGGCGATCTGAGCTGTTTTGTGGCGGGGCTCCTTATGTTGTTTCTCTTTTGGTTCCTTTTTGTTCTTTCCTTCTTTTCTCTAGATCTTTGTACGTTTAGATCCTGCTTTCTCCTTTATTGTAATATTTGGCTGTTGAGCCTTCCTTGGTTGACTATTCTGCCCTTCTCTGGGCTACTTCTTTAATCTTTTCTATCTGGCTTTTGAGCCCTTTTGTATTCAGGGTATAGTCCCTTCAAAACTATTTTCCCTTAATAAAAAAATGGAGGATGGACTTCAAGTCCAACCGGGCGTGCTGAATGTATGCAATGGAAAGTTGAAAAGCTATGGAATGAGGCTAAAGAACCTCAAATCTTAACTAACTCAACTATGCACCATGAGATAAGAGATAAACAAGGGAAACTAACATGAAAGCATTATAACTTTGACAAAAACATCAAAAACTAACATGTATATTACCCTCTACTCTTTGAATGCTAATTTAAATGAACCTAGAAGATCCTAGCAATCAGTTTTGTTGTTTACTCCATGGAGGTGAATGAATCTTACTAAGTGGCTACAAGACCAAGTTTAGCATATTCCATTACTAACCTATCATGGATGCAAGATGAAGCTATTTTAATGGTGGATGGATGCAAGATGGAGGAGCTCTTAACAATGGAGGAAGGAAAGCTTTAGATCAAATGTCTAATTAGCTTAAAGCTAATACAAATGAGATCTCAAAGCTTTCTTAGGCTTGTTTTGGTTTTGTGTTATGTAAAGTTGTAAGTTTGAATGGGTAGGCTTAGCCTTGTATTTATAGTTTTTGGTTTGGGAGAATTTGGAATTTGGGTGCATGTGGGACTAAAGCTCAAAAACACTTTTAGATTAGATTAGGATAAACATGCTTTAGGCTTAGTTAAGCTTGGTTTAAGCTAGTTAACTAGGGTTTAGGCTAGTTAAACTTGATTAGCAAGTGATTAGAGACTCATTGAGAGTTGGGAGGGGTCTGGATAACCATTTGTGACTGATAGATAGCCTAGGAAGCTTGTAGAAGTGGTTCAGAGAGAACTAGGGAGATTCTGAATGGTCAAAAGGAGGAATGTTTAGCTAATAAGAGAGATATTAGCCAAATAAGCTGATTATAGGAGGAATACGACCAAGAAGGTGTCATAAATGGGTATCGAGAATGGAGCAAAGAATAGGGAATTAATAGAGTGTCGTTAATCAATTGAATTGGAGGAAATGCTAAGTGTAAGCATATTTTAGGTGTCTATAAGGGGTGCTTAGATGTTGGTGTCCGAATCCATAAAAGATAAGCAAGTGAAGTACTTGAATGGGATGTAGGGTGTAGAAGGATAGAGAGAAGATAAGAAACAGAGCAAAGAGGCCGGAGATAGCTATCAATTACTAGTTTTCTCGTTTAGGAATCATATGAATGCAAGTATACTTTTAGGACCCAATAATGTACCTTTAATGCTAAACCCTAATTACGAGTCACGTATGATAAATGAATGATAAAGTACAGATTTGAAAAAAAAACATGTACAATATATAACCCTAAGTGCAAGAGAAAGTAAAGGAATTAGCTGATTTCATGCTTTTCCCGGCCGATCTAATCTAGAAAAAATCAATGAACAAGAAGGGTAGGCTATCGCAACTATGCACCGTGCTAAAATTTGAAATTATCGGATAAGCCCGACATGGGTCAGGAGTGCCTGGGAGCTAGATTCTTGTGAAACCCCTATCTATTGTTTTATAAGCTTGTGTATGCCCTAAATTTCAGCCCTTAGAGATTGACATTTCTAAGACTGGGAGAGAGGTATGTAATGAGGATAAAACACCATTTTTGTGCTATATGGAGGGTGTCATTTGTTCTAGTGTAATGTAGAGAATATCTTGAGTGTTATGAATAAAACATCCTAGTAGGGGTGTAATTTTCTTCTTTTTACCACACAACCTCTTTAAGAAGCCTACCTTGTTTATGACCCGGTTGGGTAAATATAAACATCCAATAGCTATCCGAGGAGTCCACTAAGACCTATGAGAAGATCGTTGGTACTAGTTTTTAAAGTATAAACATAAAGGAACCACATCCATCAAAGATAATATTGTGGCTTATAAATATTCCTTACACATATATGCCATCATCTATGAATATGTCATGTGCCACCTATTTCCTTGTACTTCGGGTAGATGGCTTATAACTTGTATCTTTAGAAGTTATGTAGTTCAATCACATCTTGGGGTCTATTTGAAGCTATTTTTTTGACTATTTTGGTGAGTACATTGACTTCGTAGAGTTGTATTATTAGTTTTCATACACTTACAAAGGAACAACATGACACATGAGTATTTTCCACACCCACTTCTCCCAAATGTATAAGAGGTTGGGGATCCTTATGCCATTGTTGAACTGTAGCAGTCCAAATCTACTCACGCGCATTGGATTCCCTCCTTTTCATGTTTGTTAGGTAAGACCCTACGACCCTTGGTTCTTTATCTACAGCTTTTCCACATAGTTGTCTTAGTAAAACAACCCCATATTGCTCTTTCTATCTATCACTCCACTTGTGCAACCCGATGCTCACACCCCCAGAAAATGGCTAACCCCACTCTTGTGTAGTGAAACTTTTCCATTTATGTCCCTAACCTTGTCTATCTGACCTATGACCAAGTTTGTTCTCCCTAGCAGTCCCCTAAACTTCCTTGTTCATGTTGTTTATATTGAAAGCATGGAGACAAACCGAGCTTCAACTTGCGTACATTATAGTGCTCTTATTCTAAATAATAATGACATCATGCATTATAAATTTGGTTGTGTTTTGGGTAAGTGCATGGAAATGGGGGGCCAAAAGGGGTCTTAAGTGGATGCTTTTTTCGAAAAATAAAAACTTCAACTTGTATGAGTTATTTGAGATAGTTACACTCAAAATTTGAAGATGTTATAAGAACATGAATTGTAAAATTTTGAGTCTAGTTTCTAAACTACTAATTTATTTTGAAAATGGTTAAGTGTAAGTGGGTTAAAGATCTAAAATGTCAATAGGTGCTCCTATTTTTGTAAAAAAGCATAGTAGACAAATGGACGGTGTGCCCCACGTTTTTGAGTGCTATTTAGTATTTTTGAAAACCCTTTAGTAGAAAGATAGATAAGAGCATATAGTTTGGGATAGGATTTTTTTAGTGAGTATTTATTTTTGTATGATTTTTCAAGTAAAAAGATTTTGAAAATTAAAAGATAACAGAGAGCCAACATGTGCCCCCCAACTACCTCAAAAATATTGAAAATTATAATTTTTAAAAGATTTATAAAATTAGGCCTAGTTTGGGACTGTATTTTTTTCAATTTGGAGAAGTGAAACAAAATATACATGAAAAAAGATAGGTGTTTACAATCACTAAAAATAGAGGTATAAAAGACAGTTTGAAATAAATATAAATGGAAACCTTACAATAGAAAAAAATATAAAAAGTATATATTTAGAAAGAGGATAGTTTTCTTGACGTTGTAGGAATTTTTTTAAGAAAGATTGTAATTGTTTTTATAGGATTTATCATGGTGAAAGGTGAGTTTTTGATTTTTTGTTCAAAAAAATGTAGGTTTTTGTGTTGTAATAGGTCCAAGGCTCAGGTTTAAGAAACCAAAGCAATTCCAAGCCTAGAAAATCTTGGTTTGTGTGCATAATTAAAGGAACGTGTACATGTTATAAACAGACGTATTCTAATGCATACACATTCCTTAGTGTATGGCTTATATATGTGTTTATTAAAGTCTTATATTTACAAAAATAAATGTTTAAGTATAATTTTTTCATTTATTATTATTTTAGTAAATATAAAAATTAGGGTCACTCTGCACCTTATGGAACTAGTCTCACAACTCCATGAGTCACGGTTTAGGAGATAGTTTTTTTAATCTAATCTAGTCAATACATAGGTATTTTTCAGGATTTCAACATTCAACATAAATATTTTAGGGTTTAAATTATATAATCGATGTCTATTTTGGGAAAAAATATAGTCGTTGTTTAGGTTTGTTGGCTTTCTAGATTGTTTATTGACATTTGTAGGAGTGTTAGATGTGTCAAAATTATATTTTACAAACCTCACAAATCTCAAATGAAACAATAAGTGCTCAAATATATGGACTCAAGAAATGCCTTATAATACATAACAAATAAAAAACATGTACATGTTTTTATTAATTTGAGAATCCTTGACGATATCTACAAATGCTACTCCCGTTATTGTGACTATTACAAAAATCAACCAAAATTCTAAAGCTAAATTACAATGGTGTTTCTTTATGACCCTTGAAAATTTTCCCTTGTTCCATGCGACTCAACTCATCTCTCTACTCCTTATCACTCTAGCCCCTCAAACAGTAGACTCGACTCACTTCATGCACACATTGTGCTCTTTCAAATTTTTAATCAATGTGCATTATACAATTCAACTATTACACAAAGCATTTGTGAAAGCCCTATGTAATCATCACCATCACCCAAATTTTGTGTTGCACAAGTTCCTTTCTCCATTATCCTTCTCACCATCCTTGTGTGTGCCCATGTACTTAACTAATATAGTAAAACTTATGTAAGAAATTCAATTCCCTCATGATACTCATGCATCACAAATTGTATAGATTCAATTTCAATCAAATTGACTGATTGATTCATGCCTATATTTTTAATTAGTCCTAGATGAAGTAAAAAATCAAATCATATAGTTCCAATAAGTTTCACATGGCTCAATTTAATCAATATTTCTTCTCTTATTGAACCAATCAACTAATTATGTAATGCATGATATAATTAGGGGTACAATTGAGTCCAAATTCATTGTTGTCATGTAAAATATCTAGCATGAAAAATTGAAAATATTAAGCATGACAACTAAGCCCCTAATTGAAAATTAGGCTTCCTAGTCACTGTGCATCCTTCCTCTGGCCAACCTACATTTAGTTCAACCTTCACCCCGACTTAGAGGAAAGTCCTAACAAGGTTTTCAAGTTTGTTTTAGTGTTTAGGGATGATTACCCAAGGTGATAAATTAATTCAATAAGATTGGTTCAAGTGAAAGAGGGAATTCTTCATTGATCTCAATGGTCCATTCATCAAGTGCTTCTCACTTCTTCTCTCAGTGTACCTTACAGGGCTACATAAATTCATCATTCTAGGAGGCTTCTTCACTCATATAACTAATTATTTCAGATAATGATGTAGTTACGGTCCATAAAACCCAAAAACACATCATACAATCACATTTGATTTATCATTGCATGATGTTATTGAGACCAACTAATCCCTAAATCTCATCACATCATCGTAATTAAGTTCATATGAATCAAATAGGGTAAACTACCTCTCTCCTTGAGCCAATGTGTGGATGATGTTTATGAAGGTTTGAAGCATGTATACATTAATTTATAATACTCCAAGACTCTATTTTTTTGATAAAACCTTGTTATGAATCTTTGTTCTACCATAAGGCTTAGTCCTAGAAATGTATTGTGAGAAGTTTTGGTGTTCCCATGTAGAAAGGAATTTTTATGACGAGAATGGTTTTTAAACCTTTAGTAGAGAGGGAAAAAGAAACTAAAGTTTTAATATGTGTGTAAAAGTATCCTTATAGGATTTCTCATTCCTTCATATATGATGGTCTTGGATGCCTTAGTAGCTTGGACTAGCTCATCCTGGCTTGTTCTTTGAAGAAGGTTTGAACATAATGACAGAGTCAGGATATGAAGATCATCAACTCACTCCTTGAGTCTCACATTTCACTCAATTTCTTGACCATGAGTGGAAACATCCTAATATCAATGGAACAAAACATTCTAAGATAAATGGAAAAAATTTCAAGACTTGATTCTGCATGAATATAAAAATTTAGGCCTATTTTTTTTTGGAACCAAAAGGGGATGCTGCACTGTTTGTAAATTCTTCATAAAACCTTCAAACCTTAGAAAAAAATTGATGCTTAAAATTTTTAGAGGATTCACATAAATTTCTAATGCCTATTTTATTGCTTCATAAACCTTACATAGCTCCCGAAATAATCTAGAGAAGTCAGGTTTCACCATTAAAGTGTTTGTTCCCGCACCTAGAAAATCTGTTGTTGAGCAGATTGTCCTTGAATGAGCAAACCTTTCCTAAATATTCCTAAATTACCTCCAAAACTTCAAATATTTCTAAATCATCTCTAGATGCTTAATATATTTCCTAAACTCTCCCAGAGAGCATTTTATTAACTTTAGAATGGCCAAAATAACTAGTATGCAAATTAAATTTTTTGAAGCATGACAACTAAGCCCTTAATTGAAAATTAGGCTTCTCGACACTGTGCATCCTTCCTCTAGCAAACTTTACCTCAACTCGACTTTAACCTAACTTAGAGAAAATTACTAAGAAGATAATTTAGTGTGTTTCAATGTGTAGGGAAGAGTGTCTAAGGTGATTGATCAACTCATTTAGTTTCGATGAGAGATTACTTCATCTAGAGGCCTAAAAGGCCATTTTGGCCATTTTGTAGCTAATTGAACACCCTCCGGAAGTGTTCATGGAAAATAAAAAAAACATCTAAGGGTGATTTTAGAGGGCATTGAATAACTATAAGGAAATTTAGGATCGATTAGGAAATAAAATCTCATTCAGGAGCAATCTATTTAAGACAAGGTTTTCAGGTGTAGGGAATGAAAGCTAAAATGGTTAAAGCTGAATTTTACGGATGATTCTAGGAGTTCCGAGAAAGAGTTAGGATGCAAAAAAATGCATTGGAAAGATATTATAATACTAAGGTGGAAAAATAAATATTGATTTAAAACTCAAATACTTTTGAGGTAAATCAAAACTCTACAACCCTCCTCATTTAAAATGAAATAGGACCTAAATTTTGAGTTGTAGAGAGAATTAGATTTTTAGAATAGTTTCATTAATCGTAAAATATGATTTACATTGTTTCAGTGAAGTATGGATGTTAAGAACATGTAAATCATCCTCAATTTTTATTCAAGGATTCATCCCCTATCTCAGTATGAGGAAACCCATTTCTATGAGGAATAACTTGAGGAAAAAGGTGTCCAGTACCATAAACATGATTCCACCCAGGTGTCATCTTGGTCAAGAAATTTAATTGTGAAGGAGTCATAATGTTCAAAGGTGAAATTTGGAGCTTAAGGAGTGACTTGATGATCATCATATCTTGAATCTGTCATTGTACCCAAATCTCTCCAAGGAACAAGCCAAAATGAGCTAGTCATGCCACTAAGGTATCTAAGACCATCGTGTGTGAAGCATTAAGGAATAATCTATTTCCATGAGAGACATATAATTAATTACATGTATGAGATAATGAAGTTGATTCCAATAAAGGAGGATTTTAGAGGCAGGAAAGGTGAGGGGATGATCTTCATATGGAATACCTTGTTTCCAAGAATGAGCAATCATCTCAGTTCACTTAATGCCATTCACTTGGTAGTATTCTTAAACACTCATTGAAAACCTAGTAGTGTGATCACATCTTAAGGAGGAGGTACATTATAATCACCTCATTTTGGCCATAGGACAAAAATGCCATTCAGGGAACAATCCTCTATCTACAAAGTGAGGATCACATTTCAGTAAGAAGTAGACAAACATCATAGAATTGGTTGCTGGCCACTAAAGTGAATTATGGACCCTATCTCTATATGGATAAGTATAGTGAAATAATTGATATAACACCCATGATCTTCACCTTCCTCTCCTCAGCAAAATAACTCCATTGATAAAATCTCTTAGGATTCATCAACTTTCTATCCCTAACATACCTATGATCAATTGAAAGAATCGAGGGAGGGTGGTTATGCATTTTATATAATCAGTTAGAACTCCCACACCCTTCTCTCTCTATCTAGTGTTTATCCTAGATGTATGCACCCATATATTTACTCATTATTCCCCACCCCTATCCTCAATATAGATATGGGGTAAGCACCCATGTATATAGATATGGTGTGGGCTCCCTATATTCTATTTACTTGAAATCTCTCTCAAGAAAGAGTGTCATTTTTTGGGTTTGAGTATGTTTATTCATCATCAATCCCTTGTCTTGTATGGAAAATATCTATGGCTCCCTCTCGAGATGAATGCATGGATTAGTGTGGTGAGATAGCTAAGATCCACTTCACATATTGGACCTATTTATATAGTTGATTAGATAGTTCTAGGCTTGTAAAGTATGTACTCATCCCTAATACAATGCTACCCTTCTTCCAAGATGAAATTAAGGCTTTGTTGATCGAGAACACTTGAAAAAAAGAACACAAGAAGTTCACATGGGAAAGTGAGTCATATTCAAAGGCACGAATGGATAGAGAGAATACGCGCGTGGAACAAAAGTTCAAATTTTTGGGACTTAGCCATTTTTGCTCATGAAGGTCTATTTTTAGAGATGTCGTGCAGAGCACAAAATGAGGTAGAGACATGTGTGCCACACATTAGATATTCTTGGAGGATCGGATACGAAGCACTTTACATGGACACATGCTAGAAATAGATTTGCTACTATCAGTTAGCTAGTAGTAGTATATTGTTAGTGCACTTGCATATGTGGCTAGTTTTGTAACGGTGTGTGGATATTAGTAGCATGCGACGTATTTTTGGAATGGATAAGTAGTGAAGGGAAATTCCCCACCCTTATATATATGTAGTAAACTATGTAATAGAGAAGGAGTAGATATATACAAAGATATGCTATTAAATCTATTATGTGCATACTACTATTATTGTAATGAAGCTTCTATATACTTATTGCATTGAATAAAATGGAGGATATTGGCTGAATCTAAGTGTTATTTTTGTGTGTATTTGAACCTAGTATGTTTTTGATCTCATCATGGTTAGTACTTAATTATGTTCTTCTTTAGCTATAGATCTGGTATGCTCTGTAGAATGATGTGTTAGTGATAGAACCATATATGTTAAGTATTCATCATGCTAACATCGTACAACAACAACCCTAAAGAGGGACCTGGTACCTTTGCGTGCTTCGGGTGAGCACTTAGTTTAGGATGAGTGATGTGCCAGTGCGTCTGGGGTCTTATTGGATTTGTGGCACTGAATTCTAGGCTACATCATTGGTTCCATTGCTGGGACCTCTTGTTTCAGCTTATTTTCGAATGGTTCGTGATGAAGACATACCGGTTGACCTTAGCAAGTGTTGAAGAATGGATACGAGTTCTGGAAGAAGAATACGCATGATGATTCAACTTTGGATCTGAGTTTAACGCACACGTGTGAGTGGAACATAATCTATATGACAGTTTATATGAGAGATTTTTTTGCTATCTTTCCAAAGGTGGAATTATACGAGTGGTGAGTGCTTATGCATCTAAGTGGAATTAGAGGTATCTAGCACTTTTCCGACATAAAAGAACTCCAAGCCCTATATGATGCTGATTTGATTTGGAATCTAGCTATGGATACATGGTTCCATGGTGTCTTAAACAATTATATTTTGGAATACTCAATTTCCACTTATTCATGTCTAGAAGTAGTTGAATTCCAATTCTTATGATATCCAAGGGGAGCTTACCTACAAGGCATTCCTCTAGTGATCAATATCCTAATGGTAACTTTGAATCTGGAGAGTAAACCAATGGCTAAATAAACCTCACCACACGCGGGGAAGGAGTAAGTTTGGTGAAAGATGGCAGACTGCGGTAGAAATTAGAGAGAGGAAAGGTAGCTTAAGTATGATGAGGTGTGTGAGAGGGAGATAGAGAAGCAATGTAACATTGTAGAAAGTATGGCATTGAGGAGAGAGATGGCTCGTGAAGGATTTGAAGCTCACGTAGAAGACATGGAGCCGCAGCCTCGTGAACTCCCCAATCTAGGAAAGCATAACAGGGATCCCCTTGGCCTCACACAGGCGAGCCAGCAGAGACTACCTGGGCCATGGACACGCATTTGAATCCACTTGGTAACCTTGCCCTTATGTTGGGTTTTTCAGCATCTAGTACAATAAGCAGTCAATAAGCTAGTTCAAGCAGTGGGAGAGTAGGAGTGAGTCTTATAAGAGGCACAACGATGGTAACACAAATAACTTCGTTGTTATATGGGAGTACCTTTTCGGGTGTATCATCAGCATAGAATACAAGCACGCCAATTTTTGGATTAACTTCTGGGAGTAGTAACGCTTTGCAGATCAGTTAGGGTATAGTTTAGTTCTACTGTTGGGACACAGGGAAGTACATCTTCTAGTCTGACCCTAGCTATAGGTTCAGGATCAAGAGGCATAGGTAGCTCTGGTTCAGGTAGATCTGGTGGTTCTGGAGGTAGGGGAAACACAGGAGGTTCTAGATCAGTGGGTAAGGTCCACACTAACCCCATAATATTTATATGGAAATGTCTCTTCATCTTTCAGAATATAGGGGCATAAAGATGTTGTTGAACATGTGCACATGTGTGAAATATTGTGGCACGCAAAAGGAATCACAGCTTCTAAGCGTAGGGAAAGCCAATTTTCCACTATGTTACAAGGGTGCGCACATAGCTGGTATAAAAAGTTTGACCCTGATCAGACTTGCGTAGATTATACAACTTTAAAGGATGCATTCCTTAAAGAGTTTCATATCCCTGAGTTTGAGCAAAAGAGTATAAGCACACTCAAGGATATTAAGTAAGGAACTAATGAAAGTGTTAGAGAGTATGATGCATGGTTTAAAACATTTATTATTAAAGCTTTCTTATGACATACATGCAAGACAACATACACAATGGTTCATTGGGGGCTTGATTACCCCTTTTAGGAGGGCATTATCACATAAGATGTACACTGATCCACACGAAGCACTTGAAGAAGCCTCATGCGATGAGGAAGTTGAAGCATAGATACAGGGGGTGAGACCATTTTTAGAAGCACAAATAGTAGTAATGGAAAAATAGTTAGAGAAACTATCAACAAATTCAGCACATGAGACGTGCACAAGGATTTGGTGCACATATTGTGAAGTAGAAGGTCACACAAAGGATAGTTTCCTCACAGAATAGTGTACGCTCATTGCTAATGGATTGTGAAATATGCCACCTAAACCATGATGCTAGCTGCTACCCATTATTACAACGCATAATAAGGAAGAATGTTTCAAGCTACTGTAAAATTTGTAGGTCCACGACTCATGACACAGAGGACTACCGACTGATTGGATAGATCCATGATGCTATAGATATTGGTGTATGGTAGACAGGAGTTTTAGATAACTCTAAGGGAAAGAATGAGCATCAGGACTGGGAGCACAATTAAGTGCGCTATGATTGGAATGAGGGGCATTTTGAAGGCAGTCGTGGTAGAGGTCAAGGATACCGCAAAGGGATTTAGAGGACGAGGTTGTGGTGGTGGAAGAAGTGAGTTTCCTTGTGGAACATGTTATACATGTGGATCTCTTGACCACTATAGGCATGAATGTCCTCGAATATTACATGTTCTTTCTATGGAAAGAACCATAGCTATGAAGAGTGCTCGAACTTATATGAGCATCTGAGTAAGCAACATAAACAAGAAAACAAAGGCATAGGGATGGTTAGGATACAACATGCTATGGACAATCAATGGATGCCCAAGATGGAAGTAGAATCCGAGGCACTATAAGTGAAGATCACGACCCATGCTGAGGCAACATGTGCTAGGGAGGAATTACAGTAGAAACCTACCATCACTAAAGATGAGGTTCTTCATGCATGGTACCCAGATCCTGCCTATCAGAAGGAGGTTTATCAGATACCATGGAAGTTATAAGGAATATTTAGGGTGAGATACAATACTTAAAGGAGCAGAAGAAAGCATCAGAGATAGTCCAAACTAATATAGATGACTTGAGAGAAGTGTGTAAAATGTTGCACCAGGAGAACATCATTCCACTGTTAGGGAGTTGGTTAAAAGGGAACACTGCACGTGCAAGTACTAAGACTGGATGATAGATCTTGCATGTAAATATCCCTCCTCATAGCCTAGATTATGACAAGGAAATCACTCTGAATGTCATTGAGTAATATACTAATTGATACAAAGCGTGGAGGTCAATGTTCTTACCTTGGATGTATGGGCACAAATGGGAACACCCCCATTGTAGCCATCCTCTAATGTATTATTCATGGCTAATCGAACTAAGGCCACTTCCATAAGAGTTTATTAAATATTCATCCATTACCATATAAGGAGCAAAGTTCACTAGAGACTTTGAATTTTTAGTGCTAGCCGAGTCGATAGCTTTCCATCTCTATTGGGGCATCTTTGGTGCTATGCAAATAATGCTGATCTTAGGTTCAACAAGGGATATATCAATTTTGAAAATAAAGAGGAAAGGGTTATTATCCCTTTAATAGATGGAAAGTCCACACCCTATGTTGAGCCCTTAAGTGAAGAAGATATGAATAGGATTTATGTACGTGCCATCCGAGATCTAGAGATGATTGAACCAACCAAAGAAGGACTAATTCAGTGGGAGGATGCATAATCTATTAGCGATACTACAAGTTTTGCTTGTGATAATTGGGTTCACAACACTTATGAGTTGGTAGGGTGTAAAGTAAAGAGCATATTCCCTCAAGGCACAAAACCACGTTAAGTCGAGGATATGTAATAACTCGGTACCTTGCTACATAGAAGAAGGGGATCCTATGGTATTCCTGCGTGCCATGGAAGAAAAATGGATAGATCCACTGGAAATAAGAAATATGCTAGTGTATACACTATGTGGGACAATGACACGTTGGTTGGTGGTCCACAGGGATAATTTGGTCGAATGGAATGAAATTGGGATTGTTCTTACTTCTAGGTTCTTTATGAACAATGCACCTACACAAATATTTAATTATCACAGTAATCAACCTGTTCAACACCACATTTAGAAGTGTGAGATACTCTGGACGGAAGGGCAGGAAGATTTACCACCTTCACTTTGGGTGCACCGGTTTTATTCCACTTTACAAGGATGCATGCGTGCTTGGTATGTATATGCAGAACTCCATAGAGAAACTAGAAATTGGCAAAATTTAATTGCAGGAATGGCCCAAATGTTTGACTTCTTCTCTACAAATCCTCCGGTGGAAGAAGCATTAAAATTTATCAAGTGCTTAACTATGGGGGATAGTGCCAAGGATGAAGAAATCCTTCAGAATTATTAGATAAAGAGGACTCAGAGTGCATCTTGATAAAGAACCAGAGGCCGATGTAACATTACTTCAACACACTTGCCTTGAGAGAGAGAAAGGAAAAATGGTCTACTTAGTAGATGATGAAGAAGTAGATAAACTGGATGTAAACCATTCAATAGGAAGGTGTGAGGCATTAGACAGTGTGTATAAGACCACACACACATATCATGAACCTATGAAGACAAAGCGGGTGAATATTGGAACAGATACTAAGCCTAAGGAAGCCATAATTGGAGACTATTGGTCAAACTCTAAAGTGGAAAAAATCATAGAGTTACTAAGGGACTACCATGACCTATTTCCTAGGGGGTACCATGAACTTAAAGGTGTGCATGAATTGTTAGGGGAGATGAAGATAAATCTTAAAGAGGGTGCGCACCCAGTTAGAAAGAGACCTTACAGAATGAACCCCAATTTACGTGAAAAGGTCAAAGAAGAGATTGATAACATGTTGAAGTATGGAATTATCAAGCCCCTTGATGAGTTAGAATGGGTTAGTCCAATGGTGATCCATTCCCTACGCCATTTATCGAGGAAATACTAGAAGGATTTGTAGGGCACGAAATCTATTCTTTTACAGATGGGTTCTTTGGGTATCATCAAGTTAGGATTGCCTAGGAGGATCAAGAAAAGACTACATTTACTACTAAATGGGGTATTTTCACCTATACTATAATGCCCTTCAGTCTAAAAAATGCGCCTGTTGTATTTTTGCGCATAGTTGTCCAAGCATTCAAAGAATTTATTCACAACTTCTTACAGGTGTATTTAGATGATTGGGCGGTGTATAGATTAGTTAAGGATCACTGTGACAATTTGCGCTTAATGTTTGAATGGTGTCAAAAATTGAGTATCTCTTTGAACATCAAGAAGTGCATATTTGCTACATCATTTGGGATAATTTTAGGACACATAATCTACAAGGAGGGTTTTTTGGTTGATTCAACAAAGGTCAGAAGCCATTATAGGTCTAAGGGAGCCTACTGGTCGAAGTGAGGTGCGTGGATTTTTGGGTCATACAGGATATTATAGAAAATTTATCAAAGGCTATGCCAAAGTTGCCACACCATTAGAAGAGTTACTGAAAGGGAAAGGTACGTTCTTACTGGGAGAATATAAACAATGTGCATTTGAGACATTGATGGAGAAACTTACTACCACGCCTATTCTACATTTTCCTTCATGGGAAAAACCATTTCATGTACATGTTGATGCCTCTTGCATGGCCATTGGTGCAGTGTTGGCCCAACCTAGAGAAGGTATTGTAGATCATCCTATCTATTTTGCTAGTAGAAATCCGACTCCTGCAAAACAACTACTACACAACTATAGAGCGCGAAACTTTGTCAATGATCTATACGCCGCATAAATTCTGCCAAGACTCTACTAACTACACCATTCTTCTTTTATACAGATCACATGGCATTGAAGTATTTGGTAAATAAACCTTTTTTACAAGGGTGCATATGTTGATGGGTGCTCTTATTTCAAGAATTTGATTTCACAGTTGTGGTAAAACCAGGAAAAATTAATTTTGGACTAGACCATTTATCGAGAATACAAACGGAGAAGAAGCACAGAAATTGAGGATACCATGCCAGATGCATAGTTATATAGGTTATAATGTGTGCCGTCAGAACTAGAGGACATTGCTATCTTTCTATGCACATGGATGACACCAGAAGGAATGAAATCCTTGGAGAAGAAACAACTTGCTATACGTGCCGCACCTTATATGTTAATCAGCACTTGTAAAAATTAGGTTGCGATGAGGTATCGTGCATCATGATTGGAACATGAGTACATGGGAATTATGGAAGAAGCTCATGGTGGAATTGCAGGTGGCCACTATACAGGTGATGCCACAACGTGCAAGATTCTACTCACTAGATTATGGTGGGAGACCCTCTATAAAGATTGTAAGGAATTTTGTAAGGCATGTGACCATTGTCAATGTCTTGGAAGACCAGGTCAGTGAGATGAAATGCCTCTGAGACCTATTACTAGTGCATAACCTCGCTTGAGAAATGGGCTATAGATTTTGTGGGTCCTATTTCACTAGATGCGCGTAAAACTAGATCACACTACATTATAACTTGCACATAATATCTCGACAAGATGGGAAGAAACAACGCCTACTAAGGACTGTACATAACAAATGCTACAACAACCTTATTTCTATGGGAAAATATTATTACAAGGTATGGATGTCCTTTAAGTTTAACCAAAGGATAGGGGCACACATTTTCTTAATGAGACAATTAGAATTTTATTGGATGAGTTCATGATTGCAAATCATAAGACTACACCCTATCATCCTTAGGCAAATGGAACTGCTGAGGCTTTCAAAAAATTTTTGGGCCAGACATTGACAAAAATATGTGATGTTGGGAGAAAGGATTGGGATGATGAAGTATTTAAAGACTTTGGGCATATCGAATAACATATAAAAGGTTGAACAAAGCAACACCATTTTAGTTAGTGTTTGACGTGGAAGCCATTCTTCCTATGGAATTTATGTTACCTTCTTTGCATATTGTGCATGCTGGAGGTCTAGTTGATGAGCAAGATTTAGAAGAACAGATTGAAAAGATAATTCAGCTTAGATGAACAAAGAGCCATAACACGTTGGAGTCAGAAGAAAGAAAAGGCCAGGAAGAAGGCATGGCATGACAGAAACATAAGGGACAAGAAGTTTGAGATTGGACAAATGTTACTTCTCTATGACTCTAAGTTTTTACGCCATCTAGGAAAACTTAAGGTACATTGGTTGGGGCCGTATGTTATCAATTACATCCTTGAAACAAGTGCTTGTTAGTTAGAAGCACTTGATGGAACACGACTACCCGGTTACTTCAACAGAGTAGGTTGAATCCCTACTATAAATAAGTCTTCTTGGTGTTTGTAATAAGGCAATATTGTCATTTAGATTAGGTTTTCAATTCTACATTCCCTTAATGTGTTTCCTTCTTTGTCACTATGCTTTGTCAATTTAGTTATTGTTCTTGTGTAATAAGCATGCTTGCGTGCATGAAGCTAATTACTATATGAAGCATGTTTATGCGCAGAGGACTACACATATTTTTAGTGTGGGGTAGATTGTTGGTATCTAAGTACAAGATTGTGGGAATTGAAAGGTGGAAGGAATAAGCTACTATGGGTTCTCTTCAAGTCAACGGATATCTTCTAAAAAGTGACCAAGTATGAAGATGAATGAAGGGATAATATAACACGAGGTAAGCAGAGGCCATAACAACTACCAAGAGAAAGTGCAAGATGAGGTACTCGGGTGTAAGGAAGTGTGTCAAGAGAAGTTTGTGACCGTGAGGATAGGAAGGCACGTTAGAAGGTTATAGTTGGGCGTGAAGATGTAAAGTGCGAAAGGATGGAATTGGTCAATTAATGAGAGGATATCCGGTAGGTGAAGGAGAAATGAATGCATCAAAATTTGAAAATCTATATAAGGATGGGATGTAAATTCTATCATTGCGATTAAGAGTATTTGAGAAAGAGCTAAGTGCGAAGAGCTGAGTGATTGAATTGAGGTGTGAGAGGTGTGTAACCAATCGTGACGAAGAGATCTATGTGCAGAAAGAGCTTATGTGCCCGGTGGTGAAGGGTTTGAGCAAAGCAAGGTGACAGAGAGGAGAAAGGGCACGTGATTTCACCTAGGAAATACTAAATTGAGATAGGGTTTGATTCACACGTAAAATTTAAGAGGTGAGTATCTACAAAGGATTGCAAGGTAGAAATGGCACCCAAGAAAGTAGTTGTAGTAGGAGTGAAGGGAAAGAAGAAGGTGGTCGAAGAAGAAGAGGAGATGGCTCCCAAAAGTAATTTTTCTGAAATGCAATATCTAGAGGGGGTTATCGTAGGCCAGGAGTGGGATTCTCACATAAGAAAAATCAAGGTGAGTGAGTACAATCATCGTACCGTAGAGAATAAGAAGGAGCTTGATGCCTTGTTGAACACAAAGACAAATAAATGCACGGTGAAAGACATGCCGGTGTATGACAATGATGGCAAGAAGATATTGAAGAATATTGGAGTTTAATAGCTATACAAACTCCCTTACTTTAGGAAAAATGAGCCCTTGTTCTAGTGTCTCATGAGCAGAGTGCACAAAGATTTTTTCTACTTTGTAGGATGCAGAGCTAGAATTTCATCCACGCTTATCTCCACAGTAACATGATTGAAGGGCACAAGAGAAGATTTGTGAGATGATTTAATAGAAAAGGCCACAATATTGGAGACCAGAAAGGAGTTGGGGTACACAAAGGGTTTGCATGGCATGGACATTGATAAACTAAGAAATATCTAGTTGTGCAAGCAACCACACATCTCGTTACAAAGTTGAATGACTAGAAAAGGTGGTCACAAGTGAATACCATGTGGCTACACATTGCTAAAAAGATGTCTAAGGGTTATTTTACAACATTTCATGTTACATTGTAGAAACAATCGTTGAGGAAGTGTGCACAGGAGGAAGGATTAGCTTTGGAGTTGTTTTATTGTTGCTGGTGTTTATGGAGATCGAGTACCCGATGGACCAAAAAAGAAGATATGGGAGTATCCCATGGAGCACAAGTCACCCGCAGAATGCTTCAAAAATTACTTGTGTGAAGGATCCATGACATAACAGGTCAAGCAAAGGGTTGAGAAGTGGTACGATAGGCTCTGCGTGGCCTTTGAAGAAGAATGGTGCATCCCCAAGAACTTGCCATCGATGGTGGGAAAGGCAATTTAGTTCACTATATACAACATTTTTGCATAGCACGTTTCGCAATGAAGGATGGAGCATGGAGCCCTTGGTGTAAGTTACCATATGTCTTCACAACAAGGTACTTCTAGGCGCCAAGATACGTGTTCTCATACATGTGACGCCTCATATTAAATGCGGACAAGGTAGATTGTGACTACCACACATTGAGGAAGAAATATGTGTATCCAAAAGGTGGTGCATATATCAAAGGATAATTTTAGATGTATTGAGCATTAAACCAATAAGTTTGGTCATGGGAGATATTGGAGCAAAATTGGTGTACCTTTAACTAAAGTTGAAGTTGGAGAATACCAAGTATGTGGAAGATATGTTCACACTTCCAACACCACCAAAGGGTAAACACACAATGGAGAACATCCTAGTGCCTAAGCCCACATAGCCAATTGAAGTGGAGGATGAGGAGGATGAGCACGAGGATAGTGGTGGTTTGGAGCATAGAGGTATAAGACATCCTATAAACAAGGATGAAGCCGAGCGTGCCACTACACCACCTCAGCCACAAGAGGGGGATGATGAGGACTTAGATGCAGTCCAAGGAGAACAAGCACCTAGGGTGCTACTTTGTAAACAATGCACAAATCACCTAGAATCTCTCCTCGAAGGAGATAACCACAAAAAGGAGAAGGAAACTGAAGTTGAATGAGGAGGCAGAAGAATTAGAGGAAAGCATGCCTAATTCTCCTACACCTCCAAAGAACGTAGAAGAATAGAAAGATGAATAAATGAAGCAAGGAGAAGAGGAGGAAAAGGGAACATATGAGATAGTTACAGAGACTGCTCAGACATGGAGGCACAAGTCCCAAATCTGAGGCTCAAGTTCCTAAGTAGCCAAGGTCTAGAAGAACAAGTGGAGAGCACATTCCACCAGCCATGGGTTATGCAGAGGATGTAGGTAAAATTGTTCGTGCCCATTTCCAGAGCACACTGTCACAAAAGGACTTATATGGCTGGGAATTAATGGATGAAGATATGGCTATAGTGCGCACAAGGAAGCAATTATCATGGTCCATGCACACACACATGGATGAGCCATATTTTGATGTGTGTGAGGAGTCATGCATATCAAGGAGGTTAAAGAAGACACCTCAGGTTAGACACATGACAATAAAGCCTACTGTCATGTTAGATGAACAGGTAAGCAATGCATTGGTGAAAGTCTCAACAAAGGTGGTGAGGTGGAATATGGATAAGGCTACCACAATTAGGGTGCTCAGGGAAGAGATTAAAACTAAGGATGGAGAAATAACATGCCTAACATAGGAAAGAGACTTAGCATAGAAAAAGAATGTTGTATTTATCAGCATCGCAAAGGAAATTAGTGATAATGTTGTAAGGGCTAGGCCACACTTAGAGCCAAAGGTACCAAAGACATTTCCTTTGGCAATACACTATGTACGTACATTGGTGGACCTAGTGCTTGAAGATGAACCTCTGCGCATGCTAGTGCCAAAGGATCCAACACAAGAGGTAGAGTGAGAAAAGGCTTCAATGATGTGGAAGATTGCATCATATGAAGGATAGCTGCAAGAACCGTAAGAAGAATCAAGAAAACAGATCAAGACTTGAACATCTGCACATCTCCAGAGGTGCTCATTAACATAAAAACCCTGGAGGAGAACAATGAGGTCCAGAAAGTGATGAAGGATGAAACATTGGGCTATGCAGAAAGATTATCAATGGTTAAACATAATCATGAGGCCCTGATAGCAACACAAGAACCACACAAGACTTGGCTGGAAGATCTTGGGAAGCTCATTGCACAAAAGATGGATTTACTAGAGGGGAGGATGACTGCAATGTCCAACATTGTGTTGGTCTTACAATATGAAAAAGGGGAAATTGTGAAAGATGAACTGAGTCCATTACTACGGACATTCTAGAAAGAGTAGAGGAAGCACTCACTGAGTGGCAGACCTTAGAGGCTAAAATAAAATAGGAATATTCTGAATTAGTTGTTCGATCAAGAAGAAACTGCAAAGTAAAAACATTCTTTATTTTTTTCCATTCTTCTATTCTTTACTTCAGTTTTAGAGATGACCATTATCAGGGCAATAATGAAATTAGTGTGGGGTAATTTTGATTATAGAACACTTGAAAAAAAGCACACAATAAGTCCATGCAGGAAAGTGAGTCATATTCAAAGGCACGAATGGATATAGAGAACATGTGCGCAGAACAAAAGTTCAATTTTTGGGACTTATCCATTTTCACTCATGAAGGTCTATTTTTAGAGATGGCATGCATAACACACAAATGAGGTAGAGACGCGTGCATACCATGCATTGGCTATTCTTGGAGGATTGCATATAAAGCACTTTATATGGACACAAGCCAGAAATAGATCTGCTACTATTAGTTAGCTAGTAGTAGTCTATTGTTAGCGCACTTGCATGTGTGGCTAGTTTTGTAACAACGCGTGGCTATTAGTAGCATGCGACCTATTTTTGGAATGGATAAGCAGTGAAGGGAAAGTCCCCACCCTTATATATGTAGTAAACTATGTAATAGAGAAGGAGGAGATATATATAGAGATATGCTATTAAATCTATTATGCACATACTACTGTTATTGTAATGAAGATTCCAGTATACGTATTGCATTGAATAAAATGGAGGATATTGGCTGAATCTAAGTGTTAGTTTTGTGTGTATATGAACCTAGTATGTTTTGATCTTATCATGGTTAGTACTCAATTCTGTTCTTCCTTAGCTATAGATCTGGTATGCTCAGAGAATGATGTGTTAGTAATAGAACCATATATGTTAAGTCTCGCATCATGCTAACATCCTATGATAACAACCCTAAAGAGGAACCTAGTACCTTTGTGCACTTTGGGTGAACGCTCAATTTAGGATAAGTGATGTGCTAATGCATCTATGGTCTTATTGGATTTGTATCACCAAACTCTAGGCCGCATCAAGCTTTAACTTCACACTCGTGGGGAAAATCAAGTGAATATACTCAAGTAAGTGTCATTATATTTGGGTGTTGTGTAGTTTGTAAAATTTAAATTTGACACATCTAAAACTCCTATAAATGTTAAGAACAATGGGCACGAAGGTTAAAAACCTACAAAATGACTATCCGTTTTCCCAAAACAAATACCGTATACAATATATGCCTTAAAAGCTTTAGGTCCTTGCTGAAATTCTGAAAACGAGTTTCTATTATAACCTGTTGGAGCTACATGACCAGTTTCATTAGGTGCAAAGTGACCCTAATTTTTAATATTTTCTAAAATAAATTTAAAGTATAAGACATAATAAAAGTATAAATAACTTTACATTTATTTGATTAAAAATGCCTCCTCCTCCCTTCCAAAATTCATAACACTAATAACACACATATGTTATAGACACACGTGTTTAAGGCATGGAAATTACCAAATCGACAAACAAAAATGTGTACGTGTATTTAAAAATGTTTACGCATTTTCGCTGATTTTGAGTTTTTGTCTACTTTTTGGCCCCTATTTTGGTGCATTTACCCTTACTTCTTGTTGTTCTAACTCTTATGATTCTACTTATGGCATTAAAATGATTTTCACATTAGAAGAAGAGGAAGTGTGCAAGGAAGGAGAGATGCAGGATGAGACAATAGAAGTAACGTGGTTTGAGTTTTCACAAAGTAGTACATAATCCTTCATTGTTAATTGTGGAGTGGTGAATGTGTCACCTAAAAATACTCTTGTACACAAAGTGACCATAATTTTTAGATGCATCAAACAACAAGAGTCATGCACTCAATGAAAAATAAATCAACCTTGTGCTCTAATTGTGTTGTGATGCACTTTATAGAGGTGCATATGTATTACGCTTAGCCCTTCCCATATGGTGTAGGGTGCACAATGATCCACATGTAGAGAACACTTTCCTAATATTCTTATCTATTCTATGCATTGTGAGTAACTCTAAGCCTACCACTATTGAGAAGATATCTCGTAGGAACCTTTGGTCATGACATCACTAAGTTCACCATGCCATGAGATAAGATTCAAAGAAGTGCATTCTTCTTACTAAACGAATGGAGGGAGTGAGACAAATAACCTTAAAGGAAAAGAGAACCTTCCAAAGACAATAAGCCCACAAAAATATCTTATAGTTGAGGAGTGTTGCGTAATCCCCATCACACACCATGATTAACCAACTTTGCATGAGATTATTGTGCCCACTCTTATACCTTTCATATTATCCTAAACTACTCTTGTGCCATCAATTGGGTTTACTTCAAGGTAACAATTTCTTCCCCTTTTGCTGTAAAACACCTAATTTCCACCACATAATTTTAATACTAAAATTGCACTAATTATCTTCTTCCCTTATTTGTAATATAATTAGTTATTTCCCACTAATTAGTTGATATTCACCGTCTTCTTGATTAATGAACAAACATCTCATTAATTAATTAGTCTTTTTCCCATCATGGATGTCAATTAACGTGGCTTTGTTAGTTAAAATCCCCTTTTAGTTAATTAATCACCCTTTTAATTAATTAATCTCTATTTCAAATTCTTGTATTTAATTAATAAACACTCTTGTTAATTAAATCCCACTTTTAATTAACTCCAATATTTTCCCTTTACATCTCCTCTAAATAGCTTCTACAAGATAATATTGACCTATTAATAAATCTCAATTGATTAATTAAACCTCCTCTAACTCCCATGGGTCATTAATTCTAATTAATATCTTCTAATTATGCTTATCCACTCCTAATTCTACATCTCCATTATCCCACATTCACTAGAAGTTGTGCTTCTCCCATGATGGAAAGCTATAAAAGTGACCTTGTACCTCCTTACCAAAGTACACGATGTCTTTATAAGACATTCATACTCATTTTATCAAAAGAACATTTCTATTACTAGAAGACTTGCCAAATTGAAAAAAATCCTACTTTCTAAAGTAGTAAGAGAAGATTCAAACATGGATTTTGTGCCATTTTGAGGATATCTCTTCCTTTATCAAGTTTTTTGATCATTCATGGCTTGTTTTCAGCTTGAAAAGGAATACCCACATATCAAAAGCACATCTACACAACGAAGGGAGGTTTGCATTCTTATTTTTAATGTTTGTGCAAGTTATATAGATTCTTTTATCATACTTTGTCTTGATGGAATAGACATAGGGTTTACTTGGTGTTTGATCCTAGCTTGATTTTTTTCTATTTATTTAGTATGCATACATATGGCACGTCCCGTGGGACACCCATTTGTTTCACGTGCTTTTTAAATTAGTTTTACATGAATTTTTCCTTTAAGTTATTTCAATTTGTTGTAAATTTCCATCTTCTTTTAAAAATTTGTTGGTATTTGGTATCCCTAAGAGATATCCCTAACAAAGAGCATCAACATGCTCAAGGACATCAAACAAGTATTGGATGACAATGTCGTGGAATATGAAACATGTTTCAAGACCATTCTATCTAAGCTTTCATACGACATCCACCACAGTCAACATGTGTAGTGGTTCATGGGGGATTATTAAAACCATTTCAAGAGGCATTATCACATAAAATGTTCACATACCCACATAAGGATTTGGAGGTAGCACTTTTCATAGAGGCGCTTGGAATTTTAGACACTCGGAGTAATTCTTTTCCTCAAGCACATATTGAAACCATGGCTACCCAACTAGATAAGTTATCCGCTAACTCAGACACATAACCCATAATGGAATTTGGTGCACTAAATATGATGTAGAGGGGCACATGAAGGATATATGTATGCACAAGAATGTGTGTATGCTACTCTCATCTTACAAATTTTTCACAAGAACCATGATGTCCGATACTATCCACTTCCGTAATGCGCCACACAAAAGAATGTGTCAATGTATTACAATATTTGTGATGTGCACACCCATGATACAACTAATTTCTAGTTGATTGACCATATTTATAAAGCTTGCAAGATAGGGATGTGCTTGGCTAGCCCAAAGAACAATTCATAAGGATGTGAATGAGAAAGTGAAAATAATGGAGTTGGATAGAATAATGGCGCATGCAACAACAATAATGGGGGATACCAAAAAGGATATCATGGTAGAGGTTGTGGAGGTAGATTTAACCATGGAACATGATATACATATGGGTCACCAAACCTTTATCAATGTGAGTGCCCGACAAACTAGTCTTGTACACACTATGGAAAAAGGGAACAAAGTAGAAGAATATCCAGATTTCTATGCACACATGTGTAAGAATAAGAAGGATAGGGGTATAATGATGATATTATTTTAGCACAAAGAGGTATGGATAGTGACAACCCAATACTTTGGCTATATCGAGTAACAACCATTATTGGTTACAAAGTGTGCATAAGCCTTGTGCACACGTGAGCAAGGGAGAACGAAGCCACTCATCTGACATGATGAGAATGTACAACCAAGTACATACACAAATGTGGGGAAGGAAAAATAAGTATTCCAAGAAACCATGGGATTAATCGAAGAACTGCAAGGAGAGATACTTTATCTAATGGAAAAGGCATAGGATAAAGAGCATGCCAAATAGACTAATGAAAATGATAATTATGTAGATGACCTCAATGAAGTGTGCAAAATTATTATACAAGAAAATATCATCCCCATTTTAGGAGAATGGCTACATGAGAAAGTGTTGCACATAGGAATAGAGAGGGATAAAAAAAATTTACATGCTAATTCACCACCACAGGACCATGAATACAAAAAGGAGATTACCTTAGACGTGGCTATGTATGGATGGTTAGTAAGTAAAATTTTGATTGATATAGGTAAAACAGTAAATTTCCTTACAGTTGATGCTTGGAATTGAATGAGAAGGCCACTATTGTAGCCATCACCGAGTGTGCTATATATGAAAAACAAAATAAGGGCCATTCCCATTGGAGTATTAAAGAATTACACTATCACCATTCAAGGAGAAAAGTTTAGAGGAGAAATTGAGGTACTAGAGTTGGTAGAGGTGAACAAATTTCCTACTCTTGGTTGTCCTTGGTGATATGTGAATAACACAGTATATGTATTTCTACAAGCATTATGTTAGCTTTGAGAATGAGGAAGAAAAAGTAGTAATCCTAATGGAGGGGACCGATATTTCACCCTACACTCGAACCAATAACTCAAGAGGACCTCAACTATATTTATATGCGAGATAGTGCATGATTTAGAGAATGTTGAGCCAATTAAGGAGGGAATGCTTAAGTGGGAAGATACACATTGCATTAACAACACTACCAAAGTGTTTCTTGTGAAAATTAGGCTCATGGTATGTATGAGATGGTTGGTCGAGAGTGTCATGGAAGAGTAACATGGGTAATTATACCATGAATATTCTGGTGAAGGGGAAGAGTGGCACTACCAAGGTATACTTGGGAGGACAAACCCAAGTCTTTCTTACGTGTAATGGAGGAACAAATTGAAGAATGAAATAGATAAGAGAAACATGTTGGTTTACTCCTTAAATGGAATGATGATGTATTGGTAGACTCGCACACAGGATAATCTTCTTCGATGATGTGAAATAAGAGTTGATTTCTTGATAAGGTTTGTCAGAATAATGTCCCTTCTCGATACTAGCTTATGGTGGAATGATTTCCCCTCATAATCACATACAAGTTTTTGAGAGGAATTGGCTTTTGGGTCATTTTGTGCTACCCCATCACTATGAATTCATAAATTATATTTTACACTACTCAGATACATGCATGCATGGTATATACATGTGAAGTTGAGGAAAAGATAGTGAGTTAGTGCAACTTAACCTCAAGTATCCTACACACCTTTGATTATTTTTTTACTAAACCTCATGTCTATGAATCCCTACAAATAATGAAGTAGATAGCTCTAGGATACAACAAAAAGTCAAAATATCTTGTAACTCTCTTATAAGATGAGACTTCTCTTTGAGTGCACAAATGCTTGTGACTATATGCATTCGATGAGAAATTCATGGGGTGGACTTGGAAGAAAAGGAAAAAGGGAAGCTCATCTATCTCATTGATGATGAAGAGGTCGAGGATATAAACATATAACATATAGAAGGTGAGCATGAGGTTTTAGACATCACAAATTAACAAGCACGCACCTACCATGTTCCACTAAAGACCAAAAAGGTGAACATTAGGATTGACAACACACCGAAGGAAGAAGTGATTGGTGACTATTGGTCTGAGGTAGAAGTTATGAAAATAATTAAAATTTTACATGAATTCCAAGATCTATTTCTAAGGTGGTAATACTAGTCAAAGGGTGTCCATCCATCACTAGGAGAAATGAAGATAAATCTCAAAGATGGTGCACAACTAGTTCATAAGAGGCCTTACTGAATGAATCCCAACTTGCGCGTCAAGGTGAAGGATGAAATTGATAAGATGCTGAAAGTAGGTATTATTGAACCTATTGAAGAATCAAAATGGATCATTCTAATGGTAATAAGCATAAAGAAGGATGGGATGATAAGAATCTGTGTTGAATATAGAGTTTTAAATGCTTAATGTGTAATTGATCCTTTTCTAACACCATTCATCAAGAGATACTAGATGGTGTTGTGGGGTGTGAGATCTACTCGATGGTTTTTCAAGCTATCACTAGGTTAGGATCACGTGTAAAGATCAAGAAAATAAAACATTTGTAATAGAGTGGGGCTATTTTATATACAAAATCATGTCCTTTAGATTAAATAATGCGCCAAAAAAGTTCTCATGATTTATAGTACATGCATTCCAAGATTTTATTCATAAGTTTCTTCAAGTATACCTAGATGACTAGACCATATATGGTTTGGGTAAGGACCACTTTGTGATTTTATAAGAATAATTTTTGAAATGTGCAGACAACTTAGTATATCCCCAACATTAAGAATTGCATTTTCCCGACACCTTTTGGAACCCCGTTGGGACTAAGGAAGGATTGTTGGTAGATCAAACAGAGATTACAATCATCTTGGGGTTAAAGGAGCCAAATAATCAAAATGACATGCATTGATTTCTTGGGCATACATGATACTACCATAAATTCATTAAGGGGTATGCTAAAATTTCGTGGCACTCGGAGGAGTTGTGAAGGCAAAGGGAAAGTTCTATTGGAGAGATGCACAATAATTTTTTTTTGAAACCTTAAAGGAAAGGATAACTACTCGCGCCCATTTTGTGCTTCTCTTCTTGAATTTACCATTTCATGTCCATGTGGATACTTTTGGAACAACAATTAGAATAGTATTGCCCCATCCAGGGGAAGGTAATGAGAATCATCCTATCTATTTTGTGAGTAAGGAGCTGACATTAGCTAAGTATAATTATACAACCACATAGTGTGAAGTGTTGTCTATGGTGTATGTGCTTCACAAGTTTAAGAAGTATTTATTGGCCACCCCATTTATTTTCTATACTGATCACATAGAAATTAAGTATTTTGTCAATAAACCAATATTACAAGGGTAAATCTACATATGTATACTCTTATTCCAAGGATTTGAGTTTACAGTCATAGTTAAACTAGGAAAATGTAATCTTGGAAATGATCATCTCTCAAGGATCAATTCTGGTGAGGATGCACAAAGCATAAAGGATACCATTCCGTATATATAACTTTTCAGTGTTAGCGTGCACACCAACCGAACTATAGGATATTTCAAGATTATTATGCACAAGTGTTGCCCTTAAAGGAAAAAATTCAAGAATAAGAGCTTGATATTCACGCTGCACCTTATCAGTTTATAGGAGGAGACCTATATAAAATGAGACAAGATGAGGTATTATGAAATTGTGTCTTTGAGCATGAATACCAAGAAAATATGGAATAAGTGCATGGTGGGATTACTTTGAGGACATTATGCAAGAAAAGCTACAACTCGCAAGATACTACTTTCAGGATTATGGTGGGAGACATTGTACAAGTATACCAAGTATTTTTTCAAATCTTTTAATCATTTTCAAAGAATAGGAAAAACATGACAACATGATGAGATGACACTGCAACCCATAGCAAGAACATAACCTTTTAAGAAATGAGTAATATAAATTGTTTTCCCAATTAAACAAGATGCGCAAAGGATAGGCACACAATACATTATCATGTGCACATATTATTTGAAAAGGTGGGTAGAAGTAACTCCCAAAAAAGATTACACTGTAGCTACAACATCACAATTTTTATGGGAAAATATTATTAGTAGGTATGGCTTCCCATTGAGCCTTACCAATGATAGGGGAACTCATTTTTTGAATGAAACAATTAGGATATTATTATATGAGTTTATGGTATCTCAACACAAGACTACCCCTATTACCTAATGGTACTACAAAAGCCTTCAACAAGATCTTGGGACACACATTGAAAAAAATATATGATGTAGGAATAAAATATTAGGATGATAAAGTTTCAACTATACTATGGGCATACAAGACTACTTACAAAAGGTTAAATAAGGCCATACCCTTTCAATTGGTGTTTGGCATAGAGGTAGTTTTTCCTGTGGAATTCATGCTACCTTCCCTACATATTACATGTGAAGGATGTTTTGCAGATGATCAAGTAGTAGCAGAGTGCATTAATGATTAATATAATTTAATGAAAGGTGCGTAATTACATGATAGACCTAGAAGATAGAAAGAGTGCAAAAAAATACTTGGCATGACAAACATATTAAGAACAAGTATTTTACTTGTTGGTGGGATGGTACTCCTATATGATTCTAACAAAAGCACTCATTTTCCTCATATCATCATTAATTAATTACACTAAGCTAATTAATTAAGTTTCCTATCCAACAAATACCCTAATTAATGACCTTCCAATTAATAAATCACCCTTTCTACCTACCTAGACTAATTAATTATTATTAATTAATTAGCTTTCCCTTCCATTTAACCAATAAATCAATATTTAATTGATTTAATCCCCTTATAATAGCCTAAATCACACTAATATTCTTCTAATTGGCTTCTATAAGCTTACACCTACCTATTAATTAATCACCTTTGATTAATTAAAATACCCCCAACTCCCATGACTTGCTAAACATGTATTAAACCCTTCTAAAGTAAGGTTACCTTTAATAAAGCAACCTTATCCATTCCTAATCATGTTTTACCTTTATCCCACATTCATGAGAATGTGTTGAATCCTTTATCCTTTGGGCTATATAAAGAGCCCTCCACCTACCTTTTTACTTACACCTAAACTTTCTAAGAGAGCAAATGCAAAGCATATAGCAAAGAGACTAAGAGCTTGCACCTTGCCCTTTTGAGAGTTCATCATCTTGAAGAGTTAAGCCTCTTTCTTAAAGTGCTTGGGTCATATGGGAGGTGTCAAAAGGGTCTTGTAGCCCAACTTTGATTAGCCCCCATTCCTAGGTTCTCGGAACATAAGGACAACTATTTTGATAGCCATGGAGCTTACTTAGGTCCATTCATTTATTTGTTGTTAGAGAATAGAGGAGTTTAGATATTTAGCATTGTTAGTTTCAAAGTTTGTATTTATGAATGCTAGCATCTAACCCTTGTTTAATTCTTATCATGATGGTGTTTATGCTTTGTTTTAGCTAAATTGTAGAACTATTTTAGGTGGTAGTTCTTGCTTCATTTGATTTAGCATTAAGAAAAGTATACATGCACACATTTGGCATGCCCGGTGGGACTTACTCCATTGTCCTTTGCACTTAATTTCAAGTTTTTGTAGTTAAGTTTTATTTTTGGTTACTAACCCTCTTTTACACATGTTGATCTAACTTGTTTTTCTTAACTTGTTTTGTTGAGTTTGCATGTGTTGGGTATTCCTTGTAGGTATGAAGGAGGTGAAGTGCTGTCAAAATTGGAATTGATGGGAAAATTTCAAGATTTATCCATGTTTTCATTTTTAGAGCTTACTTTTTTAACATTCTACATGCTAGTTTTGTCAATTTCTTGAAAATTTTAAATTCTTGAGCATGTAGGTTAGTGTTTGATAGTGCTGAGTCTTCTATTTACATATTAATGTGGTGGGTTGTTGCCCAAATTTAATCTTGGTGAGAAAATTTCAAGATTTCATCATGTTTTCATTTTTAGCTTACTTTTTCAACATTTTACATGCTAGTTTTGTCAATTTCTTGAAAATTTTCAATTCTTGAGCATGTAGGTTAGTGTTTGATAGTGCTGAGTCTTCTATTTACATATTAATGTGGTGGGTTGCTGTCAAAATTTAATCTTGGTGAGAAAATTTCAAGATTTCATCATGTTTTCATTTTTAGAGCTTACTTTTTCATCATTCTACATGCTAGTTTTGTCAATTTCTTGAAAATCTTAAATTCTTGAGCATGTATGTTAATGTTTGATAGCGTTGAGTCTTCTATTCATATATTAATGTGATGGGTTGTTGTCAAAATTGAATCTTGGTTGGAAAAATTTACCCATTTTGCAGGTTAAGGGACGTTTTTTTGACATTTTTTGAGTGCATGTCAAGTGCATACCCATGAGCATAAGAGCATATGTGTAACCCATCTTCCGAAGGCCATAACTTTTGCTCCCGAACTCGAAATGACTCCATTTTTTTTTGCGTTGGAAAGGTATTGAAGTTAAATATGCAATGAAAACATAAATTTGGGATTTATAGTTACAGAAATTATAGGTTTTTCTATTATTTGAAAACTGGTCATTTTCTAACATGTCTAATGTTTTGATGAATGTTGTATTTTCATGCTTACTCGATTTAGACCAAAGCGTGTGTATGCTCTTCTCTTGCACCTTTTGGTGATCTTGAGAATCAAAAACAACTTTGATCTCTATCTTGTTAACATTGGGATTAAACTTGGAAACTTGATTATTCATTTTGCTTAAGGGAATGAACCTTTTACAAAGCATTTTTTCAATGGTCCTTTGATTTGAAGTTTTCCATTTCTATATAGTTGGGATAAAGTTTGTGTATGCTCTTCTCTTGCACCTTAGGGTGATCTTGAGAATCAAAAGCAACTTTAGTCTTCATTTTATAACATTTGGTAAATTGGAAACTTCATCTTTCACTTTTGGTTTAAGGGAATGAACATTTATCAAGAATTTTGTATGGTTCATTGATTGAAAAGATTTTCTTTACTTTTTAGTTGGATTATTTGTTGTGTATGCTCTTCTCTTGCATCCTTGGATGATCTTGAGAATCAAAAACAACTCTTAATCTTCTTTTAAATAATGTGATTTTCTTGGAGAACTACTAATGCTTGAGTGCAGGACCTAAAAACGCTTGTCAAAGAAAGGAGGAACCAAAACAAAATCAAAAACTACTAATACAGTTGTTATACAGGTTGCCAAAAGGTGTTCAAGCAAACCACACCTAATTAAACAAGATAAAAAGAACAACATATTCAAAACACTATATTGCAGGTTTCGAAAAGGGTACGTCCCTCTCCGCTCAACTGGAACATAACCCCTTTGGCATAACGCCTTAAGCTACAACAATGGGGGTGGTTCCAGGAACCCCAAAGTAGTCCACGCAAGAGGGAACCTTGTGGATGAAACGGGAAGTGCTCCACACTACCTACTTGACTAGTGATTCCTTTGTGAGATAGAGTTACAGGTTGTCCATTGTGGCGACCCCAGTGATAGTACACGTAGACGCACTAGTTGCCTACTGTTCTTGAAGGGGGTAAAGTAAAGCCGAGATACTCCCAAACTAGTCAGTGTGACTTTTTGGGTAAATCGCGCTCGCTCGTGGCAACTTTGTAACACCTAGGGCGAGAGAACCACCTAGGAGAATATACTTTGGCCAGGAGCCCACTTTGACCATTTGAAAACAATGTTGAGTTGTGAACCTTCTTTTTGAGAAACGTGTGACGTATTACTTTCACCTAGTTTTTACTTGCCTTAGGGTGAGGTGAAACTCTGTTGAAGTGAGGCTAGCATTTTTCATCATTTTTCTTGATTTATTTCCTTCATATTCTTTTGACACTTTGTTGATCAAAAGAGGTGTGATTACCTTTGTGTTTCCATTCGACTGTTTCTCTCACTTTTATGTCCGTTTACGCCCATCCATGTTTGCGGCTAGGTTAGTTAAACGTCTAAAGTGAGTGGAGGCATTTTCACGTCATTTGGTAGCCATTGTGATCTTGATACCCATGTCAAGATCGTCATTGTAGTTAGGCGTGGTTCATCACTACGGACTTCCATAGAGGAGTTAGCTTGTTTGTCTCGTATCATTACAATTTTGATATTTACGTCTTGTTTCTTGTAAACTCGACATAAATACCTATATTGTACGGTTACGCTGACACACATTCTTAACTATTCCTAGCTATACTTTGAGCTTTTTTTTTTTTTTTTGTTCGGTTTTATTATTACCTCGATTTCAAAAGGTGCTAGGCACTACCATTTGTGCATGTTATATCAATAACACCTCGATATCAATACTTCACTTTCTTACAAAGTGGGTTAACATATCTTGGTGATATTGTTGTGTCATTCACAAATCGTAATTGGCACTTTTTGAGATATAGGTCTTAATCAGACTTGAGCTTGCTCATCGTATATCTTGATTGGGAGATCACATTTAACTTCATGTATTTACTTACGTCTTGTTCATTCCTTTGAACTTGGCATAAGTGGAGACATCTTGTTAATCATCTGGCGTCACAAATTACTTTGAAACGTAGTCTAGGAAGTACTTCATTTGATTAAGTTTTAATACCAAACACTTGTATCATGGGTGATTTATCACTCTATCATATTGGTATTCTCACATTGGTGACACATTCATACTCTTAGCAATTTCATCTTGTGTTTCACTTAGGGGTAGTCATTGAATTTTGAACAAATCTACAACTTACCTTAGTGAAACTTATCACGAAAACATGGCTCCCAAAACACGTCTAGGGTTGAAGAAACAAACATATGAGGAACAACAAGCACATGCTTGGGAGACCTCTAATAGACAAGGGTCAAACCCCTTCATTGGACACGACTTAGGGCCACTATTTTCTGCAGAAAAGGAAACCGAAGAGATGGTCGATCATAGTGGAAATGAATTAGAATCACCACACGCAGACTTTGATTTTGACCCCACTCTACTAGATGAGTTTCTCCTTAGAAACAAAGATAGAGTTTTGGCACGGGTCATGGAATTAGGGGCCAAATTTCCCACCGAGAATGAACCAATATTACCTATAAATGACACTACTAAGGAAGAACACCCCCTTATCAATATGGAAGATATTTTAACAGGCGGGCATGCTTCCACTTCTTACGTAGAAAATGATAAAGTGATAGGGCATAGAATACCCCTCATCAAAGTGGCACGAAGAAATAAGATAGAACATGAAACAGGGGAAGAGCCTCCACAATACGAAGAGGAAGAACCTTTAGAAGAAGAAGACACAAACCAAGTCACAATCCAACAACAACTCAGTAACCTAAGCCGACAACTAGCTTTGCTTACTTTCCAGGTACAAAAAGACACAAACAAGAATGTTCAAAAGTCAAAGCCTAAGTTTAGGATCCACGAACTCCATCGAGAAAACCAAGGAGAAGAAGACACGGGTACCATCGTGTACACATCCCCGCTTCTCCCACTAGAGAACAATTGCTCGCACAAGAAGTGCAATCTATGAAAGCAACTCTTGCGAGCATACAAGAAAGCAATATAGGGAGTATTAGGAAATACCAATACGAAGAACTATGCCCCTATCCTTTTGATAAGACAATGACCCTTCAACCCTTTCCAAAGAAATTTGATATGCCAAAGTTTGACAAATACAAAGGAAAGGGAGACCCAAGGGATCATGTTAAAGATTTCTACATGGCATGTCAAGAGGTGTCTTATAGTGATAATTACCTCATCATACTTTTTCCTAAGAGTCTCGGAGGTCAAGCATTGGAATGGTTTACGCGCTTACCACGAGGATCAATTTTCACCTGGCCAGAATTGGCAAAAAGATTCGTGCGTCATTTCTCATATAACATAGAGAGTGACATCACCATGGCAGACTTGTGCGGCACAAAACAACGCCCAAATGAGACCTTCGCCAGCTTCCTCCAACGATGGAGAGGGATAGCTAGTCGCTTCCCTTGCTTTCCCTGAGAAGCAACTGGTCAGTATTTTCATCCCTAATCTCAACCTAGATATAGCTTTCCACCTCCAAATGCATTGTGTCCGCACCTTTGAGGAGGTTATCGAGAAAGGGATTCAAATAGAAAAGGCTCTCATTGCCAAAGGCACCCTCAAAACCCAATCTAAAGACAACCAAAGTGTCAAACCCACTGAAAAGCCAAAGATCTTTAACAAAAACAAAAACATGGTGGGAGACGGAATCACTGATTCCAAACGTGTTCAAACGGTCCAAACCAGTCAACCTTTTAAACTAACCAAGGGCCCAATTCAACCACCACCAAAGCGACGAACATTCACCTCCCTCAATGAACCGTTGTCCCTCATACTAAAATAGTTGGATGCGGCCAACATGATGACCTATCCTACAACACAACCATTTGATGACAACGCTCCTAAACCTTCATGGTATAAGGAGCATGAATATTGCGAAATGCATCGCGTTAAAGGTCATAAAATAGACAAATGTTTGCGACTTCACCACTATATTCAAGACCTCATTGACAACGGGGAGATAGAGGTGGATAACCCTGGCCACATGCAAACACCTAACGAGAAAATGGGGATTTATAAGGAACCATTCCCCAAGCATGATAAGTTGGAAAAGAAAAAGCCGGATCGGGAGAGTCATCCCAAACCTATAAAGCCACGAATTACTTATATACCAAAAGAGATAACAATCATTACGATTCACTTATCGGATGTATTCACTCCCCTGATTGACTGTGTCAATACCATCTGGATCAAGGGAAAGGACTGCACTGCGGTAACAAGGCATGCCCGCCTCGTGATTCCGGAACCCTCTCTGTTGACCCCGCAAACTGATAAATATAACCTTTTAGAACAACTTGAGAGGACACCTGCTAAGATCTCGATCTTAGATCTTCTCAAGATATCCAATGTGCATAAGGACATTTTGTATCAAACTCTTCAAGGGTCGGGAGTGCCTTTAGAAGTCGATCCTACGTACCTTCAAGCCACGGTGGCAAATATTGCATCAAGTGAGCATCTTACTTTCAACCATAGGGAGATCCCTACCACGAATCCTACACATAATCTTCCCTTGTACATCGAGGTAGTTGTCACCCGCAGGAAAATCAAACGGGTGCTTGTGGACAATGGATCGGGATTGAACATCTGCACGCTTAAGCTGGTCAAACAATTGGGACATACGGAGGAAGATCTTGAGTCCCATATTATTACTATCACCGCATACGACAACGTGGAAAGAGAGTCAGCAGGCACCATTACGCTACCCATGGAGGTGGGCCCCACTTGCCATCAGACAAAGTTTCACGTCCTAGACTTGGAACTTCCATATAATATGCTTCTAGGCCGACCATGGATTCATGCCATGCAGGCCGTGCCATCAACATTTCATCAATGCATCAAGCTGAAGCATGAGGGACATACGGTTACAATACCAAGAGATTCAGAGCCCTTTGCTCATTGTAGAGCTCTTAATAGCTTTGCACGAAAGGGTACATATGCATGTCCCTCCACAGATATAGTTGTCCCTCTTCATTCTGAGGCCATGGAATCTCGAGTAGATTCAAATTCTCTTAATTCTTACGCTCATGGGGCATCCACTTCCACATCACCATTTGATTCATGGGAGATGAAAATTCTAGAATATGGCTATGGGGAGTATAATGTACAACAAGCACTCTTGGTTTCTGACCTCTCCTTGTCACCCAAGACTAGAGGTCGACCCAACTACCACTTCAGGAGACCTAGAGAGGAACACACTATTGGGTCATTCCTACCTGGAGGCTTGTTAGCTGAGGAAAAATTACTTGATCCACCTACTACTTGGGTCCCTGAGGACACTCAACCATCTTGTTATCAAACCCCGAATATGAAAAATCTAGCAGAATGATGTACTCCATGGGCTACAAAGGCCTAGGATGTGGGAGGAATGAACAAGGACAAAGAGAACCAGTCCCTCTTCCACATTTCAAAACAGAAAGATATGGCATTGGGATTCACCCTTACGGAGCACACCCCAATGATCAAGATGTGACTTGTTCTGAGCATGAGGATAGCTTCGAGTACCTAGAAATGATACGATTCCCATTGTAGCCTATATGAGGATCTGGCCTCCACGAACCTTTTCATGAACAATGTTGTCCTGACCATAACCCCCACCGAACCGACCCTTGACCTTGTGTACCCTTCCCTCGTTGAATGGGACCAACAACGTCACATGCCACTAGATTTATTCGAGAATGATGAGGCTATTGCAGAGTTCATGGGCATAAGGGATACAATTCCCATTGGAGATCACAAGAAGGGTTTCTTTATCGACTTAGACACCTGCGCCTACTTCGGCGAGGAGGTTGAACTTCGTGGTCAGCAAAATTTAAAGAAAAGCGAGGGCAAGAGTTCTAAAGAAAAGCCTCGGCAAAAATCAAAGTCCAAGTCACACAGTGAAAACCTCTTTGAGGCACTGGCTGACAAACAAATAAGAAAATCAAAGGACAAACAAAGTGACCACGCCAAGGATGAAAATCTCATAGAGACATCCTTGGATGAAGATCTCAACCTACCTCCCGATCCTACGCGTATGGAGGATTTATCAAAATTGTTAGTTGAAGAAACCATTGATGTCAATATTGGTACCGAAGAAGATCCCAAGATAGTAAAATTGGGAGCATCACTCTCGGCCAGAGAACAAAAGACGTTCACTATGCTACTGCGAGAGTTTATTGATGTGTTCGCATGGTCTTACAAAGACATGCCCGGCTTAGATCCAACTTTAGTCATGCACAACCTGGTTGTGCACGCAGACGCTAAGCCTATCAAACAGAAGCTCCGAAAGATGCACCCAAGAGTGGCCTTGTTAGTTAAAGAAGAGTTGGAAAGGTTACTTGCAGCAGGATTCATCAGGCCAATTGATTATTCTGAATGGATATCAAACATTGTTCCTGTCCAGAAGAAACCTATCGGTATATCCGAATCTGCACATATTTTAGGGACATCAATAAAGCTTTCCCTAAAGATGACTTTCCATTGCCCAACATTGACATGATTGTTGACTCAACCGTAGGGTACGAAATGCTATCACTCATGGATGGCTTTTCAGGTTATAATCAAATTAAGATCGCTGAGGAAGACCAACACAAAACAACTTTCACAACTCCTTGGGGCACCTTCTATTATCAGGTGATGCCATTTGGCCTTAAGAATGCGGGAGCAACTTATCAGCGGGCCATGACAGTAATATTTCATGATATGATTCATGACATCATGGAAGACTACGTAGATGACATCCTGGGAAAGTCCAAAACAAGAGAGGATCATCCTATCATTTTGCGGCGTATCTTTGAACACTGCGTGAATACAAAGTCAGATTGAATCCAAAGAAATGTGTCTTCGGTGTGTTATCCGGAAACTATTGGGCTTCATTGTGTCGAGACGAGGTATTGAGGTAGATCCCGCTAAAGTGTCTGCCATCACTGAAATGCCTCCACCTGAGAATATCAAGCAACTGCATAGCTTGCAAGGGAAAATTCAAGCCATTCACCGCTTTATCTCCCAGCTTGCAGATAAATGTCACTCATTCACCCATTTTCTTAAAAAGGATGTCACTTTCCTTTGGGGACCCAAGCAACAACAAGCCTTTGCTTTGCTTAAACAATACCTGGCTAATCCACCTGTCCTCATGCCTCCTACTCCAGGAGAACCACTTTTGCTCTATATTTCTACTACGCAATACGCTATTGGTGCGCTTGCTCACCCAATATGACCTTAGCCATAAAGAGAAAGTGGTGTACTATCTGAGTCGCACCCTCATCACCTATGAACTTAATTATCCTCAGATTGAAAAGGCTTGCTTGGCCGTCATTTTTACCTTTCAGAAACTTCACCATTACCTGCTAAATACTAAGACCAAGCTCATATCCAAGGTCGACCCACTCAAGTATTTGTTGTCCAAACCCACCCTCACAGGTAGAATGGCTAATTGGATCATTCTACTCAGTGAGTTTGATATAGAATTTGTCCATCAAAAATCAGTTAAAGGACAAGTACTTGCCGACCAACTAGCGGAAGCACCTTTGCAAAGCACAAAACCTTTGAGTCTGATCTGCCAGATGCATCTTTGCTCTACATTGAAGAATCTTGTCATATGGCAGATACATTTTGATGGATCTTTTACGTTTCATGGTTCAGGTGCAGGAGTGGTCCTTATTACTCCTTCGGGTGATCCTATACCACAAGCTTTCCACCTGGCCTTCCCTTGCACGAACAACATTGTGGAATATGAAGCACTCATTGCAGGGATGAAGCTAGCCATCAAGTGGAATATTCAACATGTTAAGGTTGTAGGTGATTCACAGCTAATCATCAAACAGGTTAATGATGAGTATAAAGTTAAGGATGATAAGCTCATACCTTACAAAAAGTTAGTGGAAACTCTAAAGGAGTATTTTGTGTGCATCACCTTTGAGCAAATTCCAAGAGCACAAATGATCGGTGGATGCCATGGCAATGGTGGGATCTATGCTTCGTATTCCACTGCAGGGGAACAATGATATGCCATTCTTTGTAGAAAATCTACGCCAGCCCGCGTATGACATGCCGGAATCTTGCCTAGCTTGTGAGGTTGTTGGTCCCCATTCCCCATGGTATGAACCCATCTTCACCTATCTTAAGGACAATACTTTCCCTCCCAATATCTCCCATTCTGAAAAGCAAAGCCTGATTCACGTATAGCCCATTACACCCTTTTAGGAGGTACACTTTATCGTCATGTGGCTACGATGGGAATCATTACGTTGTCTGGATGTGATGGAGTCAATCCAGTAATTAAAGAAGTACACGAAGGAGTATGCGGAGCACATACAAATGGAATGGTCTTGGCTAAGAAACTGTTAAGAGTAGGTTACTATTGGCCCACCATGGAAACTGATTGTTGTAATTATGTTAGAAAATGTGTGCTTTGCCAAAAGTATGGAAATTTCATCCATGCTCCATCGCAACCATTGCAACCAATCACTACCCCGTGGCCATTCTCTAAATGGGGACTTGATCTAATAGGGAAGCTTACTCCTACCTCATCTGATGGTCATACACATATCATCACAGCTATAAAATACTTTACAAAATGGGTGGAGGCTGTCCCTTTAACTTATGTCACAGGAGCACATATTTCTAAATTCATCATGAATCACATTATTTTCCGATATGGTATCCCTGCAGCCATTGTCACAGATAATGGGAAGTCATTTAAGAACAAAACTGTGAAAGGCCTTTGCCAATGGTTCCAAATTAGATTAAAATGGTCCACGCCATATTACCCTCAGGGTAATGGACAAGTTGAGGCAACAAACAAGACTTTGGTAAGGATAATGGAGAAGATGGTTAGCAAAACCGGTCAAAACTGGCACCTACAAATCCACCCAGCCCTCTGGGCCTACCGAACATCAATTCACACTCCTACGGGTGCGACGCCATATTCCCTAGTGTTCGGGACAAAATCTATCATCCCTTTAGAGATTGAACTCCCATCCCTGTGAATTTCTCTTCGGGACTATTTGGATAAGGATGAAGATTATCGAGTGGCAAGATTGGCTGAGTTAGAGCTCCTAGATGAGAGGCGCATTCATGCTCTTAATCACCTGAAGGTATATCAACACAGAATCTCCCGCAACTACAACAAGAGAATCATCCCTCGCCAGTTTGAGGTGGGTGATTTAGTTATGAAGGAGAACCAGTTCAACACCAGAGCAGAGCGAGAAAAGAAAGGGAAGTTCGAACCACACTGGTTAGGACCCTATGTCATAGTTGCCAAGTATGGCACAGGGGCATACAAGTTGGCTCACCCCAATGGTGATGAGCTCCGGGAGCCCATGAATGCCATGCATCTTAAGAGGTTTTATGCCTAAACATGGCACAAGAAAGTCATAAAAATCACAAAAAAAAAAAATACAAAAACATCAAAAAAATAAAATAAAAAAAAAAATCAGAAAAAGAAAAAGAGAAAACAGGTCATCCACTAGTGAAAACCATGCAATTGTGGCACTTTGGACAAGTCCTTGGGTGAAAACCGGTTTCCGGCACCTCGGGAGGATTCGTTGTTCACAAGCATCTATATTAGAAGGGTAGTTGTCTTTGGCCTGGACCTGGTTCTACCTTCGAGTTTCCTTGTGCACACCATTCTGTCCAGCCTTGATCCGGCTTTGCCTTCTTCTATTCATCTATGAGGGATGTGGTCTTTCGTTATTTCCCATCTTATGCTAGGGGCAACTCAACGAGTTCACCTTCTTGTTCATTAGCGCGTGGCTTCTGCCCTTGTATATTCCCCACCTAACGCTGGGGGCATCCATGCTTTCTTGGTTACCTGCACATAGCTTTGGAAAACTATTAAAACCACAAAAACAATATAAAATTGTTTCGAGAAAAACACAAAAATAATATAAAATTGTTTCGAGAAAAACACAAAAACAATAGAACATTGTTTCGAGAAAACACAAAAACAATAGAACATTGTTTCGAGAAAACACATTGTTTCAGAAAACACACAAAACAATATAAAATTGTTTCACAAAACACCAAAACAATAAAAATTGTTTCACAAAAACCTAAACAATAGAAAATCAGTTTATGAAAACATATCTTACAAAAACATTTACTTGCATTGTCTTGTTTTCTTGCTTTGCTTGTTGCTTGTATAGTGTTTTTGTGCTCACTTTTGAGTTGTTTGTTGCTTGGGTGTACTTTGTCATAGTTTATCTTTTCTTCCTTAGAATAGATTCATTCTTGCTTGTGCATATTGTAGTGGATTTCGACATGCTAGTGTGTTAATTCTTTCTTTCTTTCTTTCTTAATGCATTTGGTTGTGTTTTGTTACTTGTTAATAAGGCATGGTGATTCATGGTGTATTGCATTGATTCCTGGTGTTCTTTGTAGCATTTGGCTATGTTTCTTGCATGTGCTCTATTTTGTTATCATTCACATCACATTACCATCACTATCATCACATCTAGCATCATCTATACATCATATATAAACAAAAATGCTAAGTTTTACATCATGCATGTATACTAAGCTAATCATCACATATCATATCATCAATGGGGGCAAGAGGGGTTGTGCATAATAAAAAATATATCCCCCCACACCAATATCATCATATCATCCCGTCCATAGACATCAAAATAACACTTGAAAACAACATTTGATATTGTCTATAGATCTATCATCTACAATCTACAACACGCCTCAAACGATCACGTGCGATCACCATCTCTCCTGAGTGTCAGAGCCTCATGGTAAGTTTTCTAAACTAAGTGGTTAAAATGAACTGATTGTGATGTTTTTACCCCCCCTGGGGGTATATTAGCTTGTTTTTCACCGATCGGATGGCCAGGACACCCGTTTAGCTCACCGTTTTCTCCTCTGTTCACTGTGGAATAATTATTTTTAATTAAATAATTATTTTTATCTTATTTTTCACTGTATTGGGGCATTTTTTGTCCAATACCCCTTTCTTCTCCCCTGGAAAATTTTATTGCTCCCTGGTGATTTTTATTCTTCTTCACACCCTCGTAAATAATTATTTTTCAAATAATTATTTTTTCTTCATTTTTCCACTAAACAAGGACATTATTTGTCATTTGTTTCTCTTTTCTTCCACCTAGGGCACTTTTTGTTGCCCCTAGGCCCTTCGCTTTCTTCTTCTACTTTCTTCTACTGTTCACCATGGTTTGGAAAGCCAAAAAAATACAATATATATATATATATATATATATATATATATAAAAAAATCCAAAAACAAGGCAAAATTTTTCAAAAAATTCCTAAAAAGTAAAACACCCTACAAAATGGTAACTTGCTTCTTACGGCTGAAACTTGTGTCTTGCGCATGGTATTTTCTCCATATCCTATTGGTTTGTCTCACATCTTCCCCGATTAATACGACTCATGGATCACCGGATTCACAACCATTCACAAAAGCTAGTTGCTTGCTTCATCTGTACTCTGGGGCACTTTTGGTTGCCTGGTGTTGTTTCATTGCACACAAACACTTTTCATGGACCCCATGTCCATTTTCATTTCCCCTTGCATGTATCCTTGCTTGGGGCATCATTTTTAACCCTTGTCATCAATCACGAACTTGTGGATCTCTTCAACACTGATAACAAAACATTTGTACAACTGTCTTGACCGTTGTTGGGTTGGATATGTGCGTTCGTACTTGTTTTCCCTGTTATATGAGCTTGTTTCCTTCTCGTATTGCATTGCATTATTATATGTTGCATGGAGTTGGTACTTTCAGCAATGGATAATTGTTCATAGTATGGCTTTTCATGTCATTCTACCTTTGTCGTATGCTTATATTTTTCATAAGGACCGATGATGTAGTTCCTATGGCAATATGATGACATCAAATTTGTTCCAAACAAATAAGTAGCTAGAGGTTAAGCTCTTCTCTCCCCTCATCCATATTTCTTCTACACCACTTCCCTTTCACCCCTAATTCTCCCTCTCCTTGGGGCATCCTACCTCGTCCCCATTCTTCTACCTACTTCTCATCTTTTTCGATCGTCGATCGACTTCCTTCATCACCCCATCGACACTCGAGGGGGCATCTCTCCCTCCTACTAATTTTTCTTCTATCTCTTCAAAATCTCTTTTGTCTACTATCTTTGAAGTGGCATCACTTACGCCACCCCAAAGAGGGGCAAATGTAGACACCTATAATTACGCCCAAGCAATTTAAATACTTAAATTGCGCTAATTATCCCCTTTCTCACAAATCAACGACATATCGTCAAAAGCACTCATTTTCCCTCATATCATCATTAATTAATTACACTAAGCTAATTAATTAAGTTTCCTATCCAACAAATACCCTAATTAACGACCTTCCGTTAATAAATCACCCCTTCTACCTAGACTAATTAATTATTATTAATTAATTAGCTTTCCCTTCCATTTAACCAATAAATCAATATTTAATTGATTTAATCCCCTTATAATAGCCTAAATCACACTAATATTCTTCTAATTGGCTTCTATAAGCTTACACCTACCTATTAATTAATCACCTTTGATTAATTAAAATACCCCCAACTCCCATGACTTGCTAAACATGTATTAAACCCTTCTAAAGTAAGGTTACCTTTAATAAAGCAACCTTATCCATTCCTAATCATGTTTTACCTTTATCCCACATTCATGAGAATGTGTTGAATCCTTTATCCTTTGGGCTATATAAAGAGCCCTCCACCTACCTTTTTACTTACACCTAAACTTTCTAAGAGAGCAAATGCAAAGCATATAACAAAGAGACTAAGAGCTTGCACCTTGCCCTTTTGAGAGTTCATCATCTTGAAGAGTTAAGCCTCTTTCTTAAAGTGCTTGGGTCATATGGGAGGTGTCAAAAGGGTCTTGTAGCCCAACTTTGATTAGCCCCCATTCCTAGGTTCTTGGAACATTAAGGACAACTATTTTGATAGCCATGGAGCTTACTTAGGTCCATTCATTTATTTGTTGTTAGAGAATAGAGGAGTTTAGATATTTAGCATTGTTAGTTTCAAAGTTTGTATTTATGAATGCTAGCATCTAACCCTTGTTTAATTCTTATCATGATGGTGTTTATGCTTTGTTTTAGCTAAATTGTAGAACTATTTTAGGTGGTAGTTCTTGTGACTTGAGAACTGAGAAAATTTTGTGATTTTATGTGAACTTGAGCTTGTACAAAATAGATTCATTGTGTGTGAAGGAAGTGATGAGTACAACCAAGAAACCAAAACCAAAGGCCTAGAACTAAAGATCCTTAAAATTGGGGAAGGCAACATCCGATTTACAGAGTGGAAGATGAAGTAGTGTTTGAAATTTCACATCCCTCATTTTCATTCTATTTCTTCACAAGACTAATTTGTTGTATGGAAAGTGATTTATGAAGGTAGGGGGATAAAAACTATCGCATAGCTATATATGCACTATATGCATATATGTATATCCTAAAAAGGATATACACACTTACGTGTAGTTGCATGCCCAACCACATAACAATGATTGTCGTCAAGCATTCATAGAGTACTTGAAATTTATAACTTATTCTTATTGTACTTAATTATATAAGTTTACTTTACTTTGTTGTGTGTAATGATTCATCATATCGGTGAGCTATCTGGTTGCTAAACTTGTTTATGATATTTTCTTATCTTATAGCTGAAGTTAATGGTTTATTGATGATTAGTAAATTTGTACTTGAAGGAAATGGTATTATTCATCATTAAGAGGTGACTATTGTGGTGATATAGGTCTAGGACCTCATGGCATATAATTATATATTGATGTTTCATCAGGCCCTTAACCAAATAATTTGGTGGAAAATAATAAGGCCTTTGACCTCCTTATAGAAAAGTTTGTATTACATAGGTCTAAAGACTTGAAGGCATATACATTTGAATGTTTTAATCATGGTCAATGACCATAAAGTATGATTGTTCTTCATCTCATTGTTGTATGTGATGATTTCGGTGCATTGATGTATGGTTTGGTTGTTGTACTTGTTATTAATATTTTGGTTCATCTTGCTTACTGAAATTAATGGTTTGTGATACATACATAGTTGTAATGTATTATTTTGATTATAATAATGATTTATTAAAAGATACTAACTCTTTTAACACTATGATGATTTTTGATCGTATAACAATGAGAAGGTCTTCAATTGGAACAAGTAAAGATTTGGATCATCAAGGTAAAAGTTAAGGTTGACTTAATGATATTGTAATCAGAAGGGAAACCACAATTATTTGTATCATAAAAAAATAATAACTCAGTTTATTTGATCTTGATTACTTACTTGATTGTTCTAGTAATCTTGATCATAACACATATAATGTTCTCTTTGATGAATGATTTATTAATCACACTAGATGATGGATCAAATTTTTTTGGTTGTATTCTTTTCTTTGACTGGTCGTGCTCCATGTCAGTAATATTGATTCTAATGATCAAGTTAAGCCTTAGACCATTTTATTAGGAATTTCAATTGTTAAAATAACTTGGTACACTTCAATTACATTGATAATGAAGATGGAAAAAGGTTATATGACTAGCATGTTATGATTTAGGATGATTTTTATACTCCATTCCAAATTGCAAGTAAGGTGGTGGAAGGTAAAATTATTGGCTTTTAATTAAAATGGGTATTATGATATTCAACCATATACCATCGACTTATACTTATATTTTAATAAACCATATGGTTTTCGACCATATTCATGTTCTTAGATCAAATTCATTATTTTTGATTGGGTGATTGATATTTGAACATGCTTGAGTTACATTTAATGGTTTATATGATTAATCGGTTGATTAAGTAATCCATGCAAAAAGATTTGAATTGTGTTAATTTTAATCTTAGACCTACCATTCTCTATGTAAAAAGGAGGGAAAATAGGAAAAGACAAAGGTGGTAATTAAATAAAGCCACGATGTGGAATTTCGTGAAGTTAATGCATTCAATATACACAAGGATTTTGGGGAAACATGAATCTTATTGGGAATATTTGATGCATGCAATGAAGTTTTATTTATTTATTATTGTTTGATTATCATGTCGAGCTCCATTTGGTGAGTTGTGAGAGAAGAACTGTGAGATATCTGCAAAGGGAAATTACATGGGTTTTCCTTGCCAAATATAGATGCTTTTGTTTAAGGGTTAAGGGAAAATCTAGTTATATATAATGTGGAAGCGTGTTAAGGGTTGAGAGTTCGAATATTTGGAGGAAATGATTTGATTCAATGTGGAAGATAAGTGAGAAAGTTGCTAGAATTTACCAGTCCACATGCATGGACATTTCTCTCTTAATCAGTAGTCTTATTTTTAAATATTAGAGTATTAATTTGTCTCCTTGATGGATTAAAACTAGTAGGTTTGGGTAGAGGTGAAAATAAGATAAAAATAACACCGTAGAGTTCTTGGTAATTTGGGAATTTGGGATAGGAAGAAATTACCTTGATTGTTTTCCATTGGTTAATAATTTGATCTCATTAATATTTATTTGTGGTCGATTTCTTGGTGCTCTGGTTGTGGTTTTTAAAGTAAAAACTTAGTGAACAAAAGGGCAATCGATCACTATAAGAATATGATCGGAGGATTCTCGAACCATTTTTTCATTAGATTGGGTTACCTATTGGTAGACCATCTGGTCATTTTAACATTTTAGGAAAGAAATATAAATATATGAAGCTCTAATGAGTGTTGTCCTTAGAAAATCGGCTAGGTTATGAGCAAGTGAACGAAGTTCATCTTATCGATGAAATTATGTCTGATTTGTAATGTTAAGTTTGACCTCTAGTTGTGAAGATTATTTGTTGTTAAGGGGTTAACAAAGTATATAGGCTCATTGAGCACATTTGGGTTAATATTAATCTACCTCTTGATAGTTTCCTTTGGGTGAAGCCATATTGATGCTTAATAAGAAATATAATATTTTCATGTTCACTTGGGTATTTATTAGTAAAAGGGGATGGATGAAATTTAGTGGGTTCACCTACCCAGAACACAAATATTTGGTTCTAGTAAAGAAGACAACCAGTTGAAAATGTCAAATGGAATTTATATCGACATGTAAGTTTCATTGTTATGACAATTGTATGAATGATTTAGTGTCTAGGGTGGTTATTGGACTTTAACAATACCATCATTTTTCCTGAATATGGGATTGAAGTCAAAGAGTATGTTATAAATTCTTTGTTTAATCTAATATCGGTAAGAGTTGATTATGCAATGGGTATTTTAATCTATGTATTGAGATTGGCTTAAACCAAATTTTGTGGAATACCTCCTATTGGCCTATAATCGTAGGAACAAAGTTAACTTAATTACATTTGATCTTTGATGAACTTATTATATTTATGTCAAGGAATTATGAGATGGCATATAGTTTTCTAATACATATTATTTTATTTCAAACTAATGCTACATGATTAAGAAAGGAAGTATATGCCATTCTATAGATCGACCATGCATATACTATTATTTTCAGATTGCAGGTTTGGAAAAGTATTATGAAATGGTTAAAATATTGGATTACGTCATGCTTAATTGTTATTGTACTAGTTCATATGATTGTAATAAATGTAATTGTATTTTATCAAAGGTAAAATGAGCCGATTGTTAATTGATCATTTTCGATATTCATTATTGATATTATGTACTTTATGTTAAATTATGAGATTTAAGATGAATGTTCATATCACTTTGATTGTGTTTTTAAGACATTTTTAATAGCAAGGTAATCATTTTGATCTGGTCTTTAAAAGTGATAATTCTATTGTTTTTAAGATATCATCATAAACTAATAATTATATAATGAAATAGTAATATAATCAAGGAAATATGGAAGTATCCTTAAAGAGTTAAGTATATATGACGTATTTGTTATTCATAGATAAAAATGATTTTAAATGGAAGTTTATATGTATGAAAAATTGAGAAATAAACTGCTGTAATTTAACAATAAAACACACACATGTTTGAGATATGGTATTATCATTGTAAGATCATACCCGATTCCACTACATTTTAGTGTGAAAATAGCTACAATGATAAGGATAAAATTATGAAGGTACAATGTAACCACATGAAATAGTATAGATGTACATATCTGACTTAGGTAAATATGAAATATATGTGTCTATTAATGAGCATCAATAATGTCTAATTAATGTTATGAAATAATTTAATTCTTATACTAGACTAAGCCTATTCATTGATCATAGATCAATTTAGTTGTCAATCATGCGAAAGAAGGTGCATACATTATACAATGACTCATTTATATAATTGCATACCACTATCATTAAATATATAACTTAATAAAAATATGTTATCCTATTAATAAACCGAAAGCTTAATAAATAGTAAAAGAAGGTAGGCCTCAAGACATGAACTTTGTGTTGTATGATTCATGCCCATACCAGTTGAGATGGCTACATGGAAATGAACGATCAAACAATAAATTAGGTCATTACATGAATGTACCTTTTTCTTGTAGTGATCTTAAGGTGGTGCTTGCATGAACCACATGAATCGAATGCAAAGTTCTGATATCCGTAGATTCGAAACTTGATATTATTACTTATTGAACATGATTATTTAAAATGAATAACTGTAAACATAATCAATGAAAAATAATCTAGATAATTATGTTGAGACAATTATGTGGTGAAAGGAAGACATGTTTTGTAGGCTTGTGTGTAGTGTCAAAACCGGCTTGCTAACGCAACACCAAATAACTATGTGCATAGGAATACAAATGACTTATTGCATTATCTGTTCACCAGTCTTCTTGCTAGTTGTGTCTAGATTTTGATGGATGTTACTATGGTGAATTTTCAATTGGGACTAAGAAGACTCACAGGTTCTCTTGGCCTATAAAAACGCTTAACCAAATGGTATACAAAGTATACTGGCTCATTTTTAGAGGTTGATGGGGATCGAGATAGATCCAAATGATCCTTGTAGTTGTACATGGTTATCATAAGTTATCTAGATGGATTCTAAATATTAAGTAATCTTTGGAATATTTCAGCAGTGGCTTAGAATGATAGTATTCATTTCATTGTAATATGAACTTAAGGGATTCTATAAAATCTTGTATACTAGATTTTAATTGCTATGTGTTAAAACCGGTGAAGGAATTAATTGTAATTAATGAGTTGTTAAAAATTCCTTAAATTGATGAAGTGTAACTACGGTGTTATAAGAAAATCTAAAGTTAGGGTTGTAGTGTTGCATGGAGATAGTTTATAGAGCTACGACACACCAAGCTAAGGGAAGGTCTAAGGTCAAAGTTGTAAGTAGAGTAAGATGAGTAAGATGAGTAAACCAAGGTTAGTTCTTGAGGTTAAGAAATAGGAAGAATTACTCCTAGGGCATGAAACTCATTGGAAATTTAATGTTTGTAATTGAAAAAGTATGCTATGAAATCGGAAAAGAGAGAATCAAAGGGTAAGAAAATAATAGAGGAAGCACTAGGTGACTATTTTTTAGAGATGTAGTATCCACAAGAAGTAATTATGGGGAAACTATGGGCATCACAAATTTGTAGAAGTATAAAATAAGTGAATATAACCACCACACGCAAGGTCATGAGACAAACATTCAAAATGATGTTTTGAAAGAGATGATGAAGCGAGACTATGAAAGGAAAAATAATCTTTGATGAAAAGGTGTGCAAGACCTCGAAAGCTATGGGAGTCTTTGAACTATATGAGTTACCACTTTTCGATAAGCCCATACTGACCGTACCAATGGATGATGTCACAAGTCCATGAGAGCTATTTCTACTTTGCAAGGAGGAGGATGCACCTAAGTGTAAAATTGATCGAGAGAGTAACATGGCTATGCGATAGTGATGATGAGATAAAAATTGATTTGTGAAATGGAGGAGACAACCACCAAACTCCAATACCAAAGGGAAGTCGTGCCTTAAACGTCATAAAATTATTGACTCGAGAACACGAGCATCTATGCACTTTGTGAGCTATAAACTAGGCACCTCAAAAATGGTGGTCGAGGTTAATAAGAAGTTATTTCATATTGCGCAAAAGATGGCATAAGGGACCAAGCATAATATTGCCTGTTCAAAATAGAAATAATCATAAACGAAGTAAGGAACTAAAATAAGAAAGGATATAAAATCACATGAGTGTATATTTTATTGCTGATAGTGATTTGGGAAATAGGGGTTCTGGATGGACTGGTGGACAACAAGTGGGAACACCCAATTGAGAAGAGATCTCGAGTGTAATGGAGATCTAAGTATACCTACGATGATACAATATCTAATGCATAAAAGGAACACCTAGAGAAATGGTACAAGAGGATGCATGCAACATTTGAGAATTAATAACATGTACTTAGGGAGCTTCCAATAGAATTAAGAGGGCAGGAATATTTTTTTGTAATGCAACACTTATTCCTTGGCATATTTTTGTTGAACAATGTAGAAATGGGGCCTTGGTGTAAACTACCATTTGTATTCACCACAAGATACTTCAAGAGCATGGTGAAAAAAATTAAGGATGCATATCCACTAAAATTCATGGTAAATAAGGAAGATGTTGACTACCATACGCTACATAAGACATATGTGTACAAAACAAAGGAACCCAATGTAAAAACAATGGAATATGACATGATGGATTTAAATCCATTCATGACACTAAAAGTGGGGAAAGAGGCATCCCGAGTGTATATTTACTTGAAGACCAAGACCTATGATGGAAAAGTGGTAAATGTGTGTGATACCAATCTTACACCCACCTTTAAAGAATATAACTATGAGGATACCATAGTGCAGACACGAGCCCACTCCTCCTCCTCCAAAAGAAGATATGGAGAGTGTGATGGATCATAGCATATAGAAAAGGATGAAAAGAAAACATCAAGAGGAAAGCACTTCACGCACTCCACATATATCCCAAATTAAAGAAGTGTGAAGGCCTAGTCCCATAGAGGAAGAACAACCTCACATTATCCATGATCTAGAAAAGGAGGAATAAGGGATAAAACAACCTAAGCATGGCTAGGAGGAAGAAAAATGTGAAGAGAATGTTCAAGAAGAGAAAAAAGAGGAATCTAACATGAAGAGCATGTGCATAAAGAGGAACGTAAGAAAGGGTATGAAGAAGTGTCTAATGAAGATAATCAAAAAGAGTATGGGGAAGGTCAAGACATGGGTGAAGAAACGGGTCCCACACATCATGATATTGTGTAAGTGAGACCATGTCAAGTAGCGCGTGGTAGGAAAAAGGCCAAGGTATCCACTACAAGTACCCTAGAGAGATGTCATATATATGACATAACAAATATTCTTAGAGCTCAATGCAAATCGAGAAATTATTTTGTTGGTACATGTTCAATAAGGCCAAGATCCACCTATGTACACATAAGATGTTCATTTGGGAATTGTAAACACACATGGAATAACTAAAGTTTTAAGTGAATAAAGATTCAATTTTGGAGTTAAAGTTGAAAAGGGAACTAGGAAAGGTTTTCCCAATAATAGACTTTACTTAACAATCGATGAGCAAACAAGCAATCCTCTAATAAAAATAGATAACAAGGTAGGTCAAAGAAATGTTGATAAAAATGCTGAATTACGAGATTACACAAAAGGATGTGGAGCTGAGGAGCTGAATGATACAAAGAAGAGGCTAGCAATTTTGTACAATAAGGTGGCTGACCTAGTCAATAATATTACATGTGTATGTCTAGATGTGGTAATGTAAGACAAAACATACCATAGTACCGAAATGGAGTATTTGGAAGAACTGGTATAACTACCGCTAGTAAAAGTAAATAAAGGGCGGGGTCTACAATAAAAGAACTAGCCAAAGTGTGAATAAAACAATTATGGAACAAAAATTAGAATATTATATAACACTTGGTATAGAACTAAAGGAAGTCACATGAAAGGCTAAGAAGATATTTGAAAACTGTCATGATTCATCAATGATCTTGACCATGTGCACTTCAAAAGATGAGGAAGAATTAAAATAAATTTAGGTTTCATTATTAACAAAAATGTCTCAGTACGTGAAATAATTTTGTAAGAATTCATAGAAAATAAAGAGGTAATAAAGGATAAGCATGAGAGGATGGAAGAATGAATTCAAGAGATACAAATAATGGTGATGCGAAAGGTAGATGTTTCGGAGGGCATAATGCATAATGAGATGTTGTATTAAAATATTTGTAGGAGAAGGCTAGTGAATTAACTCTATAAAAGATCCCAAATATTTTCAAGTCAACACCGTATAAGGTATACCTCAAAGCTTAGGGAATGGAGGTCGTTAGATCAAGGCATCAACCTAGAGTTCCCAAAACTTCTACCATTTCCATGACTATAAATTTTGATGCGTGCAAAGGAATAACATTATTTATTCTTTGATTTCATTAGGGGTATTGTCCATATTCTTTAAGATATTCTCCATTGTTTTTTACTACCAAGGAAAAACAATATCTTTAGTATGGGGTAATGTTAAACTAGAAAAATAGATAACTTTGAGCTATGTGTGAAGTTGCGTGCGATAACAAAAGGGAGAAATATCATAAGTACTAGATAGTTCGCAAGGGTTTTTGTTAAGGAAATAAGAAGAAGATGCACAAAAGATTCATGCGTAAGGGTGGAAAGAACAAGAGATCCAAAATAACATGGATCAACTAAAAATAGGAAAATCACGGGTTGGCATGATAAGCAAAAAATAGAACTATAATAAGATAAAATAATGCTAAAGAAGGATAAATCACATGCATGGTCCAAGATAAAGATGGAGTAGGCATTGACATCTATAACTAAATATAACATGACATGAGGAACATGGAAGCTATTAATAACACATATGGAAATAAAAACCAAATAAGACTAAGGCGTAGACTAAAGGTACATGCATGGAATAGTCTATTAATAGATTAAATCATTGTAAAGTGGTGAAGGAAAATTTCACACTAGTTATATATAGGTGTCATTTCTATATAATAAGATAGTAGTCATGTAATAGAGAGCTGCAAATGGAAGATTCAAGTATGTGAAAGCTTGTTACTGAGTATATAATATTTTTGAGATCATGTTATGTGTCTATAATGGATAATATGATATGGATTTCCAAGATTAGGAGAGATGGAAATGGTATTATTGGCATTCAAATCTTGTTGTTGATTGTATATCTTGAGGAATGAATGATCAAAGCTCATATTATTATTGTCTTTGCTATGATTTCTATTTTCTTCTATTATATAATTATACATCTTGAATGATCTAAATAAAGAGGGACTTGGTAGGTTGTGCATGCTTTGGGTGAGCACTTGGGAATTAATCTAAATGATGTGCCATTGCACCCGACTAAGTGGTGATAAATTTCAAGACTACAACCTACCTTTATCCACTCATGGGATGACCTTAGAAAGCACCACGCCAAGTAGTTTGAAAAAAGGTAGATAACATATCTCTATTAGAATAATTAACAACTATCAAGAGAGGTCATAATGAGCTTATGATGGATTTTAACTTCATATTTCAGAAGACATGGGTTAGGATCCCAACTCTTTTAATACCATCTCATCAAGGTGAATTTATATATTTTCTAAGATCTCTTAATTATGATATTTCAGTAATGATTCAGTCTATAGGAACCATAACCTTACCAAATGTATACGAGAATAGCCATAAGGGCTGAAAATTGTTTAATTCAAGTTGGAAAGATAGATCCGAGACTTCCTACTCCTCTCTTTTCAAATTTTCTTCAAAATGCTTAACCCTCTCTTAATCCTATCCCTGATCCAAATGATTCATCATCCACCTCCAATTCCTACTCTTCCCACAAAAAAATGATGATGATGACCTTAGAACCTTGGTAAAAAATTGTCGAATGAAATTGTCTCTTTGAAGAGGAAAAAAATCAAACATCTAGAAATTACCCAAGTTTTAACCAAGGGAAATATTTAGGCCAAGATTTTAATCAAGGATATCGGTAGATAACCGAGTATCTAAGTCAGATACATGGAGAAAATTATCAAACATATAGATTTCAAGGCCAAAATCAGATCTTCCTCTTCAAATAGTTGCTCCTCCACATCCGCTTCCCACAACCAACTCAAGTAAAGAACTTGTTCTAGTATAAAATAATGTAATTCAAGAAGATGAGTGGTGTTTTCCATGTAGTCATCCACATAATTAGAATACTTGTGCAAATGGCATGCAATTCTAGACCCTCATGGTGTAAAATTATTTCAATCATCAAGAAACTTGATAGAAATGACAAGTGCCAATGTGGAAATGACGCGTGAATCTGCATTGTAGATTCCAACCTCATGTTCTCCAATCCTAAATAATTCTATGTAGTTAACCAAGTTGCGAGATAATATGAGTAACTTGCAATTAGGAGGTATTTCTTCATTCCTTCGATGCAAAGTACACATTTTAAAGAAAAATAATCCGCAGACTTACATACATGGAGATCTCATAAGTAGTTTTATCCATCACCAACCTTAGGATAAAAATTCCATAGAACACACAAAATCTATGTGACACGTAAGACCTATAGGAAAAAAGTATACCAACCAAAGTACCTCATCTACTTTTGATTAAAAAAACAAGAAAAAAAAATTCCTTTCCTTTCACTGTGCATAAGTCTATGAGTATCCCTTTGAATATTGTTGAGAAAATGAGAAGAAAAACCTCAATATGACAATGTGGGATGCCTTATCTATTCCATCTTAGCAAGATATTTTGCAAGAATATTTAACAAAGCTACCACAATCTGAACCAATTATCCAAAATCCAATGTTGCATGTCAACCTCTTCCAACCAAAGGATGAGAAAGTAAGTAAAATGAAGAAGCCTACACTCTGCTATATGTCCTTGATTATTGGTAAGAACCTGATACATAATTACATGATAGATTCATTGCTAGTACTTTTATAATGCCTAAGAAGATAGTAAATATTTTAGGTATTGAGTATAGTCCAACCTCTAAAGGAGTCTTATAACTTGATGGCTTAATCACAAATTATTAGGAGCATAAAAGATATTTAGTTAACACTTCATGATTATCCTAGATTAACCATAACATAAGATATATCAATCATTAATTTACCTCATTTATTTTCCCTATGCTTATTAAGAGATTTAATAGCCAAAGTGGGTGGGTATTTTTCTTTTGATTGGTCTCACATTCTCTTAAGAACCAAATATGGTACAAGATTTACCATTTGAGCATAAAAAATTTCTTCCTACTATATCAAATCATACGAACCTACTCCCCTAAATTCTAATTTCATGGCCCAAGAAGAGGGAGGAAATGAATTAATATCGGTACAATAGACTACTCCTTCTCTAATACCCCACCTCTTATTAGATGAATGGGCCAAAGAAAAATATGAATTTCATCCTTATCATGGAGAAAAAACTGTTGTTACCATGTGGTGAAGGAAGAAAACCATGTTTCATGTTTGTGGAAGATGTTCTTTGATGGCTCAAGAATCATAAATGGAGAAGGTGCGGGTGTAGTTCTGTGTATCTTAAGGAAAACATATTTTTCCCTATAGATTTAAATTTTCTTTCTCCATAATTTCATAGAATACGATGCTTTAATGCAAGATTGTTTCTAGAAAAAAAGAGAAAATGTCAATTTTTTTAAGCATTTGGAGATACAAATCTAGTTATTCACCGAGGTTAGAAGGATATGTGATGTCAATAATAATCTCCCCAAGGATTATTGACATAGAGTTTGGGATCTCTTGGAAATTTTTGATGGTATCAACTTCCAAGTGGTACTAAGAAAACTAAATGCAAAAACAAATTAGATGGATGCTATTGCGTTATAATTCTCTCAATATGAGGGTGTAATATAAGGTAATAAACAACATGTTAATATGGTAGTTAGGAATTATATTACAAATAATGAAGCAAGCTGGAAACTATTTGATAATGATGAGAAAATTGTTCAATTCATCCGAATGAAACATAATTTTCATCGGACTTGCAATCTAAATTAGAATAAAGTTATGGAGAACATGTCATATAGTTAAAATAAAACAAGTTATCTAAAATACTAGAAACACTTGAGAATATATTCATCCTTGGTGATGAATTTAAAGGAGAAATAAAGAACATGATGGCCAAAGAAGAGGATTATAAAACAATGAATATCATGCAAGATAAAAATCTATTGCTAGGAAAGGTGTGTACTGACAATGAAGTGCAAGCCTTCATCTCCTTATTTCAGACGGTTAATGATGTTTTTCATGGAGATATGAAAATATTAGAGGTATTGATCCAAATATTTCTATACATGCCATAAAACTTAATCCTAATGCCAAACCAATCAGGAAAAAACAAAGGCTTTGCTAACCCCAAAATTGAACACCTAATGAGAAAATAGCTATCTAAGCTCATTGAAGAAAAAAATTATATTAAACATTAATTAATCCTCATGTGTGGCCAATTTCATCCATGTTAGGAAGAAAAATGGAGAAATTAGGTTGTGTGTGGACTTTAGAGATTTAAATAGAGCTTCCCTCAAGGATCATTATCCTTTTCCATCTATGGAACAAATTCTACAAACAATGGTGGGAGCTAAATTTTTTTCCCTTTTGGATGGTTATCCTAGTTTTAACTAAATAAGAGTGAAAGAGGAAGATTAGTGTAATACATCCTTCACAACCAAATGGGGAACTTATGATTATGTGAAGATGCTATTTGTGTTAACCAATGCTAGTGCCAATTTTCAAAGGCCATGGATATTGCATTCAAGGGCTATATAAACAAGTTTATCCTCATCTACTTGGATGATATCATAGTTTTCTCAAGGGTAGGTGAAGATCATATGAAGTAACTTGAGAAAGTTTATGAAAGGTGCATAGAGATTGGAGTGTCACTCAACCCCAAGAAATGCATCTTTGAAGTCCCACAGGAAAACTTCTAGGCCATGTTATCTCAAAACAAGGAGTTACTATTGACCCAAGAAGTATTTCAATCATTATCTCTCTTTCTCATTGTCATCACACAAGAAATCATTACAATATTGTCTTGGAAATATTAATTCGTTATGTGGTTCATTCCTAACTTTGAAGGACTTGTCAATCCCATCACCTTAATGCTCAAGAAGGATATGAATTTTAAATGGAACAAGGAAGGAAAATAAAGATTTGTCAAAAAAAGGAGGCAATTGCTCAAACAATTACTGGTGGTGCAAATTAACTTGTAAAAATTAATATGTTGTTCATTAAATCACAATCATTTAATCATGAAACTAGGGTCCCATAAACTTTAAATAATTTTAGTGATGTTTACACAATTACAGAGAATTTAAGAGGTATGGAAAGAAATAATTATCACTACAATACTTGAAAGTAAAACTTAGAACTAAAAGTAAATGGTTTCTAACACTATGACTAAAACAAAGCTTGAAATTTAGAATACAGATAAAGAAGATGAATTGATTCCTAGTCTAGTTATATAATGAAACACAACAACAAAACTATGGAGGGTTTAATAGACCACAAGTGGACCCTACCTTGGGTGTTAATCCCTCCTAAATATTATAGCTAAAGGATAATAAAAAGAACTCATATATTTTATTGAATCGACATGAAAATTACATCAAAGCAATCTCTGTATATCTGCGTATTATATTATCCTCTTGTTCTAGATACATTTCCAAAATTAACCCTTTTCTTTCATACTTCTCAATTATGGAAAAATGTGAGAAAAATATTTCAACTAGGAGTTTGAAAAACCAAGTAAAAGATATTCAGTAGAATAAGTGGAAGATCTCAAATAGATCAACAAGAGTTTCAACACATGCAAAAACTAATAACATGTGTTCATATATCAAACACATAACTCAAGTAATAACAAGTTCCTTAAATCATGTGTTAACTAATCAATCAATCAATTCTTCAGTAAGTTGCAACAAATAATCAGATCCATGGTTGAGTTATCTCCTAGTTCTTAATGTTCTAGTTGTAACTGCTCCTTCAACGTCACGCATAGACTTGGAATGTCACTCTTCACATTCAAAGAGATATTCATAACATGGATTATTTGTTGTAGGTGATCCTTTTTAGCTACACATGGGTTGTTATGGACATGTCCTTTTTCTTTGGATGAGTTACTGTAGATGTTTCCTTTGCTTACATATGAGTTGCTACATATAGCAATTTTCTTACAACCAAGAGTGGCATCACACATATCATCATTCAAACAAATTATTGAAATCATAAGAATAAATGCATACTCAAAATACCACAAAATAAAGATAACTAGCCATAACTATATTAATCAATATTTATGCCATAAGTTTAAGTTGTGATGATAATGTTCAACAATATAACTAGGAAATACAAGGACATGGATTCAATGGATTAACAAAAATAAAAGAATGAGTTGTTTATAAAGGGGATTTACATAACTCATCACACCCACAGGATTAATTTATTTAATGCCATAATTAAAGTGGCTCAATTCCTTGTTGCTAAAAATAACATTCATGCCTGAAATCAACTGGGGTCTCAGTCCATTCTTCTTTTGATAGGAAGTAGCCACCGTTTATCATGAACCTGTACATAAAACTATTCTATATCCTTTCATTGAGTGGTTTGTCCCCTGTCCATGGAGGAATAAAAATGTAAAATATTGGTGGGTGATAACCAATAGGAAGCTAGTTCTCTACACATTTAGTAGCAATCTCAATATATGTATTCACTCTTCTCAAAGTTGGCATTAAGAGTGCATTTATTTCTTTTGTAGTTCAGGAGATACCTAATTCCACCACATCCTGCATACTTGTACCACCTAAATTCCATGACCCCTAATCATATCTCTAACTTCATCATGGGATAATTTCCTCATTTTCCACACTCTCCTTTTGATCACCTTCTTCTTTATATACTTTTTATACTATTATAAAAATTCTCCAAGTTTTCTACGTTAGCCTTGATCATCAGTGGTTATACCTTTTCTAAATTCCTATACTCTTCCATTTTCTTTTCTCTATCTAATTCATTCATAAAATAAGAGCATATGGATTTGACTTGAACATATCCAATGTATAGGATTAGAATCCAATCCCTATCATATTCAAGAGCATATTTTTACATGTAAAGTTCATAGTAAGAGTTGAAGTTCATGAGTGTTGTTTTGATATAACCTAAAGAAGCTCCTAGCTGCACTGATATCAAATGGTATGTCAGAATTAATGTATGTGAGTTTGAGTTGTAACATATTTTCTTTTAAGAAAATAGCGTAAACATTAGATGGAGGCATTTAAATATCTCATGGGCCACCTGGACTGTCTCTTCTTACTTCTTCTTCAACCTTTTAATTTCTTTGTCCTTTTCTTCCAGTTCTTCCTTATGCTTGGAGATAAGGGATTCTTTTCCCTTTCCCATCTTCCTTTTATCCTATTAACATAGGTCTCAAATTGTGACATCAAATAGTCAATATCAGGCAACATAGTTTGTGTGGCCATCTCCTTACAAGGTGGTTTGACAATATCTCTAAAAACTTTATGAATAAAAACTTGGGGGTTAATTGGTGTTACATTCAATTTTTGTATACTAGCATGTGGTGTTTTCTCCAGCACTTTCTCAAGTACATCATCTTCAACTACAGGAATGTGCTCTTGTTTTTGTTCCATGACTGGTTCAATTATTATAGGCATCTACCTTTGCTCAATTCCATGCACCTAGTGCTCAATGACCTACTCAACCACTTGTGGATTTTTTCATGTTCACTTTCTTGTTTTTGTTGTTCAATGGGTTTCTCAAAAATGTATGGCATGTGTTCATATTCAATTTTCTTTCCAATTTACTCTTCTTTTCCTCCTCTTGATGACCTTCTCATCCTCATGAGCACTGCTCTCCTCCTTCATGAGATGCCTCTTCTCTCGCTCCTCCATGGGATGTTCAAGGTTCCCTTTCTCATGAATAGGGGCATCAATATTTCCTTGTTGTGTCTCCATTGTCTTGAGGCTCAAAGCTCCCTTATGTAACTTCCACATCACTATATAATGAGATGGATTTGACTATTTTTAGTTCGGAGGTCCTTAGCATTTTTTTTAAGCCTATGGGAGTGCCTAGGTGGTGTAGGAGTAGATTTATAAGACTTTTTTACCCTTAGAGGTGGAGGTTTCAGGTGTGGAGAATTCCAATAGGGTTTCAACAATGAAAATTCTCTCTCAAGAGACAAGTACATTATGTTCTTCAATAAATGGAAAATTTTCATAAGTAAGGGTGTTCTTATGGTTGGGAGGAAGATGTTGCTGAAGTTTCATTACATGTGTGGAAGATCTCTAAGTGCTTTTCCTCTAGTTTCTCTTGTTTCCCAAAAATTATCTATACTATCTTCCCTTGAAAAATCTCCCCATGGTATCTGAGGATAATCCATCTATAGGGTATGTTTTAATACCAGGTTATAAGGAAATGTTGTGAAAATTCATATCTTTCCCTCTGTACTTATTTACTCATTCTCTTCAATATCTCATGTAAGAAATTAGGTACATTCACTTGCATGTTGTTCTTTAGATGATTCAATAACTTAAAATGAATTGATATTCAATCTAGAATACCTTCCTTCACAAGTAAAATACTTAATTACAAAATTTGCAACTTCAGCCCATAAAGGTTTAAGGGATGTTCTATGTGTACCTTGCCTGTCGGTGATGAATTCATCATCATCATCTGCGAATTCTCTCTGGCTGCTTTTGGGTTGGACTTTTCTAGGAATGGTTCTCCTTGGGTAGGTAGGCTAATTACTTCTACCAAAATGTCATCATTGAGTCTGATTGATAATCCCTTCACTTTTGCCTCCCCATTATTGAATGTGTTGGAAAATTCTTCCACCATTGCTTCATTAAAATCTTGAAACTTGTTGATGTAGTCTAGCCAACCATTATCCTAAAAATACTACAAAATTTGAGGATGGATCAAAAGTTGAGAATTCTCAATGGGTTCATGCCTTATCAAATATCCTCCCATGGTGATTACACATTGTGCTCTGGTTCAATATGTAACAATATAACTCTTCTTTGAAATGATGTTACACAATTGAGTTGTGTTGAGTTTCTTTCATCTCTTTTTTCCTTTTTCTAAACTTTAGGATTAAGAGGCCACACGACACGGTTATGGGAGAGCAATAATTAATTGATGTGACCATGTAAAGCATGTAAAGGGAAGTGATTTGACAATATTGGCTTATGTGGAGGGACACATCATAGCTTGAAAGGTGATGGTTGTTAAATTACAACACATACATAGTGACTTGGCATAAATGATAATTAACTATAATTAAACTAATTATACTTTTATTTAAATTATATTAGAGTGAAATTATCTCAATGTTTATGCAGAATGGTGATCATTATCCATTTATTTGAACTTTCACCTTGGCTGCATGCAAGCTTGTTGTGATGTTGTGGACATGTACTGAGCATAATGTTGTGGATGTTGGTTACTCCATACGAAAACTAGATAACTCCTGAAGATGTAATTATGATCCGTTGGGGTGTCAATCATTCCTTTTCTATCTCTCACATGTGTGTGCATCCTTGATATTATTCATGCAATCATGAGTTCTACTAAACAAAAACAACAAAACAAGGGTTTGCTTCATGTTTCGTAGGTGGAACCCTCAGTCATTGCATGCTCTCATTATGATGGAGATCATACCCTCCTGTAATTACTTGACATAAAACCCTACAAAACAAAAACTATATGAAATAAAATGTGTTAGTAAAGTGCTGCTGATCCCTAGAAGGGATGACCACAACAATTTTATTCAAAATTGGAATATCCAGCAAGCCGAATGCACCAAGGCCACCGAAATATCTCATTCCTCTGCAATCTCAAAAGGTGAGCCAACAAGAACAACAATTGATTTTAACTATGATGTCCTTACTTCCATCCTACTTGGAACTCATCTAAAAATTTTCATGAATGAATCTCTTCAACTAGCTTCTTATACAATCTCAGAATGTGACCATTTACTAAAAACTTGAACCTCACAAGATCTATGGTAGTGAGCTTCACAAATCCATTAGGAAGGATATTTTCAATCTCATAGGGGCCTAGACACCTTGTTCTGAGATTCCCTATATGATCCTTGTATTTTGAATCAAATAAGAGTTCCCAATCACCTTCTTGAAATTTTCTTATCTTGATGTACTAGTCATGCCATTTGACTCTTTTCTTCTGCACTACTTATGTGTTATGCACAACTTGCCTTCTCAATTCATCTAACTCATTGAGTTGGAGAATTCTATGTCTTTGAGCTTCTAATAAATCTATGCCTAGATCAAGTGTAATCCTCAATGTTTTATGTTCAAACTCAATTGGAAAACAAAAGTCTTACCATACAAGAGTTCAAATGGTGTAAAGCTAGTTGTGGTCTTCTATGTTGTGTTAAATGCCCATACTTGCCTCTGGAAGTCTATCTTCCCAATCTTTCCTATGGAGTGCAATGGTATTTTTCAAGATTTCCTCTATCTCCCTATTTGTAACTTCTACTTGGCCATTAGATTGGGGATGGTATGGTGTAGAATTCCTATGCCTAATTTCATATTATTTAACTAGATCAGAAATTACATAAGAAGTAAAATGTGTACCTTGATATGTTATAATTTCTCTTACAACTCCATACACGGTGAAGATGTGATTGTAAGAGTAGAGTGAATTTCAACACAACAATATATTATTTCACACACTATGTAATACAATAGAGAGAACTCCATAGATATATGCCTTTGTATCCCTATAATCTAGGAAACTGTTTACCCTAAAATATCTCTTACAACCCATACGTGAGAGTTGTTTAAAAAACTCTCCAAATATAATTACGAATTATCTAATTTGTAATATATGAGTTATTATAATTCAATACAACACAAATATTAATCCAACAATAATATGAGTGCTAAAATAGATTTTCCTAACATTCCCCCTTAGTGCGAACATGGGAAGAAAACACATATGAAGAAATGGAAATAGAATCGTATGCCTCCACATACTTTTAGGTCTACATACTATTAGCTTAGATCTTGCTACACATGACCAATCTGCTTCACCACAGTGAATCCCATACTAGATGATCACACTTCCACCGATTCACCTACATACGTGAACTCAACAGTTCCCACTTTCACTTCTAGTAAACACTCTTTCACCGGTTGATCAATGTTAGAAGTACGATAGTTAGAAGATCTATACAAGAAAAGAGGAGATCACTCTATTTTAGCTGACCTCCTATATAACCATTCTCAAATTCTAAAATGCACATCCTCCTAATTTTAATCATAGCAAGGGAATGAAACCACACATCATTTTATTTTGCACACACCACACAATTGAAAAAAATAAAAAAATGCCACCAATGGTGTATGTGACCCCATCATTAGTGGTGATGAGAGAGGTGCTGATTGCCCTCCATCCTTCATTGCCTCCAACCTCCAAAGTGTGATGGTGTTATCTCAACTTGATATGGATTTGAGGCTCTTTGAATAATTCATCCCCACAAAATGGACATCACGTATAAGTGAAAATGCGTCTAATTATTGGAAAGTGAGTCAATTTTTTTTATTTTCACTTCTTTTACAATTACTCTTTTGAATCAAAACTACTATAGACACATCTATCTTTTTTTTTTCAAAATGACAAAATGATTAAAAAATACACAATAGAGAAACCTTTTTAATAAAAACATAAGACTCTATTTGAAACCTATCTATAATGAATGCCTTGACACAAGGCAACAAAAAAACATACTACAATTTGAGAATAGATTTTAAATTATATTTAACCTAAATAAACTATTAAACAAGGACAAAAATTAGAATAAACGAGAGGAAACTTATAAACTTAAATGACTTGGATAGCTTTTTATGACCGATATCTATAAGAAATTTTAATATAAACATAGGATTAAAAAGTAAACTGACTGATGCAATTTCGTATGAAGATATGGCAAGAGAAATATACAACTGATATTTTTGTCTTTATTCAACCTGGCTAGGAGAGTGTACGGTGAATGTGGATGCATTTGAAGACTATCCCTTACTCGTTCCAAGATTGACACCAAAATAAAAAAATAAAGTCCACGAGAAGAATCATGAGCTATGACGTGTCACTATGGATATTATGACCTCAATGTGAATTAATTCTAGATCTGAGTGTCAAGATTTCAACCACATGGAAACAAAATATTCTCCACACGATGATGAGTTACAATTGTAAATGGTGAGAGGCTCTTCTACTTTATATACTTAACAAAAACTCAATGCAAATGGTTATTTGCAGTTCCCAAAAAAACTATATTGCATTTATCACTGTCTCTCACCAATGGCTAGACATCCATTATATCTTCCACATAATGATATCGAAGTGACAATGTCGCCCTTGTGGAAAAGCGGTGCAAGTGGCACCAAGTTGAGCTTCTCGAGATGTTGATAGGATATCAATGGCATCAATTCCTAAGCATTCCCATGTCTAACCGAATCTATGTTAAAACTCTAATGTAGAGGAGATAGACATTTTGTTGATGTAAAATTCCATACCCTAAAGTGAAAGTCTCAAAGAACTCCTATACAAACCTCATACTATGCTTTGATGTTCAACAAGACTAAAATTTTCATGTACGTGAAATAAATAAATAAGAGACATCCCCAACACACTCTCTCGAGAGATCATCTTCTCTCGATACCGATGTAAGAGCAGAGTGAATTTTAACACAATGATATATTATTTCACACACTATACAATACAATAGAGAACACTCCATAGATATAGGCCTTTGTATCCCTATAATATAGGAAACCGTTTACCCTAAAATATCTCCTATAACCTATACATGAGAGTTGTTTAAACAAATATCCAAATGTAACTATGAATTATCTAATTTGTAATATATGAGTTGTTATAACTCAATAGAACACAAATATTAATCCAATAATATCAAGAGCTAAAATAGATTTTCCTAATAGTGATGATATAAGAACTTGGAAAATTTCCCACTTTTCCAATTTGGCAATGCCTCCACCTCTGTCCATTTGGTTAAATAATCTGTGCATACCAATATGTATTATTTTTTCCAAGATTTATGGTCTATAGGGCCAATAAAATCTAAGGCCCACTTGTCAAAAGAATGCATGACTAATTGAGGCTGTAGTGGCATCTCATCAAATCTAGTGGGATTTCACATTCTATGGAATCTATCACATCTCCTAGTGTATAGTGATGAATCCTTATGAAATGTTGGCTAAATATAACATGTAGCCAAAACCTTATGCACTATTCTTTTTGTAGTAAAATTCCCTCCACAAGGTTCACTATGGTAGGATCTGAGGACATCAAATATATCCTCATCATCTATACACCTTCTCATGATTTGATCTTATCCTGTATGAAATAGAAATCCAGCTATCCAAGAAAAATGTACACTCTTTTCAACTATGTATTTCTTCTCAAAGTATAAGTAATGTGGAGGTGTTTTACCTGAAACCAAATAGTTGGTTATGTCTGCATACTAAGGTGTTTTTGTAGAGATAGAAAATAAGTGCTCATCTGGAAAGGAGTCATCAACTACTTGTTCTTCATCATTAGTATCCATCCTTGAGAGAAAATATGCTACCACATTGTCCTTTCTAGGCTTGTCCACTATGGTGACATCAAAATCTTGTAAGAGGAGAAACCACCTGATGATTCTGTTGCTTACTACAGGTTTGTTTATTAGATATTTTGTATACATTTCTCTTGCTTTATACTCAACATTTTGTTTACATTAAGTGGTCTTCCTAGTGTTATTTGCACTTGTTTAGAGAGATCCATCATTGAACACATATTGCTACTAACATAATTCAATATGTAATCATGTGGAAGAAGTTGATGAAGAATAAAATTCTTACCTGGAACATCCATGGTGCTTTGTTGCGGTAGAAATTAGTTCAAAGGACAACTTAAGCATTTCAACTTATCATCAAATTCTTCATTTGTTCCATAGTTATTTTACATGACGTTGGAGAGAAAAAATTCTTCCTCTTGGTCTTCAATTATACAAGAATTCTCCAACATCATGAGCTATTGTATAGAGATCTGATCTGATTGTGGTTCTTTAACCCAAATCATTTGATATTCATCATTCATTGGTTGGGAAGGAGGATAGAGAATTAAATTTTTGGTACCACTTCCATTGGAAATAATCATGTTGCTTGGACCAACAACCTATGAATGCAGTAGTAATGGCCAACCATGGCCTTCCAATAATAATAGGACAACCTCCTAAAATTTCTTTTGGTTGAAGGATAATAAAGTTAACAGGGTATTCCTAAGAGTCTACCATAACAAATATGTCCTCAAGGACTCCTTCAGGTCTCACTATTGATCTATCTGCTAGTTGTAAGACTTTAGCTGTTGGCCTCGATCCTTCCAACTTTAGGTCATCCATGATTTAATTGGTCATGATGTTTATGGCTTCCCCTAATCAATCTAAGTGTTCTTTATTATCATGTCATTAATTGTAACATTTACCAAGGGATTCCTGGATCTATGTAATTTGGTAGAATTGAATTTCCAAGCATGATATCAATCAACTGTCCAATAACTTATACAATGGATGGATCCTTCCTTATTATTCCTAATTTTTCATGCATAGATACTTTACCAGATTTTTGTAGATGGGCACATCCTTGATGACTTGAATAAGTGGAAACTTGACACTTGTATCCTTCAACTGATTGAAAAAATCAGAATCAGAATATGATTTAGGGTTAGGTTTCTTTTCTTATAATCTCTCTAGAAATAGTAGTTCATTAGCTTGTAACTTATCCTTACTGGAACTCTACTCATGTTGTTGCAGATCAATTTGCAAAGCTTTCTATATTTGTTACAGACCGATATGTAACTAGTGTGGTTCATCTGTAATCTATGTAATGGTGGGTTTACTTGGTGGGAGAACCGAACTTCCTGAGAAAAGATGGATGTCATTAAAATTAGCTGAATAAGAAGAGTATTGGGCTGATTTAGTAGTATAGGCTAGCTGAGAATCTTTATTGTTGGGGTTAGGTGTTGGTTGAGATGGTAGCTGAGTGGATTTTGGTTGAGAGCCTGCTTGGGGTTTGGCATTAGAGCTTGCTTGTGGGTAAGGAGGTTGATGATAAGAGTGCTGGTAGTTAGGAGGTGGGATGTTCCATTTCTGCCCTCCCCTCCATGGATGATACCATGAAGAAGGGGTTTGTTGCCATTATTAGCCTTGGGCGAGTTTGTAATTGGTATTGTCTAGGGTATGGAGCCCAACCTTTCTAAGTATTAGCCTAAGGTGGGGTTGCATATATGGATTACTAGCCCAATTTTGAAAAGATGGCATGGGATCTTGTGGCATACCTCTTTGTCTTGGTGGCCATGGCTTCCTTTGAGAAACATAGAAGACTTTCCCATCCTTTGTTTCTATCATCTTGAATTTAGGTGCTTCCTCCTCTTATGAAATTATCTAATCCTCCTACATCTAAAACAAAATTTATTTCTTCTGCATGCATGGAATAAATTTTTAAGTGATACCTTTGCATATTATCTTTTCTTCTTAGCATGTAAAACATCAAGCTAGGTAGCCATGTCATTGAATATCTCTTATTTCATGTTCTTGAACATATTCACAATATTTATTTTAGATATGTCCCCAATTCCTTTGGTAGCTAATCCACCCTTTGATCTAGAACTTATGATTCTCTTCATGGTTTCTCTGAAGTAATTCTTATAGATTCACAAATATCATCAAAGGTATCTTTTGAAATGTCTCCAACTCCTATTAGGTCCAAAGCATCCATATCCTCCTCACTGAGTCCCTTCAAGAAGAGTAATTTGAGAGATTCAAGAGGTAATCTTGTGTGTCTTGAATTTTGAGTGCAAAACAAAACCTTTCTAGGTAATCTTCGGTGGTTCATCTTCCTTTTGAACCATCTGAAGAGTTCATCCCTCTCTCTTACTTAGTCCATAGTAATCTTGGTACTTGATCAAAATTTTCCTTCATCTACTGCCAAGTAGTAACCTCATCTCTTCCTAGGCCCATAAACCATCAAAGTGATGCATCCTTAAGTGTAGTAGGAAATAGATTCATCTTGTGTACATCAGATATGTAATCATAGATCCTGTATAAAACATAAAAATCAAACAAGAAAGTGTTTGGGTCTTCAGTTATGGATCCATGGAAATTAGGAAGGGATGATGGAGAGATGTTCTTCATTACAACAAGTTGATTTTTATTGGAGATTGGGAACTCAAATTTATTTACCCCTTCTTCAACATTTTTATTTACTTATTCTGCCATGATTGGTTGATCCTCAAAATCTCACTTGGAGGGGGATATTCTACTATCAAACCTTATATAGAGAAAGATGTGTCTTCTTCAGAATCGATATAGAAATTTGTGCTATTTGAGGATTGATTAATAACCTACCATGGACATCTCTTGGATGGTGCATGCGTCGACAAACTAACTCAACTCAATCAACATAAATTAGTGGGGGTAGGATGTGGAAATTACTAAAACCTAAACTATTTTTAAGGAATGTAAAACCTCTCAAAGACCATATACCTTGGCACTATCCAAGGTAACGCATGCCAAAAATGGTGGTGTAAATTAACCTACATTATTATTCATTAAATAATAGTCATTTAATCATCAAACTAGGGGACAAAAGATTTAAATAATACTAGTGTTTATACACATTTATGGAGAATTTAGGAGGCATGGAAAGAAATAATTTTCACTATAATACTTGAATGTAAAAATTAAAGTAAAAAACAACTATTTTCTAACAATATGACTAAAACTAAGATTGCAAATTTATAATGTAGATAAATAATATAAATTACTTCTAGTATCAACAAAAAAATCAAAATGGAGGGTTTAACAGGACCACAAGTGGTCCTACCTTGGGTGCTAATCCCTCCTAAATCTTGTAGCTAAAGGCTAATAAATAGAACTCAAATATTTTATTGAATTGACATGAATATTACATTAAATAAATCTCTGTATATCTACGTATTCTATTCTCCTCTGTTCTAGATAGATTTCCAGCATTAACCCTTTTCTTTTATACTTCTCAATTACAAAAAAAAACATGAGAAGAAGAGTTCAACTAGGAGTTTAAAAACTAAGTAAAAGATATTTGGTAGAACAAGTGGAAGATCTCAAACAAATAAACAAGATTTTCAACACATCCAACATAACTAAAAACATGTGTTTAGATATCAAACACATAACTCAAGTAATTGACTAGTTCCTTAAATCACGTGTTAATTAATCAATCAATCAATTCTTCAGTAATTTGTAGCAAACAATCAAATCCATGGTTGAGTTATCACCCAATTCTTAATGCTCTAGTTATAAATGATCCTTCAACAACACGTATAGAATTTAAGAGTCACTCTTCACGTTCCAAGAGATCTTCATAACGTGGCTTATTTTTTGTAAGTGATCCCCTTTGGTTGCAGACGGGTTTTTGTGGACATGTCCTTTGGTTATGGATGAGTTGTTGTAGATGGTTCCTTTGCTGTATATAACAAGTTACTTACAACCAAGAGTGGCATCACACATATCATCATTCAAACATCTTATTGAAATAATAAGAATAAATGCATACTTAAAATACCACAAAATAAATATAACTAGCCATAACTATATTAATCAGTATTTATGCCATAAGTTCAAGTTGTGATGATAATGTTCAACAATATAACTGGGAAATACAAGGACATGGCTTATAAAAATACATAGGATGAGTTTTTATAAGGGGTATTTACACAACTCATCACTTACCCTCATCAATCTAAATTATACAAAATAATTCATTCTCTATGCTTACGGGGATAAGGCTAGTATTGTTGTTGTGTTGATTCAACAAAATGATGAAGGTTTAGAACAACCAATGACCTTCTTCAACAAAACATTGAAATATTAAGAACTAATATACAACCATGTGGATAAGCATGTATTTTCCATTATGCAATATCTCAAAAAGTTCAAGCTTTCCACAAGCCACAATGGGGTATTAGTATCTCATCCTAGTGTAAGAGACTTCATAATGGGAGAAAAATTTGTGAAGAGAGAGCTAGATGGGTGATAAAAACTATGGAATATGCTGTTACTATAAAGGCCATCAATATGGTTAGAGGTAGGGCATTATGTGAGATGTTGGCTTTTGGTTCCATAGGTGACCAAAAGATTTTTATTTCTCAAAGGAGAACCAAGAACAACCAACTATAAGTCCACCAAATGAGGATAATTGGACATATAATATGAAAAGATTCTTGTCTACAGTGAATACCCTCTTGGTTTTAATAATTATAAGAGGTGGCATTTTAGGTTGCAATCCATTCCATACGCATTGGTAGGTAGAGTCCTTTTTTGAAAGAACTTAGATGGTGTCTTACTAAGATGTGTTAAGAAAGAACAAGTGCATAAGGTCCTTGTAGAATTTTACAATGGTTATTCTAGTGGTCATTTCTCCCCAAAGCTACAACAATCAAAATATTAAGATTCAAATAATTTTGGCCTACACTATTTTCAGATGTTCACAAATGGGTTTGCAAATGTACGAAATGTGCCCTATTCACTTGACAAGAAAATGTTGGCAGCTCTTCCACTTCATTCGATAAACATGAATCAACTTTTTCTCAATGGGGACTTGATTTCATTGGAATGATAAATCAAACATCACATAAGGGTAAAAATGTGTTTTAACCAAAATTGACTATTTCATCGGTGGACAAAGGATGTGGCACTAAAGGAAGCAACTAAATCATCCATCCTTGACTTATTGGAAGACATTGTGATAAGATTTGGGGTTACCCAAACCATATTATTTGATAATGATAAGTCATTCCTTGGATAAAAGTATTAGATTAGGTTCTCAAGTAGGGAATTTGTTTGAAAACATCTTCTAACTATTATCCTCATGGTAATGGTCTAGCTAAATTTACCAATAAGAACTTGATCAAAATCATGAAGAGGACAATGGAGATGAATCAGAGGTAGTGGCATACAAAGATAAAAAAATATCTTTGAACTAATAGGATACCCAAAATAGCTACAATAACTCTCCTATCATTCCCGTAAATGCCGGAGATTCTAGAATTACATTATCTCTGGAATTGTCTTCTTTGGAACTAACAAAACAATTAGAGTTGGAGGGAGATGGTGAAAGAACAGTCTGCATAGAAGAATTTATTTAACTTGAAGAAATTATGTGGTATGATATGGTTGAACTAAAGAAACATCATGAGTCAACTAAGTGAAAGTGTGAAGAACCAGATCTTAGCATGGGAATCTAAGCACACAACCTGAAAACACAGAAAATGCAAGTTGTAGAAAAATGAAGATCAAAATATTATTGCACCACCTTGTTGTTTCACATTCGGAAACACACAAATAAGTAGGTGTTTACAAAACATATCCTCACCCAAATAATAGGTGGGATTAGCCAAACATAGGAGATGAGATTATCTCCATAATTCAAGGAGTGGAGAGAATATCTCAAAAACTCCAAGAAGTTACGGGAACTTACAATATCTCCCAAAACATTATTTGCAAATAAAATTATATATGCTCCACAAATGAGCTTATTAGGTGTAATGAAATAACTAGTTCACATGGTCCAGTGTGAATGTGTTTACACCAACACCCTCGATAAGTGAACACCAAGTAGAAAGATAAAGAAAGGGTCTCGAATACTATGCCAAATAAGGTACCCAATACAAACAACAAGAAAAAATAAGGAATAAGGAATTAAACATGTTTAATCCCCAAGGAAAACTTATTTCACTTCAAGATTTTAGAATAACTAAAGATAGCGAGGAGAAATCTGGGGTTTTAGTGAAGATGTTAAAAATATGATAATATGTAGATATAAACTTTAAATCAATAACATCATCATCAATAAAATTCCAAATGAAGTGCACATGAATTTCAATGTGTTTAGTACACTCGATGTTCAATAGGGTTATGTGTTATTTGATAACACTCGATTATCACACCACATGATAGTAACAGACTCATGTGGAAAGCCAAACTCATCAAGTATTTGAAAAATCCAAAGAAATTCCTGACCATATTTGACCATACCTTTATTCTTAGCCTCATTATATGAAAAACAACTACGCTTTGTTTCTTACATGCCCATGCAACTGGACCGGATCCAAGGTGAAAAAAGAAACCAAAAGTAGATTTCCATGTATCATAACAACCTCCCTAATCTAAATTTGTATAGCCTTCAATATCACAAGATCCTTATGGAAAATAATGAATTCCTAAATTCAAAGTCCCTTTGATATATCATAAATTACACTTTGCTACTTTACAGTAGACTCATGTGAAAAATGAGACATAAGGTTAACATCAAATGTGATATCGGGATGAGTTTGAGTGAGATATAGAATGCTCCCAATTAGTTATTTATACAAAGTGGCACCAACTAGGTTAGAATTGCAATAAAAATTAGTTCAATACTTGACTAAAATGGAGTGGGAGATGGATTACAATTAGCCATGTTGAGTTTTTGTAACAAGTTTGCAACATACTTCCTTTGTCCAATAGAAATTCATGTCGAGGATTGATGAACTTGGAGACCAAGGAAATAATGCAACAAACCCATATATTTCATATCAAAATTGGCTCTCATTTTATTTTGAATGTACTAAATTAGAGAAGATGAGCTTCCAGTAAGGGATGGGATCATCAACCTTTAAAAGTAATATCAATAAATCATCACCATTTGTTTAGGACATATATAGAGTATGATTAGTTTCAAAATGCTTTGAAAACCAAGAGACAACAAAAAATCATCTAGTTTCTCATACCAAGATAATGGACCTTATTTGATACCATAAATAGAACAATGAAGTCTATAAACTAATGAAAATTCCTACATAAAACCCTAATTTTTCTCCATATAAATCTCCTCGTGGAGATCACCATGAAAAGATTCACTCTTTATGTCCATATAAAAAAATGACCATCGATAAGATGCAACAAGAGAGAGAACAAGGAGAGTTGAATCCATCTTTGCTACAAGAGAAAAAGTCTCAGAGTAGTCCACTCCTTCAACTTGAGAAAATCCCTTAGAAACAAGATGGGCCTTATATTTTTCAATTGATCCATCAGGAGCATATTTGGTCTTATAGACCCATTTACATCTCACAACTTTTCTTCCTTTAGGAAGAGGCATCAATTCCCATGTATTATTCTTCAAAAGAGAAGAATATTCCTCCTTCATAGTAGTTTTCCACTCTGGATGACTAGAAGCTTCAGAAAATGTGATTGGATCATTAGAAATAGCTTGACTTATAAGAGCCATTCCCGAAGGCATAGACTGAGTCCGACGAACAACATCACCTGAAGTTTTGGCTCTCACTTGTTTATGGTCATTTAGATTACCAAAGAAGTCACCAACTGACTGAAGAGTGGATTTCACCCATTTTGTATGTTGTTGTGTAGGATGAGGAAAATGTGGAGTTGTCATGCAACATGATCTTATTTTGAATCATCATCAATAAACATATAATCTATATTAAGATAATGTGATGTGGGAGATAGACATTGATCGGATACATGATCTAGATTAGATGAATTAATCTCATCAATATGAATATCCCTTCAACAAAGTACCTCAAGAGTAGATGGATCTAGAAGATGCTATGAATTTACATGTTCATAGTGACTAACAAAGATGAGATCTTTAATTTTAGGTTGTATGGGCTTCCTATTTTCATTAGGTAGAAAAGCCCAAGAGTTTCTTCCAAAAATATGAAAAATTAGAAACATCTATCTTCTCACCTAACCATGCATCCTCTTGAGTTATCCCTTTAACTGGTTTGTGTGGGATCTGATTCTAAATGTAGTTTACACAATTTAGCTTTAACCCAAAATATAGGTACCAAATTCTTTGGTGAATCATACAATTATCCATTTCCTTGAGTGTCTGCATTTTTATGTTTGACATCTCTATTTTTCTAAGGGGTGTAAGGTCTTGTATAATGGTGAAAAATACCATGATCAATACAAAAATATCTAAATACATTACTTATATATCCCCCATTATCAATGTGGAGTTTTTTAATACAATGTGGTGATTATTTTTCAACAAAGGATTTGAAAAACATGAAGGAAATACACCCATGTTTTCCTTGTAAGATCATCAATAAACATTAGTACATATTTAGAACCAAAAATTATCAAGATGGAAGAGTCATGAGATCACTATGTACTAACTCCAAAGGAGCCTTAGCTCTCTTGGCTTGTCCCTTTGGGAAGGGATCTTGATGCTTCTTTCCCAACATGCAACCAGGAAAAATACCATCATTAAAAGAAACTTTTGGAAGACCAATTACCATGTTCTGAGAAAATAACTGCTGCAGATACTTGTAGTTGAGGTGACCAAACCTTTCATGCCATAACTTGCTCATAAAATTTGAGTGAGTAATCAAAGAAGATCCTTCTGAAATCTCAAAATTGTAAAAAAGGTACAAACATGAATCAAAATCTACAATACATGTAGCTACAATATCATCAAGATCATTCAATTCTCTTATTACAACTTTATCTGGTGAAAATTCAATAGTTTTACCATCACCTGAATTAGATTTGATATATTGAAAAAAATTATTAGAAATGTGGGGAACATAGAGAACATCATGAATAGACCCATTTGGCATATCAACAATCCTTTAACCCATAAAATCTAATGAAGTAGAGATGCCCACCATAATATGAGAAATACTTAAGAAGAAACTAAACTTTATAAAATTTTCAGAATGTGTTATGTGATGTGTGGCACCTGAATCAAATACCCATCTATCCTTCAATGGAGAGAAGGCCCGTGCAGAAAGAGCTTTCCCTTTACCAATGTTAGAAGAGGGTGGCGATGGTGGAAAAGAAATACTATACTATTTTAACATTTTTTCAAGTGCTTCAATTCTCACAAAACATCTAGATTCTGGATGATTTGTTTTGTTACAATAAGGGCATGGATCATACACTTTCCTTTTGACCATATTTTTCCCTTTCCTAGGACTAGAAGGCTTAAGAGATTTATAAATTCTATCGTAGTAGTAGGAGATGATTTTGAAGATTTTGTAGTCTTAGGTCCTAATTTTTGCTTTGGTTTCCCTTTACCCTTAGGAGAATTTGCTACTAATTCCTGATTTGAGTATGGTAAGGCATCAAGTGACATTAATTTTGACTATTCATGAGATAACCTATCACAAAAAATTCAAATGAAGGCATTTTAAATTAGTCTCCTAGAGCATCCATGGTGGAAAAATAAAGTAGAAGTGAAAACTGAAAAGGGACCTTTTAACTTTGATAGAATTAGGAAAATACACTCATCATCTTTTTGTCTCTACCACCATCCTTCAATTTACTTCTAAGTTCCTTAAATTTAGTCAAAAAATATTCTATGGAAGGAAAATTTGAAGGTGCACATGATGTAAACTCCATTTCCAATTGTAATAGTTTGAAATCATTAATTTTTCCAAATAAACCTTGAAATTTCTCTGAGACCTATTTTGGAGATTTTGTAGCTGAAATGTAGAACTACAGATCATCCAAAACATTCAATAAAAATGAGCCCTAGATCCTTGTCTTACTTACACATGTAACCGTAAGTGTCTTTTTCATTGTTGAAGGTAGGTTCGAGTCTTGAAAAACATACTAGAGACCTAATGATTTAAGCAACTATTCCATTTTTAGTTTCCATTCATGGAAGTTTCATGAATTTAAAAAGATCCATTATGTTTGCAAGCACAAAAGAAGAAGGCACACTCTTCGACATGTCACAAAAATGCACCCCCTACAAACTATAATGGAATAAAAATGTCCTCTTTGTGAAAAAAATATTGATTTCAAATAACGTACTTGACCTTAAATTTAATGTTTCACTCTAAAAAAATTGATTGAATTTTTTTCTCAAAAAATCACCTTTCAAAAAGAAAATTAGCCTAGCTCGGTGAACTAGCTCACTAGTTTGACGAGTTGTATGTTTGAGTGGAAAGTGATAGGAGAGGGATCATGTTGGTGAGATGATTAAATACCTTTGAGATGGGTAAATGGGATTAGTTGGTAGGTAAGATGAGTCGGTGAGTTGGCCAACCTTGAATAAAACTATTACTTTTCGAACCTACGACCTCTTTATTGTAAATCCAAGACCTTAACCACTCTGCCATGAATATTTCAAATACAAATCTATATAAAATATAATATTTATATTTCATTTTTACCAAAAAAATAGACTGGATTAGGGTTTAAACCCTAATCGACTAATGCAAAGAACGAGTTGAAGAAGGCCGTTAAGCTAAAGAAAATAATAACACTCGACCATTAAAAAAACTACCGGATCTAATACAAAATATGACCGAGGAATCCAACAAGAGTGTCAATCAAAATGGGTGGAAATGGAAATGAGTTGGGGGACAAATAGATCTAAGAGCCTAGATAAACCACCACCAAGGGATCACCATATTTTCATCAATACATAGATAAATCACAATGAGCTAGGTTATGGAAGAGGGTCCAAAGAAGACAATGTATAGAGGGGATGACCCAAAAATCTAGGGCCGAGTTGGTGAAAAACACTAATCACCTGGGAAAGTGAAAATAATGCACCACTAAGAAAAAGACTCGATCTAGGAGAAAGGTTAACTAGGTAAGCTTGGGAGGAAATCTACAAATAAAGTTGGTGAAGGACCTAGTTAAAGAGACCAAAAATTATTGTCCATTGTGTGGTTGTGTTATAATTTATGTCAACCCCATTGATGGAAAAGGGTGTCATAGCTTGATATGTGTCCCTATTAAGTGTCAATTAGATGTCAAGCATGAAGGTTGATTGGTAGTGTCGGGATTTGGTGATTTTAGTGTTGTCTGAAGCATGGTCTAGTGAGTTGAGTCATTATATGAGGTCTTAAAATTTGGTTGGTTAGTTGAGGTCATACATGGTACATATGATGTGTCATGAGTATACATGGGTCTCGCATTGTGTCATCATGGTCGATCATGGTTAAGTCGGTTCATTCGGACATGTTTCTAGCCCCAGTACAAACATAATGAGGTAGAGATGTGAGTTTTGGACCAAATCAGTCTTGGTGAAGCATGAGGATAGTCTTTTGATAGTGTAATTGAAGTGTATGGTCAGTTTTAGGATTGTATTTAGTGATTAGATGCATATTTGAGGTCATTGGGAAGTAAATAGTTGAGAACATGCAATTTACAATGGATAAGTTGTTGTGGCTGGAGAGTTTCAAAAATACCTAGGATATGTGGTGAATTTTGAAGTTATATGATGTTTTCATGGTACTTCATGCAAAGTTTCAGGTCAGTATGCTGAATATTTTTGAAGATATGCAAGTTTTGGTGAAACCGGGTAAGTTTTAGTGTGATTTTGAAGTAAATTTAGACCTTCTGATGCTCGTTGTGAACTTTATGATTTTCATGGAGACCTGAGATATTTGGGGTAGATTCTTAGGTTAGTTATTAAGCTTAAAAAAATAATGAGGTGGTTTTATTGTCACATTTTTATGAACGATTGTTAACAAGCTAAGTTGGTCTAAAACCCTAGCTAAACCCTAGTTAGGAGCAACTTGTAGAAAAACAACTATATCAGCCCAATTTTTTTGATTGGTTCTTAAAAAGTGATAATTTTATGTTGTAGAGGACTATTCCATATTTCTAGAAAGGTATGTTTGAGCTTGTGACCATATGTGGGCCCCACCCAAAATTACGGTTTATGAAGAGTTTCGATTTAAGGAAAATCTATCCAAATACGAGTGATGGATAAATTAGTATTTTGTGATGAATGGAAGTTTTTATTGATGTAAATGGAGGTTTCAAGACATGTTCATGTAGGTTCATGGTGTTTTTAGGTCCAAATAGGTTGACTGGTCAAAGGGTAGTTTTGGGATCTCAAATAGAAGGGTCTAGTGTTTTGGCCATAACTTGAGATACATGTGGATTACTAAGATGATTAAAGTTGTATTGGAAATTATATTCAGAAATATTTCCAGTGATATATATTTTTCCTCATGATGATGTCATATGAATGGGTTTCTATGGAATTCTTTCAGCAATAAGATTTTTGGTAGTTCAAGACAACATCTGTTTTAGTGCAAGTTTGATGTTGTTTGAAGCATGAGATCAATTCGGTTATGCTTCATATTACCTGGAGTATGAAGAAGTATGAATTTGGCATCCAATTAATCCATTTGGAGATATTTAATGCATGTATATTTGATTTTATGAATTTATCTTTGGAAACAATGTTTTGGAAGCTTGATTTAGTGAAGGAAAATCTTGTTGAGGTTTGAAGTAAAAGATGTTTCATGAATTATAAAATGATTATAAGTGTTATAATTTTTTTTAAATTTCATTTGAGTGGTTACATGTCATGTTTTTATTTATTAGAAGTTATTTGGTGATCAGATGAAGTTTCTAGGGTGCTGAAGGGTGCATGAAACAACAATTTTGAGAAATACAAAGGATACTAGGGCCCATTAAATGAAATTATTTGATTGGTTAACAAAAATTGTGACCATATTTAATGTTTAAATGATGTATTTATCATGTTTTATGAATATGGGAGCTTTAATAAGCATATTTTTGGAATGAGGAGAATTTTGGCATCCCAATGCATGTGTTTTAGTGATTTTTGGATCATGAAATGAAGGGTTTTGTTAGGCCGACCTACTTGGGTCACTTGTAGCTGTTGTGGAAAATTTATGGGATGTTTTTAGTGATGCATGGGTCAAATTTTTCATGAGGTACCAACATCATTTGGGTTATAATGAATAATTACATATAAAAGTGATGTTTTGGCTCATTTGGTGAGCTAGTCTTGCATGGGGGAGTAGTGCGACCTAGAGAAGAGTTGTTTGCAAGTATGAGGATAGATTTTATGAGATGATATGATTCCTAATGGATTGAATAATGTTGTAAGACATGTGTGAAATTTTTATATGTAATACAAGTGAATAAAGATCAAGATTATGAGAGTTAGATACCCTAGGGTATGGGCTAGGGTTTGTGAGCTGAATAAGTGATCTCCATCAGTTGTGGAAAAAATAATTATCGAGAGATAAAACATATTCAGGTGGTTGAGTTGGTGATATTTCATCTTTAGGGGTTTTAGGCTCCTTGTGGAGTGGGTGCTTCACTAAATTAGGGATTAACACTCCTTTTAGGGTTGGTGCTCTACTAAACTAGGGGTTGGTGCTCCTTGTGGGGTTGGTGCCTCACTAAATCAGGGGTTAGTTCTCCTTGTGAAGTTGGTGATTCAATAAAATTATTTTATTTGTGTAATATAAGTAGAGTTTCAGTGGTTTTTCTTCCCCATGAGGGTTTCCCACTTATATCTTGTGTCTATGAGCTCTCTTGCATGTGTTATGGTTATTTGATTATATTGTGCACACTTAATATGTTATGGTTGAATGTATGTGAATGGATGGATGCTAATTTATGATGAAATAAATGGTAAATGAATTGAAGAAATTGTAGGACTGATTCACTCCCCTCTCAATCCCTTGTGCTTCTAACAATTGGGATTAGAGCTGGTCCTTATGAAGGAAGTTTAACAACTTGAAGGAGATCCTAGAAGCACAAGAATGATATAGAATAAAGTTTGAAGTTGAAAAGATCAAGAGAAAAATTCAATAGGTTGTTAATCTAATTGGAAGAAGTAGATGCAGACCTAAAAATATATGAAGAAATGAAGAGCAAGTCATGCGAAAGAAGATGATGATGATCATGAAGTATATGGCCCCAAAGTGGTAGATGGTCAAGTGAATCCTTTGCTCAGAATGAGGGTTTTATTGAAACCCCTAGGGTTTGATATATGGAAATCAATCTATGAAGTGTGTACACCATCTCCACCAAGTGACAAGGATGAAGACCTAGTAGTTGACAATGAAGATGACCTAGAAGTTGATTATGATGTTTATGACTGCAAAGATGATGGTAAAGTTGTTGAAGATGCCTTAGAAGAAGAAGTTGAGGATGTTCTAGATGAATTAGGACCTATAATGGCATATTCATCATCTCAAGAATCCCTAATCATGAAATCTACCTATGAAAGGATCCAAGAGTGTCTTGTGGGAGAATTCATCATTCATGAGAAGTAAATCAGTTTGTTAAGAACATATGCATGGTTTGAAGTCAAAGAGGACTTGACAAAGGAGCTTGTTGGTGATATCTCATGTCTTCATGCAAAATATGGATGCTTTCTCTATGAATATATGTTCTTGATCAGACAAAGGAACCATAGGATTGTTGAAAAATGGAAAAAGGTGCAAATGACATAATTTGAAACTTCAAGAGGTGTATGTATGTATAGAAGTCTGCAGAGATTGCAAATTTGGAAGATCATGATGCCAAGTTATTTTCAGGAGGTCCTCAAAGTCAAGGTCTGATATGTATATGCTCATGAAATTCATTTTTCCATTATGTATCTTATTGTTCCTTGGGAATATAGTCTTATTTCTATTGTTTATTCCTTTTGAGTTCATGTAAGCCTCTATGTGTGTGTTCTTCTTTGTCAAAATATGTCATGTTGAATGTTCTATTCTGAGTGATTATTTGTCATGTGATGTATGGTTTAGGATTGTCAAGGACTTTACAAATCATGCTCATCCACATGTATGGTTAGTAATGGTGTCTCAAAGTGGTGTACCGATTAGTATGAAAATCTCAATGGTCAAAAAGTTTTGCCAAGTTGTGTATGAGTAATTTGTATCATGAATTCTTATAAAGTTAATGAGGTCATAGTAAAAATAGGGTATGCACAAGTGTTTTAGTATTAGTCTATAAGGTGGTTCAATCATGTATCTAAAGTCAACAAGTTACTATTTTTCATCAAGTGAGTAATAAGTATGATGAAATTATTCTCCTGGGGGAGTCACTACTTGGTGGAAAGTGAAGGTTATCCATGTCTAGGTCAGTTTTATGTTGATAGTTATGATGTGCTTCAAAGGGTATCAAGAGACTTGAATTATCACCAACACATTTCTTGTTGTCTTTGTGTCTTGTAAGGTCTATTATCATGAAGGAGAAGAGTTTGTACTCCATGATATTTGTGTGTAATCAATGTGTCCAAGGGTTTAGGTCCATATAAGAATCCCAAGTCTGTATTTGAGATCATTAAGGTCTATGTTTGGCATGAGGTGTGATGTTGAAATACCTCCTAGATTGATCATGAATCTATGTTTCGTAATAAGGCTCGGAAATCTATGAATGTCTGATGTTGTCTCTCAAGCATAAAGCACATGTCATTGTTATTATAAGCGTTTGTGATCTATGAAAGTTGGTCAAGTCTTGTTTTTGTCACAATGGTTGAAATTTAATGAAAAGTGAGTTATCAAGATGTTCATAAGGCTCATAAATTTGTGCACTTTTACCAAGAAGTTCCAAGGTTTACACAAAGTCAATCATGCTAAGAAATACATCTCTGTGTTTAAGTCCTAAGTTCATTTTTTTTTCGTGTAGTAGTGGATCAAGCTTGATGGATTCAAAGTGTACTGTGTTGACAATGAGATCTTTCTAATGACTTAAAGTTGTCATGGTCTTAAATTTGTGAACCTATCTCGATCAAAGGGTTGATGTGATGTATCTCAGTGACATATATCTATTGTGTCTATTAGGTAAATTAAAGTTCACCATACCTCTGACATTGTGTCCCGAGTCACATCAAAGGTGTATTTGACTATAGTTATATTTTTTTGAGTGCTAATAGGGATTTCATGTGCTACTTGAGTCCTTGAGGTATCCAAGGTGATCTAGAGTGTCTACATGTGTAAATGTACTAACTGTACATAGTTAAGAAAGATATTCTTTATGTAAAAATAAGGGAATGAATTATATATAGCATGTTATGTTGTTAAAGCACTATGTCAAGCTAAGATCTACTATTTAAGGTTTATATGTGTGGACATTTTGAAAAACCCTCTCATTCAAGTTGGTGACAATATTGTGCAAGCATTTTGAGTATAAGGAAGCTTGAAATCACTATAATGAAAACCTCTTATCATTAAAAGGGGTATGCAAATTCATTGCGAGGGTTTTATATCGAAACCCTAGCAAATTATGATCTCCTATAGGATGAAGTTGTTTCAAAAAGTTGTCTCAAGATGACAAGAAGCAAAAATATATACCTGCAAGAGGTCAAGGAGATGTGAAAAGAGCATTAGACCATGTCTAAGTCTTATTGGTCATGATACTCTCACTTTGAAAAGGTCATACTTAGGGAGCTCTCTCATGATCTCAAGATGCTAAGGAGTTGTAAAGATAAGCTACAAGTTAGGGCAAGCTTGGTTCAAGATTTGAAGGTATGTCTATTTTAGCTTGATCCTATCAAGGGATGTCATTGTGAAGAATGATCTGTGGATGAAATTTGAAGGACAATAAGTGTTCAAGGATGGGATAATAATGTTGCATGATCCAAGGGACTCGATGAAAAATCAAGATAAAATGGATCATTACAAGTGACAAAATGGTGCTCTACAGGCTGAAAAGTGACTCTAGTATGATAAAGTGGTAGAAGCAAGAATCCAAAGGTTTTTAGGTCCATGTAGGTGTAGTCTCAAACTCAAGGATGTATGAAGGTAATTCCAAGACCTTTATGACTGTCAAAGTAAAGCATGTTGAGAAAAATGTAGATGTTCTAGTGAAAAATAGTGGTAAGAGATCTATGAACATCCAAGGAAGTGAACCAAGACATAGTAGGTGGTAAGTATGCTCTCAAAAAGAAATCAAAATGTGAGAAAAGTATAAAGAAGCTTGTGCTAGTCCTCAAGGTGATATGTGTCAAGTATGTGTGTGCTTCTGAGTCCGAGTCAAAGTAGTTTTCATAGGATGACTTATTTATGATGCAAATTGGACCGTGAAAGAAGAATAAGAAATCTACAATCAAAAGGAGGTTTACTTTGTGGTATCATTTGATGAGATATAGGATTGTAAGGCCTGGGTTCAATTGATACATGTGAAAGAGGATATAGCTACATGCCTATTGAAGACCATCAGTAGTATTCTATATGTTGCAAAAGTATACGAAGTCTGTGTTTGATGATTGTTGTCATGAGAATATTGGTAATGTAGAATCAATTCACTATGACTATGCTTAGTAGGTTTATATGAGAAAATGAATAGTTGATATAAGACTGAGATGGTTGATGATAAATGGGAAGTACTTATGCTTGTTTCTTAAAGGAAATCAAAGCGAGTTCATGTGCTAAGACAAGTCATGTATGTAAGGTTCTTATATAGGTATGCGAAGTTGGTTTGAAAGCATAGTGCCAAGATAAAATGACCTCGAAGTGGAAAAGTGCATAATACAATCAAGTGTTTGCTCAAAATTTGGTTAAATGAGTTCTTGAAGACTTCAAGATAACCTCCTAGGTTTATTGCAAAGATTCAAGTAGTATAAGAATGTAGATGAAGTAGTGATGACATAGTCCGATCGGAGGTCTCAAGATGTTGGTACTTCTTACATTCGAGTTTGCATTTACATCATGGAAATTCAAGAGTATGTATTCCGAGTTATAGGGTTCCTAATGGTTTTAGGCGAGACTATGAGATGTTAAAATTGTTAGTAACAAGTTGTTTAATGAAGAATTAGTAGTTAATAAAGGGTGTAAGGAAGTCGAGTAATGCTTCAATGTGAAATAAGAATTAGGGTGCTCTCCAAAGTTGAGTGATTGTGTCTCATTCGAGGTATGACTATGAAGGCCTCCAAGAAGTGTCAAAAGAGTCGGGATACAAAACCTTTAAATGTTCAAGATGATCAGGTATAAGGTCTAAACATGAAGAAATCTCTTGAAAGGAGAAAATAATGTTCAAAATTGATAAGACACCGTTAGAATATTTGAATGCTCACAACAAGGTACAATACAATGTATATATAGAAATAAAGTATTAGGGTAGTGGAAGAAACAAACAAGTATGCCATAGAGGAAAGGGAGATAAATTGAGATTCTATAACATTATGAAAGATGTTTTTGTAAGTGTAACTGATGATTGAGAGGAACTACACTCGGGAGCCCGAAAAACTTCCAATAAATGCTTCATGGTATAAAGAAGGTGTATATGGTAAAAAGTAACTCAATGACAATAGAAAGGTATTTGAGTATCTTCATGATTTGTTTTCAGGATAAAAGCTTAAGTCTTGTGTTATTCAGTTGGATATGATGATACTAGCAAAAGAGGAGCCATAATACGAAGGTTCATGTTGAGTTTGAGATCCTATTACTTGTCAAAATTAACCAATTTTGAACTAAAGTTGGCATTCGGGGACACGTGGTCCTAAATCGATATGACAATGCTTAAAGGAAGAATATGTGGTTTTATGCCTAAAATAGACCTTGAAAATGATGGTAAGCATGGATGAAGACAAAATTAATGGGTATCATGTCCGGGGGATCATTTTTCCAGGGCTCATAGAACCTTCCATTCTTTGTTGAAGGAGTCGATACAAGTAATTACAGTCCTATGGGGAGGTTTTTGGTCAAGTAAGTCAAATATTGCATTGTTATCAGTATGCTTGGTCTTGTGTTATAATTTTAATTTATTATTGTCATTATATCCTTTGCCATAGATGGAAAATGGGGAGAGAGACATCAAAACATGGTATTGAGGTCATATAGGTGTGTTTGTCATATGGTTGCCATCAATGTTTCTGAATGATGGTTTCCATCAATGAAAAAGGGGAGATTGTTATCCATTATGTGGTTGTGTTGTCATTGATGTCAACCCCATTGATGGAAAATGATTTCATAGCATGGTATGTGTCCCTATTAAGTGTTAATCAGATGTCAAACATGAAGGTTGATTGATAAAGTGTCGGGATTTTGGTGAGTTCCGTGTTGTCTTGGAGCATGGTCTAGTGAGTTGAGTCATTTTATGAGGTCTCCTAAGTTGTTTAGGGTGTGTCATGAGGTCATACATGGTCCATATGATGTGTCATGAGTATACATGGGTCTACATTGAGTCAGCATGGTCAGATCATGGTTAAGTCAGTTCATTCCAGGCATGTTTCTAGCCCTGGTGCAAGCAAGAATGAGGTAGAGATGTTAGTTTTGGAACAAATAAGTCTTGGTGAATCATGGAATTTTTTTATAGTGTACCTGAATTTTATGGTGAGTTTTAAGTATGTATTCAGTGATTAGATGCATATTTGAGGTCATTGGGAAGCAAATAATTGAGAACATGCAATTTAGCATGGGTAAGTCATTGTGGCTGGAGAGTTTCAAGAATGAATGGCCTATTTGGTGAATTTTAGAAGTTATAGGATGTTTTCATGGTGCTTCATGCCAAGTTTTAGGTCAGTATGCTGAATATTTTGTAAGATATGCAAGTTTTGGTGAAACCGGTAAGTTTTAGTATGTTTTTGAAGTAAAGTTGGACCTTCTGATGCTCATTTTAAAATGTATGATTTTCATGGGGACATGATTTATTTGGGTTAGCTTCTTAGGTCAGTTATTAAGCTTTCATAAAACTAATTAGGTGGTTTTATCGTCACATTTTCTTGAACGATCGTTAAGAAGCTAGGTTGGTCAAAACCCTAGCTAAACCCAAGTTAGGAGCAACTTACAATAAAGTGAGTATATTAGCCCAATTTTTGATTAGTTCCTCAAAATTTATGATTTTATGTTGTATATTACTCTTCCATATTTCATTAAAGGTATGTTTAAGCTTGTGACCATATGTGGGCCCCACCTAAAAATTACAGTTTATGAAGAGTTTCAGTTTAAGGAAAAGTTATCCAAATAAGGTGATGTATAAATTAGCATTGTGTGATGAATGTGAGTTTATATGTATGTAAATTTAAGTTTCAAGATGTGTTAATTCAGGTTCATGGTTTTTTGAGGTCCAAATAGGTTGATTGGTCAAAGGGCAATTTTGGGATCTCAAATAGCAGGGTCCAATGTTTTGGCCATAACTTGAGCTACATGTGGATTCCTGAGATGATTCAAGTTGTGTTAGAAATTATATTCAGATATATTTCTAGTGATATATGTATTGAATCATGATGATGTCATATGAAAGGGTTTACAAGGCATTATTTTAGTAAGAATATTTTTGGCAGTTCAAGACAAGATCTATTTTTGTGCAAGTTTGATGTTGTTTGAAGCATGAGATGAATTTGGTGATGATTTATATTACTTGGAGTATGAATAGGGAAAAATTGGAAATAAAATTAATCCATTTATAGGTCTTTAATGAATGTATATTTTATTTTATGAGCTAATATTTGGAAACATATGTTTTGGCAGGTTGATTTGGTGAAGACAAATATTGTTGTGGTTTAAAGTAAAAGATGTTTCATAAATTATAACATGATTAGAAGTGTTATAAAGGTTATTAAATTTATTTTGAGTGGTCACATGGAATGTTTTTTTCATTATAAGTGATTTGGTGATCAGATGAAGTTTCAAGGGTGCTGAAGGGTGCAGGAAACAACAGTTTTGAGAAATACAAAGGATACTGGGTCCATTAAATGAAATTATTTGATTGGTTAAATAAAAATTAGACCATAATTAATGTTTAAATGATGTATTTATCATTTTTTATGAATATGGGAGCTTTACTACGCATATTTTTGTATTAAGGAGTATTTTGGCATCCTAATGCATGTGTTTTTAGTGATTTTTGGATCATGAAATGAAGGGTTTTTCCTAGGCCGACATACTTGGGTCACTTGTAGATGTTGTTGAAAATTTATGGGATGTTTATAGTGATGTATGGGTTGAATTTTTCATGAGGGACCTACCTCCTTTGGGTTAGAAGGAAGAATTGCATATAAAAGTGATGTTTTGGCTCATTTGGTGAGCTAGTCTTTTATGGGGGAGTAGTGCAACCTAGAGAAGAGTTGTTTGCAGGTATGAGGATAGATTTTGTGAGATTATATGATGAATGAAAGGTTTAATAATGTTTTAATACATGTGTGAAAGTGTTTAGATGTAAGACAAGTGAAGAAAGAGCAAGATTATGAGAGTTTGATGCCCTAGGGTATGAGCTAGGGTTTGTGAGATGAATATGTGATCTCCATCAGTTGTGGCAGAAGAATTATCAGAGATAAAACATATTCATGTGGTTTATTTGGTCCTTGGTAATCTTTAGGGGTTTTAGGCTCCTTGTGGAGGGGGTGCTTTACTAAATTAGGGGTTAGTACTCCTTGTAGGGTTGGTGCTCTATTAAACTAGGGTTTGGTGCTCCTTGTGTGGTTGGTGCCTCAATAAATCAGGGGTTGGTGATCCTTTTGAAGTTTTTGATTCACTAAACTGATTTTATTTATGTAATATAAGTAAATTTTAATTCAATTTTCTTCCCCATGAGGGTTTCCCACTTATATCTTGTGTCTATGAGCTCTCTTGCATGTGTTATGGTTATTTTATTATATTGTAAAACTTAATATGTTATGGTTGAATGTATGTGAATGGATGGATGTTATATTATGATGAAATAAATGGTCAATGAATTTAATAAATTGTAGGAATGATTCACCCTCCATCTCAGGTCCCTTATGCTTCCAAAAAAAAGGTAGATTGGACCAAATATTGAGCTATATAAGAAGATGGGAGAGCCGTTGAGGAGGAAAGCTGAGTCAAACAAGGAATAAATCATTGAGCTATACAATAATTAGACTGATTTAGGGTTGAGTTAGGATAGGATAAGGATCCAAATAAATCTGATCGGCCTTATAAAAACTTTCATATAGTAAAATCTCCACCATAAACCACAAAACGATCACAAATTAGAGAGGTCAATAAATGCAAAGAGTGAATAAAGATCCACACATCTGTAAAAAAATTGTAAAATAATAGGTTGAGAAAAATAATCATGCAACAACCACAAAGCTCTAATACTATAAAAGTGTGAAGAACTAGATCTTAGCACAGGAATCTAAGCACACAAACTGAAAACATAGAAAATGTAAGTTGCTGAAAAATGAAGATCAAAATATTATTGCATCATATTGTTATTTCACAACTAGGAAACAAAAAAATAAGTAGATGTTTAAAAACCATATCCTCACCCAAATAATAGGTAGTATTATCCAAACATAGGAGTTGATATTATATCCATAATTAAAGGAGTGTTCTAATCTCTCAAACAACTCCAAAATTTACGGGAACTTAGAATATATCCCAAAAACATTATTTATAAATAAATTCTATATGCTTCACAAATGAGCTTATTAAGTGTAATGAAATAACTAATTCACATGGTCTAGTGTGAACTTGTTTACACCAACATCAAGTGGTGCTTTGAAAAAAATGCCAAGGTGTAGACATTTAAAATAGGGGACTTGGTTTTGAAACGAGATGCTAATAGAGCTAAACCAAGGTGAAAATCTTTGTTTGATACATATTGGAGTGGGCCATAGATGACCATAACCTAAAAATATGCTAACTCACTTGAAATTTCAAATCTTGATGGAGAGGAACTCTAGATCATGGTCAATGGGATTGATCATAAAAATTATTTCTAAGGTTCTCACATTGCATCATGTACATTGTTGTGTTTTGTGTTACTTTTGGCTTATTTTTATTAGAGGCTATTTTTTTGTTGTGTTGTCTTGTGATCATTGATTGAGCTTCCTCCCTCAATAATTTTTGGTAATCCTTTGAATAAGTGATATGTTACACAAGTGTTAGCCCCACTTGCAATTTTCATAGCTTGTAGAGGCCACAAAGAAAAGGTTAGATGTCACATCATGTTTAAAATCCATGAAATGATGAAGAGACAAAGAAAATAAGTATGTGGAGGAAGAAATGAACTTATACGATAACTCCATACCCAATCCATATCCTAGGCTATTGATCACTACATATAGTAGGTATATGTTCCTTGAAAGTCACCAAAATATTGTCAAAATAAAAATAATGATATTTTAACAACTACATCTAAGTTCTAGAATTAGGCAGACCCACTTGAAAATCCGTAGAATAAAGGATTTTAATGTTCCATGTAAATGGAGAAGCTAGTGTATTGCAGATTTTCTAGAAGCTATGTAAAAAGGAGTATCCATGGAGGTAAATTATGTGGAATGAAGAGAAATGTTGTGGGTGATTGTAGATAAAAAAGAAATGAATAAGTATGAAATAGAGAGAAAACCGTGGAATTAAAATCCCACACAATTAAAACCCATGGAACAAGGAAAATAAAAGTTGCGAGAATAAAAGATCTATGTGAAAAAGGAAAATTATCGAAATGAAATAAATTTCATTAAGTGGAAAACAAACCCATAGATGTCAAAACAATGTTTCAAGTGGATTAGGCCAGTAAGTGAAAGTTAAATTCATGGGTTTTCTATAACTTAGCAAACATTACTAAACCCATAGAAGAATAAAACATCAAGGTAGAACATCGAAGTATATGAAATAAAGGAAAATCCATGCATAATCTAAACCCAATTCCCAACCACCCCAACTACCAAAATTGAATGTTAAAAGGTTCCATCTTCTTCTAGAAGGTCTAATGGAATATGATTGGAAGGAATGTCATGTGCCCATACCTAATCTACAAATTGAATAACGATTTGTCTTGAAGGTTTAATAGGGTGGTTCAATTCATTTAATGAAGGATGTGATATGATTCTCTCCTCCTTCTCCTTATTTATCTATAAATGTAAGTGCATTGGTGCATAAAAATAGTTGATTTTTAACTCTTAGAGTTATACCCTTATGAGGTCAAAACTTGCATTCACGGGACTTTGTAATAGTCAAGTAGAAGTTTCACGTGACTTTTCTCTGTGAGGCTATAAATGGATGAGTTTGTGATATTATATATGCAAGTGTGATTCCTTTCCTTTGAATTATTTAGTGTTTATTGTGAATATTTCATTCCTCTTACATGACTTCAATATTATCATGTTGTTTCTCATAGAGATATGTGTGCATTTATTTTGACTTTCACATGCAATGTTATATCTATGTCTTTGGAGCTAGAATTGTACCATGTTCTAGTTTGGTGCATCACCTCTCTTTTATTTCAACATTTATCTCTTTCTCTAAACCTTGTTCCCTTGGAATTCTTAGGATATGATTAGGTAGTAGTAGTTTAGTGCTTGCTATATAGTCATAATGAGATAGGATAGGAGGAATCCAACCTTCTCTAGAGATTTTCCTCAAAAGGTTCCATTATCCCATAATTTGGAGGTCTTTCAATGTTTCTCTAAGGTTTTGGAACCTATTCTCAACAAGGGTACAATCTCAAGTGACAACAATGCCTAAGAACACGACTTATAGATGCAAACAAGACAAAAAACCATCAAGTAAAAAACTTGCAATAATCACAATATTTAGTTACACTATTTTAGGTGTAAGAACATAATGAAACAAGATAATGATGATTACTGATCCATAAGACAACACACTATGCTTTCAATTAAGCATTGACATAGCACATATATATCTCTCTCGGGTCTATCCCAATATCATCCCAAAATAACCTTAAGTACAATATTTTATTGTACTTTTGTCAAGATCATAACAAGTACCACACAAATATTATTTCTCATCTATCATGATTGACTCTAGATACTAACATATTACCAACTGGAGATGGAAATTTACCTTGCGATCTTACTCCACTTGAGTAACAAAACATTCATCTTATTCAAAATTATATGAGAAGAATTTTATTCTTTACCATATCTAACATATGCCATTCCCAGGCTCATATCTCTTGATGATAAATCCCTACAAGAAAATAACCACATCCACCATCTCACACTATACATATCATTCTCCCACTGATATTCTATCATCCTCTACATTGACTACCTTGTCTAAAACTCATGAGGAGTTAAGTACACATGAAAAATAACTAGTTTATTCTCATTTCCATATTTTTTTGCTTCTTTCATCTCACATTCTCCCTCTTTTATTATTATGAGTGTTTTTTACATGCCCCGAATAATCCAGGTTTAGGAATTTGACATTACCATATTATGCATCAAGGCTTACTATGATTGTATGCAACCCCAACAATAACCTTCTTTATCTAGCCGGGCTAATAATTATTACGAGAGTGCACAATCGCCGCATGTATCTTTTTCAAATTCCAAATTCCCATTCCAATGTAAGTATAAAAGATATTGATCATCCCTTGACCTATTAGGGCTCTTCCATGGAACCTTCAAACTCTAATAATATGAAATTTACTAGGGAAGGGAGGATTTATTCACATGTCTTGATCGGGATGCAAATTAACATGTATTTTGATGCTTTTCCATCATATCTACATCTTAATGATGAAATTATAACATGTTTTTAATAAATGAACTGATCAACTTAGAACCATAAATGAGTCATTGGATAGACTAAAGACATATACTATACCTAATTGTAAGATAAAGTCACTTCCCCACCACCTAGACCTAGAAGTATACTTGTAAGAAGGTAAGTAACTAAAGAGAAATTTATCAAGGGATATCATCATTACACTCTACAATCAAATGCAATTTTGAATGTTACACAAGACCAATATGTTCCATCAAGAAACCTTGTCTCTACCCCAGGCTAGATGAATTTGAGAAGCTAGAAAATGCTTTACCTTCTTGAAACATAGAAAAAACATGTGAAGAAACAACATAAAATACAAAAAACCAAAGTTATTTCTAACCAACATAATAATTTCCAAAACAAACACTTCTACCAACTACATGATATAACCAAACTTAAGATATCTTCTCACTAGTGTTAGAATGTTAGGCATGTGTGGGCCTTCATCATATACTTTCCCAACATACATATTTGATAAAAACACCACTTGCATATGATGTGTTGCTAAATATAAAAAACCATACATAGCCTTAATTTTTTTAGGTTAGTGACAAAGGTCTATGATCAACCTTAACAAGTATATATTTAACAACTATAGGTCTATGTTCAGTCTACATAGGCTTATCCTCAATCTTACATCTAACCCACTCATAATTTACTATTTTTTTCTTTAGTAGGACCCATGAAACCATATATGAACATATATTCTAAGTTTTCTTATCCTAATGTTCTATATCTTACCTATTGTGCATAAAATTTCCTAACACACACTTTTTATCAAGGCCTCCTTTGGATGGTAAATATCAAATTCCACCACTAACTCTAGGCCCTACAAGCACTTTCATTACTTATTTTATCACATTAGGAACCTAATCTAAGTATATAAAAGTGTAGATACTAAAATTAGGTCACACTCCCCTTTGGTCCCTCAACAAATAAGCACCCTTCATCACATTCACCTAGCCATGGCCCCCTTCACCTCACTAGTATTAATTTAATTAATTAAATTAAATTAATTCATTATCCTCACCATATTTATTATTTAAATATCTTAATTCAGATAATATCCACACATACACTTCACTTAGACACCTCATCATGTTAACTCAACCTAAGACCTATTCTTAGTAAGTTTCCATAACTAACTAAGACTTACCCAAACCCTAAAAATAAATGCCTACATTCCCTATAATCGCATTCTGCATGCTCACAAGAAGCTCCCGAGTCTAATCCACGGGATAATGGCGGAAGATCGAAGGAAATCGGGAGGATCTCCCTAAGTTTAGTAAACCTATAAAATCCCACCTTGACCGATGTCGGTTACCCCTAGCTGTCGGCAGTTAAGCCGGACTATTGTCGGTTACCCCTTGTTAACCCCAAAACAAGCTTATTCTCAAGAGGTTGGAATCGGAACCAAAAAGGTTGGAAGCAAGAAAGTTGATGAGAAAGAACACATCTCAGAAAGATAACGCATCTTGAGAGTCAATTCCAACAAGAACTGACATCCAAGGAAGGAGATTGAGCATCTTCTTATGCACAACCATCTCATCCACATTCAGATCTATCTAAGCAAAGAGGAGTGTGCATGTAGCCCATGCAGAATATTTTCTTCAGTTGGTGATCACTTGCAGCCTTCAAACCCATCATCAGCACCTCCATCCTTCACACACAGACTTTCAGAAACAAAATCCAAGTAAGTATAACGTCGTACTTTCCTGGTTATTTCATTTTATCATTGTTTTATCACCCATTGTTTATCTTGCTCCTTATTGACCATCTCCAACACTTTTCACCTCCATAGACCCATCAAAACCTCACAAAAACCTATTCCAACCACCCATTGCCTCGTCCCAACCAACCAAAATCCTTTGTGTAATCACAAAGAGGACCAAAAACCCCATTCTGTGATGTTCCCAGATCTCACGATGAATCGGTGCTTTAGTTATACCTAACCGCGGTTAGGGCTTTGGCCCGACACCGGTCTCTCTGTTTTCCCACACACCTTAAACAGAGACCTATCCACCTAATTTTACCTCACCCTCACTCGCTTGTGACTTACCCGAGACATTTATTAAACCTGCAAAACCTAGAACCAACCATTTGACTGCAGATTCCATTCTAGCTTAGCATGGTAGATTAGATCTATTTCTTATTATGTTTTTAAGTGAGATACCTAAATCATTTTAAAATAACAATAGGATTTACTTTTTCTACAACATTAATTTGTTTAAAACAGGTGGATTGACACCATCTAGGAAGTATCATACTTCCGGATCTAGCTAACTAGGCGAGTTCACTACCCATATTGTTTAATTCTTTCTGGTGGTCTTGTTTTCATTACAGGTAGTTCCTCCTAGCCAAAAGGAATCTCTCACGATCAGCTATGGATTTGGAAGTCATACACACGCAATAACCCATCAACCGACACTTGAATGGGTATTCCTCCTACAACCGTTACCCTATCTGTTTCGTCAACAATTCAAAGAAACAATCTAAGAAAAAGGTGAAACATTTTGGCATACCTAGTGGGACCCATCCGGGGTTCCTTGCATTTCATTCATTCCTAGGAAAAAATTGTGTGTTTGTTTCCCTTCTAAAAGCATACACACTAATTTTCTTCCCTAGTAATCCACTCCTTCTTTCTATTTGCTCTAAAGGAAACTTTTCTTTTGGTGTATTTAAAAGAATCATTTCTTCATGTTTTCTACATTTTAGTGAAAGAGCATCCCTTTTCCTATTCATGTTATTGTGTCATCCAATTTCACATTTTCAATTTGGGTTTTAAAATCATTGCATTTCATTCTGATTTTTGCATTAGCTCACATTAAATGAGGGCAACCTATACGCTGAAGTCAATACCAGCTTGATGGTTGACAAATGAATCATAAAAAAGCACTTCTATCCTTTTCTCTTTCTCTGAGTCTTACCAAACCACACAAAAATTCAAATACATACATTCTTAAACAACATCTTACTTGGAAGAAGCTGTAGGTGATCACACAATCACAACACAGTGGGCACCCAGGTCACTACTATGTCGAGTCATACTTTAGAGCGTAGCCCACCCCCACCATAACAAACCTGAAACCTCACCCTTTAGATCTCCTTCTTTGTAGGAAGCCATCCTCACCAAAAACTCTATTTCACAATTCATGTGTCAGTCCCTAAATAGCATAAGATGAACAAACATAATAGAATAGGCACTCTAGGAACATTCTTTCTTAGTGTTTTGTTTGATTTGTGTTTTGAGGTGAGAGCTTTCGATATTTATTTTTGTCTTTCCTTGCACATTCCCAATCATAGTTGGAGTATTCTGACTTCGTCTAGAGTGTGTTCTGGACCACATCTACATCATTCTCATATTTCGGGTTTGATTCCACATCAAATTCTAATTCACAACCACTTTTTCTCATCACTATTTCAATCTCACAGTAACCGTCATCGGTTACCTCTGACCGCCATCGGTTAAACTCAACCAACGTCGGTTCCAGGTCCTTTTGCTAACCTATTCAAAAGGACATTTTCACTTCACTTTCTTCCACTTTCCATAGTCTCTATCACTATCACTTTTTCCATTGACATTTTACACATCCCCGTTTGGCATGCACATTCGATTTTGCCTTCTACCTCACCGATTATTCACCGCTTATTTTCCACATGTCAACAGATAGTTACCCTCAATGACATTAGTTTTCCCTAACTAGCATCGGTTATCTTGTTTCACATTCCACCCACCATTTGTTACTTCATCCATTCTTTTTAGCTATTCTCTATACCATTTACCAAGAAACAACCCCACTTGATCAATATTGGTTCACTTGGTACTGACCCAAAGACAAGCGAATGCCCTCGTGTTCCACACCAGTCGCTAACCGCTCCCACCTATTCCTTCACCACCCTCTATTTTATCACTAGCCATGGATCCCATCTAGCCTACCAATATCACTACCGAAGATGAGGAGTTCACACGAATCCTTGACTAGAACCCTGTTTCCTTGTAGTTTTACCTCTCCCATTCATCCACTCGAGATGCCTCGGGTCAGTTGATATACGACATGCCCGTATCTATCCCCCCGACACTCACACCCACTTCTACCTTAGCCCCATCTGGCTTCGTGTTGCCCACTTCCACTTTACCCCCAGTTGTTTCATAGTTAGGTCATATACCCGCTATGACTGCCGTGTGTCTGTTACCCCTGTAGCACCCATTACATCCACCATACCCTCGGTGACTACCCCAAACATGACCTCATCCGCCCCTAATGTCTCATACATACCCGTAGCTACATTCCCACCTCCAGTGTCGGTGACCCCTACCCCATTTCAGAACGTAGTTCTTTCCATTCCATAATCACTAGCCCCTATTGCCACTAGGGTTACCACGACCCTTCCTCCCCCATATACATACTACCAACAATCACCTGTTTCATCTATTGTTCATTCCGGGTACGTACCCCCTATTTCACTGCCTTCTTCTCCACCACCTTATATGGTAGCCCCATCCACTAGAATGTCACACCCATTATACACCCAAAACCAACCTCCTCACACCATAGGAGGCATCTAATCATCACAACCTACCAATGACCTAATTAGATTGATGACGGATAAGATGCAAACACCGGAGGGATCGGTTTCTAGCTCTTGTAACACTCTCACTTATGATGAGATTTACAATGAGCCTATTCACCCATCCATTCCCATCCATTCATACCCTGTGCATTGGGAAATGCCTAAATTCAACCACTTCAATAGTAAGGAAGACCCACAACAACATTTGCGCTCATTTAAACATGGATGTTATTTGGTTTCTCATGATGATGCCTTACTTTTGAGAACTTTTCCCATATCTCTCACTTTGGACCATCATTAGATTGGTATAGTGGGTTACCCAAACACTCCATATTTTCATTCAATCAGGTAGCCCAAGCTTTTTTGGATCATTTTTCTATGAATATAGCCAATAAAGTTACCATGACCAATCTATATTCCACACATAAGTACGAGGATGAATCTATCACAGATTTTGTAGCTCACTAAGCGCGACTGATCAATCAACTCACCTTTCAACTACCACAAACTGAACTCATTGAGCTCTTCACACAAGCTTGCACCAGACATATCTCCCCAAACTTATAGGTCCAAACTTTTAGAACATTCAATGAGGCATTTACTATGGCACGAAAGTTAGAAATTCGGGCTATCAAAGAGAAGAAAATCCAATTACGAAATAAGAATTCAACATTCAAGTCGACTAAAACCTCTTCTTCTTCCAAACCACCAACCAATTATTCAAAGGCTAAAGGTACCACTAACGCAGTGGTACTCAAGGCTCGCCACTCATCCATCCAATCAAGCTACACCCTCATCTAATCTATCACCTGTATAGGATTTTCGATTTAGACAAGAGCAACAAAAATATACCCCAATTAGGGAACCTTACTCTTTTGTTTTAGAAAATCTGATCAAAGCTGGTGCCATCACCCTTCCACCCATAAAACCACACACTAGTTTTGACCCTGCTTGCCCCATGCTTGCATGGTATAAGGAACAATATTTCTATAACTATCACCAAGTGAAAAAACATAGTGACGGTAACTCCATCACTTTTAAGAACATTATCCAAGAAATGCTTGAAAAGGTGAGTTGATCGTGGATAATCCTAATGCCGCCCCACAAAAATATTACAAATATTTAAAAAACCATTTCCTAATCATGCCCCTTCATCCAATCAAACAGGTGAGACATCCACTCATGATACCCATACTCGTGAGGTTCATGCGATCTTTAACGAGGTACCCGTTGCATCTCAATTACCTCACATCTCCTCCATAGAGGAAATCCTAGCCCAAAATCCTCCTTCTCGATTTGAATCAACCGTCACTGTTCCTTCACCAATAGAAGAAAACCCTTCATCACCTACGGAGGAGTCTTCTACTAACATTGAGACCATATCACCCCTAGCTTTTCCACTTAGCAAACCTTTACCTAGTATACCTCCTCCACCCATGAGGAGCACCCATTACGTCCTCCACCTACAGAGGAGCACCCATTACCTCCTCCACCCACAGAGGAGCACCTATCAGTTCCTCCACTCATAAAGGAACTCCCATTATCCCTTCCACCCATCATAGACCCGGTGGGGATACCTCTGCCTCTTGGTGAACATTCTCCATCCACTACCCGACATCCAACAGACCTACTTTCAGCTCTCTTACCCACGGAAGCTAAAACCAGCTGATTCCCTATCTCTAAGATGCATTTTACGGGAATTCCCATTAGGTCTTCACCAACTCCACCCATAAACATGCCATTCTCATGTTTGGTTGATCACTTAGAGTATGTGGATAGAGATTTGTTATGGGGGCACCTCTTACTCCCTGTCTCAACACAAATGTAGAAATCCCTCGATGACACCTCCACTATCTACCCAAACACATTTCCACCCATCAAACCAAATACAACCACTTTGTCATTCTGACCCCTTCTACGATACTGTTAGCACTCACACCACACCCTTACCCATAACCCAACCTATGCCTAAACCCAAACCCATACCCACAACATTTACCTCCACTAAACCTATTACCACTTTAGGGGTCACCCCGATCACTAGCCTTTCTCATCCACCTATTAAAATTGATTTAGCTACATCCTCCAATGTTAAAACCACACCTACTCTAGCACCCAAGCTAAAGAAACAAACACATCAACCTCATACCCCTACCGCACCAATCACACCTGCACTTGTCCCATCTGCCTTAGGACCTCAGTTGCCCAATAGGGTCAACCACCCCTCACCCATTCATAACCCAATAAAACAACCCATTCCTTCCTCACAAATTCCTAACCTACCCGGCACACAACACCAACAAAACCCACGTTCACTTCCCATAAAATGGAAGAAATGCAAAAATAAGGTCATCAGATATTCTCCGAGCAAGTAGATTGATTGAGGCATTTTTTCAGGTCCCCCTCGTTTTTCGAAGGAATCCCACAGGTTGATAAAATGGAAGAAATGCAAGGTTCGTCACTCAAGCTTTGGGGCCGAAAAATGAAGAAAATTGGCTTAAGTCCTAGTCCAAAGGCGGTCTCATCACGGGATAGTTGGGACGCTCGGGGACGCGTGGGATGCGAAAAGCCGATCGGCCGAAAGAGGGAAAAATTACCTAAGTCTTGTTTCGCGCGGTTTGGGACATCCGGGCCAAAAGTACGCGCGGACGCGGATCGGCCGGCCATTGGCGCAAGTCGGTCCATTTCGGCGGTTCGAGATATTTTTCCCAGATGCATGTCAGGGACATCCGGCCAAAAGTACGCGGAGGACACGAACCGGCCGATTCGGCCGAAACAGGAGACTTTCGTCCGAGACAGTTTGGGACATCCGGGCCAAAAGTACGCGAGGGACGTGAAAAGCCGAAAGAGCCGCCAACGAATGGAATCTCGCCACGTGTCTTCACCTCAAACAGGAACAAGGAAGCCCGAATCGGGTGGTTCGAGATATTTGTCCTAGGTAGTTTGGGACAGCTAGGCCAAAGGTACGCGAGGGACGCGTGGGACGCGAAAAGCCGAAAGAGCCGCCAACGAATCAAATCTCGCCACGTGTCTTCACCTCATCGGCCCGAAGCGGAAAATTTTGAAAATTTTTCCAAAGGAAAAAAAAAAGGAAATGGTCAGGAAGGGCCCACGTCCAATGAAATCATGCCATGTGGCACTTGAGTGGTGGAGCACGGGGAGAAATGGGAAAATTTTCCCAAAGTGAAAAATACCAAATTTTCAAAGGACAAAGTGCGCCCCTCAGGCCCGAGCCAATAAAATAGTGCCACGTGTCCAAGTGGCAAGAAATTAAGGAAGGGCCCAAAAGAAATTTTCAAAGGATGAGCCCACGGATGAATCAGAGCCCGACACGTGTCATCCAAGTGGCAGAGCATGGAAAAATTCAAATATTTTCCCGCCGATCCGTTTTGGCCTGTTTTTGCCCTAAATCTTCAAATCGCCATAACTTTCGATCCAGAGCTTGATTTTCACGTTCTTTATATCAATGGAAAGCTGGTGAAATTCTCTACACGATTCCAGGGTCAATCTTGCATTTTGGTTCAGTTTGGAGAGAGAAAATCAAGAAACATCTCTGGTGCATGGTAATGGCCAGAACTGACGTTTCAACAACCAATTTTAATGCGAAATGGGTCGCATTCTTCTCCAAAGATGGCTCAAATGTCGTGGCATGGGTCTGTAAGGATGCCCATGCTATTTTAATGCATCTGCATTCAATGAGGAATGGCTCCCATGTTTTTCACGTGATTTCTCTCTCTCCCTCTCGACCCTTCCATAAATTGTAAAAGCCGATTTGGCTCATTTTTCAAAGGTGTTCATCTTTTCAGCTCGCCTCCCTTCTTTTTTCTTCTCCAGGGTTGAAAATGGAGTTCAACCTCCTCCCCTACTCTCGTAATGGCATTTTTTTCTTTTACCATTAAAATGATGTTCTCAGGTAAACTTCAAGCAACAAAAACGTGTTTCGTGATGCATCCGTCCATCCTTGCTCATTTTTCTTTGCTTGTCTTTCTTCTTGCTCTCTTCATTGAAAGTATTTGTGCATGTTTTAATACTCATTACAGGTTTGAGCTATGTTCATGGAGTTTTGGGACATTTTCTCGTGTGAAATCTATCCTCGGGCCTCGTGATGCATCTCGTCCATCCTTCCCATTGCTCACCTCTCCTTGTTCCATGGCGCTTTGATAGATGTTCAACATTTTCCTTCTCTCGGTGTATCACCGTTTTAGTGTAGGCTCTGTTTTTTTTCCTTTCTCTCTCTCTCTGTCTCCTCGGCATGGTTAGATTAGGATTAGATTAGCTTGCCCGCACCGGAATAGCTTGTGGCAGGTAGTTTAGGAATAGGAACCAACCTTCTCTGGAGATTCCTTTCTCATTTTTGCAAGTCCCACACTTGAGAAAGGATTCCATGTTGTGCAATCACACTGGATGCTAGTATGATCAAACTAGAAATCTGATCAACATCCAGGGGTGCTGTGATTCTGCACTAAACAGCTTTGCACGCATGGTGGGGGACTTAGAGGTCTTCCACTTCATCTTTTGCAGGTTGGTGTGTTCCCGTGAAGATTTCAGCCTTTGAGGCACTTGCAAACACATCCGGCGACTCCATCCGATCAACAACCCATTTCTAAAGTCAGCACCCATTTTTTCATCCATTTCCATCCATATTTCTTTCCATCTCTTTCATTCTTTTCCATTCCATGAAGTTGTGCAATCATGACTTCATTTCCATCATGGAATTCACATTTTCAACAACAGCAACGAATGTTTCCCACCTCCAACATGTTTTTTAAATCCTCCAAATCAGCATTTTGAACAAATTCAAAATCAGCATGCATACCCATATGAGCAGCAATGCCAAAATCATTTTGGCTATGGAGCTTTCCAAGAGCAAGAGTATGCATATAATGAAGACAATCAGATGCAAGATGCTGGTCTATTGGAGAAAATCCAAAAGATGGAGGTAAAGATGGTGCAGTCCAGAGCAACAGCTCAAATGAGAGCTTTTAGAATTGGTTGCAGGACTCCTTGTCCATGGGGAGGCCCTTTTCCAAGACACTTCAGCCCTCAGGAGAAGCTGACTTCATGATGAAGATGCTGCCCCAACTTGCACAATGGATAACAGTAAAATAGAGGCCTATACACTTGTTGTTGAACAACCTTGTCAATGGGTAAGTTCTACACCATCATCTGGTTTTTCTCTTCCCATTACTCAAGCAACATCATCTCATTTGGAATTGCAAATTCTAAACTCCCCATCTGCTGTCCCAAATGTTGATCCCATGTCTCCACCTCTCAGTCTTCCACCACACCTCAATTCTTCTTTCCTTTTTCCTTCCAAACAGTCATCCCCTCCACAAGAGCTAAAAGAAATACGCTCTCCCCCAAAGAAACAAGAGGTTTCACCTCCTCTACCACCACAAAAATTTCCAAATCAATTGAGTTACAACCCATCCCTCCTCTTGCATTCCCAATTCCATGTGGGGAAGAAGAAATTGCAAAATCGCCATGAAGGACAGCAAGAAGAGGAGCCCAACAGAAAAGAAATGACAGAAAACTTGAGGGTTTGGGCTGCCAAATTTGGGATGACAAAGATCCCCTTGATGGTTAAACCTACAGAAGAGGCTAAGGTTGAACAAATGGTGGTTAAGACTGATTTTGTGGCAGCAGAAGAAGAGCAAAAAGAAGAAGCAGATCAGCAGTTAGTTTTCTCAGAAAGTAGTGTCCATGTTGGCACTCTATTTGAAGGGAATGCTGATTCAATTCAAGTTAGCACAATCAGCCATAAAGGAAGAAAGCTCAGAAGAAGATCTTGCAGTCCCAACTTGTCCTCTAGAGCAGCAGATTGAAGAGTTTGACTTGAAAAACTTCATGCTAGAGGAAGAGTTCTATCAAGAGCAAGATTGTCTTCAAGTAGTAGAGAAAGGAGAAGCTGCTCCAGATCCAAAAGAAGAGGAGCACATTCTAGTTGTGGAGGAGAAAATTGCAGATCCAAGGGCTTTGAGCACAAAGCAAAGCTACAGAGAACCTTCAGCTTTCTTTTCTACTTCACCTCTCTCAAGTTCTAGTATCAAGAGGAGTTTGATCTCTCAAACTCAATGTTGAGGGTGAAAGAAACCATGGTGGTCAAGTTACGATCAAGAAGACACCATGGAGGAAGTGGAGCATTTGCAGCAGGACAGCCATGAGGCGCTTTATCTCACGATTTGGAGGACTGCTTTTGATGGAGAAGAGCCGCTTGAGTTTCCACCATTCTCTCTTTCATCATCCACATTCCAAACACTTGAGTCTCTTTCATGAAGGAGAACATTCATTTGCAGCAGCCCGCATCTTATAAAGAGCTCTTTGGAACCAAGATTGAAGATTTTAATCTTTCATGTCCTTCATCGAGGAAGAGAAAGGGCACAAAGATTCTACCATTGCTTCCACACCATCCATTCAAGAAGGTCTACAAGAAGACTCCATTTTTGGAGTTGAAAATCGAGCTATGGGCATATCAAATGGACCATACCTTGCCCAATCAGTATTTGGCTTTACTGAGCCAAAGGAGAAGTCACAACCAGTCATGCTTGCTTCGAGCATGAGGGTGAGCTACAAAGTACCAAGGATCAGCCATCATACCTCTTCAATCCAAATGCAGAGCAACTAAAAGAGGTATTGAATTTTCCTTCACCGATACCTTGATGATTTGGGTGGAAGACCAGCTTCTTGTTGATTTTCCATCCATCCAATCAGCCATGTTCAATGCCAAATCAATTGCATGGCTGCCACTTTTGAGAAAGGGAAGCTATTTCTCACAACCAATCAGTAGGGTTTGTTTAGCTTGCCTTTGCTTCCCAGCTAGAGTAGAGTAGGTAGGTTTTCTTTTAGTAGAAGTGTGCTTGTGCACACTCTCGCATGTTCCATTCGGAGCATGTATGATTTTCAGTTCTGTACATAGTTTTTGTGGTGCTGGTTTTGCTCTTGCATACCCATTTCAAAGGGGGCATTTTGGTGAGAACGACTCCATTTCAAAGGGGTTTCCAAGTGGCTCGAGAGAGTTTTCAAAGTTCGATCAGCTTCAGTTACAACTCATGACTCCATGCCCAATGGATGCTTCAGTAACTCGGTAACTTCATCCAAGAGAGGATGACCCCGCTGAGTCACCAAATTGTTATCCAAAATTCACCCCCCGGGTAATTTTGATAACATGCATCAGATTATTCAGTCCCGAGCAAGTAGATTGATTCAAGGCCCAAAATCATGTTTTTCGGGGTCCCCTCGGCTTTTTCTAACTCTCCCATCCAAGAAGGAATCCCAACAAGTTGATAAAATGGAAGAAATGCAAAAATAAGGTTGCAAGACTATGTTAAGGCATTTCGGGTCTGAAGGGTTCGGGTCATACTGAGGTTCATTGTACCAAGCTTGGGGGCCGAAAAAATGAAGAAAATCAGCTAAGTCCTAGTCCAGCAGTCTCATGGGACAGCTTGGGACGTCGGGACGCGGGACGCGAAAAGCCGAATCGGCCGAAAGAGGGAAAAAATTGCCTAAGTCTTGTTTCGCGCGGTTTGGGACATCTGGGCCCAAAGTACGCGCGGGACGCGGATCGGCCTGTTTGGCGCAAAAGTCACCCATTTCGGTGGTTTCGAGAGATATTTGTCCTGCAGAGTTTCCGGGACATCCAGGCCAAAAGTACGCGGAGGACGCGAACCGGCCGATTCGGCCGAAATAGAGACTTTCGTCCGGGACATTTGGGACATCCGGGCCAAAAGTACGCGAGGGACGCGAAAAGCCGAAAGAGCCGCCAACGAATGGAATCTCGCCACGTGTCTTCACCTCAAACAGGAACAAGGAAGCCCGAATCGGCGGTTCGAGATATTTTCCTGCATAGCTTGGGACAGCCAGCCAAAGGTACGCGAGGGACGCGTGGGACGTGAAAAGCCGAAAGAGCCGCCAACGAATCAAATCTCGCCACGTGTCTTCACCTCATCGGCCCAAGGAAAATTTTGAAAATTTTTCCAAAGGAAAAACAAAAGGGAAATGGTCAAGGGCCCACATCCAATGAAATCATGCCATGTGGCACTTGAGTGGTGGAGCGTGGGGAGAAATGGGAAAATTTTCCCAAAGTGAAAAATACCAAATTTTCGAAGGACAAAGTGCGCCCCTCAGGCCCGAGCCAATAAAATAGTGCCACGTGTCCAAGTGGCAAGAAATTAAGGAAGGGCCCAAAGAAATTTTCAAAGGATGAGCCCGCGATGAATCAGAGCCCGACACGTGTCATCCAAGTGGCAGAGCGCGGAAAAATTCAAATATTTTCCCGCCGATCCGTTTTGGCCTGTTTTTGCCCTAAATCTTCAGATCGCCATAACTTTCGATCCAGAGCTCGATTTTCACGTTCTTTATATCAATGGAAAGCTGGTGAAATTATCTACATGATTCCAGGGTCAATCTTGCATTTTGGTTCAGTTTGAGAGAGAAAATCAAGAAACATCTCTCGCACGTGGTAATGGCTTAATCGACGCTTCAACAACCAGCTTTAATGCAAAATGGGTCGCATTCTTCTCCAAAGACGGCCAAAAATGTCGTGGCATGGGTCTCAAGGATGCCCATGCTATTTTAATGCATCTCAATTCAATGAGGAATGGCTCCCACATTTTTTCATGATTTCTCTCTCTCCCTCTCTCGACCCATGCATATAAAAAAGCCGATTTGGCTCATTTTTCAAAAGGTGTTCATCTTTTCAGCTCTGCCCTCCCTTCTTTTCTTCTCCAGGGTTGAAAATGGAGTTCAACCTCCTCCCTTGCTCTGTAATGGAATTTTTTCCTTTTACCATTAAAATGATGTTCTGTGCAAACTTTTGAAGCAACAAAAACATGTTTCGTGATGCATCTGTCCATCCTTGCTCGTTCTTTGCTTGTCTTTCTTCTTGCCTCTCTTCATTGAAAGTATTTGTGCATGTTTTAATACTCATTATAGGTTTGGAGCTATGTTCATGGAGTTTTGGGACATTTTCTGTGTGAAATCTATCCTTGGGCCTGTGATGCATCTGTCCATCCTTCCCATTGCTCACCTCTCCTTGTTCCATGGCAGTTTTGATAGATGTTCAACATTTTCCTTCTCTCGGTGTATCACCATTTTAGTGTAGGCTCTGCTTTTTCCTTTTCTCTCTCTCTCTCTCTCGTCTCCTTAGCATGTTTAGATTAGGATTAGATTAGCTTGCTTGCACTGAATAGCTTGTGGCAGTAGTTTAGGAATAGAACCAACCTTTCTCGAGATTCCTTTCTCATTTTTGCAAGTCCCACACTTGGAGAAAGGATTCCATGTTGTGCAATCACACTCGATGCTAGTATGATGTTTCCCACCTCCAACATGTTTTTTAAATCCTCCAAATCATCATGCATACCCATATGAGCAGCAATGCCAAAATCATTTTGGCTATGGAGCTTTCCAAGAGCGAGAGTATGCATATAATGAAGACAATCGATGCAAGATGCTTTGTCTCTTGGAGAAAATCCAAAAGATGGAGGTAAAGATGGTGTAGTCCAGAGCAACAACTCAAATGAGAGCTTTCGAATTGGTTGCAGGACTCCTTGTCCATGGGGAGGCCCTTTTCCAAGACACTTCAGCCCTCAGGAGAAGCTAGACTTCATGATGAAGATGCTGCCCCAACTTGCACAATGGACAACGAAAAATAGAGGCCTATACACTTGTTGTTCAACAACCTTGTCATTGGGTAAGTTATGCACCATCATCTGGTTTTTCTTTCCATTACTCAAGCAACATCATCTCATTTGGAATCACAAATTCTAAACTCCCCACCTGCTGTCCCAAATGTTGATCCCATGTCTCCAGCTCTCGCTTCCACCACACCTCAATTCTTCTTTCCTTTTTCCTTTCAAACAGTCATCCCCTCCACAAGAGCTAAAAGAAATACGCTCTCCCCAAAATAAACAAGAGGTTTCACCTCCTCTACCACCACAAAAAATTTCCAAATCAATTGAGTTATAACCCATCCCTCCTCTTGCATTCCCAATTCCATGTGGGGAAGAAGAAATTACAAAAATCAGCCATGAAGGACATCAAGAAGAGGAGCCCAATAGAAAAGAAATGACAGACAACTTGAGGGTTTGGGCTTCCAAATTTGGGATGACAAAGATCCCCTTGATGGTTAAACCTATAGAAGAGGCTAAGGTTGAACAAATGGTGGTTAAGACTGATTTTGTGGCAGTAGAAGAAGAGCAAAAAGAAGAAGCAGATCAACAGTCAGTTTGCTCAGAAAGTAGTGTCCGTGTTGGCACTCTATTTGAAGGGAATGCTGATCCAATTCAATTTACACAATCAGCCATGGAGGAAGAAAGCTCAGAAGAAGATCTTGCAGTCCGAAATTGTCCTCTAGAGCAGGAGATTGAAGAGTTTGACTTGAAAAACTTTGTGCTAGAGAAAGAGTTCTATCAAGAGCAATCACAGCCCCACCCATTTTCCGCCGACTTCCAATCACTTACCAATCACCATTTCTCCCACACCTTCCTACATTGTTGTGTGTGGAAGGGTTTTGGTTTTGGATTCTATGAGAAAGGTCACCATACCGTTATTCCATGTACCACCTACAAACATAATGACCATAGTGGTATCGGCTTCCCCAAACCTCCTACCAAATAGGCCTACATCAAACTCATTGCAGACCCTAGCCCTTCTCCACCTTCATCACCACTCTCACCAACGGAGTTGATGGATCTTGAATCTATCCCTCCTAATTTTTTTTTCATAAACACCATTTCCTTGGGGCCTTTGACTTATCAATGTGAAGGCGAGGCCCCTTCCACTCTTCCATTCCTGTATCCTGAGATGATCGATGACGACACACCGACCATTAACGTCATTCAATGTTAGGATGATGAATCCATACTCACCTACCTTGGTGCAGAAGACTCATATATTCATCGGTCATTACCCTTTGAGATGCAAACCATGTTGAATGAATCAACTATCAAGATCAACATTCATACTCAAGATGACCCGCACATCCTAAAGATCAGACAATCTTTAGATGCTGCTAAACAAGAAGCCATCACTTCCTTTCTCCAAGATCATAACCACACTTTCGCTTGGTCTTACGTAAACATGCCTGTATTGACCCCACCATAGTGGTCCACAATATTGTAACCGTCCCCGATGCCAAACCTATTAAACAAAAGCTGAGGAAAATGCACCCTCGCATTTCCCTTCTTATCAAAGAAGAACTTCAGCTTCTTTCTATTTCCTTCATCTTACCCATTGATTATCCTCATTGGATTTCTAACATTGTCCTTGTTACTAAAGAAACAGGGGGACTCCACATTTGTACGGACTTTCGTGACCTCAACCTCACCTTCCCGAAAGATGACTTTCCCTTGCCTAATATTGATCAATTGGTGGACCTTACCATGGGTCACAAGATGATCTCACTCATGGATGGTTTTTCGGGTTATAACCAAATTTTGCTTGCCCCAGAAGATCAACACAAGACCACATTCATTACCCCTTGGGGACCTTCTACTATAGAGTCATGCCTTTTGGCCTTAAAAATGCTGGTGCTACATATCAGCGTGCTATGACTTACATCTTCCATGATATCATGCATCACATATTGGAAGATTACGTGGATGATCTCTTGGCCAAATCTAAACGTCATGCCAAACACCTCGCTGTCCTAAAAACCATCTTTGATCACCTTATTAAATATTACGTCCGCCTTCAACCTAAAAAATGTGTCTTCGCGGTTCTCTCAGGAAAGCTCCTGGGATTTATCATTTCCTTATGTGGTATAGAAGTTGACCACTAAAGTCAAGGCCATTCTCGAAATGCCTCGCCACTAACCTTAAACAACTCCATAGCCTACAAGAGTAAATTTTAGTCCATTCTTCGATTTATTTCCTAACACTCTGAACGGTGTCAACCATTTCATCATTTGCTTAGGAAGGATGTCTCTTTCAAATGGGATGATGACTACCACAAAGCTTTTGAGGTCTTAAAACAATACCTTCTCCAACCACCCGTACTCATCCCACCTAAAGATGACCAACCCTTCTCCTTGTACATCTCTGTACCGATCATTCCTTGGGAGCCATGCTCGCTCATCGTGATAAACAACATAGGGAGCAGGTGGTTTATTACATAAGCCATACTCTTTTGAACTATGAAACCCGATACAACTACCCTAAAAAAATTTACTTAGCCTTAGTTTTTGTTGCCACCAAAATCTACCATTACCTACTCAACCACAAAACCTATGTTGTGACCAACACCGACCCTTTACACATCATGTACGCTAAACCTTATCAAAATCAGTGCACCGCGTGATGGCTTATGCTTTTAGCTGATCTTGACCTCAAATTCATCGAAAAAAGTCCATTAAGGGCCATTATATCATTAACCAACCGGCCGACGCACCTATTGTCAGTGGGACCAACCCTCTAATTTTGACTTTCTTGATGAGTCCATTGCTACTCTTTCCCTAGATTAACCCCCTTACCAAATGACACTATTCTTTGACGGTTCCAAGTGTCAGCATGGGGGTGGAGCTGGTGTTATCCTCATCCCTCTAGATGGAGAACCCATGCCTTTGTATTTCAAACTAGAATTTGAATGCACCAACAATATTGTTGAGTACAAAGTGCTCATACTAGGTATCCAGATTACCTATGCCCTCGATGTTAAATCAATCCACATCTTTAGTGATTCACAATTGGTCATAAACCAAGTCAATGGTATGTACCAATGTCGTAACGAGATATTTCAAAAGTATAAATATCATGTAGATATACTTTTGACCACCTTTGATTGTTACACCCTTCAAACCATCCCACGGTCAACCAACAAATTTGTAGACACTATGGCCCAGCTTAACTTCCCAAATATCCGCTTCCCCTACCGATTCCAAAATATTTGTCACTATATAACACCTCCATTCACCTTCTTATTTACCTCATGATGTTTATGCAATTGGAGTTGACACCCTAAACCCGAGTGACCTTTGGTATAAACAATACTTCGACTACCTTTCCCTCTCCATCTTACCACTTGATCTCACCCGTAATGGACAACGTGCCTTCCTTAAAAAGGTCTCTCATTTCATCATTTTAGGGGGACTCCTCTATAAGCATGACTTTGATGGTTTCTCTTACAATGCTTCACAAGTTCTAAAATTCCTTATACCATCAAGGAGGTTCATGATGGCATATGTGGAGGACAATTTAGTGGCCTTGCTGTTGCTAAGCATATTCTTCACCTAGGCTATTACTAGCTGACCCTTAACCATGATTGTTGTGACTATTTCAAACACTGTGTGTAATGTCAACAAAATTCCAGCCTTCATCATATACCCAATCATGCCTTACAGGTCACTCATGACCTTTGGCCCTTCTCTCAATGGGGTTTGGATCTTGTCGGAGAAATCAATCCTCATTCTTCCCAACACCATCAATGGATCATAATCAAGTAACAAATACTACACAAAATGGGTAGAAGCCATACCACTCATTTCCATGAAAGCCAAGAAAATATGTGAGTTCATTAACCATCACATCATTTGTTGCTTTGGTGTCCCTCATCGCCTCATCACTGATAATGGAAAATAATTCCAAAACAAAACATTGCAAAAACTTTGTGACGCATTCGGTATTCAGCTTAGTTTCTCCTCACCTTATTACCCACAAACCAACAGCCAGGATGAATCCACTAACAAAACCCTCAATAAAATTGTCATGAAATTGGTTGACGATAATGGGAAGGATTGGCATATGCACATTCCTTTCTCTCTATGGGCATACCACACTAGTATTCACACTTCCATTGTGGCTACACCCTTTTCATTGGTCTACGGTCTTTGAGGGCTATGTTCTTCCTCTCAAAGTACAAATCCCCTCACTTCAAATTTCTCTCCATGACATGCTTACTGATGATGACTTTTGTTAGGACCGCTTAGCACAACTGGAGTTATTAGACGAACGTCATCTTAACGCTCTGGATCACCTTCAAGTTTATCAACAATGTATCAAACGTGCTTATGAAAAACATGTTCATGAATGAACCTTTCAAGTTGGTGACCTTGTTTTGAAAGAGAATCAACACGTAACCAAAGTAGAGAAAAGCAAACGGGGAAATTTTTTTCCTAATTGGCTTGGACCATACATCGTAACACATACCTATGGATAGGGTGCCTATCGTTTGTCCTCTCTTGAGGATAAACCCGAACATGAGCCCCTCAATGCCTTGCATCTTTGACCATTCTATTGTTGACCTCTAGTCCTACATCACTATTTTATCTAGTTCATGCTCATCCCTTGAGTGCCATTTACCTTTTCCACACCTCATCTCCAACAACTAAACAAGGATCATGTGATTACCCGTCACCCTTTTTCCTTTTCTTAAATATGTGCACCATGACACTGCACATGGCATGGTTCTCATGGATACTTTTTGTCTTCTTTTAGATGAGATCCCATGGTCATTCACGCTTGCCTTCTCAATAAGAACCAAATGATTTGTTATAGTCTCGTCCATGACTTAAAAGCCAAAAAAAAAAGATGAATCCCTCATAAGGACATCTTCCAAAATAAGGGATTAACTCCTTGAGTCAAACTTCCAATATAAAAGATGAATCCTCAAGAGGACATATTTTTCCCTCAATTATCACTATAAGTAGACGCAAGCTCCTTAAAGGACAGCTATAAAAGCTCACAACTCTCTACATAGTTCTTCCAAAAAGAAGACTATTGTTTCTCAAAAATCAAAATTCAGAAGCTTCTTGCATCGATCAGCTTCGTGAAGACATCAAGGAGACATATACTCATCCCGTGTAGACTTCCCGCATTGATCGGTATATCTACAAAGTCAAAGAGAAGAAAGAAAAAGGAAAAAAAAGCTTTTTCGTCATGGACTTGCCTATTGTGATCTTGGTTCTATTGCCTAAGGCATTCAACTTTCCATTTTATGACCCAATTACCACTGCACTCCTTACTCATTGTCTTTTCACTTCATACCTCAAGGAACCTCACTCAAACCTACGACATTTGGTGATCATGTGACTCTTCGTCACTCTTAGAATTATCAATCATGTAATGTCTTTAGGGTCTTACGTTCATTAGCTTATCTATAGATGTGTTTCATACGTTTTGATCCTTGCCAATTGGGTGGCTTTCTTTCCCCCTCTTATCTTTTCTCTTCTTCATCACCTTTTGATCTTCTTATACAGGACTTAGTCCTCGATGCTTACCTTTTGGGGTCATCCTCCCCTTTCACCATAGTCACCCTCACCTGTAACATTTTTTCTATCATCTACCCCCACATATTAAACCCAAACCCACAACATGATCATAAACCTACCAACTCATTTTCATCTTTTTCCCTCGCTTATGGGAGAACTACATCGATCTGAGGTCCCTTTTCACTGGGACTATGTAGGCAACACTTCCAGGGCATGGGGCCCTGGAAGGTTAGCTCACCACTCTTTACCCTAACCATTTTCCTCACCCTTACCTAATTTCATGTTCATATAAAAACCTCGATATCTAAACCATATACCAAATAAATTTTACCACTTATATTATTTCACATTTTTATCGATAACCAACATTTCCACATTTTACGCTATCTCATGCATTTATATTACCATTTGTTGTCAAAATATCTTGAAATAACTCGACCATGCCTAATAACCTAACTCAACCATGCCTAACAACCTTTGACTCAACCATGCCAAAAACATGACTCAATCGATGCCTAAATCAACTTGACTCAATCCATGCCTAAACCAACCCGACTCAATCCATGCCCGAATCGACTGACTCGATCCATGCCTAACAACCTAACTCAACCATGCCCAAACCAACCTGAATTTACCATGCATAACAACCTCGACTCGATCCATGCCTACACCAACCTACCTCCACCATGTCTAAAACCAACCTAACTCAACCATGCCTAAACCAACCTGACTCAATCCATGCCTAAACCGACCTGACTCGATCCATGCCTATGACCTGACTCTATCATGCCTAACTCATCTATTTTCCATCCATATCATAATAAAGTAAAACTCATACACATCACAACAACATCACTTGCATATCATCTATCTCCTCATATATACATGTGTGTATCAATACAATGTACACCCATATCACATAAATGTGTATCTCAATAAACATGCCTATCTCATCATGGCTATCATCTCAAAAATATTGGCACATAGGCCGATATACTATAAATAATCATCATTGGCTCGTAGGTGGTATCCAATACAAAAATGTCTTTGGCTCATAGGCGGTATCATGTACAAAAAATAAATACAATATCTCTTCGGCTCGCAGGTGGTATACATCCAAAATCCAACAATACAAAAATAGGTGATATATTGTCTCACATCTGCTACAACATATCTACCTCATCTGTAATGTTGATAGTCCCCTCTGACCTAGAGCGGTGGCTCGCTACTCTCAATCTACTAATAGACAACCTAAAATCTGATTCTGACCCCCATGCCTTGATAGATGTCCTCTGCTCTCTCCTTTGGGCTCACCGACCACCTACACTCTTGGCACTATACATGCGAGACTGTGTACTCACTCGAGACTATCTGTGGTGGTCTCATCACACCATCCACTAATATCTATAGCTCAGATCCTCCTCCTATACATGTATTTGAGGCTCTTGCCTCTCTACCTATATCTGGCTCTGGCCTCTCGACTGTACCTATGACCCCTACCTCCCAGCTATCCCTACCTGACCCTACCTCTATATGGCCCACCACTAGCTATATGCCACTGTCACCCCCGCATCATCTAGTGCGATGGTCCACGGGCTCCTCCTCCTCCCCTGTCAACTCTACTAGATGGAGTAGAGACAAAGGTCTCTCCACCTCCTCTCTCCTATATTGTGGGAAGGGCGGGGGCACATCCTGCACTAATCCAAATCACCTCACTCGGTCGACAGGTATCATCTCATACTCCTTGACACGATGTTCCTCTATCCATAGATGTATCTGTAGCCCAGCTAGCTCCGTGGCCATCTGTCATGTGAAGGGAAGCCCACATATGGCCTCCAAATGACATCCACCTGGATAGCCCCTCCAATAACCTCCTGTAATAAGCTACATCATGCATAGCTCTGGCACCTTGGGCCTCCCCATGGCTGGTACCCACCGCCTGTACCCCACTCTCAAAACTCTCTATGGGAATGCATCTTCTGGGGCATCCCCACTGGTCGAACACAAACAATGTGCTCGTATGCCCAACAATGTAGTAATACGACACAACAGATGTTGAACCTCCGCAGTCACCCATAGGCCCATAGCTCTCTATACACCTGTGTCAGTAATGTAGGTGCCCATGTGAATCATGTCTGATGTATCATCATGTCATGGAGGACTCCCATCAATGACCTTGGGAATCTCCCCCTCTACATTTGGCAGTGCGAAGTAGCACACTGCCTCCATCATAAGTACCACTAACCTCATCTCCTCTCGATGAGCTCTATACATCACTCCATAGCTCATGCTAGTGCTATGGAATGTCAGGTATGCTACACCCTCACCAAAAATGGGTGCCAGTAACTCCTCAGATGCCTCTGAAGAGATAGAATAAACCTGGGCCCCCAATATGGGCAACCACAAGATCTTATATATGTCCTCCAGGGTGATCGTCATCTCACTCATCGGCAAATGGAAGGTATTGGTCACCGAGTCCCATCTATTGATGAGGGAAACCATAAGACTTACCTCTGGACTACATGCCGGTAGCGCCTCACCCCTATCAATCCCACCTCTGCCACATGCTGCCACTCCACCTACCTTACGCTCGTCCATACTCTCAATAACAAGGGTGGTACCCAGCTCTCATCCACAACTTGTCTCTCACTTGCATCCCACAAAAGCACTGTAATAGTATACCTTTCCTAACTTACCCATTTTACCCCACATCCCGACCCAATCTACCCAAACCCATCCACCCGACACTATCTACCCAAACCTACCCAAACCTATCTAACCTAACCCTCACCCAAACCTACCCAAACCTAAGGTTAACCGACCCGGTTATCCCCTGACTGACCACGGTCTCCCCTTGAACGGCATCGGTCAACATTTCTTGGGACCGACACTGTCACTACCTATCACCGTCGACCACAAGTTGGTGACGTTGGTCACCGCACACCACCCCCCCAAATTCTAACCCTCCTTTTTCCTTCCTCGACATTCTACCCTCCCAAATCTCTCTTTACACCCTTAATTGTTCCTACATTACCCTTTGGCCCTACCCCTTACCATCCCCTATTATGTTTTTCTCTCTTTTTCCCATTTTGAAAATTTTTCCCCAACCCCCATTTAAAAATATTTTCTACTTATTAAATACAATTAACTCAAAAACAAAAACCAAAGGTTCAAATCCTACTTGATCTCGCTACCACGATCTTGGTGGCACCTCCAGATCTCTGCCGCTCCTCTCGAGCCCTCTCTCTGCCTCTGCCATCCTTAAAATGACCTCCAACTCTCTCAACCAATCCTTAGCCACACGAGTCGTGCCACCGCTCTCGTAGCCCCACCTCTCACTCAATCACTCTTGCATATGTGGCTCACCAACCAAGCTCTCTTCGTACTCTTTTTCCTTTTCCTCTTTTCTATCTTCTTGTCCCTTTTTCCAAATGCACAACTAACTTTTCAAACATGGGTTTTCCACTTTTTATACCCTACCCGACCCGACCGACGTCGGTTAACCCTTGACTACTACCGGTCTTCTACCCTATACTACCACTATCGGTTACCCTACACCATCATCGAGTTCATTATGACCGATGTTGGTTACCGTGCATACTCATCGCCCTAACATTTCCCTCCTTTTCCCTACCTCCTCTTTCTTTTGCCTCCCTTACACCTATCTTGACCACTTTACCTTCACCTCTGGCCCTCCACCCTCTTCAACCTCCTCACATCTGCTATTGATGCCTTATTATTTTACCCCTACCTCGGCCTTACCCGTGCCGTGATCTCGATATTTGGACTGGAAAATCACTAGTGACCTTTCACCTCATGTATTCGCTATACCTTGTAGCACTCTTATTACCTATGTTGATTGACCTAATGACCTTACCTAGCCTATTTCTATGACCGTTTATCCTGACCCTATGTTTGGTGTACCGGAACATACCTAAACATTCTTGCACCTAACCTACGTTGTGTTTCCTGACCTTATCCTATACCTAGGATGCTTTGGATTCACTTCACCCTTGTTTGGATAAACCTATTGACCTTAGATGATGTAGAGTTTGATTTCTCTTTAACCCGGTAGCATGCTAAAATTTATACATGTGCGTGCATTTGATTGTTGCTACCTTTGACCCTGACCCCTTACCTAGATCACCCAAGTAGACCTTTCACCATCTTCCCCTACACTGTTTACCTTTTCATCACATTTACCTTTTATCAACCCACTCACCGCTTCAACCGGATGCTTCGTGGTTCTGGTTTGAGGGGAATGAACTTCACCCACACATGGGGCAACCACATCTTATTTTTGTTAGCATCGCTTACCAATACAAGCTACACAAAAAAATGGGTAAAATGTAGACACTAAAATTAGGTCACACTCCCCTTTGGTCCCTCGAAAAATAAGCACCCTTCATCACATTCACCTAGCCATGGCCCCCTTCACCTCACTAGTATTAATTTAATTAAATTAATTCATTATCCTCACCATATTTATTATTTAAATATCTTAATTTAGATAATAACCACACATACACTTCACTTAGACACCTCATCAAGTTAACTCAACCTAAGACCTATTCTTAGTAAGTTTCCATAACTAACTAAGACTTATCCAAACCCTAAAAATCAATGCCTACATTCCCTCTAACCACATTCTTGCATGCTCAAAAGAAGCTCCCAGTCTAATCCATGGGATAATGACACAAGATCCGAGGAAATCGGGAGGATCTTCCCTAATTTAGTAAACCTAGAAAATGCCACCTTGATGACATCGATTACCCCTAACCGTCGCTTTGGTTAAGCTGATGCCATTGGTTACCCTTTGTTAACCCCAAAACAAGCTTATTCTCAAGAGGTTGGAATCTGGAACCAAAAAGGTTGGAAGAAAGAAAGTTGATGAGCAAGAACACATCTCGAAAGATAACGCATCTTTAGAGAGTCAATTCCAATAAGAAATGACATCCAAGGAAGGAGATTGAGCATCTTCTCCTACACAACCATCTCAGCCACATTCGGATCTATCTAAGAAAAGAGGAGCATGCATGCAGCCTTATGTGGAAGCTTCTCTTCGTTGGTGATCACTTGCAGCCTTCAAACCCATCATTAGCACCTCCATCCTTCACACATAGACTTTTAGAAATGAAATCCAAGTAAGTATAATGTCGTACTTTCCTGGTTATTTCATTTCATCATTAGTTTATCACCCATGGTTTATCTTACTCCTTATTGACTATCTCCAACACTTTTCACCTCCATAGACCCATCAAAATCTCACAAAAACCTATTCTAGCCACCTAATACCTCATCCCGGCTAACCAAAATCCTTTGTGTAATCACAAAGAGGACCAAAAACCCCATTCTCGTGACGTTCCTAGATCTCATAAGAATGCTTAGGTGCAGGCTTATACCCAACCGCGGTCGGTCACCCCCGACCGACGCCGATCTCTCGTGTTTGCCCATATAGCCTTAAACAAAGACCTATCCACCTAATTTTACCTCACCCTCACTCACTTGTGAGTTACTCCGAGACATTTATTAGAATTGCAGAACCCGAACCAACCATTTGACCTACTGATTCTATTCTAGCTTAGCTTGTTAGATTAGATCTATTTCTTATTATGTTTTTTAAGTGAGATACCTAAATCATTTTAAAATAACAATAGGATTTACTTTGTCTACAACATTAATTTGTTTAAAACAAAGGATCGACAACCATCCAGAAGTACCATACTTCCCATATCTAGCTTCGCACTAGGCGCTTCACTACCCATATTGTTTAATTATTTCTGGTGGTCTTGTTTTCATCACAGGTAGTTCCTCCTAGCCAAAAGGAAGCTCTCACGATCAGATGTGGATTCAAAAGTCATACATGTGCAACAACCCATCAATCCGAACTTGAACATGTATTCCTCCTATGCCCGTTACCCTATCTATTTCATCAACAATTCAAAGAAACAATCTAAGAAAAAGGTGAAACAAAAATAACCTTTAGACTCTAGCATTCACATGACACTTATCTCTCACCCTCTCCTTGATTTACCAAAATATAATGGTGAAGGAGTTCTTAATTCCCACATAAAGACACATGCCACTGCAATTCATGCACTACTCCCATGGGATGGGGTAGTCATAAGAGTTTCCATAAAAATATCAAAGGGATAAAATTTTATTGGTATTACCATTTTCCTAAAGGCTCTATACAATCATTTAGGTATCTTACAAATGAGTTTGTCAAGGCAATATGAACAAACTTTTAAATTCTCGTAAAATTTATTTCCTTTGTATTAACCAAGAACCCAATGAGTCTACCACATATTTCATCATAAGATGGATGTAGGTGCTCTACTCCTCCTCCATCACCCCAAACATGGATCAACATGATCTATGTGTTCTCTTCCTTTATGCCCTTAATAGGGAACTAGGGAACATATGAATAAGTTCAAATACAAGTCTTATGATGAATCTTTAGAGAGCTCTTTAAGGATTGAATAGGTGATAATTGATAGTGGTTTTAGGACCTATGATTTAAACAAAAGACTTGTTGTCCCCATCCGGAACTCGGAGGATATTAAAATAATAATAACAATAACACAAAAGCTTCCCAAAATTCCTATGGTTTGACGGTACTCAACCAAAACAACAACACCACTAAAAATGAAATTATCAGTCAACCAAAAAGTCTAACTTCCTTAACAATGAAATTAACCATCCCTAAAATAAAAAAATAAATACAATGGTATATCCATGTTAACAACAATAAACTTATAGTAAATATGGTCAACTTTAACCAAATTCGAATACCAATCCAAACCAAAACCAATAACAAAACAAATCCAAAAATAGGAACCTATAGGGCCCATATCAAAACAACAACTTTGGTCCTAATCATGCTCACCAAAATAATTTTGGTATCTTTGAGAAAGTTGTATATTAGAAAAACAATCATCTAAAAACCATGATACCAACTATTTTGTCTACTTCACATGTTTAGGAGTCATGAGACCAATATTTTTAGGGAATATAACAAAATAATCAAACACATCCTGAAAATGAAAGAATATATTTCAACGAACAATTTTTGGGGGCAACAAACGTTAATGGTCAATCGATGGCTCATTTAGGTCCTTTACACCCTAGAACACCCATTTATGCATCTATCAAAACCTTTTCCCCAACCATCAATCCCTTCAAAATAATGTACAAAAAACAACATGAAAAAAAAACAAAGGAAACCACCACCACCACAACAACAAAAATAAATACCCTTGGTCAAAAATCATGATGTCAAAGCCTCAACATATAACACAATTAACCCTAATATTTCCCATTCCTAGGTGTACTAGGACACACACATGATCAACGTCATTGAACTAGAAATAAATTAATAGGCTAATCTAATCATCCAAACAAGATAATATAAATCCTCTAACAATATTCTCGTAAGTTCCTTCGGGTGTAAATTAATGGAATGCCTAAACAACTAGGGAATTACAATATCATCATTAACCTTTCAAATACATTCTACCACATTTCATTTCTTTATTTCTAAAGAATTATTTAACCCATTGAATTTCATTATTAGATGACATAGGACTTGGACATCTATCCTCTGTTACACCCCCTATAGAGGAAAAATTTAACCATATAGACATGGATTTATTTCCTCTGGGAGCCACTATGAGAGATACTGAGTATTTATTATATTTGTGTCAACTATCGAGAAGCGAAACGTTATTAGAGGAGACCTCACTCTCCATTTTTATATTTGGATATATGATAATTTAGTAAAATGAGATATTGTGGATGTTTGGGAATCAATAAATATTTCCCCATTTTCCTTTTTTATAGAAGATTGGATAGAGTGAAACCGACTTCTCGTCGACTTGGGCATGAAAGTCTTAGGGCCCCATCAATTAATACTATTATTCTTCCCATATTCGTGGTCCCAAAATAATTCTTACTAAATTTTATGTCATAGATCATGAAACCAATTATAACATGAGATTAGGGTGGCCTTGGATCCACTAGATGAAGACCATTCCTTCAAATCTCTTTCGGAAATATGAGTTTTACATTTGGGAAAGTTCTTAATTCAGGAGCATCATCAAGCATGTAAATATTTTTTTTTGGGTTTTATGAAAATTTGGGTTGAGTTAGGTTTAGGTGGTCATTTTAGGTGTTTTTGAATGGACCCCAACCTATTTGGATCCCTCCATGGTTGTGTTGGTCTGAAAATCTGTCGCGTGGACAGATCTATGGATAGACGAGCCAACAGTGTGCAGGGCTTAGCCCCTCTTTGAGACAAAGAAAGCAAAGCAAAACCGGTTTATTGCTATTTCTACTAGCAGAACCTATGCAAGTCTCACAGTTTCTGCCTTCCTTCGGGGTTGGGATCTCATCCCAGTAGAGTGTTCCAGGCTGCGAAAAGAAAGGAATGAAAGAGGGAGAAGAGAAAGAACAGATCCGAAGGGAGAAAAGAAATGAATTCCAAAGCAGAAAGGTCAGAAGATTTATGTTTTTAGTTTGGTAGTAAACAGAGCCAAACCTACTTGCATAAATAAACAAAGCAATACTGATAAACAAATGACGGAAAAGTAGATATGAATCCAACAGATTAAACACATACAGATCTAACGTAAGAAAGATCTAATGTATAACACAGCTATTGAGCACAAAGTCTGAATAATTGTATTACTGTTCTTTTCTGTTACAAGAAAGCTCAAAGTCTTTCTCTCCTCACTTCTATTTCTATCTAAAAATGTTCACCTGAATACAACAAGTATTCTCATATTTATAGAAGATGAGGGAGAGAGAAGGCAAAATGGAGCCAACCACTTATTTACAAAGATATTTACAAAATATCTAAAAGTCATGTTGACTTTGACAACTTGGTGGATGACATCATCCCATGATGCAACATGGATGATGTCATCATTTGTGCCAACACATTTTAGACATTTCGAAAAGAAAGTCGGAGAATAGAGAGAAGAAGAAGAAGAAGAAGAAGAAGAAGAAGCTACTCATCATCATCATCCTGCGGCCGAAAAGGGGTTGCTGCTTTACGTCTTTGCTCGGTGATGATATGTGGAACCGAGCGCGGTACTCCAAAAACTTGTTGATCATTGGCCCAAATTGATCCTGTGATGGATCCTTGTGCCGTTCACTGATTGCTTCGCAAGTCTCCCGCTCGTCTATGAGCTTTTCCGGGAGTTTGGAATAATCTTTCTCCGCCTCGATAAGGAACCCGATGAAGTCCCTACAGGCCAGTAGGTTGTTGATAGATTCAGTGTCGAATGTGACCTCTGGCCCTGTCCCTTGAGAAGCTATCTCCTTGAAGATCCGGATAGTGTCATCAGCTGATCTCAAGGTAAGGGAAGGAGTGAGCAACCCTGGAGTCATGGCGAGGACAATTTTCTCCATTTGATGCATTGCATCCAGGGCCTCTTCCTTTACCTTGTCTATCTTTTCTAAAACAAATTCCAGCTGATCTATCTGATAGTCCAGAGTGGACATAGTTTTGTTGAGGGCCCTTGGATGACCGAAGACTCCGAACTTGACCAGATCTTCGACTGAACAGTCGAACATTTGTTGGAAGGTCTCGTGCTGGAGTCTAGCATGTTCTAACTCTTCTGATATCGGACCTGCTAATGCTTGGAGTTCCTTATTCGCCTTCTCGATGTTTAGGTATAAACTGATATACTCGGCGATTACTCTTTCACTATCCTTGAGGATCTGGCTCCTCCAAGCAGAAACAGCCATACCCTGCTCGCCGATCTTTGAATACTCATTGATCTTCTCCTGACTGAGCAGCTCAGGAGTCTCGGCGGCAGTTGTGGGAGGTGCACTTCCCATCTTCTGTAAGGCTTGAAGCAGGTACTTGTTCTGCTCCTTCAGTAGCCTTTTCTCCTCTTTCGTTTCCTGAAGCTTTTTGCAGAGTGCATCAACTGCGGAAAGAGCTTCCCCCTGGAGACTTTCTGAGGATGTCCCCATTGTGACTTGGGTCACGGTGAAATCTGTCGGAGACAGATCTTCTTTCTCTTTGAGGGGGTTGGGGTACGCTATTTCCATGACTCTCTCACCTGCAGCGCTCTTCGAGAAGCGTGTAACCGGCTTGTGCTTCTTTGCTCCTTTAGCCGGAATGACCGAAAAGTCCATCGGAGCGATGGGGACTTTCCTCTTTTGTTGGCTCAGCTGCTGAGAGATCCAAGCTGGTCCTATAGAAGAAGGACCAGAGACAGAGGGGGAGGCAGCAACGGTAGAAGAGGGGAAAAACGTGGAGACACGCGGCGGCGGCATGGAAAGAATAGCCGAAGAAATGTCCACGGGAGGAAGGGGAACCGCAACTGCAGAAGACATAGGAAGGGAAGGGAGCTCGGAGATGAGGGAAGAAATAGAGGAAGACAAATCAGCGAGGGAGGAGAAGATAGATGAAGAAGCAGGGGAAAGGGTAGAAGAAGGGGCAGAGGACACGACCAAAGGGGTGGTCGTTTGAGTCACTCGAGGAGGGGAAGGAAGAGAAGAAGAAGGGATAGAAGGGACCTCTAAAGTTGTAGCGATGCCAACATCCTGGGTGGATGGGCGTATAGGACTATCCTCTGTCAATTCCTCATCAAGAGTTATGACTTGTTCTGGCTCTGAGGGAAGAGGACTTTCAGGGGCTTCCTCCTGAATGGTGCTAGGTTCACCTTCTGCACCTTTGCCTTTCAGCTGCTTCTTTGACCTTGGAGGTGCGTTGCCCAAAGGGGAAGTTGTGAAATCTACCCCGAGGTAGATTAGTCCGTTCATGCGGCACCAATGCTCTGTTCTCCGCATAGTCTCCTTGACCCTCTCCTCAATTGTTTGAGGAGACTTATTCCTGTCAATGGCCGGGAAGGGCCAATTGTCCCCATCTGTGTCATTATACACCTTATCTACTTCATCTTCCGTAGTCTGGAAGCCTTCGGGGACAATGGCCACTCCGTATTGGATGATTTCCGCCAATGCTAAGCGAGAGTGATCCTTTCTTCTGAGTTCCACCTCATGGAGAACGTCAATGTAAATATCCTCAATTTGAGGGACATGGATCGGATCGAGCTTCGCTTTTGGCAGGTAGCTTCTTGGGTCGAAGGTAGGCCTGGCTGGGAAGTCATGCTTCAAATTGAGTAGCTCCAGCTCTGCGAACATTTCCTTCGCCTTATGGTGGGTGGAGCATGTGTATCGGCCCACTTTGAGGGGGAAAGGAGTTCCACCCTTCTTTCTTTTGAGGCACTTCTCATGGTATGTGACCAGCTGTCTTGACAGTTCTAGTAGAATCAGCTTAGGCCCAGCATACCTTGGTAGCCTGGTTGGCTCTCCCAAAAAGTTGGCAGCCCTCAGATAGGTGAACGTGGGAAATTGGGTGAACAGGGCCCCCCATTTCTCTGTGACTGCCACTATGTTCTTGGTCGTCTGGCTATGAGTCATGTTTGGCCTCAGTAGGCAGATGACATGATAGAAGAATGCATCGTTAACTTTTGTGAAATGTTGGATGCTATTCTCCAGCCTCAGCTCTGGATAGTAATCAAATATCTTGGCCTGAGGCCATACTCCACTTCGGTTCAGCCCCGGATAATCCCTCGCCGATGCTGCAGCGTAGACTACATAGGAGTTCATATGGAACACCCCTGTTGTGGCGAACTGTTGTAGCTGCTCAGAGATGGTGCTGCTTATTATTTCCCCCAGCAAAAGCGCTGATCGGGAAAATTCTTATTCATTGTCTCCAGGTACCGCAGCATCCACTTATGGAAATAGTGGGCATCTGAAAGCCCGAAGACTCTGCTCAGGAAAGTGATAGTATCACTGAGTTCCTCTGAGAAATCACTTCGGTGGATAGTCTGAGGCCACCGGGTCACCGCCTTCTTGTTCTTTAGGTAGACCTCATTCATCAACTGCATGCACTGGTCTTCGTTGTCTTCCCAGGCCTTGATGCATTCTCGTTGGCTAACAGCCACGTAGTTCCGGTGATGAGGGATGCCAAGTATCAACTCAAAGTGACGGGCAGTGAGGTTTATGACTACCTCGCCCTTACTATTCTCGACACATCTTGTGTCTTTGTTGTAACATTGCGCAATCACCATCATGAATTCGTTGTTGACAGCGCTGACGGGGATTCCTCCGGTGAAGTGCAGGGCACTGCCTATTAACTTGTCCATCCATGGACTTCTTGTAACTTTTTGAGTCCTAACCCAGAACTCATCCATGTCAATGTGACCCAATTCAGAGTCTCTGACATCCATACTGCACTCAGCCTGTGATTCGGGCATCCTGACCCTCTGATATTTGTATTTCATCTCTTCTTCTGTCAGCTTAGCCTTTCCTCTTGGTTTGGTGGGCTTCTTGCTTGACGTAGACATGTGTTCTTTCGAACTCAGTTGCTGATCTGCATGAAGAAGAAGTGAGACCCAATCCAAAAAGGTTGAATTAGTCATTTGATCTTCCATTGGAAAGCTAGCAGAAGAAAGAGTTAGAGATTTTAAGGCTCAGGGCGCGGGAAAAATGCAACTGGCAGGCCAAATAGATAAGGCGCACAGAAAAGGAATGTTGCAGAGGTTATACTGGCGCCAAAGGCGCATGGCGCATGGATGAAGCAGGTTGCATTTTATAGCAGGGCGCACAGGAAATGCGTGTTACATTGGGGTTCGGTGCGCCTTTTGGCGCATGGGAAGATTGTGTAACATTAACAAATGGTGCGCCAAAGGCTTTGGCGCGGCGCATGAAGGTTTTACACAACATCATGTTACTGCAATGGAGGGTGCGCCCGCGCCTTTCTAACTTTATACTCGCGCGAATAAGGCTTGTGTTGCATGAAAGCTGGGTGCGCCCTTTGGCGCATGAAAGCGGGATGTAACATGGAAAGAAGGTGCACCAAAGGGTTTTTAAGAAAGCGCGGGATTTATACTTGTAGCATGCAAAAAGGGCGCGCTTTGAGGGCGCATGAATTCTAACTGCAGCAGGACGGAAGGGTTGCGCCATAGGCGCGGGTATTGATTATGCAACAGGGGTGGTAGATGCGCCGAGGGGCGCAACTGTCTTAAGTGCAACAAGACGCGCCAGTGCGCCATGGAACTACACTAACTGCTCAAATCTCTCATTCTTTTCTTCCACTTCAAAAGTTACTTGGTCATATAAGGTTTTTTACAAAAAGGTTTTGCAGACCAAGCCCTTTCAAAACAGCTCCCCTTCCAGCAGATCTGGAAAGAGGGAGGGAGAGGAGGAGGAAAAGAAGAAAACGTGATGGAATAGCACAGGGGGGAAAAACTAGCTTAATCATATTCCATTTAAAACTGGCCAGCAAACCAAAACCCCGACCAAGAACACAGACCAAGCACACAATGAAAAAGAGGAGAACCTCTTACCTCGAATATATATCAAAAATTGGAGAGCGGGTCCACAGGGCGATGATAACGACAGAGCAGAGCTGACAAGTCCAGAGCGATCACGTGCTTTGACAAAAGGAATGAAAATGACATTGGGCGCGCACTGATATTTATAGAAAAACTTGTCATCAATGCGCCAACCACTTTTGAAATGGCGCATGAAAACTGCTGTCGACAGGGGAAAGTGTGCGCCCTTTGGCGCACGGAAGTATTTGACAACAGAAGAATGAGTGCGCCTTTGGCGCACCATATGCATTGTCGACACGAAGTTATGTGCGCCCTTTGGCGCACCAAAACTTGGTGTTGCAGAGAGATTATGTGCGCCCTTTGGCGCACCAAAAAGTGATTCAACATCCTTTGGTGCACCGAAAGACGTGTTAACATGGAAAACCATGCGCCAAAGGCTTTTAAGGGGGCGCACCAAAACTTGGTGTTACAAGGAAAATCCATGCGCCCAGCCAAAAAAGGCTCAAAAAGACTAAGTTCGAAAACTAGATTTCCCGGGAAGGGACTTTACGACGTTTCGAACGCGAGGGATCCCTAACGAGGGATCGAAACAAAATTTTCGGTATGGTTATCGGTAAAATTTCCCTTGTCAATTTTACGGGATAACAGTTGAAATAAGGTGATTTTGGAGTTTCCCTCCAAAATGAACCATTTGAATATTTGAATTTCTATATAGTTGTTAGGGGTATAAAATCTGAAGTATAGAGTCTTAAATGATGTAAAGGACCTAAATGGTCATGTGTAATGTAAATAATGTATCATCACTTAAAAAATGGGAATGAATTAGTTGTTAGTCAATTTTATCATGGTTAGGTTTCAAATACCTAGTTGTAATTACCTCATTTATGATCTTGAAAGGAGTCATTTGAATGGGAGGAGGTGAGAATTAGGTTTTAGAAGAGGGGAATAGATTTTTATGAAGAAATAATATAATTTAAGGCTCATGAAATCCTGTATTGTATCATGATTAACTCATATATGATAGGTTTCTTGTAATAATCTTGGATATTGCTTGAAAATATGAAGAAATATATATTTTCATGAATGAGAAGGTTAATGCTTGGTTATTTCTCATGTATTGAGATAATTTCAGATGGTGAAAAATATGTTAGAGCATTGGTTATGGAAATTAATGATATTGGGTATGAATCAAGTGTTGTTATTGAGTATGTGATATGTAAGTAAGGGTTTTATACCTTGTTTCTTGTGTGAATGTTGTTAAAGAAAATTTATATGATTATATAAACCCCATGATGAGTTAATTATTGGAATTATATGAAAATTTATGATTAAGTAGGTTGTTGAAAATACATTTTTGTTAGAGAGATTTTTAAACCACTTAAATCAAAAACACGATCTTGTATGTGGTTTGTATAGTTTTAATTTTAAGGATTTAAATCGTAAGGAATTTTCCCTTGAAGGATTGTTTGGGAAGGTAGATAAGACAATGTAGAAGGATATTAATCCTCAAAGAAGTTAAAGAACTAATGAAAATAAATAATTCAAAATAGTTATCTCTCAAGTCTCACGTATATACTTTGTCCCTAGGATTTGAAAGAAATAATTGAATATGAAGATCCCAACTCTTGATCCCAACCTATGCAAGGAAATTATAAAGGTGGATTAGAAAGTAGGAAAGGAAACCTCCTCACCAATTAAAAATCCTAAAATAAAAATAAAAATTATATCCTTGAAGACTACCATATATATTATTGATATCTTATAAAATGATCCAACTCTCATACTTCCATTTAACCCAAAGTGGCCTTCCATGTATCATTTCTATCTAATATCAAAAGACCAACCCTCTCTTGCTACAATAGAAAATGTTAACATGGTTGATGATGTAGCCTAGAATATACCCTCGAATCCCAAGGAGTGCTTTGGCATATCACTTAGATTGAAATGAGCAATCACCCAAACCAAACAAGGGTACCAAGTCCCTCTTTAGAGATGCTTATCCAGAATGTTAGCATGATTGAGTATATATATATTTAGATTCATAACAGACAATAAGGCATTCCATAGTGCATAAACTAGATCTAGAGCTTAACCATATGAAATATTGACTAAACAATGACTATAATGAGATTTACCATGCAAGAACCATATTCAGACACATCTAACACCAATATCCAGCCAATAAGATCCATTATATTAATACTATAAAACATATAAGCTTCATACATCATGATCTAGTTTCCATAGTCATGCATGCTAACAATTCCACTTCATAACTCTACAATAGAATGATATATCAAACCGCACAAATATATATATATATATATATATATATATGTATGTATGTATATATATGAGTGGGGATTTGGAATTCACTTTACTATGCACCTTCCAAAAATAGGCTACATACAAATAATAGCCATGCACCTTTACAAAAGAATACAAAAGCATGCAAGTGCTAATAATAGATCTTCTTAAAGTTAACTCCTAGTACAGATCCTATTATTAGCCCAAAAATCTGCATGGCGCTCAAACTTCTGCTAGCCCCAAAATAACCTTGTATGGTTTACAAGTCTTCATATCATTACATGCTTAGTACTCCAAGTTCAAAAATAGCCTCAGGCTGAAATAGTATAAGTCTTGTGCTTGGATGTGGCCTTCCTTACTACATTTCCGAGCACCCTCATGTGCCCTATGTTTATGTGCCTAAAACCCTATGCACTTACAAAACTTAGGATACACTTGTTATCCCAACATTACCCCACACTAAATATATTTCCACCCCTAAATAATGGGTAATAAAATTATCTCTCCAAAAGAATGATGCATGAAAGAATGAATAATTACATGAGAAAAAAGAGTGGACTACTCGGCACTAAAAGGAAATCAACCTACTTGGTATCTTTCTCTTCTGTTGGCAGGATCAATTCTGGATACTCATTTTGGACCTCTTCTTTGAATGCATACCAATCACTTAGCACTTTATTTGTTTTATCTGGAATGTCTACAACTACGGAATCCAATTCATCAAGGGTCATCTTACCACCTTCATTCTATAGAATTATGAGAATATTGGCCATACTTGAGACCATTCCTTCCATTATGTCCATCTTTTCCATGATGACCTTCCCAATGTCCTTTATTCTTTCCTTATGTGGGATTCTGGCAGCCTCAAGTGCATTGCACTTAGTTTCCACCAACTTAATTCTTTCTACATGCCCAAGTGTTTCATTCTTGGCCGCTTGAAGAACCTCATCTTCTTTTTCTAGAGTCCTTGTCATAATGATTACATTTGGTGTTACACATATAGTCAATACTAGATATGATTTCTTCATTTCATATTTCAAAGGCTCCATAATGGAATCATAACTAGAAATTTTATTTACAAATGTGGCCTTGGACTTTGCTTCATCTTCTATAGCATCTTTTGGTTTTGGAAAGTGCACTGGTCCCTCTTCTAAAACTAGTCTTACCATAGTGCGTAAATAATGAAGGGCGGATGGAAAATCCTTTGGTACCTTCTCCTGAAAGTCATGCCTCTTTTCCATAATCTCATCAGCAATCTATTTGGACATCTTACAGACATTCTGGGTCTCTGCCATGGCCTTATCCTGCTCCTCAGTAAGTCACTTGAATTTTGTATCTTTGTCCCTCTTATCATCCACAAGCACTCTTATAGTCGTCGCTTTATCAATGTTACGGTGCGTGACTTCTGTAGATACTTTAACAAGTGCATTGCTTACCTACTCATCGGATAAATATGTGGGATTTATGGTAATATGGTGGGTATGTGGTGCCCATTATCATCTTGTGTGACACACACAACTCCTCACAAACATCAAATTCAGGCTCATCCATGTGAGTTTTCATGCTCCAAAAAAATGTTTGTGAGTGCACATTGTCGCCAATTATGGGTCTACCTAATGCCAACCATATAATTGTCCCCTAGGGAGGGTACTTTGAAAACGGTGTGAATAATCTTAGTCACATCATAATCAATGTATCTTAGGTTCCAAGTTCTTACCAAATCATCTTCATTGTTTCTAATGGTGCACTCTCCAATGTTTTATTGTGTAGAAGTTCCTATATCTTGGTGTGCCTCAAGTACCAACACTTTACTATACTTATTCTCCTTCCTCATTCACCTCTCTTTCACTGTTGGATGTGCTATGATCTCTGTATCTCCACCAACATTGCTTTGGTCTCTGTCAGGTTCCCGGGCACTTATACTAGGAGCAACTTCCTCATAGGGTACCCTTTCACCTATCTCTTCATCATCCTGCATTTCTGGACTTGGAGAAGCCTTCTTGCTACGTTATCTATTGAGGGGACTTCTCCTCCTCATTATATTTTACTGATATATATTTTGGCACTTATTCCTTTTCTCTTCAACATTCTTTACTAGAGTGACCCATGGTGACTTCCTCACTGGTTGTGAAGTCCTAGCGCAAGTATCCTGGATGTACGCCTCTCACATAAAACTCTCGGTGTGTGGTCTAGTCCAGTCTATTAGTTGGTTCCTCTTCATGCTACTCTCTGAACATTCTCCAAGCCCGTAAGCACTAGTTCTTCCTGAGTGGGTGGTGTACATGCAACTGTCCTTGAGGTACCCAATGTCTACTTCTACTTTGGAGGACCAGAAAAGCTATGTCCTCTCCTTTGATTAATTTTATATCCTTGCAGTATGAACTTAAATACATATAGATGCATGTGGGCTTAATTTTACCTATGGCCATGGTCTCCCAGGTTATGTCAATGTTATCTGATTCAAGCGTTTCTACATACACTTCCTAGTTCGGCCATACATAGGTTTTTCACAGGATATGAATATTTATGTCTACCTTATTAGCGTCAAACTGAAGTTTGCACACTTTATGTAACTTGTTGATAGAATCCTTAAAATAACTTGTAGTAAACACAAAAGGTAACTTACACCAGGGGCTCTTCTTGTAGACACTAAATTTAGGTCACACTCCCCTTTGGTCCCTCGAAAAATAAGTACCTTTCATCACATTCACCTAGCCATGGCCCCTTTCACCTCACTAATATTAATTTAATTAAATTAATTCATTATCCTCACTATATTTATTATTTAAATATCTTAATTTAAATAATATCCACATACACTTCACTTAGACACCTCATCAAGCTAACTCAACCTAAAACCTATTCTTAGTAAGTTGCCATAACTAACTGAGACTTACCCAAACCCTAAAAATCAATGCCTACATTCCCTCTAACCACATTCCCACATGCTTACAAGAAGAACCTAGTCTAATCTGCGGGTTAACGACATGAGATCTGAGGAAATCAAGAGGATCTCCCTAGTTTAGTAAACCTAGGAAATCCCACCTTGACTAACGCCAGTTACCCCTAACTGTCGCCGGAACCACCGTCGGTTACCCTTTTAATCCCAAAAAAAACCTTATTCTCAAGGTTGGTAGAAGGTTGGGAAAATATTGGAAAATTTGGCAAACCTTAGCGAATTCCAGTGAGAACATGCATGCAAGGAAGGAGATCAAGCATCTTTTCCTGCATAGCCATCCCATCAATGATCTGATCTAACCAAGCAAAGAGGAATGTACATACACCCATGCGAAGCTTTCCTTTAGTTGGTAAACACCTACAACATTCAAAACCTCTCATCAGCGCCTCCATCCCTCACTCACAGGCATCTAGGACCAGAATGCAAGTAAGTAAACATTATAATTCTCTGGTTTATTCCCTTTCATCACTATATTATCATCTTTTGTTTACCTAGCCATCCATTGACCTCCTTCAACATTCCCCTCCATATACCCATTAAAACCTCACCAAATTCCTCTTAAATCACCAAATACCTCATCCCGACCAACCAAAGTCTTTTGTGTAATCGAAAGGAGACCTAAATATCGTTACGTGGCATTCCCGAACTCCACAATAACGCACTTGGTTACACCCAACCGCCGTCGGTCACCCTTAACCAACATCGGTCTCTCGTATTTTCCGATACAACCCGTAACAATGACCTACCCACCTAATTCCCTTTCACCTTCATTCACATGTGATCTACCCGAGACCTCTGTCGGACACAGAGAGACCCAAAACTAGTTATTTGACCTTTAGATCCTATTCTAACCTAGCTTGTTAGATTAGATCTATTTCTTATTGTGTTTTAAGTGAGATACCTAAATCAATTCGAATTACAATAGGTTTTACCTTATTTACCACATTAAATTTTTAAAATAGTGGACTGATAGCCATCTACGAAGTATCACACTTCTCAAATCTAGCATACGTTAGGTATTTCACTGCATATATTGTTTAAATTTTTCTGGTGGTCTTTCTTTGCATTACAGGTAGTTCCTCCTAGCCAAAAGGAAGCTCTCACAATCAGCTATGGATTCAGAATTCATATGCGCGCAACAACCCATTAACCAACATTTGAACAAGTATTCCTCCTATACTCGTTATCCTATTTGTTTCGTCAATACTTCAAAGAAACGATCTAGAATCAAGTGAAACATTTTGGCATGCCTGGTGGGACCCATCTCGAGGTTCCTTGCATTTCATTCATTCCTAGGAAACATTATGTGTTTGTTTCCCTTCTGAAAAGCGTACACATTAATTTTCTTCCTTGGTAACCCACTTTTTCTTTCTATTTGCTCTAAAGGAAACCTTTCTTTTGGTGTAATTAAAAAGAACCATTTCTTCATGTTTTTTGCATTGTAGTGAAAGAGCATCCCTCTTCCTCTTCATCTTATTGTGTCATCCAACTTCACACTTCGATTAGGGCTTAAAAATAAGTGCATTGCATTCTAATTTATCGTATTAGCTTGCATTAATTGAGGGCAAAATATACGCTGGAAGTCATGACCAACTGATGGTTGAAAAATGAATCATAGAAAGCACATATCTCTCTCTCTCTGAGTCTTGCCAAATTGCACAAATTCAAAACAAACACATATTCTTAAACAACATCTTTCCTGGGAACGCCTATCAATGATCACACTAATATGAGGATTGGCAGGTACTCCCCAACTCGCTGCTCTGTTGAGTCATACTTCAGAGCGAAGCCCACCCCCACCATAACATACCTAAAACCTCACCTTTTAGATCTCCTTCTTCGTAGGAAGCCATCCTCACCAAAAACTCTATTTCACAATTCATGTGTCAGTCCTTAAATAGCATAAGATAAACAAACATAATAGAAAAGGCACTCCTAGGATTGCATTTTTCTTAGTGTTTCTACTTGGCTTGCATTTTGAGGTGAGAGATCATGTTCTTCATTTTTCTTGTTCATCCTTGCATGCTCCTCATCACAATTGGTGTATTCCAGCTTCACCTAAGTGTTCATGGGCCATATCATCATCATTATCAGAATTCTGGGTCTTATTCTACATCAGATTTTAATTCACAACCACTATTCTTTCATCACTATTTCAATTTCACGATGTAAGAACTGTCGTTTGTTACCTCTAACTATCGTCGGTTATACTCAACTAAAGTCGAGTTCCAGGTCCTTTTTTAACCTACCCAAAAGGACATTTTATTCATTTTCTTCCATTTTTCACAGTCCCTTTCACTGCCATCATTCTCATTGACATTATAAAACACCATTAGATTTGGCATACCTCATCGATTTGACCTTCTTCCTAGCTTTTCACTCACTTTGATCATTTTCTATAGTGGTGGCGGTTACCCTTAACCGGCATTGGTTTCTCTTAACTAGAATCGGTTAGCCTATTTCACTTTCCAACCACCATTTGGTATCTAATCCACTTTTTACCATTAGATTCACTTGTTCCTCTTTTGTTTCTGTGTCATTTACGAGAGAAGAAGCCCTACCTAATCGGGAATTGGTTCACATGGGGTTGACCAAGACAAGAAAGTGCACTTATGTTGCACGCCGATTGTCAACCACTCCCACCTAGTCCCTCACCACCTTCCATTTTATCACCAGCCATGGATCCCATCTAACCTATCATTATCACTACTAGAGATGAGGAGTTTATATGAATCCTTGACCAAAACCTTTCCGCCTTGTAGTTTTATCTTTCCCACTCATCCACTCGAGATGCCTCGAGTCAGTTGATATAAAACATGCCCATATCTATCCCCCCGAATCTCGCTCCCACTCCTGCATCGGCCCCATCTGGCTTTGTGCTACCCACATCTACCTTACCCCCAGTCGTTTCGTAGCTAGGTCCTATACCCGCTATGACTGCCATGTCTTCCACCTCCATTACACCCGTCACATCCACCATATCCTCGACAACTATCCGAACACAACCTCATCTCGCCTAATGTATCACACATACCCATAGCTACACTACCACCTCCCGTGTTGGTGACCCCTACCCCTTTTCAGAATGTGGTCCTTTCCATTCCACAATCGTTAACTCCCATTGCCACTAGGGTTACCACGACCCTTCCACCCCCATATACATACTCTCGGCACCTCCCATTTCATCCATTATTCACTTAGGGTATGTACCCCTATTTCACTTCATTCTTCCCAATCAACCTACATGGAAGCACCATACACTGGAGTGCCACCCCCATTATATGCCCAAAACCAACCCTCTCACACTACAGGAGGCACCCAATCATTGCAACATACCAACGACCTAATCAAATTGATGTTAGACAAAATGCACACATTAGAGGTATCGGTTTCTGACTCCTGCAACACTCTCACCTATGACGAGATTTGCAATGAGCCCATTCACCCATCCATTCCTATTCACCCATACCCCGTGGATTGGGAAATTCCTAAATTCAATCGTTTCAATAGCAAAGAAGACCCACAACAGCATTTGTGGTCATTTAAACATGGGTGTTATCTGATTGCTCACAATGATGCCTTGCTCTTGAGAACCTTTCCCATGTCTCTGACTGGACCTGCATTAGATTGGTATAGTGGGTTACCTAGACACTCCATATTCTCATTCAATCAGTAGCCCAAGCCTTCTTGGATCATTTCTCTATAAATATCATCAAGAAGGTTACCATGACTGACCTATACTCCACACATCAGTATGAGGACGAATCTATCATAGGTTTTATTGCTCTTTGGCGTAGCTTGATCAACCAACTCACCTTCTAACTACCACAAATAGAACTCATCGAGCTCTTCACATGGGCTTGTGCTAGACATATCTCACCAACCTTGTAGGTCCAAACCTTCTGAACATTTGATGAAGCATTCACTATGGCGCAAAAGTTAGAGATTCGGGCCATCGAAGAGAAGAAAATCCAATTACACAATAAGAATTCGACATTCAAGTTGAATGATACCTCTTCTTCTTCCAAACTAAAAAACAATTATTCAAAGGCTATGGGCATCACTAACATATTGGTACTAAAGGCTGGCCCATCTCATCTGTCAAATCAGGCTACCCCCTCATCTAATCTCTCACCCGTCTAGACTTTTCAATTCAGACAAGAGTAGCGGAAATACACCCCAATTGGGGAACCTTACTCTTCTATCTTAGAAAAGCTTATCAAAGCTGGAGCCATCACTCTTCCACCCATAATACCACACACTAGTTTTTACCTTGCTACCCCATGCCCACATGGTATAAAGAACATGACTTACGTAACTATCATCGAGTAAAGGGTCATATTGAAAACAATCGTATCACTTTCAAAAATATTGTCCAAGAAATGCTTGAGAAAGGCAAGTTAACCATGGATAATCCTAACACACCTACCAACCAAAACCTACACATCTTCAAGAAACCATTTCCCAACCATGCCCCTTCATTTGATCAAACCGGTGAGACCTCAACTCATGATACCCATACCTGCGAGGTCCACGCTATCTTTAATGATGTACCTGTCACCTCCCAATTACCTCACATTCCTTCCATAGAGGAAATCCTAGCTTGAAATCCTCCTTCCGCATCAGAACCAACCTCCCATGTTCCTTCACCCACAGAGGAACATCTTTCATCTCCTTCATCACCTACGAAGGAGTCTTTCGCTAACATCGAGACCATCTCACCCTTGGCTTCTCCACTTAGAGAAATTTTATCCACAAAGTGCCTCCTCCACCCATAGAGGAACACCCATTACCTCCTCCACCCATAAAGGAGCACCCATCATCTCCTCCACCTATCATAGACCTAGTTGAGATACCGTTGCCTCTTGGTGAGCATTCTCCCTCCACTACCCAAAATCCTACTGAGACCTACTTTTGGCTCTCTTACCTGGAAGCTGAAGCTAGCCAATTTCCCATCTCCAAGACACATTTTATGGGAATTTCCATTAGGTCCTCATCAAATCCACCTATAGACATTCCGTTCTTTTCGTGTTTGGCCAATCACTTAGATTATGTGGATAGAGCCCTACTATGGGGATGTCTTCTACTTTCGATCTCAATGTAGATGTAGAGGTCACTTCCTGATACCTCCACTATCTACCCAAAAATATTTCAACCAATCAAACCAAACACAACTACGTCTATCACAACTCCTTCCATGACACCTGTCATAGCTCTAACCACATCCTTACCCATAGTCCAATATATAGCTAAACCCAAACCCACACCTATGACATCATCCTCCACTAAACCTATTACCACTTTAGGGGTCACCCTAACCACCAACCTTACTCATCCACCTATCAAACTGGATTTAGCTACAACCTCCAAAGACAACACCACACCTACTTTGACACCCAAATAGAGGCATCAAACCCATAGAACGATACCCCAGTGTGCCAATCACACCTACAACTATCCCATCCATCTTAGAATCTCAGCTTCCCAACATGGCCAAGAAACCTCCACCCACCAATAAACCAAAAAAAAACAACCCATTCCTTCCTCACAAACCTCTAACCTACCCGGACGTCCAACATGACTTACACCACCACCTACTGACATCTTTACCACCCATACCTCTAATACCCTCGGCTATTGCTTCACTACCCACTACTCTTCGATCACTATCTCTCTCACACCCCAAGCACGACTTGTGTCATCTACCTTCATAACACCCCGTTATCCCCATGGGTAACTCTTCCTCTTCCCCATCTACCTTTCCTTCTAGATGTCGTAAACCCACATCACCTTTACCCAAGAGGGTGCAACCCTAAAACAAAACTCCACTACCCCCACAATAAGGTAGTCAAAACAACCACACTCTCCTACTCATTCACCTACTATACCCCTACCTAAACAAGCACAACGACACCCAAAACCATGCCACTCCTAAACCCATAGCTCGCCCTAATCCTCCTCTTCCAAAGACCATTCCTCAACAATCAACCAAACCTACACTCAAACCCACATTCACTTCCCATTGTGATCCACTAGCGGGTCCTATGCCTTAAATTTTAACCAACCTCCTTGAGACTTCACATCACATTACCTCCACTCGAGACCTTATGACCCCCTCAAACCCAAGACAAAAGGGTTTGACAATACTAAACATTGTGCCTACCATCATGTGCCACGACACGATGTGGAAAAATGTAAGGCCTTGAAAACCGTCCTTATCCAATTGTGTCCACCGAAAACCAATTTTGACAACAATGACCTTCTTGACAAGGATCTGCTTCACCAACACCCATTCCTACACTTTGCTGCACTCAACAACCACAAACTCCACTCTCATAGCTCTTAGAGCCACCCCCAAGATTCAAAATTAACATGGTTTGCATAAGAGAACTTGCCATGCCACCACCCAAATGTCGTTGTGCCCAACTCACCTCACAAGGTTTTTCTCCTCCAGTAGGTTTTTGCCCATCGTGTCATTATACCACTCACCCTACACCTTCTCCATTTGCCAACTCCCCTCAGATCAACATGATTCATGTCACTACACATGCTCAGAAGGATAAGGGTAAAGAAAAGGCAACTGACCCACCAACCAATCCTATACCCAACATACCATCTACACCCATACCTAAAATCACTATCCGCGGCCCCACGTACCCCATTTCTAATGGTGTCACACATCACACCATGCTCAAACAATTACACCAATATCCCCTCAAAATGTCCTTATATGACCTCATCCAAACCTTGGAATCCCATCATCAAGCTCTCATGGAGGTTCTTCAATCTATTGAGGTTTTACCCAATGACCCTACACCCATAGCCTTCATTATAACACCCCATCATATAGCCTCTCTCACCAAATTATCACCTTCATCTTCATCCCACCCTATTCACAAAGTGGCCTCCTTAGCTTCTCGAGAGGAAGAGATTGCACCACACCAAAAAGATAACCTAGACCCAGCCCTCTTCGTCTTTGTCCACATTGATGACATATGGGTATGCCATGTGATGATTGATGGGGGCGCTAGCATTAACATCATTTCATCCCATGCATTCGCTTTAATGCGCATACTTGACAATTACATGCATAAACATCTAGTCATGTTGTGTTCATTTAATGATGCTATCACCTCTACACTAGGCAACCGTCATCCTCCACATTTCGTGCATAGGCCCCCACATTGTTCTAGAATTGTTTTACGTTTTGGAAGGGGAATTCTGATATAACATGTTGCTTGGAAGACCACGGATTTGTGTCATGGGTTGCATTCCATCCACTTTGCATCATTGCATAAAGTATGAACATGAAGGACACACTTATACTATTTCAGGTGATGCCTCACGTTTGAAAACATGTAACATGCTTTACCGACCCAACGATGTGCTCATACCTATTCAACCGACTACCTCTGTAACCATTACTTCTTCACCTAAGCTTCCACTTACCAGTATAGCTGCTATTTCTACCACACATACCTCCTCTATTCCTACCACTTCCATAACCTCCATGACTGACCCATCAGCTTCCCAATCCGTTAACTCCACCTTTGCATCGACCTCCACACATCATCCATTCTAGCTACCTACATACTAGCTACTGATCCCTTAGAAGGTGTTTTTCAATGCCTCACTCTGGGGGAGTATCGCCTATATAGTGTCACCAACACCCTTGCTATGATCACCGCATAGGAGAACACCTCATCTATAGTCCTCCTCATCTTCGCACTAGTCTCACCTATGGGGTACTTGATACTACCACTTACACACCCAAACCGCCACAAAAACTTCCCCCTTTTCCGCCTGACTTCCATCAATTACTAATCACCGGTTCGCCCACACCTTCTGCACTAATGTGCATGGAAGGGTTTTGGTATTTAATTTTACAAGCAAGGCCGCCATACCATTATTCCTTGTACCACCCATAAACATAATGACCATAGTGGTATTGTCTTTCCCGAACCACCTAGCAACAGGCCCACATTGAACTCATTAAGGACACCATCTCTTCTCCACCTTCTTCACCCGCTCCACCTTCATCACCACCCTCACCAACGAGTTGATGGATCCTAATCTATCCCTCCTAATTTTTTTTTCATAAACACGATTTCCTTGGGGCCTCTAACTTATCAACGCGTAAGGGCAAGGCCCCTTCCACTCTTCCCTTCCCGTGTATCCCGAAATGATTGATGACGATAAACCTTCATTGACATCGTTGATGTTAGGATGATGAATCCATACTCACCTAAATTGGTGTAGAAGACTCATATATTCATCGATCGTTACCTTTTGAGACACAAACCATGTTGAATGTACTAACTATCGAGATCAACATTCATACTCGGGATGACCCGCACATCCTAAAGATTAGAAAATCTTTAGATCTTTGCTAAATAAGAAGCCATCACTTCTTTTCTCAAAGATCATAACCACATTTTCACTTGGTCTTACACAGACATGCCTGGTATTGACCCCACCATAGTGGTCCACAATATCGTAACCATTCCCGATGCCAAACCCATCAAACAAAAGCTAAGGAAAATGCATCCTCACATTGCTCTTCTCATCAAAGAAGAACTTCAACGCCTTCTTTCTGTTTCCTTTATCTTACCCATTGATTATCCTCATTGGATTTATAACATTGTCCTTGTCACTAAGGTGACAAGGGGAATTTGTATTTTCATGGAATTTCGTGACCTCAACCTAGCATGTCCGAAATATGACTTTCCCTTACCTAGTATTGACTAGGTGGTTGACCTTACTACTTTGGTCACGAGATCTTTGTCACTCATGGATTGCTTCTCGGGTTATAACCAAATTTTACTTGCACCAGAGGATCAACAAAGACCTCGTTCATCACCCCTTAGGGGACCTTCTCTATCGTGTCATGCCTTTTGGCCTTAAAAATGCTGGTGCCACATATCAGCGGGCTATGACTTACATCTTCCATGACATCATGCATCACATATTGGAAGATTACGTGGATGATCTCTTGGAAAAATATATTTCCGCTCCAAGCACCTAACCATCCTTAAAACCATATTTGACTATCTCATTAAATATTGCGTCTGCGTTTCACCTAAGAAGTGCATCTTCACGGTTTTCTCAAGAAATCTCCTAGGATTTACTGTTTCCCTCCATGGTATAGAAGTTGACCCTGCTAAAGTCAAGGCCATTCTCAAAATTCCTCCACCTACTAACCTTCGAAAACTTCATAGCCTGCAAGGTAAGTTGAAGTCCATTCACCATTTCATTTCACAATTATCTGATCGATGTCAACCATTTCATCATCTACTCAAGAAGGATGTCTCCTTTAAATAGGATGATGACTACCACCAAGCTTTTGAGGCCCTAAAACAATACCTTCTCTAACCACTCATACTCATTCCACCTAAAGATGATAAACCTTTTTACCTATACATCTCAGCTCTTGATCATTCCTTGGGATCCATGCTCACTCATCACGATGAACAACACATGGAGCGGTGGTTTATTACATCAGCTATACTCTTTTAGACTATAAACCTGATACACCCATCCCAAAAATCTTTTCTTAGCCTTATTTTTCATTGCCACCAAACTCCATCATTACCTACTTAACCACAAAACCTATGTTGTGACCAACACATACCCCTTACACTTCATGTACGCCAAACCTTATCAAAATTAGCATGCCACATGATGGATTATGCTTTTAGCTGATCTTGACCTTGATTTAATTCATCAAAAGTCCATCAAGGGCCAAGCTATCACTGAATAATTGGATGACGCACCTATTTCCGGGGATCAACCCTCTAATTTTGACTTTCTTGATGAATCGATTGCTACCCTCTCCCTGGATGAACCTCCTTACCAAATGAAACTCTTCTTCGACGGTTCTAAGTGTTAGTGTTGGGGTGGGGGGACTGGTATTATCCTCATTCCTCTTGATGGTGAACCCATGCCTTTGTCATTCAAATTAGATTTTGAATGTACCAACAATATTTCCTAATACAAAGCACTCGTACTAGGTCTCTAAGCTGCCTACACCCCTCGATGTCAAATGAATTAACATCTTTGGTGATTCTCAATTGGTTGTCAACCAAGTAAATGGTAAGTACCAATGTTGTAACTAGATACTTCAAAAGTATAAACATTGTGTAGACATACTTTTGACCACCTTTGATCGTTACACCCTTCAAACCATCCCATGTTCAACCAATAAGTTTGCAAATACCATGGACTGCTTAGCTTCCCAAATACCGGCTTCACCCGCCAATTCTACAATCTTTATCACCATACAACAACTCCAATCACCTTCTTATTGACCTCATGATGTTTACTCGATTGGCACCACTACCCCCGACTGAGTGACCTTTGGTATAAAAAATACTCTGACTACCTTTCTCTCTCCATCTTACCTCCTGATCTCACCCGTAACGGAAAATGCACCTTCCTTAAAAATGTCTCTCATTACGTCATTCTGGGGGCCTCCTCTATAAGCATGGATTTGATGGTATTCTCTTACGATGCCTCACAAGTTCTGAAATTCCTTATACCATTAAGGAAGTTCATGATGGCATATGTGGAGGTCACTTCAGTGGCCTTACTATTGCTAAGTGTATTCATCGCTTGGTATATTCTTGTGACCCTTAACCATGATTTTTGTGACTACGTCAAATGTTGTGTAAAATGTTAACAACATTCCAATCTTCATCATACACCTAGTCATGCCTTACAGGTCGCTTGAGACCTTTGGCCCTTCTCTCAATGGGGTTTGGATCTTGTTGGAGAAATCATACCTCATTCTTCCCAATGCCATCAATGGATCATCACTACTACCAAATACTATACAAAATGGGTAGAAGCCATACCACTCATTTCCATGAAAGTTGAGAAAATATGTGAGTTCATTAACCACCACATCATTTGTTGCTTTGGTGTTCCACATCACCTCATCATTGACAATGGAAAACAATTCAAAAAAAAACATTGCAAAAACTTTACGACGCCTTCGGTATTCAGCTTAGTTTCTCATCACCTTATTACCCACAAACCAACGGCCAAGCTGAATCCACTAACAAAACCCTCAAAAAAATTCTTATGAAAGTGGTTGATGATATTGGGAAGGATTGGCATACGCACATTCCTTTTGCCATGTGGTCATACCACACTAGTATTCACACTTCCACTTTGCACCACACCATTTTCTTAGGTCTATGTTACGAGGTAGTCCTGCCTCTCGAAGTCCAGATTCCCTCACTCCACATATCTCTCCATGACATGCTCAATGATGATGAATTTCGTCAGGACCGTTTAGCACAACTAGATTTATTAGATGAATGTCATCTTAACGCTCTGGATCACCTTCAAGTTTACCAAAAACGTATCAAACGTGCCTATGACAAACGTGTCCATGAATGAACCTTCCAAGTTGGTGACCTTGTCCTGAAATAAAATCAACACGTAACCAAAGAAAAAAAAAGTAAACATGGCAAATTTTCTCCTAATTAGCTTGGACCATACATTGTGACTCATACCTATGGATCGGTGCTTACCATTTATGATCACTCGAGGGTAAACTTTGAACTTTGATCCCCTTAACACCTTGCATCTTCAACCATTCTATTTTTGACTTATAAGTCCTCCCTCACCTTTTATCTCTTTCCATGCTCGTCCCTTGAGTGCTATTCACTCCATACACCTCACCAATGATTAAACAAGAATCATGTGAGTACTCGTCACTTGTTATCTTCTCTTAAATATGTGTACCATGGCACTGCACATAACATGATTCTCATAGATACTTTTTTCTACCTTTAGATGAGATCCCATGGTTGTTTCACCTAGCCTTTTGAACAAGAGTCTTCTTCTCCACCTTGGTATTTTCCATGACCTCAAGACCTCACATGGGACCCAACTCCTTGAGTTAAAATTCCAATAAAAAGATGACTCCCTCCAAAGGACATCTTCCTCTCGACAAATTGTTGCTATCAATAGACTGCTCCCTAGAAGGATAGCTATGTAAAGCACTAAAAAAAAATGAGAAAAACCGAAGCTTCCTGCATCGATCAGATTCATGAAGACCTCAAAGAGTTCAATTTTATTCATCCCATATAGACTTCCCACATTGATCAGTCTATCTCAATTATAAGTGAAAACACTCAGCCTTTTTTTCATGGACTTGCCCATTATGAGATAAGTTCTCTTGCTCAAAACACATGCTACCTATACCATATGAAAAATTACCCACTTTTCACCCTTCCAACCATGCCCGCTCTCATTTCCGATTGCCTTAAGGGACTTACTTGGAACTTAGAAATTTGGTGATCATGTGACTACTTTTACCGTAGAGAAGTCCATCATGAAATGTCTTTAGATCTTACATTCATCACCTCTTTCAAGGTGTGATTTTCTCGGTATGATCCTACCCAATCAGTGGCTTTATTTCCCCCTCTTATCTTTTAGCCATATTTGTTTATGTTTTGATTACCTTATATAGGACTTGGTCCTTGACGCTTACTTTTGGGGTAATCTTCTTCTTTCACAACAATCGCCCTCACCTCCATCATTTTACCTATAATCTACCCACACCTAACAAATCTAAGCCTACAACATGCCCAAAAACATGCCAACTCATTTTCATACCTCCTCATATTCTTCCCTAGCTTATGGGAGAACTACATCGGCCTGAGGTCCCTTTTCATTAGGACTATGTAGGCAAATTTCGAGGGCATGGGGCCTTTAGAGGTTCACTCAACCATCCTCTACCCTGAACAATTCATCTTCCATGTGCCTCACATTAAATCACACCTAACTTCGTTTCCCTTTTATACCCACAATCGGAAATTAAACCACATACATAACAAGTTGTTTAATATTTATACATTTATTATGCCTACAATTTCTCTATCATCACTATGCATACATTATACCATATCTCACATATGACCCATATTATCATTCATTGCATAAAATAATGAATCACCACTTCACCTACTTTTGACTCAACCATGTCTAAACAAACCCGACTCCACCATGCCTATAACCCTTTGACTCAATCCATGCCTATAACCTGACTCAACCATGCCTATAACCGGACTCAATCCATGCCTAAACTAACTTTGACACAATCCATGCCTATAAACCGACTCGATCCATGCCTAAACCAACTTTGACTCCATCCATGCCTAAACTAACCTGACTCCATCATGCCTAACTCACCTACTTTCCATCCATATCAAAATAATAAATCAACAAATTCATATCTCATAAACACATCAACAAATCAAATCATAGCATGCATCTCATCATATATAAATCAATGTGTATCTCAATATACATGGCTATCTCATCATGTCCATCATCTCAAACTCATCGGCACACAAAGTGATATATAATACAAAATGTCATCGGCACACATGCCGGTCTCATGTCTATAATAAAATAATGAATAATACAAAATCTCTTTGGTGCACAGGCCAGTATATGCTCAAAATATACAAAAAATCTCTCATACATTCTCACTATCATCGGCACGTAGGCCGGTATGTGATCAAAACTATAAATATCTCTTGGCACACAATCTGGTATATAAAAACAATCACTATCATACATCAAAAATTAGGTGGCCACATATCAGACATCTCGGTAGATGTCCTCCATCTCTATATCTCCTGTGCCCTCGGCCTCCTAGGTCCCTTCTGGTGCCTCAACTGGAGTTGGTCTCTGTGTGCTGGTATCCTCTACCTGATCGGGCCTTAGAGCTCGCTGACTCCTGTGCTCTCCACACTGTGAGTGTAGGATATCATCCTCTCACTAGACACTGCTATGCCCGGTACTCGACATAGGATATGAAGTCTATCTCGGCCACCATTAGCTGGTCCTGATAGTATCTCAACTCACCTAGGGCATGCCGTAGCCTGGATATAGGAACATTATGTGGTGATCCCATAGGTCATAGCCCCTATACCTTTCCTATGAGACCACCTTACTGCCTATTTCTTGTGGTGGGACCCGGTCTCGGTGCCTATGGTGGTGCCCCCTACCCCTGTGCTTGTATCTGGGCCTGTAAGACCCCAATATGTGCCCGGGCTATGGACAATTGGCCCTGTAAACTTGCCACCTAACCATCCCCCTCCTCTCCATCTCCATCTCCTCCACCAACCATATGGTCCTACAGACTAGCCACCTGTATGGGTAACTCTACTACCTCCACCTCACGATCCCCCTGGTTGTGTCTCATGGTATACCCAATGGGTAATGAGCATGGCTACTTGCCCATGTAAGGTGTCTCTCTGCACTTTGTAATAGTAGCTAGATCTGGCTACTCTAGTCTGGATGGTATGGCTCGTAACTAAGTTGCCCACCACTGCTGTACCTGTATGTACTCATACACCCGACGTCCATCTATCTCGCTATGGTCCATGACTACTCCTCCTGACTTGTGGGCACTGTAGGCTATGGTAGAGGTAAGGGCCTCTACACATCATCTCTCTCGGTACTATGGGAAAGGTGGAGGTATGTCTTGTACTAGCCCAAACTTCGCTAGACTCTCATCTCAAGGGGATCATCTCGTCCTCCCCGACATAGTGACCTTGTATCCATCTCTCTAGCTGGAGCTCAGCTAGCTCCTCATGCATATGCCTATATGAGGGGAATCCCACATATGGCCTCCATATAATGTCCACTCTGGACAACCCCTCTAATAACTACTAGAAATGGGCCACATCATGTGTTGGCCTATCAGATATTCGCTCTCCTATCACCAACACCCATCTCCTATATCCCACCCACACAAATCACATGAAGAATGCATTTTCTTGACGCATCCCTATAGGATGCACACAAACTATGTGCTCATACGCTCAACAGTGTAGTAAAAACATACAACACAGGTTGAACTTGTGCAGCTTACCATATGCCCACAACTCCCTTTACAGCTGCACCAAGTATGTTGGTGCCCAGGAAAAACAGGTCTCATGCACCATCATGTCGTGGATTACCCCCATCAGTGATCAAGGAAATCATCCACCCTCTACATTTGATAGTGTATAGTATCACACTGCCTCCATCAACAACACCACTAGCCTCATCTCCTCCGGATGGGCTAGGTACATCTCTCCATAGCTCAAAATGGCACTATGGAATCTCAGATCGGCCATCCCCTCTCCAAAAAAATCACAATCAGCTCCTCTGAGGCCTTGGAGGAGATAGAATAAACCTAGGCACCTAATATGGGTAACCAAAGAATCTGAAACACATCCTCCAGGGTGATAGTCATCTCACCCGTCGGCAGGTGGAATGTGTTGGTCGTGGAGTCCCATCTATCGATGAGCGCGACCATCAAACTGGGCTACCAAACTACATGTCTATAGCACCAAACCCCACTCAAGCCCACTACCTCCACATGCTGCAGCTCCTCCGGGTCACTGTACCACACACTATGCCACCAATAGAGGTGTAACTCTGTCCCGCATATGTAACTACGCTCTCCCCTACATCCAATACAAACACGACATTAATTTACATATATCAATCCATCTTCAACCATTATCATTTCCCTATACCTTATTTTCACCCTACCCATCTCAACTACCTAGCCCACACCACTTTTGGACCTTTGTGCCCACTACTCTGACCGGTACCGAGTTCATCCTAACTCGACCCCTGGTCATCCTTTAACCAACATCGATCACCTGTTTGGTGACCAATACCAGTTCACCTTTACCAACCCCGGTTACCCCTTAATTGGCATCGGTCATCTGTTTGGTGATCGATACCAGTTCCACCTAACTAAGACCGCCAACCTTGACCTTGGTACGCCGGCCGGTCACGCCGTGAAAAAACCCGCAACTTCCCCAAACCCCTTTGCAAAAACCTCCCCTACCCCTTTTACCCCACCTAAGATTACCTAACCTACCCTTGGACCTCCACCCACCTCCCCTATCCCCTTTATTACCCTCCCCATTCTTGCTTTTACCCAATATTCCCCCCATTCCCAAATTTAATTTATGCCCAGCCACCAAACCGTAAAACAAACAAACCCCTAACATACCCCTAAAATAATCTCTAATATAAGAAAATCAACAACGTAGAGTAGGGCGCTTACCTCGTCACACTACCACCGTCTCGGTGGCATGTCTGGATGCTATACCGATGGCTGCCTAATCCCTCTTTGGCATCTGCCATCACCAAATAGCTACCCGCAACCTCTCACCAATCGAATCCCTCGCAATGATCTTGTGGACCCACTACTCACCAACCAATCACTCATTGATCACACCGCCCTCTCACTATTCCATTCTCATCTGGACACTTTTCTCACTTTTTTCTCCTTTTTGTTGTTTTCTCACTTCAAATAATAAAAAATAAATAACAAAAATGTGGATTTTTGTTTTTATAACAAACCCGACCTAACCAATGTTGGTTATCCTTGACCAACATTGGTCATGTGCCCTACCTAACTCATCGTTGGTTGACCTATACCAATGTTGATTATCCTTGACCACATCATGTCACCCTCCCTTGCACATTGCCCAAAATTTCACTCATTTACCCTACCCCTACCTCTTTTTATGCCTCACCCAACCTTCACCCTAATCATTTACCCAACCCCACCTTTACCCTACCCATTTACCTCACCTTTCCTAACCTCATCATTTAATACCTCCCTTTGTCCTCCTTTGGGGACTCATTATTCTACCCCTACCTTGGCCTTACATGTGCCGTGACCTAGATGTTTGGACTGGACCATCGCTAGAGACCTTTGACCTCATGTGTTCACTATACCTTGCGGCACTGTTACCTATGTTGTTAACCTGATGACCTTACCTAGCCTATTCTTTCATGACTGTTTATCCTAACCCTACCTTTAGTGTACCGGAACATACCTAAACATTCCTGTGCCTAACCTACGTTGTGTTTCCTGACCATATCCTATACCTTGGATACCAGAATCACTTTAGCCTTATGTGGATAAACCTATCGACCTTAGACGATGTAGAGTTTAGCTACTCTTCAACCCGGTAGTGTGCTATATTTTATACATGTGTGTGTGTTCGACTGTTGCTACCTTTGACCTAGATCCATTACCTAGAATTACCCGAGTAAACCTTTGAACCTTTTTTCCCCTGTGCCCACCTGCCTTTTCCTCACATTCACCCTTTTATCAAACCACTCACCGATTCTACCTTCGCCTTGTCAGTTCTGGTTTGAGGGGGATCACCTTCACCCACACATGGGACAACCACATCATATTTTTGTTAGCGTCGCTTACCAATACAAGCTATGCAACAAAAATGGGCAAAATGTAGACACTAAATTTAGGTCACACTCACCTTTGGTCCCTCGACAAATAAGTACCTTTCATCACATTCACCTAGCCATGGACCCTTTCACCTCACTAATATTAATTTAATTAAATTAATTCATTATCCTCACTATATTTATTATTTAAATATCTTAATTTAAATAATATCAACATACTTAACTTAGAGACCTCATCAAGCTAACTCACCTTTTAAAACCTATTCTTAGTAAGTTGCTATAACTAACTCGAGACTTACCCAAACTATAAAAATCAATGCCTATATTGTCTCTAACCACATTCCCACATGCTTAAAAGAAGCTCCTAGTCTAATCTATGGGTTAATGACACGTGATCCAAGGAAATCAAGAGGATCTCCCTAGTTTAGTAAACCTAGGAAATCCCACCTTGACCGACGCTAGTTACCCCTAACCATCACCGGTTAAGATAGAACCGTCGTCGGTTACCCTTTTAATCCTAAAACAACCTTATTCTCAAGGTTGGAAGAAGGTTGGGAAAATATTGGAAAATTTGGTGAACCTTAGAGAATTCCAAATGAGAACACACATGCAAGGAAGGAGTCAAGCATATTTTCTTGCACAACCATCCCAACAATGATTTGATCTAACCAAGCAAAGAGGAATGTACATGTAGCCCATGCAGAAGCTTTCCTTCAGTTGGTGACCACTTGCAGCCTTCAAAACCTCTCATCAACACCTCCATCCCTCACTCACGAGGCATCCAAGACCGAATCTAACTAAGTAAATGTTATACTTATCTCGGTTTATTCCTTTTCATCACTATATTATCATCTTTTGTTTACCTAGCCATCCATTTACCTCCTTCAACATTCCCCCTCTATATACCCATTAAAACCTCACCAAATCCCTCCTAAATCACCCAATACCTCATCCCAACCAACCAAAGTCTTTTTGTAATCACAAAGGAGACCTAAATCTCGTTTGTGGCATTCCCGTAACTCCATAAGAACTAAGACTCGGTTACACCTAAGCATCGTCGGTTACCCTTAATCGACATCGGTCTCTTTATTTTCCCAGACAACCCGGAAAAATGACCTACCCACCTAATTCCCCTTCACCTTCATTCACCTATGATCTACCTAAGACCTCTCGTTAGACTGCAAAGACCCAGAACAAGTTATTTGACATTTGGACCCTATTCTAACCTAGCTTTGTTAGATTAAATCTATTTTTGTGTGTGTTTTAAGTGAGATACCTAAATAATTTCAAATTACAATAGGTTTTACCTTATTTTCCGCATTAAATTGTTTAAAATAGTGGACTGACAGCCATCTAGGAAGTATCACACTTCTCGGATCTAGCAAACGCTAGGCAGTTCACTCGCATATATTGTTTAATTTTTTTCTCGGTGGTCTATCTTTGCATTACAGGTAGTTCCTCCTAGCCAAAAGGAAGCTCTCACAATCGGTTGTGGATTGATAAGTCATACACGTGCAACAACCCATTAACCAACATTTAAACAGGTATTCCTCCTATGCCCATTACCCTATTTGTTTCAAATCGATACTTCAAAGAAATGATCTAGAATCAGGTGAAACGCTTCTTTCCCATCTTTATATGAAACCACCCCAAACTGAAAAGTTGGTAAATAGTGAACTCTACTGCCATCCAAAAATATAGGAAGTTCACACAGAATGCACCACTCTCCTTCAAATGCTTGGCACAACCGCCTAAACCAATTTTTTTGGTGCTCCTTGTATGTGTTGGAAATAGAGCCACTCAATATATACTTTGAAAATTTATTTGCTGGAGACTTATTTTCCAAGGGAAATTCCCAGACATTTTCCCTTGGTCCATCAGGTACACCAACCTCACTAAAAACAAGCAATAGAAGAATGGCGCCCCAAGTAATCTTCTCACCTTTGTCTTCCTAGACACATGCCTCAACTACATATATTTTTGTAATGTATCCAATGATGTTGTAATATGTTTTGTTGGCTATTTTGTGCACTATGTGCAACTAAAATTGATTTACCTCATTCCATCTTTAAGAGGCACCCAACTTATAGCCCACCAACTATCTGCTTCATGCGACCCTTGTGGCCATGTCCTTAATATTGGATACCTTAAACACTCAGCCCCCTTCTTATACTTAAGCACAAAGACCATTGCATCATTCCCTTATCATTTGAAAATTCACCACAATATCACATCTGAGTCACGTAACCCATCTACCTTTCCAATCAGTTTGGTAGTGATCCACATTCTCCTTCCCGTAAAGTAGAAGAAATATTTATATACTCGTGACATGAGCCACGATACAATTTCTTGAGCTTCCTGAAGTAAGGTAACTAAAGAATCTGCATGACCTCTACGCTCTCAAGAAATTTCCTCACAAATTCATCCAAAACCCTATCTCCATCTTTTGTCCTTTGATTATTCTTTCTAATGACATCGATGGCGATATCCTTCATACACTTATCCATTTTGTGGTTAATATCATAAATATTATGTATGTTATCTTAGTTGTCCATGGTCACCCTCAATTACTCCCTCTGGATACAACATTTCCACCAACCATTCCTCTTCCACGTTACATGCTTCTACCGCAACAACTAGAGCTCGCCGTGGTGCCATACTTCCTTCCTCACCCATCTGAAACATTCTTTAACTTCCAAATTACCACCTTGAAACTCTACTTTACATGAGTGTGAACCATATCCTTCGATTTGTCAAACCCTAGATGCACTATGCTTTCTCCAAACCCTACACACAAACCCTCATCGAAGCACACACACCACCACCCAAATCTGAATTTTGTGTGGAATGTGTTATTTAAATTTTCTTGGCTAGGAGAAACCCATTTGAAGCCAAATATTCACCAAGAGAGGGGACTTAACCAAATTATAAAGAGAGTCAAATGACTTGTAAACAACATCAAGTGTCAGTGGGTGTAACTTAATAAGTCAAAAAGGGGTGAAGTCTCGATTTCATGCGCAGAGTGACACATGGAGTCAATAAATGGGCCCCACCCAAGAGATGCTTTGTTTATATACCAAGGGTCCTTATAAGCCAAAAAGAGAAGTGAGCCCGCGGACGATGCCAAGTGTCCTCCCAACACTTTCCCAGGAGCCTTAAAGAAAATCAGAGTCAAGAGGATGCACGAACCTTCCACGTGGATCTTACAACTAGTAGACTCCAGTTTTAAGACAAACCATGAAAGGACAAGCCATTTTCCATGTATGAATGATTTTGGGTCTGATCTATAAGATTTAATGCTCGAATTTTTTTCAAAATATCAGAGGTGAAAGGTCATTTCATTACAAAATACATGCCATTTGAGTCCTGGGAATAGGAAAAAATGCATAAAGGGTCAAAATATCTGGTTATGTAATAAATAGCCATAATATTTTCTTCTCAAAAGGCGAGTCCATATCAAGGGAGTTGGTTGCACGATAATTAAGATGCATTAAATGGGCATGGCTCTCACCTTTTTAAGGGGTCAAATTGTGAGAAATATTTGAGTAAATCTATTTCTATCACTTCATATCATTTATCATAATTAAGGGGCATTTGGAAAGGAGTTTGAAAGTTATATCTTACCTCTTCCCCACCCTATAAATTGTAATCGAAGTTCAAAGGAAAATAGAATTGAAGTATATAGAGATTTTGATTAGATGCTAGGAGTCTTAATCCTTTCCTCTCTGTTGCCAAGATTCTCCTTTGTTAGGAAAAGGAGATATTAAAAATCCAACCTTCGCTCGGATTTGTAGCAACAATATTACCTATCTTCTATATGTAATATTGTGCATAACCATTGGAGTAATATATATGTTTTGTGGTATTTCCGGTTCATCATTCACATATCTTTATTGTCTATGATCGCCTTTATTTTCATTTAGAAAGTGTGCTTATTTTTGTGTTGTTGCAATCTTTGGTGATGTGCTTAAGTAGTTTGAGATGATTGTGTATTCGGATGGCTTCTGGTGCATTCTTTACAGCTCCATCACCTTAGTTTGGTTTATGTTTTCTCTTTCCAGTTTTTATGACCCCTATCTCACCCCAAAAAGAAGATCCAACTTCTTTAAAACTTGGAGGTCTCCTTAGGGCACATGTCCCACCAACCTAAGGATTCCCATGACTCTGACAAATCTATCCACCAAGGATGTCCATCAAAAGTTTTCTGGCATGCCCGATGGGAAAACTCATTCGATTCTTGATAGAAATCAATCTTCAATGAAGAAAGTTACTGAGATCACATCAAGAAAATCCAAAGGGTCTGGAAAATCTTTACAAAGGCCCACAGAGCTCCCTGTCATCCATTTTCATTCATCTATCTTTCCATGCCTCCCATTTCTCTTCATCCTATGAGGTCATGCAATCATGACTTCATTACCACCAAGGGATCCTCCCCTTGTTCATCTCTAAACCACAATTTCTATACTACCACCATCTTCATCCAGCTATACCAGGTCATCAGCAAATAATGGCTCTAAATCCAAATGAAGAGGAGCATATGGAGAGAGGTGATATGAGCTCAGGAAGTTTGTGTCACCAACGAGTAGAAAAGAGGCTGCAGAAGTTGCCTCTGTTTGTCCTCCCCACAAAGTAGCTCCCCTAAAAATATCCTTATCAACAGGCTTCATTTTGCAAAATGAAGCCACATATGATGGAGAATTTATAGATTCAAAAACCATCACATCAAAGCATAAATATTTGATAGAGGAGGAAGATGATGAGCTTGACTGCTTATCAGATTTGGGGGAATGTCTCGATGAAGAGGAGCCTGTTGAAATCACATATTCTCTCACTTCATCAGTCTCATGACAGAGGCCACTTGTTTCTCATGAACTTTCCACTATACTTGATCTTAGGACTCTAGAAGAAAGTATTATTGAGATCTTTTTGCTTTCAATCAAAGATCTTGGATTCATCGGCAAAGCTGCTAGAAAGGGAGAGCAGAAGAAGATGAACAAGATGAAACCCTTCAAAGAGATCCACAAGGGAGCCTCAATCCAAAAGATACAAGCCAGAATGATGGACGTAAGTAGAAGGTAGGACCAAGCCCCACCTTAGGTTGTATCTCATTGAGCAAGATGCCAACACCAATCATGTTCATTTTAGAACATGAGGATGATCTTCAAGACCCCGAGGGTTAGTTGCAACACCTCCAGCCACAAGATGAATGAGAGGAGGTGTTCATACTGTTCACTGATACCATGAGTATCAGAGTGAAGTTCGATGTTCACTCTCATTACAAGATATTTCCATCACTAAATTAATTGCATGGCTGCATTTTATAAGAAAAAGAAGCTATTTTTCCTTGCCTATTTTAGGATTTGTTTAGCATGCATTAAGCCAGTTAGATTAGGAGTAGGAGTAGATTTACTTTTAGTAGAATAAGTGCTTAGGCACACACTACATATCTCGTTTGAGACATGTATGTTTTGTCTTTTGTATAGTCCCGCTCCTATATTACTCCAAAACTGTGCTAGCTCTGATGAAGGATCCGACTCACCAAGGAATTCACCATCAGCTGAAGACAGTTGCAGTTTTCACTTCAAACCAAATGCAGAGAAACTAAAATCAGCCAAGGGATTTCTTGGGTCATCTTCTCAATTTTCTACTCTCACAAAATAAAGTTGCAGGGTTTGTTTTAAAAGAAGAAAAGCGTGAGAAAAAAATGACAGATGACAAAGGAGGCCACAAACTCAGATTCACAGAGGCTTCAAAACACAAGTTTCATAGCGGAAGATCATGGGTTCTTTTCATTTAGTAGGCTAAATGGTCCCAGTGAGTCGCCAGACTGTTATTTAAATTTTCATGGCTAAGAGAAACCCATTTGAAGCAAATATTTTCTAAGAGAGGGACTTAACCAAATTATAAAGAGATTTGAACGGATCGCATACAACGACAAGCGTAAAGCGGAGCAACTTCGAAGTCAAAAGGGGCGAAGTCTCGATTCCCACATAGTTGACACATGGAGTCAACAAATAGGCCCTGCCAGAGAGATGCGGTTTGTATACCACGGGTCCTTAATAGCTAGAAAAGAGAAGCGAGCCCATGGACGGTGCCAAGTGTCCACCTAGTGATTTCTTAGGAGCCTTAAAGAAAAGTAGAGTCAAGAGGATGTGCGGACCTTCCACGTGGATCTTACAACTAGAAGACTCTAGTTTCAAGATAGACCATGAAAGAAGAAGCCATTTACCACATATGAATGATTTTGGGTGTGATCTCAGTAAGATTCAATGCTCGAAACATTTTTAAAAGATTAGAGGTGAAAGGTCATTTCATTACAAAATACATGCCATTCGAGTATGAGGAACAAGAAAGAATGCATAAAGGGTCAAAATATCTGGTTATGTAATAAATAGTTTGAAAGAGTTTCATTATCCAAATAACTCTCCTAATTATCTGGATAACTTATATTCTCATTCGACTCGATGTTCCACATTTAAGGTTGTGTGCACTCAAGATTGTTATTTTGACACATTGGCATAGTTGCGGTTCTTACGCACGCCCTTGCACACCTTCCTACTCCTTTGCATTCTTCTATCTCCTCCCATTTCTCTTTACGTGCACCTCTAAAGACTTACCTTCCAATCAACTAAGTCCTTGGCCCCTTACGCACCGCACTTACATTACTTTGTAATAGTTTCACCTTCACCATACGTTCCCTGCTCACCAATTTGCTTCATTTTTTCACCGCACGCACATTTGCACGCCTTCCTTCTACCTTCCTCCTATGCATGTGTCTCCCTCTATTTCCCTTTTACGCGCTTGATTCTCACTCCGGCGCCTTGTGCTTTCTTGTGCCGATCCATCATGCCATATCATCTTCTCGGACTTGAGTATGCAACATGTAACCTATCAAAGTGTACCAATAGGGCACCAAATGCAGACACCAACCATTGCATGACAAGTGGCGAAAAAGAAAAAACAAATGAACAGTTGACAAATTTATTTGATAAATATGCGCGTGCCACGTGTTTTGCATCAGCTGAAGGCTCTGAAATCTTCTGACAGCCATATATTTTGCTACAAAGCTTAGATTGGCACTCACCTGGACTTGTTAGAGAATTGCTGACCAAGCTACAGGATGGACTATTCAAATTCAAATTTAGGTGGGATTTAGTGGGCAGAAAATAGGAAACATCTCTCAACTCATCAATGCATATCCAATCAACCTCAACTACCAGATTTCATTAGATCTTGCCTTTTTCCTTCTTCCACATGCCAAAAAGACATGGGGAAGCGCATTTGATAACCTTGCAGGTGGATTTGTAGGCATTTATCACTAGTTGTTGGTGGTTGAAGATTTGAATATGAGTTTCCCTCCCTTTCTCCTTCTCTTCTCTCCTTCTTCTTCTATAAATAGCAGAGTTCTACTTTGTAAAAATGATCTCTCCTTGTTGTAACGACACCATGCAAAAATGGTGGCTAACTTCCCACAGTCTCAGACCTTGGTGTGGTCTCTACAATGTATTCTCACCTCCTGTCATGAATGTAAATGATTGTGTGTCCCTTAAGCAATAAAATCATGTTTTGTGGAACTCTTGTCTTCCCTCACTCATTTTAATTACATCTCACCTCTTTGTTTACATTTTCTGGCATGCTATCCGTAGTCATGTGCTTGCATTCCCCACGTTCATGTGTTGAACACGTTGGAAGTTTGACCCTATGTGTTGATATATGGCATGCAACATCCACCCTCTTCTCCCGTGCACTCTCTATTTCCTTCGCCACTTGTGGAGAGAGATTGACCCTTTCCTTCTAGTGCTATCACCTTCCTTAGCTTAGGATTTCCCCTTTCTGCACATCCTTCTATCCCTGGTCCCTTGGCATGTTTAGTCTAGGATTTTATTTCAGCATTAGGAGTAGCAATAGCATTAGAGGTAGGTAGAGGAACCAACCTTCTCTGGAGATCCATCCCAAGTGTGCAAGGTCCCACAACTTAGGGATGGTTCCATTGTGGTCTCAAACACCTTGTCCCTTCCAAGATCTGAGATGTGGGTGCACATTTGAGTAACCAACAGTTTCTGGCATGCTCGGTGGGACCAAAGTGAAGAGATTTACATCTTCATCTTAACAATTTTGATGTGTTATTGCTGAGATCTAACCTTTGGAGGTTTTTTTCAACACATCTAGAAACTCCACTAATTTAATGGACTCATTATCTCATATTTAGACCAGCCTTCCCTCATTCCTCCATTCATCTTTCCTCTTTCCATCATTCCACATTCCTCTTTTGAAGTTGTGCAATTATGACTTCTTTCCCACCATGGAATTCTCATTTGTAGCAGCAGCAGAACTATTTCCATCCATCCCCACGCTTTCAAAATCCTCCTCAAAATCAGTTTTTTAAGCCTCATTATCTCAAAAATGCATACAACCCACCTTTTTCTAACCATTTTTTTTATGCAAAAGATGGTGGAAAATCCTTAGCCGAAGCTGATTTTGAGAGGCAGGTGGAAAATATGGAGATGGACATGATGTAGCTCAAAGTCAAGTGCTCCATAAAGGCAGCTAAAGTTAGCTACAATGTCCCTTGTCCATGGGTTGGCCACATACTGACCGATCTGGTTTAGCACCCAACGAGAAGATGCACTTATCACTAAGATGTTGGCCCAAATTACATAATGGGTAGAAGAAATGGAGGCTCAAAAATATAGTGCACGAAATCCTGTCAATGGGGTAACCTTACACTACCATCCTACAAACCTCCCACTCTTCCGTGCCAAATTGCATCATCTCATCCCATTTGTGTGTCCCGAGCTTCTTGTGCACTTCCTTCATTTAGAATTCCCCCTCCATCTCACCTTCACTTTTCCACCATCTCTCCTTCCATGCACACCTCTTTTCCTTTAGCACGTTTGCCTTCCACACCTTCTATACCCATCATTCCATATTATTCTCGAGTCTCTATATCTAATTATACAAAAATTAATAGCCCCGCTAATGCGCCTCTCTCAACCAATGTCATCATGTTTGATGACTGTAGAATAGTTGAAGAATGATGTGAATCATACGACTCGACTTAGAAGAGGAAAACATATGGGTGCATGTTCATGAGGAAAATTAGTTAGCTCTAGAGGGCACAGTTCTGGAGGAGACCGAGTTGCTTGTAGAGGTAGAACCATGCGCACCCCAGCCTGAAAGCACTTCCCCCAAGGAGGAAAGTTTTAAAGAAAATACCATATGTGGGATTAAGCTTCAAAGTAATGAGTAGATCAAAAGGATCAGACCATGCCCAATTAGATATCTAGCTAGCCTAGAGCCATAAATATATTTTCCACTAGTCATGCTCATTTCAGAGAATGAGGTAGAGCTTCAACGCACCAAAGGTCAGTAGCAACGTCTCCTAGATCCAAGTAAAAAGAAAATCTAGGAGGTGTATATTCTGTTTGTTGATTCTTTGAGGAGGGAGAAACACCATCTGCAAGGTGGTTTTTCACTCTCATTTATGACGATGTTCAACGCCAAATCAACTACATGGTCACAATTTTTGAGGAAGGTAAGCTACTTCTCCTACCTATTGCAAGTTTTACTTGAGCGCCCTTGCCTCTGGTTAGTTTAGGTTAGTGTAGGTTTGCTTTCAGTAACACAAGTGCTTGTGCACACTCTGCATGTTCCAGTTGGGACATGTATGATTTTCAACTTTTGTATAGTGTTGTGCTTCTCTTTTGGTGCGCTCCCTCTGGTGCCTTCCCTTTCCTATTGCACCCACACACCCCTTTTTTGCTTCTTGGGATGATAGTTCAATTTACATATAGGCAATTCCAACGGTCAGTGCATAGCTTTCACTCTCATCAATCCAACTTAGAATATATTCATATGAGAGTAGTAGTTCAGTTCAGAGTTTAGATAGAGCTTCAAGTGACTTCAGGAGTGTTCTTAAAAGTTACTGAGATCAGATCTCCAAGATTAGTGCTTGAATCCATGCTTAATGGACTTCTAAGGCTACTAGTCTCATCATCTAGTAGGCAGATGGCCCCAAAAGTTGCCAAAATTGTTATCCAAATAACTCTCCTAGTTATCTAGATAAATTATATTCTCATTCTGACTCTGATGTTTCACATTTCAGGTTGCACGCACTCAAGATTGTTCTTTTGACACATTGGCATAGTTGCAGTTCTTCTATGTGTCCTTGTGCACCTTTCTTCTCCTTTGAATTCTTCTATCTCCTCCCATTTCTCATTGCATGCACCTCTATAGACTTACCTTCCAATTGGCTAAGTCCTTGGCCCTCGTGCACCGCACCCATTACTTTGTAATGTTTTGCCTTTACCATACATTCCTTGCTCACCGCCTCTTTCATTTTTTCTCCCCATGCATGCATTTGCGAGCATTCCTTCTACCTTCCTCCAATGCACGTGCCTCCCCTTTGTTTCCATTTCACGTGCTTGATTCTCACTCTTGCACCTTGTGCCTTCTTCTACGCCAACCAATGTGCCATATCATCTTCTATCAGACTTGAGTGTGCTACACGTAACCTATCAAAGTGTGCCAATAGGGTGCCAAATCTAGACAACCAATCAGTGCATGATACATGGAAGAAAAGACAAAAAAAATGAACAGTTGACTAATTTATTTGATCAATCCATGCCCACCACATGTTTTGTGTGAGCCGATGGCTCTGACATCTTCTAATAATCATATCTTTTGCTACTGAAGTTTAGATCGACATGTGCCTAGAATTTTCGTGAAACTGCGACACAAGATACTCGTTGGACTATTCAAATTAAAATTTAGGAGGGATTTAGTGGGTAGAAAATAGGGAAATGTCTCTCACTCATCAATACACATCCAATCGACCTCTACTACTATATTTCATCATATCTTTCCTTCTCCTTCTTCTACATGCCAAATAGACATGGGGAAGCACATCTGATAACCTTATAGGTGGATTTACATGCATTTATCACTGGTTATTGGTGGTTGAAGATATGAATCCGAGTTTCCCTCTCTTTCTCCTTCTCTTCTCTCCTTCTTCTATAAATAGAAAAGTTCTGCTTTGTAAAAATGATCTCTCCTTGTTGTAATGGAACCATGCAAAATGGTGGCCAACTTCCCACAAGTCTCAGACCTTGGCATGGTCTCTGTAATGTATTCTTGCCTCTGTCATGATTGTAAATGACTGTGCATCCCTTAAGCAATAAAAAATCATGCTTTTGGAACTCTTGTCTTCCCTGCCTCATTTTCATTGTATCTCACCTCTCTACTTACATTTTCTGGCATACTGTTTGTGCGTACTCCCATTGCTTGGATTCCCCACGTTCATGTGTTACACTGCTGAAGGATGAGCTGTGTGTTGATCTTTAGCATGCACCATCCGCCCTCTTCTCCCATGCCATCTCTGTTTCCTTCACCACTTGTGGAGAGAGATTGACCCTTTCCTTTTGGTGCTATCACCTTCCTTAGCTTAGGATTTCCCCTTTCTACACATCCTTCTATCCCTGGTCCCTTGGCATGTTTAGTCTAGGATTTTCTTTCAGCATTAGGAGTAGCAGTAGCGTTAGAGGTAGGTAGAGGAACTAGCCTTCTCTAGATATTCGTCCCAAGCACACAAGGTCCCACAACTTGGGGATGGTTCCATTGTTTTCTCAAACACCTCACTTCTTCCGAGATCTAAGATGCGGTGCATGTTTCAGTAACCAACAATTTTTGGCATGCTTGGTGGGATCGAGTGAAGAGATTTAGATCTTCATCTCAAAATTTTTGATGTGTTATTGCTAAGATCCAGCCTTTGGAGATATTTTTCAACAGATCTGGAGACTCCATTGATTTAATGTACCCATTATCTCATGTGTAGGCCAGCCTCCCCTCATTCCTTCATTCATCTCTCCTTTTTCCATCGTTCCACATTCCTCTTTTGAAGTTTTGCAATCATGACTTCTTTCCTACCACATAATTCTCATTTGCAACAGAAAAATTATTTCCCTCCATCCCCACAGTTTCAAAATCCTCCTCTAAATCATTTTTATAAGCCCCATTATCCCAAAAATGCATACAACCCACCTTTTTCTAACCAAAATGTTTATGAAGAACAAGTTTATGTAGATGATGGTGGAAACTCCTTAGCCGAAGCTGATGTTGAGAAGCAAGTGCAAAAGATGGAGATGAAAATGATGCATCTCAGAGTCAAGTACTCCATAAACATAGGTAAAGTTGGCTACAAGGCCCCTTGTCTATGGGTCAGCCCTGTACCTATTTGGTTAGCACCCAACAAAAGCTACACTTTATCACTGAGATGTTTCCCTTAGATTACAGAATGGGTAGAAGAAATGGAGGCTCAAAAATCTAGTGCACGACAACCCTGTCAATGGGGTAACCTCTGCACTACCATCCTACAACCCTCCCAGTCCTCTACGCTAACTTACATCATCTTATCCCACTTTGTGCGTGTCCTCGCCTTCTTGCACTCACCCTCATTCAGAATTCCCCCCTCCATCTCACCTTCACTTTTCCACCATCTCTCCTTCCATGCGCACCTCTGTTCCTTTAGCACACATGCCTTCCATTCCTTCTGCACCCATCCTTCCATCTTCTTCTGAGTCTCCTATGCCTAATTGTACAAAAATGAACAACCCCCTACCAATGTGCCTCTCCAAACCAATGCCATCATGTTTGATGACTACAAAATAGGTGAAGAATGGTGTGACTCATGTGACTTTGAATGGGAAGAGGAAATCATACGGTGCCTGTTCAAAAGGAAAATCAGTTAGCTCTAGAGGGCATAGTTTTGGAGGAGACCAAGTTACTTGTAGAGGCAGAACCATGCATGCCCCAACTTTACACACCTAGCCCATTTATAAAAAAGCACTTCCCCCAAGGAGGAAAGTTTGAAAGAAAATCCCATATGTGGGATTGAGCTTCAAAGTAATGGGTAGATCACAAGGATTAGACCATGCCCAATTAGATATCTAGATAGCCTAGAGCCAAAGAAAGAGTTTCCACTGGTCATGCTCATTTCAGAGCATGAGGTAGAGATTCAATGTGCCAAATGTTAGCAGCAACACCTCCTAGATCCAAGTACAAAACAAATCTAGGAGGTATATATATTTTTTTTGATACTTTGAGGAGGGAGAAACACCATCTACAAGGTGGTTTTTCACTCTCATTTTTGACCATGTTCAATGCCAAATCAGCTACATGGTCATAATTTTTGAGGAAGGGAAGCTACTTCTCCCTTCCTGTTGCAGGTTTTACTTGAGCACCCTTGCCTTTGGTTAGTTTAGGTTAGTGTAGGTTTGATTTTAGTAACACAAGTGCTTGTGCACACTCTGCATGTTCCAGTTGAGACATGTATGATTTTCAACTTTTGTACATAGTGTTGTGCTTCTGTTTTGGCACACTCCCTTTGGAACTTTTCCTTTCTTGTTGTGCCTACACACCCCTTTTGTTGCTTCTTGGGATGATAGTTCAATTTGTATAGAGGCAGTTCTAATGGTCAGTGCATAGCTTTCACTCTCATCAATCCAATTCAGAATATCTTCATATGAGAGCAATAGTTCAGTTCAGAGTTTAGACAGAGCTTCAAGTGACTTCAGGAGTGTTCTTCAAAGTTGTAGATTAGATCTCCAAGATTAGTGCTTGACTCCATGCCCAATGGAATTTTAAGGCTACTGGTCTCATCATCTAGCAGGCAGATGACCCCCAAAAGTCACCAAAAATGTTATCCAAATAACTCTCCTAGTTATCTACATAAATTATATTCTCATTCTAACTCTGATGTTTCACATTTTAGGTTGTGTGCACTCAAGATTGATCTTTTGACACATTGGAATAGTTTTATTTCTTCTACGCACCCTTACACACCTTCTAACTCCTTTGCATTCTTCTATCTCCTCCCATTTCTCATTACGTGCACCTTTGTAGAATTAGCTTCTAATTGGCTAAGTCCTTGGCCCCTCGCACACCACGTCCATTACTTTGTAATGGTTGTGCCTTCAACATACATTCCCTACTCACCATTTTGCTTCATTTTTTTCTCATGCGTGCATTTGCGCACCTTTCTTCTCGCTTTCCTCCCATGTGTCCACTTGATTCTTGCTCTTGCGCCTTATGCCTTCTTTTGTGCCTTCTTTTTCCTTTGTACATCATATCATCTTTTGTCAAACTTGAATGTGCTACACGGAACCTATCAAAGCATGCCAACAGGGCACCAAATATAAACAACCAACCAAAGGCATGAAATGTGGTAGAAAAGATAAAATAAATGAACAGGTTGACCAATTTATTTGATCAATCCATGCGTACCATGTGTGTTTTGTGTGAGCCGTGACTATGACATCTTCTGATAGCCATATATTTTGCTACAAAGCTCGGATCGACATGCGCCCGGAATTTTCGAGAACTGGCGACACAAGGTACACGTTGGACTATTCAAATTAAAATTTAGGTAGGATTTAGTAGGTAGAAAATAGGAAATATCTCTCAGCTCATCAATGCACATCCAATCGACCTCAACTACCAGATTTCATTAGATCTTTCCTTCTTCCTTCTTCCACATGCCAAACAGACATGGGGAAGCACATCTGATAGCCTTGCAGGTGGATTTGTAGGCATTTATTGCTAGTTATTGGTGGTTGAAGATTTGAATCCGAGTTTCCCTCCCTTTCTCCTTCTCTTCTCTCCTTCTTCTTCTATAAATAACAGAGTTCTTCTTTGTAAAAATGATCTCTCCTTGTTGTAATGGCACCATGCCAAAATGGTGGCTGACTTCCCATGGGTCTTAGACCTTGGCATGGTCTCTGTAATGTATTCTCACCTCTTGTCGTGAATGTAAATGACTGTACATCCCTTAAGAAATAAAATCATGTTTTGTGGAACTCTTGTCTTCCCTTTCTCGTTTTCATTGCATCTCACCTCTCTATTTACATTTTTTGGCATGCCATGTGTAATCCTATGTTTGCATTCCACACGTTCATGTGTTACATTCACAAGAAGGATGAGCCTCGTGTGTTGATTTGTAGCACACTCCATTTTCACTCTTCTCCCGTGACCTCTCTAATTTCTTTGCTACTCATGGAGAGAGATCGACACTTTCCTTCTATCGTTATCACCTTCCTTAGCTTAGGATTTCCCCTTTCTACACATCCTTCTATCCCTGTTCCCTTGGCATGTTTATTCTAGGATTTGCTTTCAACATTAGGAGTAGCAGTAGTGTTAGAGGTAGGTAGAGGAACCATCCTTCTCTCGAAGATCTGTCCCAAGTGTGTAAGGTCCCACAACTTGGGGATGGTTCTATTGTGGTCTCAAATACCTTGGCCCTTCTCAGATTTGAGATACGGTTGAACGTTTGAGCAACCAACATTTTCTTCTCAAAATGTGAGTCCATCTCAAGGGAGTCGGTTGTAGGATAATTAAGATGCATTAAATGGGCATGGATCTCACTTTTCTAAAGGGGTCAAATTATGAGAAAGATTTGAGGAAATCTATTTCTATCACTTCATATCATTTATCATAATTAAGGGGAAGTTGGAAAGGAGTTTGAAAGTTCTCTCTTACCTCATCCTCACCCTATAAATTATAATTGAATTTCAAAGGAAAATAGAATTGAAGTATATAGAGATTTTAATTAGGTTCTAAGAGTCTTAATCCTCTCCTCTTTGTCACTAAGCTTCTCCTTTGTTAGGAAAAGGAGATCTAGAAACTCCAGCCTTCTTCCCGGATTTGTAATGGAAATATTGCCTCTCTTCTATATGTAATATTGTGCACAATCATTGGAGTAATAAATATTGTTTGTGGTATTTATGGTTCATCATTCACATATCTTTTATTTTCTCTCGATCGCCTTTATTTTCATTTAGAAAGTGCACATCTTTGGTGTTGTTGTAATCTTTGGTGCTTTGTGTTTAAGTAGTTTGATACGATTGTGTATTTGGTTGGCTTCCTAGTGTATTCTTCATGGTGTCATCACCTTAGTTTGTTTTATGCTTTCTTTTCCATTTTTTTCCGACCCCTATCTCACCCCACAGAGAAGAGCTAGTTTATTTAAAACTTGGAGGTCTCCTTAGGGAGCATGTCCCACCAACCTAAGGATTCCCATGACTCGACGTCTCTTTCTCGCCAAGGATGTCTATCAAAAAATGCCTCTACCACCATGCTTCGATCCCACCTGGCTCGTCGATCTATAATTTCTCTTCATCTTTAGCTCTTTTCGCACTTCACACTCATTACCTTCAACAATGCAAGGTAATAATGACATTACAAACACCAATTTTATAGAAAATTTCAAAATACTTCACATTAATTTGTCCCATCTACCACCATAAGCAACATTAATTATGCATATGCACTTCTCTCGTGTGTTGTGCTCTTTCTTATGTGCCTTGTATTTTCATGCCTCGGTCATAACCTTCTGGTGTACCCACTACTTCCCTATCATAGATCTCCTCTCCCTCTACTTCCTGCGTTGAAGTACCTATCCAATGCTACGACATAATTTATGTTATAATGAACATCCATCCTCCCACCTATGGTCTTAACTTTGAGAAATATTTTTAAATTTTCTTTCTCTAAGAACTCTCGTCCACTTTCCTATTCACCGGTGAGTTTGGTTTTATCATGCACCATAATCTAAAATAGGGCACTAGTCAATCCTTCTTTATCCACCCCACACTAAGGGTATGCGTGGTCCTCTTTGCATGAAAAAACTTAGATAGTAATCATATTCTCGCACAAAAGCATGCTTATTACACAAAACAAAGAACCAAATTAACAAAGCATTGCAACATCGAAAGGAAACACATAGAAAGGAATGTATAAAGAAATCTAATCTAGGTGGAAATATTAACTTATTAAAAACACCAAGAAGACTTATTTATATTAAGGCTTCATCCTACTCTGTTGAAGTAATTGAGAAATCGTGTTCCATCCAAGCCTTTAGTGAAAGTGCCAAAATCAAGTATGTAAGTGATAACATATAGTCCCAACCAATGCACCTTAAGCTTTCTAGGGTGGTGCAAAAAATTTGAATCATACAAAAGTACCATTTTCCCAACCTCAAGTTTCTTATCCTTAATATGCCTATCATGCCATGCCTTCTTCCTAGATTTTTCTTTCTTCTGACTCCATCTTTCAATGGCATGCCTCTCATCCAATCGCATCAAGTTTTTAATATGTTATTCCAATGCTTGCTCATTAGCTAAACCTCATGCGTACGTAATACGCAAATAAGGTAACATGAATTCCATTGGTATAACTACCTCTGTACCAAACACCAACTAAAAGGGTGTTGATTTATTCAATCTCTTGTAGGTTGTCGTGTATGCCCAAAAGTACAACAAATAATTTTTCATCCTAATCTCTTCTTCCAACATCACAAATTTTTGTCAAGGTATGACTTAGTATTTTGTTGAAGGCCTTAGTAGTCCCATTTTCCTAAGGGTGATAAGGGGTTGTCCTATGGTGTGAAACAAAAATTCATTTAATAATATTTTGATAGTATCATTAAGGAAATGAGTACCCCTATCACTTGTTAAAATTAAAGGGCATCTATACCTCTGTGATGATGTTCTCCCATAGAAACCTTGCTGCCATGGCTTTTGTGTAATCCTTTGTTGGCACCAATTTTACCCACCTTGTAAGATAATCTTTACAAGTTATATTGTAGAGCGATCCTATTCTCGTGTAGGGCTAGGGAGATAGGGCCCACAAAGTCAATTACCCACTTCTCAAAGGATCTTGCACTAGTAATAGGCCTCAAAGGCATTTCATCTCTATTCCTAGGATTTCCAAGGCACTGAAAATGGTCACATGCCTTACAATATGCTTTGCAATCCTTGTATAATGTTTCCCACCATAGACCAACTAAGATATTATTGCGTGTGATGAAATCCCTTGCATAGTGTCCATTTGCAATACCACCATGAGCCTCTTCTATAATTTCTTCCCACTCATGCTCAAGTACACACCAGTGCAAAAATTCATCCCTACCCAATTTGTATAACTCTCCACTGATCAACATGTAAGGTGAAACATGAATAACAAGTTGTTTCCTCTCCAAATCCTTCATTCCATCAGGTGTCAAACTTGTGCATAGAAAGACAACAATATCCTCTAAGTCCAAGGGCATGTGGTTCAATCTGAATAGTTGTGTATCTAACATTATGTCCTCAATACTCTGTGCATCCTCTCTTGATTGAATCCTTGATAAATGGTTTGGACCAAAATTGCTTTTTCCTAGTTTAACCACCACCATAAAATTGAACTCCTGAAACAATAGAACCCAACGAAATATGTGCCCCTACAAAACAAGCTTATTTACTAAGTACTTCAGTGCCATGTGGTCTCAGTATAAAAGATAAAAGGTGTATCCAACAAGTACTATCAAAACTTATGGAGCACATAGATCATGATAACAAGGCTCGAGCTCATTGTTGTATAATTTTTTTCTGCTTGAGTCAAATTCCTACTAGAAAATAAAAATGATGATCTCAAATCCCTTCTCTAAGTTGAGATGATACCACACTAATGGCCATGCTAGAGGTGTCTACATGAATGTGAAAGGGCTTGGCCCATGAAGGAAAGCATAGTATAGGTGATGTAGTAAGCTTTTCCCTTAGAGTCTCAAACACACACTGCTATGCCTCACCCCAATAGAACTTTTCTTTTCCCTTTAAAAATTCCTATGAGGGCGTGGAAATCTTAAGATATCCCTTTATAAAATTTCTGTAATACCCCGTGTGCCCCAAGAATCTATGCACCTTTCTTTGTCTAGTTGGCTCTTCTAAGCCCAAAATGATAACAACCTTAGCAGGATCCACTAGCAAGCCTTCTTTACAAATGATGTGTCCAAGCAAAAATACAAATGGCATGGAAAATATACACTTCTTAATGTTTAAAGAGATGATCAACTACCTAGATCTCTCAAACATAAACCTCAAAATATCACAAAGATATTTCACAAGACCAAAGACTATCCAATCATCCAGATACACCTATAAAAACCTCGTGATTAAAATCCTAGAATGCTTGTACCACTATGTGCAAAAATATTGTAGGTGCATTCTTTAATCCAAAGGGAATACCTATGTATGCAAAACTTCCCACTCGTGGTGAAAGTTGTTTTCTCTTGGTCCTCTCGCAACTATCCTTATGTGATGATACCAAAAAAATCCATCATCGAAGGAGTAGGTTTCGTGACCTACAACACCTCCAAGATATCCTCAAGAAATGGTGTGGGAAAGGGATTAATCCCACATGAAACATTCATTTCCCTATAATCCACACATATTCTAATTCAGCCATCTTTCTTGATGATGATAACTATAGGGCTCACCATTTTGATTCCTCGATGGGCACAATGATCCTAGAAATTAACATTTTATCAATCTCTTCTTTCACCTTGATGCGCAAGTTAGGATTCATCCTGTAAGGCCTCTCCCTAACCGTGCAAGCTCCTTATTTTAGTTTTAAATTCATCTCACCCAATGATTCATGTTCACCTTTTAATTCATGATAGCCCTCGGGAACAAATCTTACAAGTCACGCCGTAACTCAATGATCTTAGCAACTTCAAAGTTAGACCAATAATCTCAAATGATGGTCTCCTTAGGTTTAATATCTATTCCAATGTTCACTTTGTTGGTCTTTATAGGCTCATGGTAGGTGTGTGCCTTTTCATTTTCACTATCTAGGACATTGCACATAACCTCTGTGTGCTCAACATCCAAGTTTTCCACTTCCTAATCATCAACTACATAGACCATCTTACCCTTTTATTTTTCAAAGTAGGTGCGGCCCACTATTGTGCATTTATGTCTTCCTATTCAAAACATGCCTCTAGGTATGACTCACCGAACAAATCATGAAGGAGCTCTTAATAATTTGCACTATCTCCCATAGTTAAGTGCTTCATGACCTATAACACCTTGTTCACCGGAGGTTTAGAAGAAAAAAGTCAAATTTCTAAATCATATGTTAAGTAAGTTCTTTCCAATTTCCAGTCTCTCTGCTCAACTTTGCATAGATATACTAGGTGCGTGCATATCCCGGTAAGGTAAAATAGAGATTTTGAAACCACAATGAAGGTGGTAAATCTTACTACCCCTCTATACAAAGTCTCTCACACTAATGAACGTGGTGTTGAACATGATCATTACCATGGAATTCATAGATTTGAGTAGGTGCATTGCTCCTATGAAACCTAGTAGAGAAGGCAATCCTTTTCCCCGCCATTCTAAAAAATTATCCATGTGTACTACCCACATGTGCACTTCCATCCCACATAAAGTATACACTAACATGTTACTTATTTCTACCGACATTCCCACTCGAACCTCCATAGTAAGTAGAAATAATTACAAATTTCCCTCACCAAGATATCTTTGTGGTACTTGGTTGGTGCCTAATCTCCTAACACAACATAATTTTCTTACGTGCATAGATGCACTCTTAAATTTGTGACCCACCATTTCATAAGTACCATGTGACCAATTTTCACATTCAATACTACTAGTATCATTCATAGATTATGCATCATCCCATTGAAGAACCCCTTCCTAGGATGACTCAAGAAATTCCAGTCTTGAATGGTGTGTACATAAATCTGTTTAACTATTCTTCACTTAAGGGCTCCAAATAGGGTGTAGACTTACCATCCGTGAAGGGAATACGACACGTTATTCCTTATTCTCAAAGCTGATATACCCCTTATTGAAGTACATGTCAACATTTTTTCATAACACCAAGGGCACTTTGAAGTAATGCAGAAAGTTGTTTGCTTATGCAAGCGTGAAGAACTCAAAACACCCAAGAAATTTCCCCACTGAATAGTAATGGATGCATCCTTTAAAACTCCAATTGGTGTGGCCTTAGTCTGGTTTACCATGAAAAAAATTAGAAGATGGTTGCAATGGAGGTCTACCCATCTAAACCCACACATCCAAAGTGAGTACATTCACTTCTATGCCTGTGTCAATCAAAATATTACTCAAAAGACAGCCATCAACAATGACATTTAGAATAATCTCATTATAATAATCGAAACTATCCAGAGGAAGATTAACATGAAAAATTTGTCTCTCATGCTCACTCCCGCTGAGAGTAGAGTGTTTTCCTTCAACCAGTAACCTAAAAACATAATACTATTCTTTTGGTGCAGCATCTTGCAAATCTCCTTCAAATCACCAAAATTTGTCCGATGGAGCTTAACTCGCTCTATTTTGTTCTATCTTCTCGCGACTATTCCATCAAACATTATATCCCACCCCACGATTCCTAATGACCTCCATAGTTTACGAGATATAATTCTTTTTCGATGCATAGGGTTTGGATACTTCACATGTTATACTTCCTCTTTAGTTATCATAAGCTTCTATTGAAGAAGATCTCTGCATGTGCAACCTCAACACATGTAGTGATATGCATAGGCCCCAACTCGTGATCCAATGCTAACTTAAGCATCCACCGGTCCTCTACCATGTGTTGTACTCTAACCATTCCCACACCCTTTTTCCTTACTTATGTTGCTTACTTAAATGTTCATATAAGTCTAGGAACTCTTCATACTTGTGGTTCTTTCGTAAAAAGAATAGATAATGTTCTGAGGACATTCACGCATGTACTGATTAGGATATCCACATGTATAAAAATTCCCATGAGGGAAATCACTCCTTCCACTTTCGCGACCTTGGCCTCTAAATCCTCCACGGTATCCTCGACCTCTACCATGACCGCCATTATAGCACCCTCATTATGATCATAGTCATGATGCTCACCTTTATCCTTAGAGTTATTAGAAACACCATCTGATGCACCCCAACATCAATGACATCATGAATTTGATCAATTAACCGACAATATTCAATGTCATGAGTGGAAGACCTACAAATATTACAGTAATTAGACACATTTTTCCTTATTGTGTGCTACAATAATGGGCATCAACTTGAACTATGGTCCAAATGACATATCTCATAATCTAGTAACAATGAGTGCACTGATTTACAGGAAAACTATCCTTAGTATGCTCCTCTACTTCACAATTTGTACACCAAATTCCGTTGCAGTATGTCCGATGTGCCAAATTATCGATAATTTCTCCAACTAATTTTCCATTGCTACAATATGAGATTTCAATCTTGTGCCTACACTTACTACAACCTCAATGTGTATAGATGCTTCATGTACCTCATGTAGATTTGTAAATGTCTTATGTGAAAGTGCTCTTCTAAAAGGCATGATCAGTCCTCCAATGAACCACTATGCATGCTTTGGCTCGCATGGATGTCATAAGATAACTTAGACAGAAGAGTCTTGAACCGAGAATCATATTCTCGAACACTCTCAATAGTGCCTTGCTTAATATATTTAAGTGCACTTATGATTTTCTACTCAAACTCAGGGATATAAAACTCTTTTAAGAAGGCATCTCACAACGTTGTATAATCCACACAAGTCTGATCGGATCAAAATTTCTATACCATTTATGTGCATGCCCTCACATGTAGTTGTAAACTAATTTTATTTACACTCTGGAGCTGTAATCCCCTTGGATAGCCACAATATTTCACACATATGTATGTGCTCAGCTACATCTTTAATGCCTCTATAGTTTGGAAGACAAAGGGACATCTCCGTATAAATTCATTGAGGTTAGTGCAGATCGTGCCCACCATACCCAAATCTTGTATTTCCTCCTGTGTTTCCACTACCTCGACCATATCCACTAGCACCCAAGCCACCCGATCCTCCCGATCCGCCTCCCGTAAGGAAACAAGATAGAGGATGCACTTCCTTACACTCCAATAGTTATGTTAAATCATACTCCCACATTCTCGAAGTTGCACTACTTCTAGATGTTAGCACTTTGAAGGAGATACATTAAGGAATGACAGAGAGTGTGGGGAGTATGATGCATTCTTTAAAACTCTCTTTTCTAAGTTTTCATATGATATACATCCTTCTTAGCATGCACAAAGTGGTTTGTTAGAGGATTGATCAACCCTTTTAGATGGGCCTTGTCTCATAAAACTTTTACGAGATCCACGCGAAGCATTGAGGCTGCCTTGCACGCTGAAGCTATTGGTAGTATTTGTATTGGCATTAGACTATTCTTGAGGCTCATATTGTTGCTTTGGCTAAGCAAGTTCAAAAATCTATCTATGAACTCACCCATGAGACTCGCAGTGGTTTGTGGTGCATAGATTGTGAGATAGAGGGGCACGTTAAGGATAACTTCCTTGGAGGATGGTACGAACTATGAAATTAGATTGTGAAATCTATCATGGGGACCATGATGCCAGAGATGTCCCTTGATACAACACCCGATCGGAAGAATGTATCATTTTATTGCAATATTTACACCTCCACAACCCATGATACCAAATACTGTAGGATCATTGGTCAGATACATGAGGCCATTGATCATGGGGTGCACCAAAATAACATTGCCATTAGTTCTAAAAATGATGATCACAATTATGAGGAGTGCATAGATGGAGGCATGCGTGGAAGAGGTTTTTGAGGAGGATTTCATGGATGAGGTAACCATGGAGGAAGGAGTGAGTTCCCATGAGGGATGTGTTTTAGCAGTGGATCTACGTAAGATTACAAGTGTGAGTTCTCGACTTGTTGCAGGTGCTCATGGTGCGAAAAGAAGCATAAGTGTGAATGCCCAAAATTATTTGAGCATATGAATTAGCAACACCGAAGGAAAAAGGTGCTTGTGATGGTTAACATCAAGAAGGAAGACATATAGTGGATACCTCGGGTAACATGGAATGAAGGTTTGGAACACGTCTTGGCAACAACAAGGGCGTAAGTCCTGCGCACGCAAGGGAGATACCAAGACAGAGGAACTGGTTTGAAGAGAAGAGGTCATTCATGGAAAGTACCTGCACCTCATGCACCGAAGGAGATATATCAAGACACCATGGATGTTATTTGAAGCTTGTAAGGGGAGATCCAGTGTCTCAAAGAGAAATCCAGGAGGGAGGAACAAGGAAGGAGGATTGAGGTGCATAAAGATGACCTGGATGAGGTCAAGGAGGTTTACAAAATGCTAAGGCAGGAGAACATCATCCCTTTGCTAGGATCCTAGTTAAGAGAGAAGGTACCATGCGCTAGAGAAGAGCGTGAGAGATAGGTCTTGCATGCAAACCTTCCCCCTTACATCCTCAACTATGAAAAAGAGATTACATTGAATGTAGTTGTGGATGGATGGATCCTCAAAGAATATACTCATTAACATCGACACAAAGGTTAATGTTTTGAATTTGGATGCATGGAATCGATGGGGAGACCTGCATTACATCCATCTTCAAATGTGCTATATATGGCAAACAAGACTAAGGCAATGCCCATTGATGTCTTGAAGGATGTAGCTATTACTATTCAGGGAGCCAAGTTCACCGGGACTTCAAGTCTTGGTGCTCGCGAGGTAAACAATTTCCCATCATTACTTGGGTGCCCTTGGTGTAATAAGAAAAATGTGGACCTTTGGTTCAACAAGGGGTACATTAGTTTCAAGAAGAAGGAGGAGTGGGCCATTTTACCCCTAGTTGATGGGAAGTCAAGACCCTACATTGAACCATTGGGATAAGAAGTTCTAGACAAGATTTATGTGTGCTTAATCAGAGACCCTGAGATGGTACACCCTATTAATGGGGTTATCTAGTTTGAAGATGCTCAGTTAGTGAGTGATACCACCACCCGGCATGTGATAATTGGGCACATGGGAATTACGAGTTAATGGGATGGCAGTTGAGAGGATCGGTGACCAAGGTAACAAAGGCGTGCATAGTTTGGTGCCTTGGAGGAAAAGAACTACCCAAGTACTCAGGAGGAGCCTTCCCTTGGTCTTTCTATAGGAGTTAGAAGCTCAAAGTGGAAAAATGAAAAGGAATAAAGGGAGATGCTGAGTTACGTCTTGCTCAACACAACAACTCATTGGTGGGCCACACATCGGGAGAGACTTTTAGAGTGGTGTGAGGTAATAATTGCTCTCTTTCAGATTTTCTAGAAGTAATATACCCACCATCATCAAGGAGTACCATGGGAAGGAGCTTGCCTCTTTCCATATCCAAGAGTGTGAACAGGTCTAGAGAGAAGGTACGGAGGCCTTGCCACCATCCCTTTGGGTGCACAAGTTGTATTCTACATTACAGGGTTGTGCATGCACATGGTACATTCATTTGGAGACACACCACTAGACAAGGAATTGGCAAGAGCTCACGGCTGTCCTATTCAAACCTTTGAGTACCGGAGTACCAAGCCATCGATTGATAAGACCTTGTAGGGTATCAAGAACCTTACCATGGGGGATAGTGTCGAATGGAAGATAGGATATTGGAATTACTAGGTGAACAGGATTGGAGGCGTGCTTTGAAGAGATTGAGGAAACAGAAGAGTTACAACTTGAGTGCATGTGTTTGGAAAAAGAGAAGGGAAATTTAGTATATGTGATTGATGGAGAGGAATTAGAAATTTCAGATGTTAGCCATTTTGTGGGGATGCAAAAGTAGTGGACAATGCGAGATGGTTGCATGTGTGCCTATCACGAGCCTTTAAAGATGAAGAAAGTTAAAATCAGGTTCGAAGAAGAACCAAAGGAAGCTATTATTGGGATTACTTGGACAAAGAATGAAGTATCAAAGATCATTGATATGCTGCGTGAATTTGAGGATTTATTCCCACGCAGTACCATGAACTCAAAGGCATTCACCATTCCTTAGGGAAGATGAGAATAAAGATGAAGGAAGGTGTGCACCTAGTTAGAAAAAGACCCTACTAGATGAATCCCAACTTACGCGTGAAGGTTAAAGAGGAGATAGAGAAGATGATAGCCTTTGGGATCTTTGAGGTAGTAGAAGAATGAGAGTGAATAAGTTTGATGGTAATTAGCATCAAGAAGGATGGGTGGATTAGGATTTGTGTGGATTATAGGGAATTGAATGCAGTTTGTGTCATTGATCCATTTCCGACCCCCTTCACTGAAGAAATTTTGGAAGGAGTCACTAGGCATGAAATTTATTCCTTTACGGATGGATTTTCAAGATACCACCAAGTCCAGATTGCAAAGGAGGACCAGGAGAAGACAAATTTCACCACCAAGTGGGGAAGCTTTGCATATACGGTCATGCCCTTTGGGTTGAAAAATGCGTCTCATTGTCTTTTTTTTTGCGCATAGTGGTGCAAGCATTCCAAGACTTCATTCATAAGTTTCTTCAGGTTTACTTGGATGATTGGATAGTATATGGTCTAGTTAATGACCATTGTGACAACTTGAGATTAATGTTTGAAAGGTGTAGGAAGTTGAGGATATCCCTCAACATTAAGAAATGTGTGTTTACTACTCCCTTTGTGACTTTATTGGGGCATATCATATGTAAGGAGGGCTTGCTGGTAGATCCCGCTAAGGTTGCAGTTATTGTGGGGTTAAGGGAATCTACTAGCCAGAGTGTAGTGCGTAGATTCCTTGGGAATATGGGCTATTACAGGAAATTCATTAAGGGATATGCCAAGATTTCCGTACCCTTAGAAGAGCTACTTAGACACAAAAGTACCTTCCATTGGGGAAAGACACAATAGAGGGCGTTTGATACACTAAAATATAGGATTATTACCACACCTATTTTATGATTTCCCTCTTGGGAAAATCCCTTCCATGTCTATATAGATGCCTCAGGAACCGCCATTAGAGCAGTACTTACACAACCAGGTGAGGGGATTGTTGATGATCCTCTCTATTTCGCGAGCAGGAAGTTAACACCAGTAGAGCAGAATTATACCACAACCAAGCATGAGGCATTGTCAATGATCTATGCACTTTTCAAATTTAGATAGTAGCTGCTGGTGACACCCTTTATATTCTGCATCGACCCACATGGCATTAAAATATTTAGTGAACAAGCCCATTCTTCAAGGGCACATATGTCGGTGGGTGTTGTTGTTTCAAGAGTTTGAGTTGACCATTGTAGTGAAGCCCAAAAATCAATTGTGGACCTGATCATCTATCAAAAATTGATTCAGGAGAGGACAAGCAAAGTATTGAGGAAGCAATTCCGAGATGCGTAATTGTTTAGATTGAGGCGTGCACCCTCAGATTTGTAAGAGATTTCTGTATTTTTAAAAGAAGGTGTGGCACTAGATGGGATGAAGGCATTGGAAAAGAAGTAGTTGGCCATACACACCATGCCCTACATGTTGATTAGTGGAGACTTATACAAATTGGGATGTGATGAAGTTTTACGCAGATGTGTGTTGGAGCATGAGCACTGGCCATCATGGAGGAAGCACACGAAGGAAGTGCGGGTGGGCATTACGTAGGTGATGCCACCGCACACAAGATTTTAATGACAAGTTTATGGTGGGAAACCTTGTACAGGGATTATAGGGATTATTGTAAAGCATGTGACCACTGTCAACGCATTGGAAAACTAGGAAGGAGAGATGAAATGCCTTTACATCCTATTCCTAGTGTGGAGCCTTTTGAAAAGTGGGCGATAGACTTTGTAGGACCTATTACACCAACAATGCGTAGGACCAGGTCATGTTATGTCATCACTTGCACGAATTATCTCATAAGGTGGGCGGAAGCAGCCCTGACTAAAGATTACATAGAAACAATAGCTGTAAGGTTCCTATGGGATAACATTATCACAAGGTATGGATGCCCTTTGAGTTTGACCAGTTATAGGGGTACACATTTTCTAAATGAGACCATGAGGATCCTACTATCTGAGTTCATGGTGGCTCATAATAAGACTATGTCCTATCACCCACAAGAAAATGGAACTGTGGAAGCATTCAATAAAATAATGAGTCATACCTTGATAAAAATATGTGATGTTGGAAGACAAGATTGGGATGACAAGGTATCAACAGTTTTATGGGCTTACAGGACTACATATAAAAGACTAAATAAATCCAAACCTTTCCAATTGGTGTTTGGTGTGGAAGCTCAAGTTTTTCCACTTGAATTTATGTTACCTTCTCTGTGAATAGCATGCGCAGGAGGATTAGCTAATGAACAAGCACTGGAATAAAGAATTGATGAACTAATGAAATTTGATGAGAGATGATCACTTGTCCATTGGAGCCAAATAACAGAAAAAGCAAATCAAAAGTCTTGGCATGATCACCATATTAGAAACAAGAAGTTTGAGGTTGGGCAAATGGTGTTACTATATGATTCTAAGTTTCTTCGCCATACTTGGGAAGTTGAAAGTCCATTGGTTAGGTCCCTACACAATCTCATAAATCCTTGATTTGGGCATGTGCCGCTTATAAGTGCTAGATGGGACGAAGTTGCCTAGACACTTCAATGGTAGTAGGCTGAAGCCCTACTATAAATAAGTCTTCTTGGTGTTTGAAAATAAGGTAGTATTGCCGCTTAGCTTAGAATTTTCCATTATGCATTTCCCTTTCCTTATGTTTCCCTTTCACATTGTTTTTTTGTTTTGCACCTTGGGTGCTGGTAACCTTATTGCTATTTTTAGAGAATTTATGAGTGCATAGAGGATCACACATTGTTTAAGTGTGGGGTGGAGAAAAGTGAAGAAGCGCATGAATAAAATTACCAAGGAAGTTGTGTTGAAGAGCCTTCTTGAGTATCCCGATTAGAAGAGAGATGAAGGAAAAAAAAAAAGATAGAATGGTTGGTGCCAGGGTAAAGCTACTTGTAGATCCCACATACAAAGGAAAAAGAAGCACATTTAAAGCAACACGAGGTAGGAAAAATCAAGAATATAGATAGAAGAAGTGCCTTTGGCACGGGTTGAGCACGTGTAAGAGTCTCCTGTTAGGTTGGTTTGGTTACACACCAGAAGGTTGGAGGAGTTTTCACGTAGGAAGGGCGCATGAGTGAAGGCACCGAAGACAAGATTTGTTTTAAAAAGATGCATTAAATGAACAAAGTCCGAGGTAGGTAAAATAACATTTAATGACCGAAAAAGGAAAAAATATAAATAGAGTGTCAAGGCACTCTCATTTTACTTTGCGAAAACGAAGAGTTTGAGATATAAGTGAAAGATATAAGCTAGGGATTTTTCAGATTTAATCAAGGAGAAGATCTGTGTGATTAAAAATGTAAAGAGCTAGTTTGAGATTGCAAACCAAAAGGAAGCAATTAAACGAGCATGGAATGAAGTGAAAATACGTTGTCTTGTGAAGAAGTTATCAAAGTTAGGGTTCATCAAACTAGGGCATGGGTTTAGGAGAATTGTATCGTGGATCCGAGATCGAAGGTTGGGAGAAGGAAAGCAGAGTAAAAGGAGAGGGTTGGAGTGACAAAATTACCTCGACCATGGCACCAAAGAAAGGAAAGGGAAAGGTGAAGGCCGAACAACCGAACTCGAGGTAGATATAAACAAAGAATGGTATGTAGAAATGCAAGACTTCTACCACACGGAGTGATGATGGGGAAGGAATGGGAATCCCATTTGAGAAGCATACTAGTCAGTGACTATAATCACCACACCAACACTATAGAAAAATAAATGGAATTAGAATTGGTACGCCCAACCAACAAGTGAACACCTAAAGGGTTTCTTATCTACAATGATGATGTGAAGGTCAAGCTGGCGAAGGTAGGGTTGTTGCAACTCTACAAGTTTCCTTATTTTGGGAAGCCGATCACTTGTACCAGTGGTTGATGTCTTGGGTACATGAGGACTACTTCCACTTTGTTGGGCACAAGATGTGCATAACTCCCTAGTTGATTGCATAGTTTACATGCCTCATATGTGAGGGAGATAGCCTGGAAGATGAACTTGGTGACAAGAAGGATATTCAAGAGACCATCACAGAGTATGCCTGTAAGAAAAGGCCGTGGTATTATGACATCTCAGACATCAAGGACCTAGTTAGGAAGATGGCTGCGCACCTGGTAATGAAGCTGAATGGCTAAGAAAGGTGGATGTAAGTCAACAAGACATGGCTACATATCTGCAAGAAGATTACAAAAAGGACTATTTATAACTTATATGCATACATTCTTTGAGGAAATTGTAAAGTGCGTGAAGGAAGGGGACATGATCATATTTGGCAATGTCCTGCTCACTATAGTATTTGTAGAAAATGGAGTATTAGATGCACCAGAAAATTTTGTGTGGGAGTACGCAAACAAGACCCTTCACCCGTGAAGAGGTTCAAAATATGCATGTCATAAAATGATGGCTCCCCACAAAGAACGGCTTGAAAATGGTATATGCACTTGAGAAATGCATTCGAGGTAGAGTGGATGATCCTTGAACAACTCCCAATAGCTACATAAGGAGAAGCAGAGTTCATGGTGTACCAACACTACTGCTTTGGGAGGTTCAAACTTGTTGACAAATCATGGATCCTTCGGTGCAAGCTCCCTTTCGTGTTCACTACCCAATACTTCCCTGCGGGAGCGAAAAATTTAAAGAATTGAAAAAGCTAAGGTAGGAGCTAGGAAAGTTAGACCGGGAGCACAAGGATATGAGGAAGAAACTGAAATATCTCAGAGGTAAGTGCACATACATGGAGAAGTACGTGTTGCATGAGATCCACATGACTAGACCAATAACACTTCCTATCACTGGAGGATCTGCGATGCGCGTATACATGTGCATAAGGCCAAAGTTTGAGAATAACACATACTTGGTGGATGAGATCTCAATACCTGAAGATCCCTTGGGAAAGAAGAAGCCAATGTCTAAGAAGAGGGGTAGAGGAGAGGAAGGAGCACCAAGTGTACCAACTGCTTAGATAGTGAGCATGCCTTCTACGAGTGGAAATCTAAACACCTATGTTCAGCAGGAAGAAGTCTCCAGTAAAGGAGAAGATGCTAGAAGTAGAGGTTCTTGAACAACCTACCACCTTGGAGGAGTCACAAGAGGAAGAAGAGAAGGTAGAATCTATTGACTAGAAGCAACCTCTCAGGAAGAAGTAGAGGGTGGATGTGGAAGCTGACTCGGAGGTGACCGAAGCTGACTTGGAGAGATATCTGGGAGAAGGAGAGGATGAGAGTGAAGGAGATGGTGATGAGGAGGAAGAGCCAAAGAAAGACAAGGAACCTTTGGAACCTCGCATATTTAGTTTCTATGACTCAAAGGAGGAGAGTGGAGAAGAAAAGCAAGAGTTCATATTCACGCGATGAAAAGGCGCACAAGGTGATGAAGGCACTAAAGATACAAAGGCAGATGAGAAGGATGACGAGGAGTAGGAGCCACTAGTTTTACCAAGGAGTAGATAACCGAAGTGGTAGAGTGAGAAGCAAAGAAGATGCTCGAGATCCTTGTAGACCAGAGTTAGAGCGGAGCACGTACATAGTGCTAAAGGAAGGGAAGGAGGAGAGCAAAGTGAAAAGGACATGACAGCCTAAGAGGCCCCACTGGCAGCTTAGCTTCCCAAAAGGTGTGCGCTTGGGTAGAATACCTCTAGATGTAGAATAGAGGAAGATAATGGGATACGTGGATGATTAAAGGAAGGTGCTATGCACACGATTCTAGAGAACGATACCCACTAAAAGACTTATAGCCATGGGATCATTTGAGAAGGAGGGCACGTACTCCCGGATGAAGAAGATGATTTCTTGGGCATTTGAGTCGCATGTTGATGAGCCGACTTTGAAGTCTGCTAAAAGGCCCTTATCACGTTTCCGCAGTCTAAGGAGACAACCCCTTAGTAAATGCCTAGGAGCTCTTAGACGAGTAAGTTTGTAATGCTCTAAACAAGGTCACAAAGTGGAAACAAAGGCGAGGCTATTCATGCGAATGATAACATAAGGGCCCTAGAGGGAAAGCTAGCCAAGAAGGAGGAAGAGTTGGATAAGGTGGTTAGAAGCTTAAAATAGGAGGAATTAATTAGCTCACACGGCTAAAAGTGTGAACTCAAGGAGGAAAATTTAAAGGTACAGGAGGTCTACAAGAAAGTAGACTCAATAAAAGCACTGTTATCCAAAATTCACCCCCCAGGATAATTTTGATAACATGCATTGAATACTCAAGTCCCACGCAAATAGGTTGATTCAAGGTAAAAAATCATGTTTCTAGGGTCCCCTCAGATTTTTTCTAACTCCCCTGTCCAAGAAGAAAGGAGCAAGTTCTAAAAAGGGTGAAAAAGTTGCAAAAACAAGCTTAGGCCAGAAAATCATGAAAATTGGTCATCCCGGGTCTAGGCGGCCCTTGGGAAACATTGGGGACGTCGGGGTGTGAACGGCCGAAAAGGCTCTAGGTGGTCTCGCAAAGCATAGGGACATCTGGGCATCAGGCTGTGAGGATGCGCGGGACGCGGAAAGGCGAACCGCCAAAGGTCAAAGAAAAATCAACTAACTGCTGAGTGGAACAGTCTGGGAAATCTGGGCTGCGAGGACGCGAAGGACGTAAACCACCCGGATCGCTAAAATAGAGAACTTTAGCACTGGGACAGTTGGGCCGTGGCACGTGGCGTGGCGACGGGGAGCCGAAGGAGCCGAGAGCCAATCAAATTATGCCACGTGTCATCAGCCGAAAGAGGGACAGGGGAAGCTCAATCGTGAATCGGAAGAATTTGTTCCGTATTTTGGGACATCCAGGCCAAAGGGACGCGAGGGACGTGAAAATGTGGCAGCCCATAGATGAATTAGGAGACGCCAATGTGTGTCACAGGGAAAATGTCAAAAATTTCAAAGGGCGAGGTTTGAAGTGTTGGCCCGAGCCATAAAGAGGACACGTGTCCAATGGAGTAAGGAAGTGCAGAGCTTGGGGAACTTTGGAGTTTTTTTCAAAAGTTTCGGCCAAAAGCTAAAGGTAAAGGTCTTTCCCGCGCCCCAAACCAATCAATGCATGCCACGTGTCCTGTGGGCGGGGCGTGGGGGAAAGGTGGAAAATTTTCCAAAAAAGTTAAAAGGGTCAAATTTCAAGGGAAAACCCACGGGTAAGCGAAGGAGAGAGAATTACGCATCCAATCAGTGCTTGACACGTGTCATCTAGGTGGCAGAGCGCAGAAAAAATTTCAAAACTCATTTTTGCCTGTTTTGTGCCCTAAATCTTCAGATCGCCATATCTTTCGATCCAGAGCTCAGATTTGCATGTTCTTTATATCATTGGAAAGCTTATAAAATTCTCTACATGATTCTAGGGTTAATCTTGAATTTTGGTGTAGTCTAGAGAGAGAAAGTTAAGAAACAGATCTGACGCGTGTTCATGGCTAGAAGTGACATTTCAGCGACCAAATTTAATGTAGAATGGGTCGCATTCTCCTGCAATTCGGTCAAAAATGATAGGGTATGGGTTTGTAAGGTCCTCCATGCTGATTTAATGCATTTGTAGTCAATGAGGAATGGGTTCCCACATTTTGTATGTTTTCTCTCTCCTGGGCTCGACCCATGCAATGTAAAAGCCAGTTTTGGCTCATTTCTAAAGGGTGGAACATTTTTGGCATAGAAGACTTCTTCTTTCACCTCCAGCAAGTGATTGTTGCAAGAATCAGACCTCTTCAAAGACTGTAATATTTTTTACCTCTCTGAGGTTGTAATGCAGTGTTTTTGACATTGGAAATAATAATGCAAGCTTTGTGAATGGGTTTCAGTCCTTTGTTTGTGTTATTTGCTTCATTTCAGATCCTAAATTATATCTTCTCAGCCTGTGTATGTTTTATGCTACAATCTTTGGTTTGTGTCTATTTGCATGACAAGAATATTCACCACTCCTTTTTGGTGCATCACCATATTTAGTTAGTTTCAATTTTTGCACCTCTATCCATGTCTCCTTGATATTTAGAATAGGATTAGGACCAGAACCTCTGTAGTTGTACAAGCATTAGATCTAAATCAGAGGAGTTTGAGGAACCAGCCTCTAATCTGGAGATTCCTCTCTCAGTTTCACAAGTCCCACACTTGGAGAGAGGTTTCCATGTTGTGCAATCACACTGGATGCTAGAGTGATCAACCTAGAAGCCTGATCTGCATCCAGGGGTGTTGTGAGTTTGCTACAATAGTTTTGGCAATGACTTTGGGACACTAGAGGTATCATTTTTATTGCAGCAAAGTTGATGTGCATCTCGCTGCAATTTTCTTGCTTGAAAAGAGCTATTATTTACACATCTGGTGACTCCAAGGGGAAGAATCAACTGGTTTCAGCAGTGTAGGCCTGAAAACTCATGAGAAGAATCACCACAAGGTCAAGAGTTGGAGAAGAAGAAGTGCTTTGTTTGAATACCTGCAATTATCTCCAAGAAGAAGGAAAAGAGGAAGAAGGATTCAAAGGTCTCCATCTCCACCAAACAGAACCCTCTCAACTCCTCCACTTGGTAGGCCTTTCATTCAATCAACAAGGGTTTTAAGACCGATTAGAATGGCAAAAAACAACCCCTACGTCAACTTCACAGGCAAAGAACCCACTTGCCCTCAATGCACAACATCCAATTCCTATTGCAGCCTTGAAGAACATTCCTTACTTCACTGGAGAAAATCAGACTACTCTGGTGATCATGTTAAAGATATTGCTAACCTTTGTGCAATCTATGAAATCGATGAGATGCAAGTGGTCACAAGTTATCGCATCTTCATTCAAGGGTAAAGCATTGCAATGGTTTAGAAACCTTGAGTGGTTCTATCACAAATTGGAATCGATGTGTATGGCACTTCATGAGCAATTTGGAGAGAAGGGAGACAACTTGTCTCTTTTGGAGCAACTAACAACCATCAAGAGAGCTCCCAATGAGCAGCTGACCGATTTCAACTTCAGATTTCAAAAGACTTGGGAGAGAATTCCAAAGGGGAGTCGTGCCAATGTAGCCAGAAGGTGCTTTTCTCTACTATCTCAAAGCTTTAAATTCTGATATTTCTATATTAATTCAGTCCATGGGAGGCATAACTATCCCTATGGCTTATAGCATTTCCATTAGGGCTGAAAATTGTTTGATCCAAGCTAGCAAACTTGCCCCTAGACCCCCATGCCACTATTTCTAAGTTTAGAGAGTCCAAACACCAATCAAGCACCTAATTTGGCTCCTTCTCCCACTCCTAGAAATCAGAGTTCAAATGAAGCTTCTACTTCATCTCCAAGTGCCCCAAATGAGCTTCAAGAAGTCATGAGGCAATTGCAAAACCTAGGCAATGAGTTGGTTACTCTCAAAAGGCAACAAGCCCAAGGTTTTAGACCTTCTTATCAACCCAAAGCTCACCTAACATGCAGCCATACCAACCACAAAGGCCACCTAATCCAGCTGCAAATATGAATCGACAAGGCCTCCTTCCAATAGACCATTTCAGCCCTATAATCCAAATGCCATATCTGCCTCTAAGGCATTGGTGCCAACACAAAACAACATTTCCCAGGAGTATGATTGGTGTTTTCCATGCAATGAGCCTCATAACCAATCCATGTGCTTCAATGGTGCTTTGAATCAAGCATTAATGGTGACAACTACTGGTGTGGAGGGTGAGGGCAGTCAAGAAACATTCCAACAGCAATCAGCCCCAAATGACACCACATTGGTAAATTGGCAAGCAGAGGATTTTTGTGGCATGAACTAGGCAGTGTCTCAAGGTGTTGCAGCCAACACAAGGTCAAAAAGAAGGAATTTGGGTGAAGAACAGCCATTAGCCCCAACCAATCCACAACCTTCCATGGTTCCACAAATGGTTGGCAAGCAAAATCCAATTTCAAATGCACAAGGGCAGCCAAGGATAGCCCCTAGGCCAACTCAAATACCGGTTATTTACTTGCCCACATGCAAGGAGTGAATGTGCAAACCAAGGGACAACAAAGAGATCCTTCATCACCATTCAATATCATTGATCAGATGAAGAAGACAAATGTTAATATATCAATGTGGGAATCCCTATCTATCCCAGGCCAAAGAGATTTGCTGCAAGCTGCCATGAAGGACTGGCCAACTTCGAATCAGCAAGTTCAGATGCAAGACAAAGTGCTCACAAATGCTGCCCAGCCTGAGGGAAATCATGGAGGACAGCAAGGTAAAATGTTGAAGCCCCCTCCTTTCTATGTTTCATTAATCATTGGAAATCAGCTAGTACATAATTGCATGATAGACTCCGGGGCAAGTAGCTCGGTAATGCCTAAACAAATAGTTGATCAGCTAGGGCTCCAGTATGAAACAACATCCAAAGGGGTAGTGCAGCTAGATGGGACAGCAGTAGCAATAGTTGGAGTGATTAGAAATTTGAGTCTTACCTTGCATGCATGTCCAAATGTTGTTGTTTTACAAGATGTATCAGTCATAGACCTTCCACCACTCTTTGCCCTATGCTTGTCAAGGGACTTCACAGCCAAGATTGGGGATATTTGTCTGCTGATTGGTCACACATGCTGTTTAGAACAAGGTATGGAACTAAGGCTACAATCAGGTCTGAACCTATTGCAAACTTTCACATTGAGCCTTACACTCCAAGTTAGATTAATGCCAATTGCTCAACATTTGATCAAGAAGATCACCCAAGCACTGATGAGGCTGACACCAAGGTTGGAAGCATCCTAGATCTAACTCTTGATGAATGGGAAAATAAGATACATGCATTTGATCCTTATCAAGAAGTGGAAGAATCTGAGCTAGGGGTCTATTGCATACATGAAGAAAATCAGCCTATTCCTAGCATCGCCAAGCCAAACCACAAAGATGACAATGAGGTATGGCAGCTATTTTTTGATGGATCAAGGAGTAGACAAGGTGCAGGAGGTGGAGCTATGCTTGTTTCACCTCAAGGAGGAAATTACTATTCAGCTTTCAGATTTCAGTTTGCATGCTCCAATAACACTGCTGAATATGAAGCCTTGGTGCAAGGGATGCATTGGGCAATAAAGAGAGGAATAAAGAACTTGCAAGTCTTTGGTGACAATGAATTGATTGTAAATCAGGTCAAGGGACAACATGCTACCAAGAATGATCTACTCAAGTGCTACAAGAATAGGGTGTGGGACCTCATGGAAGATTTTGAGGGTTTTGGCATCAAATCCATTCCTAGGAAAGAGAATCAAGTTGCTGACAGGCTTGCAGCAGTAGGGGCAGCCTTTGACATTGTGGAAATTATTCAACAAGACAAGGTATAGCCAAACATCCACGTGATTGTGAGGCCTTCAGTGCCGGATAACAATGTTAGTTGGCAAGTGTTTGAGAATGACCAGCAAATCATCCATTTCTTGCAAGAAGAAGCTGAGTTCTTAGCCAAGAATCAAGAAAGATTGGAACGGTAGTATGGTGACCAGGTAGTACACTTGAGAACTAACAAGCTGCCCAAGGGAATTATCACTTTGGAGTCCATTTTTATTCCCAATGACCAGTTTAGAAAGGAAAAAGCAAACATTCAAGTCAAGAGAGAGGATTCAGTATCCATCTTGGTAGAAGAGAACAAACCATTACAAAATGGAAGGATGACAACTGAACAAGAAAGGTATGAGTTCATACATCTGTGCCAAGAGTTCCCTGACATGTTTGCTTGGAGCTATGAAGACTTGAAGGGTTTCAATCCCAACTTAGCTTAGCATACCATTGAATTGGATCCAAGTACAAAGCTCATTAGGTAGAAATAAAGAACAATCAATCCACACATGGAGCCTCTCATGAGGAAAGAATTGGACAAGCTGATTGAGATTCTAGTTGGGTTGCCAACTTAGTTCTAGTCAGAAAGAAGAGTGGAGAGATTAGGTTGTGTGTTGACTTCGAGAGACTTGAATAGAGCCTCTCTCAAAGACCATTACCCACTCCCTTCCATGGAGCAAATCTTTCAAGTTGTGGCTGGCTCAGAGGTTTTCACTACTTGATGGCTACTCAGGCTATAATCAGATTATGGTAAAGGAAGAGGACCAGTTCAAGACAGCCTTCACAACCAAATGGGGAACTTTTGCATATAGGAAAATGCCATTTGGGCTGTCCAACGCTGGTGCTACCTTCCAAAGGGAAATGGACATGGCATTCAAAGGTTTGATTAATAATGTGGTGCTGATTTACCTTGATGATATCAATGCTTTTTTTCCAAAATGCAGCAGACCACCTCTTTCATTTGAGGCGTGTTTTCACAAGGTGCAGGAGATTTGGAGTGTCTTTGAATCCTAAGAAGTGCATCTTTCTTGCACATGAAGGAAAGCTCCTTGGCCATATTGTCTCCAAGGAAGGATTAGCAATTGATCCAGAGAGGGTTGAAGCCATAAGAGCACTACCATTGCCAACCACAAGAAAGCCCTTTAGAGTTTCTTGGGAAGGATAAACTTTGTTCGGAGGTTTGTCCCAAATTTTGCAGCCCTTGTCAAGCCCATCACCAAAATGTTAAAGAAGAGCATGGCTTTCAAGTGGACAATGGAAGGCAAGGAGAGTTTTGAGGGAATCAAAGAATCCATCTCTCAAGCACCAACTCTCATCAACCCGGACTTCTCCAAGGATTTCATCCTCTATGCATTTGGAGGTAATGACACTATTTATACCATTTTGGTACAACAGAACAAGGATAATGATGAGCAGCCAATTGCCTTCTTCAGCTAGAGCCTAGATGACTATGAGGTGAGGTACTCTTTTATTGAGAAGCATGTCTTGTAGTAATCGAAGCTTGAAGAAATTCAAGCATTTAATCTCTAACAACAAGGTCCAATTGCTGGTCTCACATGCAAGGGTTAAGGACTTCCTCCTCAACAAGGATTTGAATGAGAAAAGAGTAGGTTGGATCACCCGTGTCATGGAGTATGACATTGAGATCAAGATCACCAAGCTGGTAAGAGGGAAAGGATTGTGTGAGCAGCTGGTTTTGGGGAAGCAAAAAGAAGTATGCAACGAAGAAGAGGCTGTTTGACATCCAGGATAGTCATGAGCCAAGTGGCAATCAAGAAGCGCACAATGCTTCCCCACTCCTTGCTGGACCCAAGATATTATGCACTTCCTAGGCACAGGCCTATGTCCTCCTGGAGATGAACAAGACCCAAACGAGACACTTTAGATTGCAGGCTATCCTCGTATACCATTGTTGATGGAGTTTTGTTCAAGAAAGATGTGAATGGAGTCTTGCTGAGATGCATCAACACAAATCAGATTCAAAGAGTATTGGAAGAGTTCCATGGTGGACCAGCTGGTGGTCATTTTGCACCAAGAGTGACAGCTCTAAAAATCATGAAGGCTGGTTATTATTGGCCTAAAATCTTCAGTGATTGCTATGCATGGATCAAGAGGTGTAAGAATTGTGCATTCTTCACAGGAAAGGAGAGACTTGCTGCCCTTCCATTGCATCCAATCTCAGTTGACCAGCCATTCATGCAATGGGGTTTGGACTTCATTGGAGTCATCAATCCCAATTCAAGCCAAGGGCACAAATGGATTTTGACAGCCATAGACTACTTCACCAAATGGATAGAAGCAGTAGCACTCAAAGAGGAAACTGAGTCTAGCATCTTAGACTTTTATGAGGGGATAACAACCAGATTTGGTGTACCTGCTACAATAATCTCTAATAATGCATTGGCATTCATTGGATCTAAGGTGACTGAGTGGGCTGTCAAGAATGGTATTTACCTAAGCACTTCATCAAACTATTACCCTCAAGGTAATGGCCAGGCCGAGTCTACAAACAAGAACTTGTTGAGGATCATTAGGAGGACTCTTGACGAGAATCAGAGGTCTTGGCATACTAAACTGAAATCAGCCTTATGGGCTGATAGGATAACTCCCAAAAGATCCACAGGTAACTCTCCATTCAAAGTTGTCTATGGAAGAGAGGCAATCTTGCCCATGTCACTTGAGTTGCCAACATTGGAACTCATGAAGCAAGCCTGGAGTTGCTAGAATTTGAGCCCATTGAGATGAGGTATGTAGAGTTGATGGAGCTACAAGAGATCAGAAATCAAGCATCCCAAGCAATGGAAAAGGATCAAGCTTTGATCAAAAATACCTCTGATAAGAAGGCCAAAGATAGATCTTTTCAGGTTGGAGATCTAGTGTTGAAATGGGATGTGGATAGAGCAAAACCGGGAAGGCATTCAAAATTTGATGCCATTTGGAGTGGCCCATACATGGTCATGAAGTGCAAGAACAACAATGCTTTCCAATTGGCCTCATTGGATGGTGAAGAACTACAGATTCCAGTCAATGGAATCTATCTCAAGCGTTGCTTCTAGAGGGAAATTCACTACCTTGTAAATATTAGATTAGATTTTCATTCCTCCAAGTGCTTGTGCACATTGTTTTTCTGTAGGTTAGTTTTTTTTTCCCTAAGTGCTTTGGCATAGCTTGCTGTCCATGGAGATGTTTTGCAGTCCTTGCTCCCATCAGGTGATATTCCATCTTCCTCCTTACACATTCTGAGTCAGTTGGGGTTCTAAACAGAATATTTGATGACTCCATGCCCAATGGACTGCTTCAGGCAACTGGTATCTTCTACCTAGCAGGTAGGTAACCCCGCTGAGTCACCAAATTGTTATCCAAAATTCACCCCCTAGGGTAATTTTGATAACATGCATTGAATACTCAAGTCCCAGGCAAATAGGTTGATTCAGGGCAAAAAATCATGTTTCTAGGGTCCCCTCAAGTTTTTTCTAACTCCCCTATCCAAGAAGAAAGAGCAAGTTCTAAAAAGGGTGAAAAAGTTGCAAAAACAAGCTTAGGCCAGAAAAATAATGAAAATTGGCTAATTCCTAGTCCAGGCGGCCCTTGGGACAGTTGGGATGTCGGGGTACGAACCGGCCGAAAAACCTCCAGGCGGTCCGCAAAGCATAGGGACATTCCGGGCCGTGACGACGCGCGGGACGCGGAAAGGTGAACCGATCGAAGGTCAAAGAAAAATTGACTAACTATTGAGTGGAACAGTCTAGGACATCTGGGCCGCGAGGACGTGAAGGACGCGAACTACCTGGATCGACCGAAACAGAGAACTTTAGCACTGGGACAGTCGAGCTAGAAGTACGTGGCGGGACGCGGGGAGCCGAAGGAGCTGAGAGCCAATCAAATCACGCCACGTGTCATCAACCAAAGAGGGACAGGGAAGCCCAAATCAGGTGAATCGGAAGAATTTGTTCCAGGTAGTTTGGGACATCCGGGCCAAAGGGACGTGAGGGCGAAAATCACCGCGAGCCCGCGACGAATCGAGACGCCACGTGTCACAAGGGAAAATGTCCAAAAGTTCAAAGGGCGAGGTTTGAAGCGTTCACTTGAGCCAATAAAAAGAGGACATGTGTCCAATGGAGCAGGGAAGTGTGGAGCTCGGGGGAACTTTGGAGTTTTTTGCAAAATTTTCAGCCAAAAAGCTAAAAGTAAAGGTCTTCCCCACACCCCTGTCGACCAATCAATGCATGCCACGTGTCCCAGGTGGCGGGGCGCGGGGAAAAGTGGAAAATTTTCCAAAAATTTCAAAAGGTCAAATTTCAAGGGAAAACCCATGGGTAAGTGAAGGAGAGAGAATTACGCATCCAATCAGCGCTTGACATGTGTCATCCAGGTGGCAGAGCGTGGGAAAAATTTCAAAACTCATTTTTGCCTGTTTTGTGCCCTAAATCTTCAGATCACCATATCTTTCGATCCAGAGCTCAGATTTGCACGTTCTTTATATCATTGGAAAGCTTATAAAATTATCTACATGATTCTAGGGTTAATATTGAATTTTGGTGTAGTCTAGAGAGAGAAAGTTAAGAAACAGCTCTGATGCGTGTTCATGGCTAGAAGTGACATTTCAGCGACCAAATTTAATGCAGAATGGGTCGCATTCTCCTGTAATTCGGTCAAAAATGACAGGGTATGGGTTTGTAAGGTCCTCCATGCTGATTTAATGCATTTGCAGTCAATGAGGAATGGGTTCCCATGTTTTGTATGTTTTCTCTCTCCTGGGCTCGACCCATGCAATGTAAAAGCCAATTTTGGCTCATTTCTAAAGGGTGGAACATTTTTGGCATAACAGACTTCTTCTTTCACCTCCAGCAAGTGATTGTTACAAGAATCAAACCTCTTCAAAGACTGTAATAGTTTTTACCTCTCTGAGGTTGTAATGCAGTGTTTTTGACATTGGAAATAATAATGCAAGCTTTGTGAATGGGTTTCAGTCCTTTGTTTGTGTTATTTGCTTCATTTCAGATCCTAAATTATATCTTCTCAGCCTGTGTATGTTTTATGCTGCAATCTTTGGTTTGTGTCTATTTACATGACAAGAATATTCACCACTCCTTTTTGGTGCATCACCATCTTTAGTTAGTTTCAATTTTTGCACTTCTATCCCTGTCTCCTTGCAATTTAGAATAGGATTAGGACTCGAACCTCGGAGTTGCACAGAAGCATTAGATCTAAATTAGAGGAGTGTGAGGAACCAGCCTCTAATCTAGAGATTCCTCTCTCGCCACAAGTCCCACACTTGGAGAGAGGTTTCCATGTTGTGCAATCACATTGGATGCTAGAGTGATCAACCTAGAAGCCCGATTTGCATCCGGGGTGCGTGAGAGTTTGCTACAACAACACCATCATTTTGAAACACCCGGATCTAACGCCTATCCCTCATAGGTATGCATTACGCTAGAATGCCGTGAAGACTTAACATGCACCCTCACCATGGAGAGGTTACCCTTGGCATTGGAATCTATGGAGGAAGTAGCCTCGCACCAAGGAGGAGCACCTGTTAAAGGTGATAGCACTTATTTCGAGTATAGCAAGGTGCTCATTGATGTAAAGATTTCTTTCCAATATGCTTGAGGTCAGTATATGACACATGCGTGGATAGAGATAAGGTGGAGAGCTCATTGGTCACCAAACTTGAAGTTGAGTGAAAGAGTTCCAGGAGAAGAATAAAGGAAATAGGGCGGAGCGGGATAAAGTCTTAAGAAGTAGAAAAGAAGATCTAAGGAGATTAAGGCACTAAGGGGCTCAACTAAAACACAACTCAAGGAAATATATCCTCAAATTAAAAGAAGAATGGACAAGATCACGCACCTAGGTAAGGATATGGAACAAATTGTGGACACTTTGAGTGCCCACGGAGCTAGCCTAAGTTTTGATGAGGTAAACCTCCTGGTCGGTGACCTCTTTCGAAGGTACATAATGAGGTCGATAAATGAAGTAAGTTGGAGGTAGACTTATGGAAGGACTTCCCCAACATTTTGATTTGATGTTCCCCCCATTCTTCAGTCTTTCCCCTATTATTTCATTCCTTATTCATTGTTGTAATATTTTTCTACATCTTGGTTCCATTGAACCAGCTTGCACCTTGGTCAAGTAAGATGTTTCCGAGGGTGGAGAATAGGCATAGTGTGGGGTGATGTTGGGCCCCTAAAATATCGACTAAGTACGAATGTGCGTGGGTGCACGGACCCCGCTTATAAAAGGGTGTGCGGAGTAAAATTGTAAAAGAGAAAAGGCTTAAGGAAGCAAATAGCGCACGTGGCACGCGAAAGGAGGTTTGAGACTTAGCTGATTTAAGCAACAAAGGTAGAACATGTGAAAAATGTGATTGGTTACGTGTGGATAAGATGCCAGCCTAGAAACAGGTGGCCCAGGAAAGATCATGCTAGTGAAGGAATCTTCTAGAAGACCATCATGAGATGGAGTGGAGAGTTCGGCTTGAGGAAACATGCTCACTGAAGGACCACATTCAACACTTGGCAATGGATCTGAGGGCGCGGCAAGGTGAGTTGGCAGCATGGGAAGGTGATAAATACAAGTTCCTGCAGACCAAGAAAAGAGAGATGGGAATATAGACATAAGAGGAGAAGATAGGAGAGATACACATAAAGAGAGATAACATGGGTGAAGCTCTATAGGATTACTACGAGTGGAGCTCTGATGTAGAAAGGAATGTACTAAGCTTAGCATTATAATTTCTTTTTCCTTTTGGCATAACTATACAAGCCAAGCCTAGTGACGTGCATGACGTTGGTCCGCCCTCTATGGCTCTTTGTAATGAAACGATGAATACAATGAGGTTACCTATTGTAATTAGATATGAATATCAGTGGGTTTCATGTATAATTTTTCATAATAGTTCTCTTTCCTTTCATACTATGAATGAATGATTGTATCTTTCCTTCTGTTACAATATATGTTATGGAGTATATTAAAACACTAGGTTTGAAGAAACTACAAGGATTTGGAGGTCGTTCTGAGCCCTATGATTCTTGTATGTCTAAAATTATTTCCTGAATACTCTTATACTAATCATAGATGAATGCTTCCCACTAAAACTCACATAAAAGAGAGACTTGGCACCCGCGCATGCCTCGGGTGAGCGCTCAACTTCTTCTCGGTGATAGGAAGGCGTGCATGGGATTCCTTCCTTTTATAGTGGGACTAAAATTGACTACATCCTCCAAATAAAACTCGATGAAATTTACGCCATAGATGAATACACTACCTGATTTACTTTTGAAATTGACTACAAATTAACTCTATGTACTTAAATCTACTACCCATAATATCTTACTTAATGTAAGTTGTAGAATCTAGAAAACCAAGCACAATGGATAGGTTGCTAGATAGGTTCGGATGCATGCCCGCGGTCCACATCCTTTCTCCGAATGAACCTTTATATAAAGTGAAGAGGGTTCTCTACCATTCTTACCTAAATGGGGGAGTTCCAGATGCTCGTGGATTCACGTCTTTTACATGATCCTTTAAATACTTCATGTGCCATATCTCTTCGCAACACCATTAATTCCATGACCTCTCACTACTTTACCGAGATCCCTCTTATGTGCTTCATTAAACTTAAGCCACCTTTCTTCTCTTTTTCTCTCTACCGCTAGGTCCACCATATTCACCAATCCTTCTCCTTCCCCACACATAGTGGGGTTTAGTTAGCCATATGATTTTCTTCTAAATCCGTGGTTACAATCAAGATCTTGATCATGAGTGGAATACAAGAAAATACGATCCTCTGGGATTTCACAAAACTTAAACTTAGAAACCTCTCGGGAAAGAGTAAGTAAAATGACATATTCTAATGTGTAGTTGTTCAAAAAACCATGGAAGTAAATGTATATAGAGCACATCTAAATGAGATCTGCATCATACAAGATATGAAATTATTCCTATGTCCAGAAAAGCATGCAAAACCTCCAATTCCTCTTAGATGTGTACACAACCAACCACTCGTACAACTCTATAGGGAAATAAGAAATGAATGTTTTATATAGCTTGTGATACAAGTTCTGTTCAACCCACACATGTGCATTAAAATTAGGTCCAATGCTGAATCTATTAGCATACTCTTCTTCCCGAGATCTTCTAACCACTCCTCAATACTAGCCAAGGTTAATCAATACATCTTCATCACGTAACATCCTAAAAAATAATTGGGAAATAGGTATTAACAATGGAGCCAATGATGTAGCCTAGATTACACCCTCAAATCCTAAGGCATGCTAGAAAATCACTCAGATCGAATTGAGCACTCACTCAAGTACACAAGGGTAAAGAAGTCCCTCTTTAGAGATGCTTATCCAAAATTCCAAAATGTTAGAATGCTTAAGTATATATATATATATATATATATATATATATATATATATATATATATATATATATATATATATATATATATTGAGGCATTCCACGGTGCATAAACCGGATATATAGCTTTACCATATGAAAGATTGACTAAACAATGACTATAATGAGATTTACCATGCAAGAACCATATTCAGTCACATCTAACACAAATATCCAGCCAATAAGATCCATTATATTAATACCATAAAACATAGAAGCTTCATACATCATGAGCCAGTTTCCATAGTCATGCGCGCTAACAATTCCATAACATAACTCTACAATAAAATGGTATATCCAAACCATGCAAATCAATACATATATAGGAGTGGGGACTTTCCCTTCACCGCCTATGCACCTTCTAAAAATGGGGTACACGCTAATAATAACCATGTGCCTTTAAAAGAGAGTACATAATCATGTAAGTGCTAATAATAGATCTTTTTAAAGTTAAATCCTAAGATGAGATCCTATTATTATCCCAAAACTCTACATGGTGCTCAAACTACTACCAGCCCAGAAATAACCTTGTGTGGTCTGCAAGTCTTCATATCATTATGTGCTTAGTACTCCAAGTCCAAAAATAGCCTTAGGCTGAAAATAACTAAGTCATGTTCCTGGGCACACCCTGTCTTACTACATTTCCATGCGCCCTCATGCGGCCTATATTTGCATGCCCAAAACGTTATACACTTACAAAAATTAGGCTATAATTGTCAGCCCAACAATTGATATTTTTGAAAAAATGTCCCTTCATCCATTTTATATTATGATCCCTTCCTTGAAGGAAACTTATGGACCATGTACTATGATGGAGAAAAGTGTGCCATAATAGTAGAGGAAAGTGTGGTCTTGACCTTTCATGAGAAGAGGATCTTACCATTTATATTCCCTTTGGATTTTTATTTCACCAATAATATAGCCAAGTATGAATCCTTATTAACCAATATTATCTTATCTCATAAATCCTAAATTTAAAGAAAAATCCTTTGTGATTCATTGTTAATCAAGTGGAAAACATCTATTAGACAAAATTCAAACACTTGTAGTTATATAAACATGCTACCTAGAGATTAGTTGGTAATTTTGATTTAATATCTATTGAGTCTATTCCTAGAAATCAAAATGAGTTAGCTGATGCTATTACCACTCCTTGTACATGATAGTTTTATATTCGAGTCATTGAGAGAAATTCCTCTCATCAAGAAGGATCCCAAATCAAAGAAGTTACCATCAAGATTGATGACCTCGGGTTAATGAATCTTGACATAGTTGAGAATGAAAAATCCATTTTAAAGTACTTATATGCTTATGAACACCTTCTTCCTTGCATTATAAGAAGGTATCTTCCATGACTTTATATCTTCCTTCTTTAGAAATTAATACTAAAATTATTATTGTAAGATCACATACAATGATTATGTTATGGAAGACCTTGACATTTGAAAAATTAAAGAGAAGGATTTGGACCTTACCTAGGCATCATAATAATTTTAAGAAGGTAACACCTCTCTTATCAAGGATACCATTGATATAAACATAGGGATGGAGGAAGATCAAATGATATTAGAACTCAAATATTCATTATTTCCATAGGAATTTGAAGACCATATGATATTTCTCACTAAACTATCTAAGGATTTCACTTATCTTATCTTGATATAAATGACATCCGTATGGACGTCTTCATGCATAATCTAGTCATGAAACTTAGAAACAAGCCGCTTAAAAAACATATGACCAATGAAGCCAAAAATATCATTAATGGTAAAATATGATGTAATCAAACTCCTCAAAGTTGGTTTCATTATAATAGTAGACTACACAAACTAGTTATCCTGCATTACACTAGTCTTGAAAAATAATGAAAAGATTCAAATTTTCATTGACTTCCTTGATATTAAAATAAGGTGTGCCCTAAAGATGAATTCCTATAACCTTTTATTGACATTATTGTTGATGAGATGAATACTTATAAGATCCTTTCACACATGGATGGATTCCAAGATTATAATTAGATCCAAATTTTTGAAGAAGATCATGAAAAATTCTTGTTTACACCCTTTAAAACCTTCTCGTTATACAACCATGCATTTCGGTCTCAAGAATGAATGGGAAAATTATCAAAAAGAAATGAATTATATATTTCATGATATGATCCAAAAAATGGTCGAGTGTTATGTTGGCGATCTCCTGGATAAGGCCATAATAAGATAGGATCATGTAGGATTTTACGGATCATTCTCACATCAATCATTGAGTACGACATCAATTTGAACCTAAAAATGCGTGTTCGTGAGTGACTGGAATAAAAATCCTAGGATATATCATATCTAAATGGGGTATCATTGTAGATCTTTCTAAAATTCATGCTATCTTAGAAATTATCCCACTAACTAGTGAATCAATAATTCAACCATTTCTTAGAAATTTAGAGCTCTACATAGATTCATTATGGATCTTACCTATATATTCAACCCAATTAATAACTATTGAAAAATTATAATATCATTGAATGGACTCGAGAATGTCATAAAGCCTTTAAATATTTAAAATGGTTCCCATTATCTCCTCCTCTCATGGATCTATGATTTGACACACTTTGTTTATCCTTTATATACATACGATAGAACTTTCTATGGATTGCATGCTTTCCTAAGAAGATGTTTATGGTAGATAATAAGATATGTATTTAATCTACCATGTGCTCTTGCACTATAAAACATGCTATTTTTAGGTTGAAAAAGAATGCCTCTCCATAGTTTTTACCACCAATAACTTAAGAAATTATATGTTAAATCAATAAAGTAGGATGATCATTGAATATTGAGGACTATACATTCTTAATGTGATAATCCCTCTCTAGCCAAGTCAATTATACATTCACACTCCTTGGTGAGTTTGATTTGGCATATGTTAACCAAAAATCAGTTAAGGGTCATATAGTCACTTATTGGATAACTTATAATTGTTTTTTTTTTAAGGGCAAATAGTTTTGAAGGGACTATACCCTGTATACAAAAGGGCTCAAAAGCCAGATAGTAAAGATGAGAAAAGCAGCCCAGAGAAGGGAAAAACAGTCAACCAAGGAAGGCTCAACAACCAAATATTACAATATATGTGAAAAAAGGATCAAAACGTACAAAGATCCAGAGAAAAGAAGGCAAGATCAAAAAGAAACCAAAAGAGAAACAACATAAAGAGCTCCGCCAAAAAACAGCTCCAGAACCGCCCGATGACAGCCACATCGCAGCCAAAAACAACATCACAACAGCCCGTTACTTGATGGCTCTGTCAATTTTGGTCTTGATAGCCTGCAGTGACATGAAGAAGGCAATGGCAGTGGCCTGAGAGGAGTCTTGTAAATCTACTTGGGCAATTGCAATGTCCCTTTTCTCTTTAGGGCCCCATATGTCCTCATTAATCCCACTTAAACTGCAAACACTGTGGACATGTTGTTTAATGAAATTATAAATGCTTTTGAGGGCAGAAAATATGCAGTCATTGTGGCTTTTAGCATTCCCCAATCTGCCATCTAAGGACTGAAGTTTCTTGAAGACTTCACCAATAACCCCCTCTTCCTCCTCACTTTGAAGGATCCTTTTACCCTTTGCTCTTTCCATGTTTTTTATAGCCCCTTTGAGCTCTTGTATCTCCTTCTCTAATCTGTCCACCCTATCCAAAGAATTCCTCCTCTTTGGGCTCCTCCACCGGCTTGCTAATATACAGGAGGTTTTCAGCTAGTTCCAAGTCTTTGTGACTCCTTAGGACTCGTTAGGAAGCGGGGATTTTAACTTTGAGGCTCTTGCTTTTCTTGTTGGAGACAACATCTTCATTCTTTCTTTTTAGCAGGGGGGAGTGAGAGCAGTGTGGGCAGGTGGAGGTATGGAGGAGGGAGGTGGGCTAGGATTCATGGGAGGGCAGCTAGAGAAATGGCGGTGAATCAAGAGGATAAGGCCCTGGTGCAAAGGGACAGCCCTAGAGTGGCTTTGAACTTCCCTTATAGATTTCTCCAGAGAGTTAATTAGATAGTGAGGAAAGCTGATAATGTTATTTCTACGAAAATGATTCAGAAAAATCATATGCTTATGAGGTATAGTCACATATCTTCCTTCAAGGGTAACATACCTTACCACCATTTTGGCCAGTTCATCAAAAGGTTTAGGGATCGATGCCACCTTGAGGCCAGCAGTCATGAACTCAAGATTCTCCCCTCTTCCGTAAATTTCTTGGTTTCCACTCCTTGTCTACCTTCTTATTGAAGAAGAAAACTTATAATTGTTTAGATTCAAGAGATTTAGTATATATTGAGCTTCCCAACAAGTTAATTTGTTATATTAATAAGCCTGATATTTCCTCTTTACATTGTATATGTATATAGTCACCTACCTCATCAAGAAAACATATCCAAAAGATACCAATTTCCAAAAAAGTTCACATCTCCGTGTACTTGACATGAAGTAGTGATATTATACATAGTCTTGTATAGGAGAGAATTTGAGGACATGCTCCTTTGTTGAGTAGATGAAGAAGAATCTAAAAGCATCTTATTCCAATGTCACAATGGGGTTTTCGGTGGTCACATCGGTGGCCATGCAACTACTCAAAAATACATAAGGTGGGATAAATTTGGCCCACCCTCTAGAACGATGCAATAAAATATGTTTGGAAGTGTCCAAAGTTTCAAGAATTTAGGCATGTTATACATGTTCAAACACATGAATTTTGAGCCATTAATACGCCACACCCCTTTTCTACATGGGGCTTAGAACTAATTGGAAAATTGACTCCCACCTTTATAGATAAACATAATTTTATCGTCATTGCAACCGAGTATTTCACGATATGGGTAGAGGTAATGCCTCTAATTACTATCAACTACTTAGGAATAAGCAATTTTATCTTGCACCATATTATCTCGCATAATTGGATTCCCCTAAGTCATATTTTTTTGCAACAGGGGATCCTTAAAGAATCTAGATATGTGTGAAATGTGCAATAAATTATCTATCTCATATCACACCATGTATCTTTATTACCCTCAAGCCAATGGAAAGGTTGAGGTGAAAAATAAAACCTTAAAGTCTATTATACTTAAAATAGTTAAGAGAAACAAGAGGTATTAGAATTTACAACTATTCTATGTTATGGGATTATCAAAATAATAAGTGTACACCTATATGTGTTACCCATTTATATCTAGTATTCAGAGATTAGGCTATTGTTGTAGTGGAGGTTTAGCTTCCCATCATACAAGTATCTCTTCAAGGTCTCCTAGATGAAGATGAGTACAAAGAACTATGTCTATTTTCCTTATAAAATCTAGATGAGAATCTTCTAAAATCTACGCAACACCATGAAGTATACACTACCCATGTGGCTAAAAAGTACAACAAAAACATATATGAACATCCTATTCATCTTGGTGATCTTGCACTCCACCATGATAATCATATAGAAAAGAAGACAAGAGAGGGATACAATTTTAGGAAAAATTCATTAGGGCCTTACTTATTCAAAGTGAGGAATTTAATAACCGGGCATTCTACCTCTAAGCTTTTGAAGGTGATGAGTTTGATGAGTTAGTCAAATCCATATCAAATGTGACTATTTTAGTGTCATAGTTTTCATCACCTTTCATATCATTCATTTTACATTTTTATTGCTTCATCTTGCCATATTTTATGCCTACAAAATATGTTTAAAGTTGAGATTCAATCTACCTTTTCTATATGATGCTTCTTCATCCATTCCACTATTCCTTTCTATTTCATCACCACTCCATTATTAACTACTATATTTACAATCATGTCTCAGTAGTATAAATTCACTAGCTTATTGCCTAGTGTTATGATTCCCTTATTCATTATCAAACCCCAGATCAGATGTAAATATTGTGATTTATGTAGGTTTCTAAAGGATTTTTCATGACACAATTCTATATATATCTCTCTTTGAGTAAAAACACTAGTATATCTCATCCCTCAGGATATTCTTCACTTGTCCCAACATTTTATGATGAGCCCTTGGATCTTATTGGTTACATGGGATTTGGGCATGTGATAAATATCTCACATCACTCTCAAAAAAATAAAAATAAAAGAAAATAAATACAGTCATAAGAGAAAATACATGTAGAAAAACAAATTTTACATCCTGCCATGTTACTCACCCTTATCGATATTTGATGATGATCCCACACACCTTCCCGGTTATGTGAGACCAAAATTTGGGAGTAACACCCTTACTAACCCATGTCTAGTATTTGGTAATGATACCATGTGTCTTACTTTGGTCGTATGAGGCTAGATGTGGGGGTATATATATATATATATATATATATATATATATATATATATATATATATACACACACACACACACACACACACACATATATAACTACGGACACCTAAATCTAACTACATAATTTTAATACAAAAACAACACTTCTTATCCTCTTTTCTATCATTTGGTTATTATTAGCGAATCACCACACCCATTCTCTAAATCAACAAATCTTCCTTCTCCTACTTCTATTATTGTTCCAACTATTTTCTAGTCTTGTTAACCATCTCTATGCTAACGTTTCTATTTTTTCATGCTCTATCTACGTAGAATGCTTACATGTTCTACCATTCTCATTCATGCACTAGAGTCATCTTTTTACACACTAGTATACTACTTCACATGCTACTATTAAACTAATTGAATTTTCATTTCTATACATCCTAGTTCATTTTTCTCCTTCTTACGTTAGTGTTAAACCGGATGTCTGGCATCACCTTTGCACACACTAGCATCTTGTTTCACGTGATCCCATTTTGTTGCATGCACATACATTTTTCTTCCTTTCTAGTCCATTTATGCTTCACACACTAGCATTCTTAATGCAAGTACTAGTTTCCAACTAAATGCACTAGCATTATGTGTTTATTTTTTGGCTCGAATTTCTAAATTTTTAGAATCTAATTTTAATTTTTCCTTGTTTTTTGAATATTTTCTGATTTCTAACTTACATGTTTTATTTAAAAATTAGTTTTTAACACTTGAATGCTTTGATTACGTTTGTTTTTCCATTTACTTAAGTTGGATCAAATGTTGTGTATGTTCTTCTCTTACGCTTTCGAGCAATCTTGAGAATAAAAAATGACCTTGATCCTCATTCTAACATTTTGAGTTACATGGAAAAATTAATCATTTAAGTTGTTTAAAAATCAAAATTTCAAAATACTTAGTTATTTTTTATTAAAGTTTTCTCATTTTCTTAAGTTAGATCAAAAGTCATGTATGCTCTTCTCTTGCACTTTCAAGCGATCTTGAGAATAAAAAATGACTGTGATCCTCTTTCTAAACATTATGGTTTACATGGAAAACTACTAATAATTTTGAGTATAGGACCATTCACTTGTCAAAGTCAAAATTGAAACAATTATTGATACACTATGTGTAGGTTGCCAAAGGAGTTCAAAACACACATTTTCTTATAAAAGATAAGAACAAACAACTCACACTGTATTTTCAGGTTCAGATAATGGTTAAAACCCATACACTTTAAACTATGGGAAGTATCTTGGCTTAAGCCATAAAAATCATTATGAGGATTACCACATGAACAACAAAGTAGTCAACAAATTAAGGGAACTAGTTGATGAAATAGGAAGTGACCCATCACCTACTTGAATAGAAAAACACGTGAGGAGTGCTAAATTTTTTCATATGCGACCTTGTTCATTAATTTGATTGTGGGTAATGGTCATTTATTTATAATTTATTCTAAAAAAACATACCTCTCTTAGACAATATGTTGGCGAGTTTTGAGAATAAAATCCCGAGGAGCCATTGGACACCTGGGCAAACTTTACACTATCTTATTCTCAAGTTTAAAATATCTATTACAAAGTAATACTTCCTCGAAGTTAAAACCTTTTTTATCGAACAAGGGGAAATTCCATTGAAGTTGCACCTTGTATTTTTAATCTCAAATCGTACATAGCAAATTTTTTTCCTATTTTCTACCTTGTTTTAGAACAAGGTGAAACTATTCAAAAGTTGGGCTATGTACTTTCATCCCCAACTATAAATTTTATTGTTATATATTTTTGGTATTATTGGTCAAAAGAGAGTAATCCTAATTGCTGCCAAAATTGTGTCAACCTCTTTTACACCCACTTAAATCCATTTTTCCTTAAAAACTTGATTTAAGTGTTGAAAGTGTGTTGGTACATTATTCAAATTTTTGTAGTTATCTTAAACCAACATTGGGACATTTCATTTTACAATTTTGGCTTCCCTTTATCAAAAGAGCACCATCTAAAGTGTTGCCAAAATTGTACCAACCATTTTTAGATACTTAAATATTGTTTTTCTTAAACTTGATTTGAGTGTTGAAAGTGCGTTGTTACACTTCCCACATTGTGTCAATCCCTTTTTAATACTTAAATCTTGTTTTCTTAAACTTGATTTAAGTGTTGAAATTGTATTGTTACATTGCTCACATTGTATCGACCATTTTTGATACTTAAACCTTATTTTTATTAAACTTGATTTAAGTGTGGAAATTTGTGTTGTTACAGTTGTCAAAATCATATTAACCCCCATTTTAATACTTAAATCTTGTTTTCTCAAAAATCGATTTAAGTTTTGAAATTGTGTTTTTGCACTTTTCATCAACCATTTTGACTATTCACACTTGAAAATTGTTTCCTAAACCTTTTTGAACTATCAAAATTATGTCATTACGATGTCATTTTTCCTCAAGCCCCTTTGGAAAATCACAAAAGCATTCCATATTTCTAATATGTCTAGTTGGTTACCATTACACTTTGATTGAATCGAGATAGAGCTTACTTCCATTTGAAGGAGTTTAATCAAACAATATAGGTCTAGGAATTTTGAGCCAAAAATGCCAACCATGACTTGATATTACATGGTTCCTCACACTTACAAAAATAGGGAACTCATGCTATCTTCCACTCCCCACAACCTAGGTTTAGGCATTCACATCAAATGCTGCCCATCATGATTAAACCTTTATTGGTTCTTCACACTAGGGTATCCGTTACTGTTATGAAATTCTCCACCTTCATCTGCTAGTTCGTGGTATATTTCTGCTCCTCTTCATTAGTCCTATTGTTATAAACCTCTTCATAATTCTTATTCTTTTGATCCTTTTCATCAGTCCTATCCTTCGATTATTGTAATCCATGTTATTCTTCTCCGATTCTCCTTAGTCTCCCGAGCCTCATCCAATTAAATTTATTCTAAATAATAATTAATCACCTAAAGGATGATTTCCTCCTCTAAGGATTTATGTCCCCAAAAATTCTTGCAATCATTCATCTAATTCAACTCCCGATTCACATTCCTCCCTTTCTCTCACGACCCCCTTAATCAGTCACCTCAACAAAATCTTCCTCCATTGAAGATATGTGTGACTCAAAATTCCTCTAATCAATCATCTAAGTCAACCCCTATGTTGTAATCCACTAAATTTATACACAATCCTATGTGTACTGTACTATGTTGTTTTCTAGGCAAACCAATACCACCGCATCCTAAAATCACACCCAAAGCTACTCTCAAGACATCCAAATCAAACTCTACTTCACCTCCTACATAATCTTCTTCCATAAATAAAAATTCAATCCCTCTTCGTCCCTCAATCCCTTTATACCATGTTTTACTCTATCATCCCGACCAATCTTCTAAATACCAATGTTTGCATCCACATTAAACAAGTCACAAGAAACGATGTGCTAAGATATCTTTTCGAGGCATCATAAAATTCGTTTATGATAGACATAAGGTCAAACCTCCCCATCATCTCCATCATCACACATATTATAAATATTCAACCCTTGATGGACCCCTTCCTTTTAATCAACCTACTATCATCGACTGCAAAGAATGACCCATACTTGACCAATTTATTTCGAATGAAGAAGTGATCGGAGAATTCATGGACTTACGCGATGAAATTATTTATAATATCATGAATAATGATTCAATATTGAACTTTATGTTTTTGCATATTGTGGGGAAGAGGTTGAGTCCTTTATTCAAAAAATAGAGGAAGAGCCTAAAATTGTCAAACTTGATCCTCCTCTTGTTCTTCCATCTTCTCATTTCCCATTACATGGTGAAATTGGGGTCTATACTTGATTCCCTTCCTATCTTCTCATCACCCAAACATTCCTTATATATCACACCTCCTCAATCAAAATATATCATTGGGTCACCCCCAAGTATCCCTTCATCTTCTTATATATGTGGGCCACCTCTTAGTATCCCTTCATATTCTATTGATGGATCACTTTTGAGTAGCCTATTATCCTCTATTCTTGGGCCACGTCCTAGTATCCCATGATCTTATATCCATCGATAACCTCATGGTAGTACATTATCTTTAATTCTTGGGCCACCTCTTATTATCTCATCATATTATGTATGTGGGTCACTTCCTGACATCCCATTATCTTCTATACTTGGGCCACATCCTAGTATCCCTTCTTCTTCTATTTATGGGACACCTCTAGGTAGTCCTTCATCTTACCTTTGAGTAGCCCATTGTTTTCTCCCCTTGGGATTTATTCTAGCCCATTATCATTTATCATTGGTTCACCTCCTGGTAGCATGTTACCTTATATTCTTGGGCCACCTCCTTCTGGTTCATTTCCTTCAATCCCAAGACCATATCCTCTTCGTCCATTATATCTTCCTTATGTTCACAATTGTGGTAAGTCCACCATTATACCTAAAATAATTACATCAATAGAAAAATTCCTCCTCCCACTTATAGGGATCAACAAAATCACACATTAGCTTGTATGAAACCCAAACAATTTCTTCATCAAGCTAAGATCAAAAATTCAAAGAGCTCCAAATCTCCTAACAAATCAAACAACCACAAATCCAAAACTCAAATGTGATTAAAAAATGCACACCAAAAAAATTCTAGGTATGGTGAAAAGTGAAAAATATATGGATAGAGAAATCAAGATCCCACATACAAAATCCATGTTTCAAGATAAGTTACAGTCACTTATCGAGTATGATCTCACCACGATCATCAATATTGGAGATAATATCACTCTTGATAAGTAAAAGCTCCTAGTCCCCCTCATCAAAGAAATCACAAACATCGTTGTTGGATCCTATCACATAGAGTGACATTATTGATCCCAAATTCCCAATCATTCATCTTCATCGTATTCTCCCTTCACAAAAACGTTAAAAATAAAAAAATTCAAAAATACAAAAAAAGAAAAAACATTAAAACATTACAAAAAAACAAAAGGTATAAACACTTGACATTGTTATAAGGTTTTGCATATACATGGATGTTATTTTATTTCTTTCCATTTCTCTACAAGTCACCCACCATATTCATCCCTTTGATGATATTTTGGTTAGTCTATTCATGCTCATTATGTGGCATTTATCTCTATTGTATCTATTTGACCTTGGTCTTTTATTACCTTAGTAAATTAAATAACTACTAACTTCTTAAAGATCCTATCACTATCATACATTTAGTAATTTTTTTGTGAATATATTTAGGTGTATCTGCTGACACTAGCCAATATCATCATCACAATCAATTCCATTTCCTTCCATCAAGTCATCGAAAGTGGTTCTTAACCCCTTATCAAAACAATCAAGAGAGCTGAAATAATTTTTTCAGAAAATAAAAAATCAATCAAAAATCAAAATTAAAAGGCATAGGTATATATAACTCTCTTTGAGGGTATTCATAGTATTTCTATTGGTGCTATGGACTCCTGGATGGTAGTAGACAAATGTTGTGACTAGAATCAGATACATCTCCATCGGGGCTATGGATTCTTGGATGGTAACAAAGAAATGTATGGCTCTCCTTCCACACTCTATTCAAAAATATCCTTTCAAAATAAATCATTCCTACACATTGGATATTGTGTCTTCACTTATTGTCTATTAAATCTTTAATTTAAGAGGTAATTAATTTCCACGTGTACACATTGGATCTCGATCGGAAAACAAGACCAGATGTTACCAGATGTTGTTTGGACCTTGTTCATACTCTTTCTTTAGTCCTTATTTTGTCTCATGATTTTTTTCCTTTGGCTCATCTCTTTTCATCACCAATATTCTAGTTGCGGTTTCCATGTCCTTCCATAACATTCCCGCTTTTCTTATGCTTTGTTCGTAACATTCATGTTTATAAGATTTATTTTTACCATGTTTAGAAGAACCTTTGTCCCCTTTCAATAAAAATCTCGCGTCTTCTTTCTATCATGTGTTTCTTGGCTAGCTTTCACTAGGGGCATGCTCACTTCTTCTTAGCTCCACATTGGCTCACGTTCATCATCTTGTTGAGCCTAACCCTCTTGGCCTTGATCTAGATGATCCTATTCTTGTATATATGCATGGGATTCCCCTTTTATATTCTCAACTCTCTCACTGGGGCATCTTGGTGTTTGATTATTCCTATACATAGTTTTGGTAAAACCATTGAAAATACAAAAACATTGGTAAAACTTCAAAAATTCAAAACATTGGTAAAACATGAAAATCATAAACACTCAAAAAACACAAAATCATAAAAAATTGAAAAATATCATACAAACCATCCTACTTCAGTGCTTTCTTGTTCTAGCGCACGACATGCAGATCATCTTATGATCTTCCTTCATTAACAAAGTTGGTTTGCTTTCTATGTCTATATTACAGATATTGTTTCTGGGAAATTTCATAGTGTACGTTGCTTTTTCATGGGACTTCTATGTCCTCTATCTATTCCCTTGCATGTATCCTTTCTTGGGAATGATTTTAACCCTTGTCATTTAAATCAAACATTTGGGAACTGAAGTTGGATAACAAAAACATTGGTACAAGTTTCTTGAACATTATTTTTGAGTATGTTTGTTTGTGCTTGTTTGTTTTCATTCCTACTTAATTACTTTCTCATACTGCATTGATTTATGTATTTTGCTTTGAGTTAGTCCTTTAGCATGGAACAAAAATCATTATTATGGATTTTCATGTCATTATACCCTTTTGTTGTGTGCTTATATCATATAAAAGCCACTTCCGAGTAAGATGATACATCATTTACGTTGTGATCTTCCCGTTTCCCATCTATCTTATCTTCCATTATAAATTCACTTTCTACCCATAATTTTCCCTCCTCCCTCCCTTATATATTCTACACGAAGAGGTCGAGGATCCATTTTACAAATCAATTAAATCGAGTAATAGCCAACCAAGCTGTTCACATCACAATTTCAGTAGTATCTTATTCTTTTCTTTGTGATCATATTTTACATATTTTTGAGCATCAATCGGCCTCCATTACCACCCCATTTAAACTCAAGGGGCATCCTCCATGCGACTAGTTTTTATTCTACCACTAAAAAAATTAATTTCTTATAATTGTCTACTATCTATTAAGTGGTGTCACTTGTGCTACACCACATTAAAGAGGGGAAAATGTAGACACCTAAATATGACTATGTAATTGTAATAAAAATTTGTACTTCTTATCATCTCTTCTATCACTTGGTTATAATTAGCATCTTTCTCACTAATTAGATAACATTACCCTTAATCTCAGTCTACTAACGACACTTCATTAATTAACTAGTCTCATCCCTCATTTTGGATACAAATTAACATTACTTTGTTAGTTATAATACTATTCTTTTAATTAATCAATTAAACATTATTAACTAATTAAGATTTTCAATCTCCTATCTAATCAATAAACCCTCTTATTGGTTAAATCCCCTTTCAAACCCTTCAAATTCTAATAATTTCCTCTGAATCATTTGCAAATAGCTTCTATAAGCTTAATTTGGCCTATTAATTAATCCTAGCTGATTAATTAAGTCACCCGTAACTCCCATGAGTTTCTAATCTATAGTTAATCTCTTCTAATCATACATATCCCTTTCTAATTCTACTTTACCATTATCATACATTCACTAGGTTAGCTTCTCCCAAAATGGAAAGCTATACAAAGGATCTAATACACATTATCCAAACTTACACCATGTCCTTGTAAGACATCTGCATATGATAATATAATTTAAACCTTGGAAGGATTATTGGTCAAACAACCATTTCCCTTTTCTACCTATCTAAGAGTAGTAAGAGAAGAACAAAAATGAAAATTAATCCATAATAGTGAGATCTCTTCCTCTTTCTTGGAGAAATCCTTTGATCATACATAGTTGTGTTCGACTTGCTAAAGAAAGTATCTACAATCTAAAGCACATCTAAATAATCAAAGGATGGTTTGCATTTGATGTTTTTAATGTTTTATGCACTAGTTGAAGCTTTCTTTTATTGCATCCACACTACATGGGAAAATGTGGGATTAAAACTTAAAACATATAAAAGGGACATACAAGTGCCTCTAAGTAAGATATATAGAAAAATATATGTACAACCGAGAATCATTGGTGTGATCCTTCGAAGAATGATATGGATGAATTCTAGACCTTTGCTTGCATGATCCTATTGGTGAACAAATATTAAACACAACTGAATAATAAGCTTCTCATATCTTTCAATATGAAATATATTAGCTATTATGTAGGTAATATAATAAGCTTAAACACCATTCCTATTAATTAGGAATTACAATTAACAAATAACCCGCTTAATAAATTTGCGGTGTAACATATTATATTGTTATAACTAAATAACATTATAATATGTAATTGCTAATTATTATATTATTTAATTACCATAGTAATTACTAACAATGAATAATTATTTACATAATTATTCACATTATAATATTAATAATGTGAAAAATATTATTATTTTCCTAACATCCACTCCCTTAGTGTGAACATTATTAATCTTTGACGTCACCCCCTTAATGTGAACACTTTGGGTAAAACCATATTTTGCATAAGTTGAACAGCTCTTGAAAGCACTGCTTAGACCAAGTACAAACTCCATAGATTATCTCTTTACCCTCATAAAGGCATAGTGTCGAGCCAAATTATGTAGGAATGCTCCCTTCCTCTTTGGGTTCCTGTGGGACTTTACTTTCCACTTTGTTCACCCGAATTCTGAATCTCCAAGATCCACAAGCTTGACACTAACTAGATAACTATCCCTTGAGTCTATCTTGAAATATTCTCCTACTCCCCAAAAGTGAGTTTTTGAAAACATGAATCTTCCCCAAAAATTCTGAAAAGAGGTTTACTCAAAGATACAACACAACAAAAACACTCGAAAATAAAAGTATACTGAAACACACAAAACTAAAAAAATGTTACCAAATGATCTGTAGCCCCGTCATTGGCGACTGATGAGAGGTCACTGATCGACCTCCAACCTCCATTTTCTTCCGTTCTCTAATTATCTGAACTCAATACAAGAAGTCTTCAAAATTATAATTAGGTTCATCAATCATTCATTCATCTTCTAATTTTGAATCTTCTTCTAGAACTATATTTTCTTCAATTTTCCATTGAGAACATATTTGGCTCAAACTATGCAAAATTTAGATGTATTTCACTTTTTCTTGCAATAAAACCATTCTAAGTCCTTTTAGAGAACTTTTTGTATTTATTTTTCACATACATTATCGTTACCTCTTCTACATATTCTTTGGTCCTTTTTTCTTCAAAGTGAGCTAATAGCATATCTTCCAGTGATTGTGAAGGCATTTGAATAAGTGTAAAGACAACATTGATATATTTGGAAGGAAAACTATTCAATAATATATATTTTTCATCTCCATCTTCTACTGGATTTTTTATTTCTGCAAGTTACCTCAGAAGGGATCTCAACTCATTGATGTGGCTAGACATGGTTTCCCCATCAATCATTTTAAATCTAAATAATTGAAGTTTTAAAGAAAACTTCGCATTTACAGACTTTTGCACCAAATAGTTTATTCAAAGTGTCCCACATTACCTTGGATGTCTTCTCTAGATTGACATAGTGTATCTTAGAATCTGAAAGAGCAAGGCCAATAATGTATTTGGCTTTGTCATCTCTACTTTTCCATTCTTCTAGCTCGTTTTGGATTTATAGGCGCTAGTTATTTTCCATCAACTATCCTCTAAAGATTTTTATTCATCAACTACATTTGGATCTTGAATTTCCATGTGTGAAAATTGAGACCATTAAATTTTTCCAATGGTATTTCCATTGTAAAAATACAAATGATATAACCTATTATTCACTTAGGCATGGTTAAGACGAAACATAACAACAAAATAACTTTATAAAATGACTCTAAAATTAGACTCAATGACATACTAACACAAAATGATGATCTCAAATTTAATGAGACAAATTTTTTATGTTAATAAAACAATAGAAATGAAAAAGGAAAATATTTACTTATTAACACAATAAATTTTGATGTTTGACATATGAGAAATGCCTTTAAAATATACGAAGACCATATTGACTTATAAATTTACACGACTCTATATACTTAAATAAAACAAAAATACTAAAACAAATTACTTAAAACCATGTATTAAGAAAAAGAAAAACTAAAACCATGAATAAACCTAATACCACGAATTACAAATTGTGGTTTTGAACACTTTATCTCCAGCAAAGCAATAACTTGAATGGTGGTTTTGTGGAGGCTTTGGACAACGACATTGATGGAAGTGTTTCTCTCAAACTATAATCTGGGTTTCATTGTAATTTTGACACAATTTTAAATACATAAAGAAATTCAAACCCATTAGAAATCAAAGAGACCAAGATCATAAAAATAAAATTATGAATATTTCTTATCACAATTATTTTGAAAAAAAATCAGCCTTGAGGCTATGGAGATTCAAGTCTGCGACCATACCCAACCGACTGCAACGCAGATATATTCCTTCTTCAATTAGTTGCAGATATATTCCTTCATAGTGCTATCAAGAATTTGTGAAGCTATGTCTCTGGTGGTGGGTAATGGTAGCTTTACTTCAACCCAAAGATTGAGTATTCCATCACATGGCAAAAATAAATCTAGAGTCTTGAAAAATTATACAAGCCGACACCAAAAGGAAAGGTAGAAGAGAGATATAACATCCAAATATGCACGGATCAAGTATGCTCTAGTACCAATTATTGGTGAAAATATATTAAACACAACAAGGATAAAAAGCTTCTCATATCTTTCAATATGAAATACATTAGCTATTATATAGGAAATTTAATGGCTTAAACTAATTCCTATTAAATATGAATTACAATTATTAAATAACCCATTTAATCAATTTATGGGTGTAACATATTATATTTTTCTAACTAAATAACAATATAATATCTAATTACTAATTATTACATTATTTAATTACCGAAGTAATTGCTAATAGTGAATAATTATTTAAATAATTATTCACATCACAATATTAATAATGTGAAGACTATTATTATTTTCCTAACAGATCCAATAATGAAGTGGTGAGAACTCCTTAACCTACTCCTATGGTAAGACCCACTCATATAGGGTACTATCATCTTTTACATTGGTTTCCTCCTTCTCAATGAGGCTCTATGCCCACTTGATCATACACTTATCACCTCCTTAATGTACACACCTTAACCTATAGTGTTAAGGTCTTATCCCTCTTAAAAACCAAGAATTTTTCCTCGTAGTATCTAGTGGTGAAGACATTTTTGTGTCACTCACTACTTTGAGGAAACCCTAGATCTACTTGTATCTTGTTAGGGGTATTCCCTAAGACTGGGAAAATAGATCAACCAATGTGTTTTGGATCAAATACTACCACTTATCGGTAGTCTTTGTACACACACATGAAAAATATAGAATTAGATAATGTCTTGGAGAGAAAAACCACTAAGACTAGATATAGAGATCCTACTAACAATAACAATAGAAATATAAATGAAATTAGGAGTAAAAATACCAAAAAATAAAAAATAGCCTATGTGGATCCCTTACCACTGGGTTTGAACGAATATCGGAAGGCTCATAGTTTTCATCCTATTACTCCTCCTCTCTGATTGTTTGCTAACCCTTACAGCCTCTCCTCATCCATTTCCCCCTCACTATAACCAACTAGGTGTGCCATCTACATTAGCATTGGTCCCGACCATGCCGTACCATGATTGCTACAAGATACTAAATTGGTGGTTGTGGGTACCTTGATGGTGGTGGTACTACACCTATCCATCCTCTATACCTCCCACAAGGTTGTGTTAGCCCAAATACATCTACAATGATAAGGAATCTTGGAGTGAATGGGGTCCCATGTAGTCTCCCTAAGTGAGTGTACTATTTCTCATATGTACCATGGTACACAACGAGTATGTCGGGAAGAGTGAAAATAATGGATGTCAAAACTATTGGGGAACATTACTCACTGAATGCAATTTAATATGTCCTTGACCTACCTCACAAGGGAGAATGCCATCAGTTAATCTCCTCTCCGTGCCAAGATAGGTACATTACCAAAGAAGAATATATGATCATGTCTATATATATATCAATTAGTTATCCACTCAAGGAGTATATCTAAAGGATTCATTTCCCCCTATGACATGTTATGATATATTTAAGTGGGCCTAATAGAATTATATTGATATATGAGATAAAGTCTTTATACACCCAACTCATAACTAATGTGGGGTAACTCAAACCATGAACACACAACCTAGCCACCATGTATAGATATTTGTAAGTGTTAGATAAAATGTCTTACACTTAGTTGTATCAATGACCATGATGCTCGGTCTCTATAATAATAAGATCCCAAAAATAAAGTAGATGATCTATGCCCTTGTCCATGATCACCTAGGAGAATAAGATGCCTATAATTACCTTGCAAAATTTTAGAATGCAAGCATTATGAACTACTATCAGTCTAACTCCTTACTTGGAACTCTCTTAGGGAACATGTACATAACCAAAATAGTTGGTCCACCCTAAGCTATGGGATACCCATGTAGTCAATGAAACTTAACCTCTATCCATACAATTGGGAGACCCATGGTCCTATAAATATCCTTAAGAGTGATGGTCAAATTTCCCGCCACCAAGGGGAAATGGAAAGAGCTTTGGTGTACATCCTAGTAAGTCAAGACATCATAGAATATATTTCTCATAATAGAAACTAAATGAGTATTTATAGCTTCAAGAGTGCTAAGCTAGCAATCAATAGTATCCTAGGGTCTAAGCTGACCTATCACAACCTATAACCAATACAAATATCCGGCTTGGCTACACCATACATATCCACCTTAGAAATACCCAAAAACTAAATGAAATGTATAAGATGTTAAAACTAGAAAAAAATTGACTTGTAACAAATGAAAGTTAGAAGATATTATAATCATATAAAATTTACTTCTAACAAAATAATTAAATTTCTAACAATTTAACATGTAACCACCACTTGTTTCAGGTGGTGGTTGTATTTTCATCACTGATGGTTCCACATTCACCACCTACAGTTACATGTTTGATGGTTATCTCCCCACCTTGATAGTTACATGTTTGAAATTATCAAACATGTAATTTTCGGTCTATGCAAACTGACGGTTTTGTCTCACCAATATCAAGATGCAAAAATTAATAAAAACTACCCAAAACCTTAGCTAAAGTCATGTTTTTTACATTTTCCTATCCTTCCCCTCCTACCCGACATTTTTATACTAATTTTATGTGAAAAGACACCAAAAGGTAGATCATGTCAAAATAAATGCTCCCTAACATAAAAATGTATATAAGTCATACATTTTCTTTCTCTGCTCACTTGCACTAGTACCTCTATCATCGTAATGATATCGTAGACCCGTAGTCGATATCCATTTGCTAAATGATATTTATTTCTCCGAGAGATCATATTTATCACTTCTCTCTTACACAAATGATTTCATAATTTGGAAAAAATTTGAAGATATAGGTGTTAATTTGAACCAAAAATTTAAAATTCATAGTTTTTATGTGATGGATTCCATTTTAGATACCATGAATGTCATAGAATTTCTCTACGTTTTTTCTAATCCTCCTTTCAGTTTTTGCTTTATAGTTTTGTTTTCAGGACATTTTTGCATGTCATAAGTATGTGTACGAAAAAGGTAATATCTCCGACCCCGCTCAAATGGTAAGTCATCTCTTTTGATCTAGAATACATAGTCAATTTTCTACTTTTTTTTGTTATAGTGTACTTGATTATGTTTTGTTTTGTATTGTAGGAGGATGAGGGCCACATCCAATTTTATTGTGCTACAAGGTAAGAAGGGTAATTTTTTCTTATTTATAAATTTAATTTCTTACTTCTCAGACATCACACTATCCAATTCATGGAATAAATAATTCCATGAGGGGAAATTTTTATGCACCCAATTTTTCAAGGCATCGGATTAAAAATACCCAATGATGATGAAAATGATCTCTAAAAACATGAAAAAATGTTTTGAAATGATCAAGACCACTTCCCATCCCCTTCTAGGCACTTTAGACCCATTTATACTTCTCTTTAGTCCTTCTATATGCTCTCATAATTATTTTTCCTTCTTTTTTTGACTCCTTTTATCCATGATGGTAGTGTTTCGCTCACAACAGTTTCACTTTAGGGACTGCAAATTTCATCCCCTTTGTGGAATTTGCATAACCATTACTTGTAGGAATCAAATTTTTATCTCCAACTATTTTTGAGTTTATCTCATAGTTTCTATGCATGATTTTTCATCCTATTTTAGACCATGCATGTGATTTAACTCATTTTAACACACCGTTAACTAATCGTACCCCTAGTACTTGATTTTACCATTTACTGGATCTAATCTAAACCATAAATTTGATTTTTAATCTTAAGTTGAGATTGAGATCAATTAGAAGATTTATATTAAAGAAAATTGAATGCTCATTTACTCGCACCACCATATTTTTGAAGCTTTTTCCATAGAACATTTTTGTTACCACTTTTTTGATCTAGAGAGAAAAATCCCAAGCCCAAGGGATATTTCTTCCCATGATAATCACCCTAAGGACCTTGCTTCTCTATTGGAACTCACAAAGAGATTATAATGGATTCCTGAAAAATAATCTACCTCCTCGAGTCAACCACATATATTTTGATAAAACTTGTTCCAAGGTACAACTAGCTTCTAATGTCCCCATACTTAACACATTTCCATCATACTGGTATTTATGAACATCAATTGGAGTAGTATACAAAGGGTATAAGAAAACAATGTCCAAGTTCAACTCCATTAAGCTTGTAGAAAGAGGTTGGGATTGTATTAAATTTTCTTATTTACATAGTTGTTTTAGATTTAACTTTCTCTTCATATAATTAATATGATAACTTGAAAAGATGAAGAAAAATTATATTGAATTAGGTTTAGTTACTTTCTTGATATGAGGAAATACAAATTATGTATGGAAGTGCTCAAGGATTGGGCGCATGGACATAGGGTGCGCAGGAGCACACATGGACACAACAAAACAAGGCGTACCCAAAATAGTTTGAAATTAGGACTTAGCCATTTTACAGATCGAGGATAATTTTTGATGTGGAGTGAGGAGCATGTTTTGTCGAAGACTTGGAGAATACACAAAGGCTATTTTAGGACTAGTAGGAGATCGAGTGCCATGCAAAATTTTGGATATAATAATAGGATTATATTGTAGATGTATTATTAGATGATTTATTATTAGCACTTGCATGCTTTTGTATTCTCATGCAAGGGCGCGTGGATATTATTAACATGTAGCCTATTTTTGAAGGTGCATGGGTGGTGAAGGGAAAGTTATCACCCCCATAAATATTTATTGATTTGCACAAATTAGGGATCTAATGATTTGTAGAGTTATGTTGTTGGTTTGTACGCACACATGACTCATGGTGACATTATTACGATGTATGAATCTTATATGTTTTGCAGTATTTTATATAATGGATCTTATTGGCTGGATAATGGTGTTGGATGTAACTGAGTATGGATCTTGTATGGTAAATTTGATTATAGTAATTGTTTAGTTATTCCTTCATAAGATTAAGATCTAGATCCACTTTATGCGCTGTGGTTTAATCAATTATCTGTTATGGATCTGAAATATACATTAATTCATGCTAACATCTTGGAAAAGCTTCTCTGAAGAGGGACCCTATACCCTTGCGCGCTTCGGGTGAGCACTCAATTCAGGTTGAGTGATGTGCCAACATGCCTTGGGATTTTATGGCGATATTATAGGCTACATCATACTTGAATTCATGATTAGTAGTTTACAATTTTGAAAGATACATGCTCTATGCTTCTCCCACCTCTAGGATTAGACCCTATATTTAGATTAGAAGCTATATATAGATTAGAAGCATAATCCTTCAGATTTAGGATATAAATTATTTTAATTTCATAAAGGGCATTCACAAAAAACAAAACCATAAAATAGATAAATTAAACCATTAGATTTTCTTTTGAAATTTCTATAGGTTATATCCATGTAATTTTAAAATAGATTAAACATAGTTGAGGAAGTATATATCTATTTGCAAAACATCTATTTTTCAAAACCAACATCTATTTTATAAATTTGCATCCAAACAACATCCAACATTTAGATATGAAAACAATAGAGTAATTGTTTTTAACATTTCCCATTTTGTTGCATGTTTAATTTAGTAAAACAAACTTTAATTTTCTTCTATGGATTAAATTTCATTTTGAACATCTATCACGTCATATAAAACCCATAAAATAAAATAAAAACAATAGTTTACACTCTTAAAAATTATAGTAGTGAAAGAAAAGGATTCATTTTTAATTTTCATTACATGTATTGGAAATTCAAGTGTTTGACACTTTTGATTCGAGAAAATGTTTAAATTCATTTCATTTTACTTCATTGTGTTAAAATAACTCACATAATAATTAGTTGAAACAAACATGGAAAAATTCCTAAAATTTGAGTTAAACACAATCAAGAACACAAATCATAGATCCGAAAAAATATGGAAACATTCAAAACCATGTTACGATAACCAAAATACATAGTTACACTATTTCATGTGTAAGAACACAATGAAACAAGATAAGGATGCTTTCGATCAGCAAGAAAACAAGCTATTCTTTTTAAAAAACATTACCACAACACATCTATATGGATCTAGTTTTAGCCCAATATAATCCAAAGTAGCCTTAAGTACATTATTTCATCATTTTTTCTCTAGATCATATCAAACACCACACAATAATTGTTTTTATCTCATGTGAATGACTCGGATATTAAAATATTCTCAATAAGAGTTATACATTTCCCTCATTTTCCTACTCCAATTGAGAAACAAAACATTTAGGACAATATATTTTCTAAACTTAGGAAAGAAGTGTTTTGTTCTTCACCATCTCCAATATGCACAGTTCCCAACTCATAATTCTTAATGATGAATCTCTACAAGAAAACAACCACATCCACCATCTCATTAAACATTTGATCCCATTGAAGATTTGAGTGTTCAAATTATCTACTCTTTTATCATATATTCCACATGACCTTGTCGATCAAGGCCAACCATCCTCAAACAATCACTTCATCCAGGTTTCACAACCCAATATACCACTTTTCAAAAACCACGACATAGAACAAGAATTCCACACCACAATCAATATTAATCACATTATTAACCAAAAACATGTTTGTAGAAGATTTTTGGCCTCGATGAGCTAGTATTTATCTCTTAAGAGTACATGTAGAGAAACTTCCTTCTATATTTTCTATAACCCACACTATCTTCATACCATCCAAATAATTTTCCCACTAACATTCTATTATCCTCTACGTCTTCTACCTTGGTCCAAACTTATAAGGAGTATAAAAAGAAATAAGTACCCCTAGCACAATATTTTAATAAACACAAACTCTAGTTTCTCTCCAAATAATTCAATTTTTCTATCTTCTCCATGTTGGTTCGTTCTGAATGGGTATTTGACTACTAGTCCTCATGTCACTTCATTGTGCACCATGGGTCTCTCTGTTCTCCAACATTTTAAACCCTCACTTGGAGCTAGTGGTGGGATAGATCACTCAATTTTTTATATGAGAGCATTACACTAATGATTTTATCTTCTTTTTCTACATCACACAGCTCAAGAAAGTAAGCCCATAATATTCCATCATGCCTTGAACTTTGGGGCCAATTTGGTGGGTAAAAGGGATCCACCATTTTTTCTTAGATATGTGATTTTACCTTGATTTGAATCTAGCACACTAACTCTTGTGAAGCTACAATTCTTGACTTAATTTTTCCTTATTCTCTCGCTTCTCAATTGATGCAATGCTTTAACTCTATTGCATGTCTCCTTTTATATATTTTACTCTTGTGATGTGTTAATTTTCTACCCATTTGTGTCTTAATCTACCACCTTAATTATACTTATCCATTGGGTACTTGACTTTTGATCCACCAAATTACATTTATTTCCCTTTTCGTGAAATATACTCCATTTGATGGTTTTTCTGTATAAAATCTTTGAGTTGTTAAGTTATCACCTTTTTGAATTCTTTTGTTGTCTTTTCCCCTTTTATTTTTCTTGTCTTCCGTGTAATGTTCCTAAACTTACTCAATTTTTTCAACTCCAATTTTCTCTCTCGATTACAAAAAAATTGACCATTTAATTATAATTTTGTTGGTTGATAGATACATCTCTCCACTCATACCTACACTTAATCATGAACTTATAAAATATACTAAAATTTTAACTACCTTAGATTGCATGAATTTGAAAATATTATTCCAACATTGTGCAAGGGAACTTATTTATTTTTATACTCATGTATAATCATGTATTATATGCCTTAAGCCTACTACAATTTATTCTACTTGGTAGAAAATTTCCATAAAAATATTCTAATACTAATGTAAATGTTTACATATATGATGTATGACATATGGTACTTCTCATTGAATGTGTAATTTTCCTAGGTATTCTCTAAACTTGCTTTCATATACTTGACACAAATTTTTCTATTGTGAATTTTTTTGTGTGCAAGTTCATGTAACTTCATGATTTATGAATTTTCATATGAGCTTCCTAGATCTAGTATGAAATAATTTGATCTCCTCCATTTTGTCCAATCAAGTAACCTATTTTCTATGGATTCTTTATCCCCTAACCTTGTTATTATGGAAATTTAAAAACTTGGTACAATATATTCCATTAGCATAACCAATTACATTCAATATATTAGCTGAAATGGAGTATGACATGTATTGATTAATAATTAGTCCTATAAACCCACAATAATGTTGGTATTATTTCCCCAAAAATTTCATTCTACTGATAATTGAGAAATTAAAATAATCCATTAGCTGCAACAAAGGTAGTTTAAACAATTCGAAACATCAATTTCCTTGATAAATGGAACTTGTACTTTTCCCAAGACCTTAGGCAATAAATTTCTAAGCTTGCTAAGAGAAAGACTATTTGGACCCACCCTCAAGAAGGATGGTATAAACTAAACTTCAATGGTGCGGCTAAAGGAAAACTAGATAGATCTGGGGAGTCATCGAAATGATAATGGAGACCTCATTACAACATACATCGGGAACATGGGGGTCACAACTAATCATTATGATGAGGTGTTAAATTATTCATGGGGAATATAACTTGCAAAATATTTGAACATGTCTAATCTCTGGGTTGAAGGAGATTCCATGAACATATTAAATTGTCTTCAAATCAAGCCCCCTCAAGCTAGACCGTCAACAAAATCATTGAAGATTCTATCCTCTCATTAAGGGCCTTCTAAAATTATATAATTTTCCACACCTTAAGAGAAGGAAATAAGGTGGGTGACTTGTGTGAAAATATTGGTGTGACTTCTGAGTCTCTCTAACATTGGATTGGGAATGATCATACACCTCCTAAGATTCTAAATGCCATTATCGAAGTGAAAGAAGCAAAGCGTAGAGTTAAGGTGCCTTCAAAGTGTGGTTTGTTGGTGCCATTGGATTTTTTTCACCAATTTATTTGAACCTAAAGTGTTGGGAAAATGACTTGTTGGGTATCTCTGTTATAGCCCTCTATTTTCTAGATTTCGGTTTTCCACCGATTTTTCACCGGGTTTTGTTGGTTTTATGCCGGTTTTCATTATTTATCAAGCTGATTTTGATATTTTGTCACATTTTGAACCTTGAGATCATTATGGTAATATCTAGATTGAATATCCTTGTGTAACAGATGTAGGGACCCTATCAAAACCCTCTTTTTACCAAATATAAAAACATTGGTATTTTATCCTCCCAATCATCCTTTTGAACCTTAGAAATTGTTGTGATCATCCTTTCTAAAAATTCTACTTAACCCATTTTATTGTGTATGGTAGGATATATTATGGTGGTACACAATCATAAATTATTTTATTAAGACCTTGATTATATTATTGATGAAGTTAGTTCCTCTATCGCTTACCAATTTTAGTGGAAAACCTTATTTTGTGATGATGTTTTGATATTAAAACCTAGCAAGTAATATAGACACAAAATCTATGCACTTGGGTAAATTTCTAGGTCCTAAAACATACTAATGTATACATGATTCCTAATCAAGAAAAGTGGTTGAAAACTCCTTTTGTCCTTTTGGTTGCTTTATCTCTTGCAATTTACTAGCTTTACACATCTTACAATTCTGCTGACACTTGAATGATTTACTTTTTAATGGCCTCAAGCACTAGCGCCTAGTTAGGACAGAAGCAACCATACACTCATATCCCCCTCTTTCTTCTTTTTAATCTTTTGGATCCTTTTCACTTCTTGGTCACATTTTAATGAGCTTTGGGTTGTGAATTACGAAAATTCAAACAAGGGAATCATATATATATATATATATATATATATATATATACTTAGTTACTTCTTGAAAATAAGGGGCCAAACACTATAAGAATTATCTATCACTACCTAAGACTATAAAAAGGCATAAGAGCAATAAAAAAATCCATAATCATGGACAAGGGTTGTAAGTGATCTACATATACTACATAAGAGGTGATTCTATTCTATTCCATCACACACATTTTTCATATTTGGGACAATCTAGATCTAGCTCGCTATCATCATCAAACTTGCACAAGGGAAACCTAGGCCAAAAAACATGAATACACACACACATGGATATCTACATGGAGTTTGAGATGTAGTGCAGTGCTTGGTTGTAAGTTCACTCTTCGGGTAAATTTTGGGGTCAGTATGACTCCATATTCTCGCATCTTTTTAATTAGATTTGATGTGGTTTATGGGCATGTGCAAGTAGTCATTTGTTTTACAGTTACATATGCTACCGATGACTTAATAGTGAAATTGGAGTGACAAGGATTGAATAGAAGTGAAGACATTTTGACCTAGAAAAGGCTAGGTTCAAAACATTTTAGTAGACACATACATCCAAATTAGTCATTAACTTTGAGACACTCATGTTTGTCTTGCATGAACTTCTATCATGTACTTTCCTAGGTTTTTAAACCTTTGGTGAGCCATTTTGACACTATTTCCATCATGTTCTAGTAGATATAGAGTCACAATCCTTTCTAGGTTACAAAAATCAACTAAGTCATCATCCCTCTCTCATTTTCTTAGGGTTTTACATTGTTGAATGCTTAGTGCTTGCACATTACTATATTTAATCATCTCGAATATCATGTATTACAAAAGAATTTACTCGAAATAAGATTAATTTAAATTATATTAAATCATTTAGTGAACCCCAACTCATGATTGACCACTTAGATCCTTATTTTTCCTATTCTATCAAATTTTTTCCTAAACCCCAAACCCTTGTTACATCAAGGTTTATATTTCAATCTATTGTTTATCATACATCTGATCTACATAGTTCTTCCTAGGGTTTCATCCTTGGTCCTATCCTCTAGGTCAATTTCTAGGGATCTTATTTCACAAATTACATTTTATTTTATATAATGGCTTATAAATTTCCTCAAGTATCATTTTATCAATTACTTCAAAGGCACCTGGTTTGCAAAGGTGCTATAAAAAAGCCATACATATAAAGTACCTCCCTCGCGATACACCACCTTCAAAAGTAAGTGAAATTTTCAATCGTCTCTCCCACCCCTATTAGCCATACAAACATAAAAACCAATCCATCTTCAATTTAATTCAAGCTTTACACCTTTTTTTCAAGGTAAATTTCAAGCTATGAAAACCACGATTATATCCCTCACAACTAAAATCCAACATCTCAAGGATGTTTCTCATGCTCATGCTAGTTATTCTTCTACACCTCATCTTGATCCCATGTCTACTACATGTGATCATACAAGCAAGGTCAAGGTAATACCACAATAAGAACCTCTCAAATTTGATCAAATTTTAAGGCAACATGATCTTCTCTATGAGATCCTCAATCACCAGTTAATCACCTTTCCACCTACTCATTACTACCCTCCTTATTGACTTACAAAATAAAAAGGTCACCCATTTTTCAATTATCATAGAATTAATGGACATCGTGACAATGATTTCTATGCTTTAGAATGAAGAATTAGGAAACTTGAGCATCAAGGCTTTATTTCTTTTCTACACAACATTATGCTACACACTCATCTCCAATTACCAAACCCCAATGGGTTCCCAAATATGATCCTTCTATGTCTAGAAAGAATCACATAATAGTCACTCTTGTTCCTTCTCCAGTAATGCAAGAGTCACCACAAGTCCCATCTAATACCAAACCACCAAAGGAAGAACAACCAATTCCCTCTCCCCAGATGATACCCTCACCAACTTACTACAATTAAACTTATAATTCCTCCTTTCAATCCAAATAATGTCTATGTCGATGACTGGGACACATTTCAACATCTCGCCACCATGACATGGTCTCTCTCCCATCATCAAATAGATCTCCATCACTCACACACTTGGGGGAATTTTACTTCCTCCGTCCTCCATCACTATTGTTTGTATCTATCATTTACTCATATATTATTCACTATAATTCACACTCTCTACTTCACGCTAAATATTTTCTAACATATAACCTCACTTATATATAATACCTTCATTACCTAATGATTAACTCTTGTTCTACAGTTCATACTTGATTGTTGAGGGCACAATTTCTAAGTTAACATCATGTCACACACATCCACTTGGGGAAACAAAACCCATCACATTTACATATCTTACATATCATAGCACACCATCGATTCACACGACATCTACCTATCTTAGTTGTATTTACTCTTGTTAGTTTATAATTCTTACTTGTTGCACTTTGTTTCCTATGCTTGTTGGATTCTTAGTATGTCATTATCTCTTTCTATATGCACATATGTGTTCATATGGTATCTCGAGGTGAATACTTGAATTTTATAGATTCTTACACAATGCATGATGCTCAACACTACTCTTTACCAGGTCCCCACTTTGAGGCTCTTGAGGAATATACCCTTATTATTCTCCTACTCCACATCACAAGTCATATAGTTAAATTATTTACTATTTTTCATTATTGTCACTTACTTTTCACATCTCTATACATGCTTTGACATATTATTTATATTTCTAACATGCTAACATGTGCTTCATGTGTAGTATTTTCTTTCAAGATTCTATATAACCACGGTTGTCTATTATTGATTTTTGACTATTATTTGATATGGTTTGTGGGACATTCCCTATGTCATGCTTGATCATTGTTTTCTTATGGTTGATCCGGACTTGATTGTCTTGTGACATTGTGAGCGATGTCCCATGTATGTAACCCACTTTTCATGGTCCCTCTTATCTTCATAGTTTCTTGATACATTGTATTCTATTACATGCTATCTCTTTACACTAACACTTGTTTTCTAGTATATCTTATTTGCATGTGCTTTGGTTTCTACCATGCACATCCCATACCCCATACATTTATCTAATATACAATATTCTTGTGAGTTTAAGGTTCTCTCATTTGGGCCACATCATCCTACATTCGTCACATGCACCCTAAATGAGGGGGAAATATTGGGTGAACAAATCACCCTTACATCGAGCAGAGAGCTCCGTTTAGAAAAACAATACAAAATTGGAAGAGGAAAACAATTACAGAGTGGTCCAAAATAAGATTTAGATCACAAAAATAGTAGACATTAGTGCCCAATATCGATAATAAGGGTGGGCACTTGTGTCCTAGGGGAAAAAATAGACAAATTTTTAGTTCAAAATAGTTTCCAACAATTTACATTACCGATATACAATATAAGACACTTTAATTCAGATTACCAAATTTAGTCAAATCAATTACAACTTGCATACAATTTGGTTACAATTCAATTAAAAATTCTATTACAAATTGGGATGTGTCAATTTGTAGTGATAATTATCATTTGAGAAGTTTTATGGAAGGAGATAAAAATAGACCTCTCTCCCCAACACTCTTCTCTTGGCATGAGATCACCCAAAAACTTTAGTCTTGGCATGAAATATACCAAAAACCTCATCCTTGGCGGCAGACGCTCAAATTTGTGGATCGATGCTTTCTTGGTTGGAAATGATCACTCCAAACCCCATCCAAAAACATCTCAAAGACAAACAAGAAAATTTTCTATTCTATACTCTCTCATACATTAGGTGCACTCTTTCCTTAACTACTACTTTCTACTACTTTTACATACTTATGCATACGTTACTCTGATTTTTCACATATGAGACTTTGAATACTCTTTTGGTATTATTTTCAGGTCCATCCTTATAAGAAATAAGAATCATATCACATACACAAGAATAAGATCCTACAACACGCTGCAACACATATGATTCACCCCTAGGGTCTACCTCCTTTCCTAGTTTCCACACTTCACATTATAATCACTTCACACTTCACATGGCTACTTGTCTACTCAACATGATATCAACTACAACCCTCTCTACATTACAAGGTACACATCTTGTATCTACTTTAAGGTATAGAGTATTCACGCAACAACATAAAGTGGGGAAAATGTAGACACAAAATCTTTGCACTTGGGTACATTTATAGGTCCCAAAGCATACTAATGTATATATGATTCCTACGAAAGAAAAATAGAGATTGAAAAATTATTTTTCCTTTTGGTTGCTTTATCTCTGTGCTTTACTAGCTTTACACATCTTAAAATTCTACTAGAACTTGACTAATTCATTTTTAATGGCCTCAGACATTAAGCACTCCAGCCTAGACAGAAGCGCTTAAGCCCTCCTATCCCTCTTGGGCGCTTCTATCCCTTTATTTCTTATTTTTACTCTTTTGTATCCTTTTCACTTATTTGTCACTTCTTAAAAATTTAGGTTTTCCTTTTAGTTGTCAATCATGAAATTCAAACAAGGAAATCATATATACTTAGTTACTTCTTCTAAATAAGGGACCAATCACTATAAACATTATCTATCACCAGCTAAACAAGCACACTACAAAGCATACATTTAGCACATCCATATAAGGGAAAAGAGATGTAAGTGATCTACATATAATGCATAGGAGGGGAGTCTATTCTATTCCATCACATACATTTTTCATATTTGGGACTATCTAGATATAGCCCGCTATCATTATGTAACTTTCATAAGAGAAACCTAGGGCATGGGACACACACACACACACACGTGTGCGCTGTGTGTGTGTGTGTGTGTGTGTGTGTGTGTGTGAGAGAGAGAGAGAGAGAGAGAGAGAGAGAGAGAGAGAGAGAGAGAGAGAGAGAGAGAGAGATTCTTAGTCATAAGTTCACTCTTTGGGTGACCAATGTGGTCACTACAAATCCACATTCTAAATAATTTTTATTAGATTTGATGTGTTTTGTGGGAATGTATAGGTAGTCATTGTTTACAAGTTATAGGTGTGATTTCTAAATTAACGAAAAATCGAAGCAAAAAGCACCAAACAAGCGGTGAAGACCTTCGACCTAGAAAAGGCCAGGTTCTAAGAATTTTAGTAGACACATGCACCCATATAAGTCATTAGCACACAGGGCACACCTGTCCTCTTGTGTGAAATTTTTCTTATACATTCCTATGTTTCTAAACCTTAGGTGAGCCATTTTGACACTATTTCTTATACAATAGATGCACACCCAATATTTTGAGGTTGCACATAATCAACTAAGTCATTATCCCTCTCTCATTTACTTAGGGTTTTACATTGTTGAATGCTTAGTGCTTACACATTATTGTATTTAATCATCTGAATATCATTTATTACAATAAGTTACTCTAAAATAATATTTAATTTAAATTAGATTAAATCAATTATATATTATTACAAAATTCAAATTCACATCATATTCTACCCATTTATGAAATAATATATCACCATAATTATATATCTAGATTTGGATCTCTTGGATTGTGGGTGGATTGGTTCAAAATAATTTATTACCCATTGGAGAAATGGCTACATATATAACACTGACTTTCATGACATCTCATCTCTTTGATTTGGTTTTCTAATCCTCTAGCATATGTTGCGGTGCTTCATAATATGGTGCATATCTTAATACAATCGTTAGCCACCAAATTCTACTTTTTCATATATATTTTATAGTTAATTCTCCCAAAAATGTCCACATACCATTCCTTCATGTGATTACATTGATACGATTTTCCTTTCATGTTCCAATGTAACTCTATGCAATACTTCATCCTTTCTCAATTTATATAAGAACACATTGACAATTGTAAATGGTAATGCCTTAACAATAAGTTGAATTTTCTCTTTCTCTTTATAATGTTCTTGTATAACCCAAACTATAAAATTTGTGTGATATATTCTAGTTGTTTTGGAACTTTTATGATCCTAAATAAGTGTGTATACGGGAATTGTCGTTAAGTTATTTTTTCTTCTCTCTATTGAGTTTGCTGAATTGATCTAGACCAACATTTTCTCTCACTTGTTTGAAATTGATTTTAAGTTTATATTCTTGGAAAAATATCAACCACCTAGAGATTATTTCTCCCAACAATGTATAACTCACAAGATAGTGCAATGCTTGAGGGTCCATAAAGAACTCAAAATGTGTCACCAAAAAGATTTCCTCAATTTCTATGGTATGGAGTCCATTAATAGTGCTTCTCTTTTTGTAGTAGTATAATTTTTATGTGGGTGAAAACTTGTGATTTGAAATATATATAGGATGATCAATACCACCTTCTCTTGATTGTGAAAGTATTTCCCTATTACACTATCTTATGTATCCATGGAAATTGAATACTTTGCTCTAATATGGAAAGAAAATATTGGTGTAACAATAACATTTTGTTTTAGGTGTGAGAAAATAATTTGGAATTCTTGGTTTCTATTCAAACTTAACCTCTTTCAATAATAATTATTTCATTGGCTATACAATACTAACACATCCCCTTATAATTTTCTTATAGTATCCTATATGTCCCAAGAACATGCACACTTTAGATGGATTTATGCGAGGTTTAAGCATAATTATGAATGTAATATTTTATTTATCTACAAAAATTCCATATTTATAAACAACATGCCCAAGTAATACTCCAGAGGCAAAAAAAAAGAAACATTTATTAACAATTAATGCAATTACACAATTCTCTACATCTTTGTAACATTATATGTACCTTATAAGTATGATTCTTGAATAGAGAGAAAACCCCAGTGTCATTAAGGTACACTTTGAGAAACTCATGGATGAATATTTTAATGTAGTGAATAAAAATAAGGAAAATACTATGGGTGCATTCTTTAATCTAAAGAGAATGAATCAATAAGAAAAACATCCCCATTATATAGAAAAATTAGTTTTGGATTGATATTCCTACATAATTGGAATATGATGATATCTACTAAAACCATCTATGAATGATTATAATTTATGTCCTATTAATGCCTCGAGAATATCATATATAAATGGAGTAGAAAAGGGATTATTTACACAAGTTTAATCTAGTGTCTTATAATATTCACAAATTCTTATCTCTCATGTTTCCTTTAGTTGATTCACTACTGAGATCACCTAATATAATTGTCTATATCCTTTTAAATTAATATAATGCTATGAGCGCACTAAAAGAGGATGTAACATTCATTACAAGGGTTATTTTAATTAATAAACTTCTAACATAAATTACGTAATATCATAATAGTGTATTATAATTTCAAGTAGTGATAATGACATGTTAAAAGCTAATAAAACAAGAGGAAATATGTACCTAGTGTAGACACAAAATCACGCACTTGGGTACATTTCTAGGTCCTAAAAGAATAATTGCATTCATATGATTCCTAAATAAGAAAACTAGTAATTGAAAACTATTTTACACCCTTCAACCCAATCGGTACTTTACTTTCTTATCTTTCATGACCTCAGACACCAACACCTAGTTAGGACACCAAAACCTAGGTGACCTCATCCCCTCTCGTGCTTATGATCTATTTCTACTTTACTCACTCTTTTCAGCCTCTTTTATCTTTTGGGAATATTACTTTGTTATGGGTCGGCCTTCCAGGTTGTCAATTACAAAATTTAACCAAGGGAATCATACAAATACAAAGCTAGGTGACCAAAATAAGGGACCAATCTCTAAGGATCTATTACCATCACCTAAGTTTACATACAAAGGCATGTAAGAGCATCAAAGCATCCATCTAGCATCCATTCAAGGGATAATGGACTTCATTTCCTGCATACACTACATGGGAAGGGGAAGTTCATTTTTCCATCAACACATCTATTTACATTGATACATATAGCTATTTCCCACTATCAAGTGAACTTTCACAAGGGTATCCTAGGGCACAATTATTTCACACACTTATAAGAAATACATGGAGTATGAGATGAAGTGAAACGCTCAGCTGTAAGTTCATTCAACATTGGGTGACCACTGGGGTCGGTTCAAATCTCCATATTACATCTTTCTTTTTTTGGAATTGATGTGGTATTGTGGGCTTTACAGGTGAATATTTATCTTATAGGTTATAGGTACTTCAGTGATCAAGGTGTGACATACATGTGACAAATAATGACTATCGTGAAACTTATGTGACATAAAAATTAGATTCGACCACTTATGCGATCATAGGAACCCAAAGATTAGACTCGCACCTTAAACCCTTGACCCAGTCTAGGTGTCAGTGAGTCCGGTCTTATGTGAAATTCACATAATTTAATTTTGGAATTGACGACATAGATCCCTTCCTGTTCATCATTTTTCCAGTCCAGATCAGTTCTAGGATCAAGTGAAAAATAGCTAAGTCCTCTCTCTTTCTTGCACTTAGGGTTTCATATTTTATTAGCTTGTTTCTTGAATCAATTGTATCTAGCAATTTACACTATTGTTTCCATCGCTTAATTTATAATTATGGTTTAATAATAACACTAGTTTTATTAAATCATTTGGTGAACCCATTTCTCAAATCCCACCTTCTTTTTAGGGTTTCTTCTTATGCCTATTACCCATAGTAGTAGTTTAGGGCCTTTTGAGCTTATAGGGATTCTTTCACTTACACGTAGGGTTTCTAAATCAATGGTTGAATATGATAATACCTTTTTTAACTCAAGGAATTTTCGACTTGAAGACATTGAAACATATGATATTAAACAATCATATGATGAAGATACCAATGTTGATCAAGAAAATTTAGACAAAAGCTTACTAGTTTTCGTAAAGCTTTACACAACAATAATACACATATTACACATATCCTCCATGCTTTACTTGACCGATAAGAACTCTTGAGATGCTACTTCAATAGCTCTTGTAGGTTCCTCCTTGGCTATCATGGCCTCAACTCAACCCCTTCACATTCCTACCTCCATTACTACTACTACCACTCCACTCATTCAACCTAATACTTCTAATACACAACCTAGCTCTTCTTCAAATAATCTTGATTTAGCTTCTTTATATCAAGATATGCAAACTCAAATTCATCCACTTCAAGTAGCTATTTCTCCTCAATCTCCATATCTTGATTCCACCTTACTCCTTCACACTCCTTTCACACCTACCATTTCCACATATGCACTTCCTCCAAACTTTTTCAATCCTAATTTTCCCACTTTCAATGGCAATGGTGACCCTCAAGAACATCTCCGAGATTTTCATGTGGCATGTATAGGTTATGCGGATGATAATAATTTTTAGCTAAGATATTTCCTCGAGTCTCCAAGACTATTCTATACATTGATACTACGATCTACCTCATTCAAGAACATCATTTACACATTTAGATGATTTTTTTCACATTTTTCAATCAATATTGGTTCTAAAATATTATATTATCAACTTGCAAAAATAAAACAAGGATCTAATGAGAATATAGTGGACTATGTATTATGTTATAAGAATTAATTAGCTAAGATGACCAATGTACTCATGGATTCTCGAATTGTAATATATTTTTGTCCAAAGTATCTTAACTTCATTAAAAATGAGCGTCATATTTGAGACCTCTCTATCATTTGATCAACTATGGCATACTCTTAAGTAACAAAAAGTAAAATCCTATCTAGGGTCAAGCTAAAATATCATGATCAAGATTCATCTTCTTATTGGTGTAAAAAAATCTACTTTTAAGCCATCTCCTAAGCCCAATAAAGAAAAAGCTACTTTAACTCCATCTCTACTCCTAAAAATATTCAATGGAAACCTCCAAAGTGTACATTTACAAAATTTCCTATGCTTCACACCTTATATTACCAAAATTATTGAAATAAATATTATTATGCTTCCACCAACATTGAATCTTGATCCATCTCGACCTAAAGGCCAAAATTATGATGAAAATGATAGATGTGACTATCATTAATGTGTGAGACATTCAATTGATCAATGTTTCAAACTTAGGAATCTCATTCAAGATCTTATCGACAATAATGTAATCGAAATCCCTGAGCCTTCAACATATAAGATGGTAAATGAAAACCAAAAGCTCAAATATTCAAATAACCATTGCCCAAGCATGACAAGAAATCTACTAATTCTTCAACTAATCATATACATCATGTTGTGCCTCCTCCTTAATCACGGGCTCTTGATTTTCTGGTTTCTAATACTAATACATCTCCACCAATCATCATATTCTCTAATCACAATTAACATGCTACATTTTCTTCTAATACATTATATATCACTGCTTCTATTGGATCTCATACTATCAATAACATAATGATTAATCCACCAGCTCCTATTGGTGTGTGCTCTCTTGTAATCCTCATTTCTATCAACTATCCTCTCTCTCCAATATCATATCCAATTCCAATTTTCTATGGCTATATAAATATTTTAGTTATAGCTGGGCCTCTCATCATGCTTGTGTCATTCATGTGGCACCATCAATCAAAGGTTTTGACATGCTCTTAGGTCTTCATTGGCTCCACACCACTCAAGCTATATTTTCCATAAACCAATTATGTCTCAAATTCATTAAAAATAAGCAAGTTGTCACTCTAAAAGGTTTTCAACCATCTACCCCATGTCCTATGCATCTTATTGAGGGTGTTCTCTCACTAGCTGCAACATCTAGCCCCCTAAGCCTCTCAAATCTAAGGCATATTCTGCACCTATCTTTCCTATTCACACCCAACCTAATAATTCTCATCGGTCTACTAGTCCATCTTATCAACCTAAGTCCCCTACTTGGGAAACCACTTCACATAGGAGTTCACCACCTCCTTCACCTCCTAGATATTATTCACATAGGCATTCATCACCTCCTCGGTTTCCTTCACATAGGTTCTCATCACCTCTTAAGTCTCCTTTACATAAGTGATCAACACCTCCTCGGTGTTCTTCACATAGGTTTGCATCACCTCATGGGTCTTCTTCACATAGGTGTTCACATCCTAGGATTCCTTCACATATACATTGCTAGTCCCATTCCTTTATCTCCTCGTACACTGGGTGGAGGACCCTTTCCCTTCTCTTTCACTAGATAACCCACTCATTATTATACACCTAGGGGCATCATTCTTACTTCTCCCCCTTCTAGCATCTTCATATGTTTATTATTTCTACTCTTATGCTATGTGCTTTATAATTACTATTTATAAGAATTCTTACTTAACTTGATACACTTTGTATCATCATTACCCTATGATGTACTCTTGAGCTAAGGTTCACACTTGACTGCTGAAGGCATACTACATCCATGAACCTCATACACTACACATTTCACGATCTTTACTCCACGATACATCTTTCTAGTATTACATTCTCACACATCATACTACCATATGATGCAATCTCATTCCACGGTTCATAATCAATTATCGAGGGTTTAAATCTGAAATGAACCTCACCAATTTCAATATTTACACTCTATGCTTCATTTATATATCTATATAACACACATTATCAAACCATTTCCCGATGACACACTCTTGTTCCATGGTTATTTCTTGATTGTTGACGAGTATTTTATAAATGAACCTCATCGCATACACATTCATACACATTCACCGGGGCATTCTAATCCTATCAAAATCACATTACATATCACTCCATCTCACTCAATTGCATCCTATTACATATCTTGGTTACAATTATTCTTGCTTGCTTATACTAACATGTACACTTTATTTCCCATGCTATACAAATACTTAGTATGTCAATATATTTTCTATATACACATGCGTGTTCACTTAGTATTTAATTGTGGATGTAGAATTCCTATATATATTTACATGCAATAATGATGTTTGACACTTTGTACCTCTTACTAGTCCCACCGAGGCTCTTGGGGGCATATACATTTAGTACTCTTACACATACATGTGCTATTATATCATTATTTACTACTTTAATATCACACTACTTATTCCATTGGTACATACATGCTTTCACATACTTTTTTATCTTTCTAACATGCTAACGAGTGCTTCATATGCAACATTTTATTTGCAAGAACTATTTTCCATCATTATCATCGACACTTTTCTTGACATTGTTTTCCATTGATTTATACTTGTATGCTATTGTTTACGGGCTATGCCATTTGTCTTGTAAATAAACTATATACTATTGGTCGATTCAACCCTGATTGTCTTGTGACATTGTGAGCGACGTCCCATGTCTAAAACCCACTTTGTGCGGTCTCTTTTGTATACACATTTTATTTTTACACTACTTTTCAATGACATTCTTTCTTCTTCTTCTACTAACACATGTATTTAGCCACTTTTTTTGCATGTTCCTTATTTTCTACCAAGTAAATTCCCTCCCAACCGGAGGGATACAACTTCAAATCAACATCAGGTCCTCTTTTTGGCATAATCATGTAATAGATACAACATTTAGAACATCTCCTACTCTTTCCATTAATCCCCATTAATATCTAACTCAATTATTCATGGATGTCCAATGTCTTCCATTATTTTACACATTGGTTCATCATATACTTTTTCTCTCCCATTTTCCTTGGTTTCTCTAATTATTCTTGATCCTTTTTAATTCTATGGTTAGATTGCGTAGATGCTCTTATTCTTTGTTGTGAAATATTTACTTACGAGAAGTGGAACAATATGCTCTAGTTAAAACATGCATTTAATTTTTTTCATTATAATAGACATGGTTAAACAAACATACCTCGTAAGCTCCATACACTCTTCACTATACATAGTATCTCCTTGTTCTTTAATATCCCGAACTATGTGGCATATTTCTATAGTGTGATTAGTGATTTTGTAATTTTTTTCATTAGTTATAGATGTGGTTGTGTATTTAATATTATTTTTTCCTTATGGGTCATTGTACATTCCAAAATCGTAGGGTATCTTTATGTGTTAGGAAAATATTATGTTTAGTGATCACATTATTAATTTTTGGGTGAATATTGTAAATTGAATAGTTACGTGAGTAATAACTCACTAGTTATTACGTTTGTTAGTAGAACTGAGTACATATGTGAAGTTAATAAATAAATAACATATATAGGACTATGTGAGATATTTGTGAGATGCAGAGTGTAGGTAGTTTCCTAGATTATAGGAATGTAAAAGCCTATATATATGGATCTCTATTGTATAATGTATCCTATAAAAATAATTCGGATATTATTAAATATAATTCTATTATATAGATATGTTACTCGACTTCATTTGGTATCAAAGTAGGAATGACATATCTATGAGATTCTATGAGGGACATATTTGATTTGTATATTTCCTACTTTATGGTTCAAATGTTATATGAATTTATCTTTTATGTATTTTTATTAGATCAAATTAGTTTGTACTAAATACATTAGTATTGGGAGATAAGAATTTTATTATGGTGTTTTAATTGGTTTATCACACTCATATATGCATCTCAAGAGACATGTTATGTAATAATTTTTATGCTTAAAAGAGTTTTTGAAGTGTAGATTGTGTTTTCATTAGTTATACCATGTTTAAAGGTCTCAAGGTTTCTCTTGGAACATTAATCGGGACAACATGGGTATCCATTAAATGATGTGAAATGAATTCTCTATTTGGATCAAGCTTGATCAATATATTTTTCCTTCAACTAAGCATTATCTTAGGCCTCCCTTGATTTATGTTTAAACCGCAATACACTGTCTCAAGAGTAGCACATTGTATTTGATAGTAGATCCATCCACATGTAACTAGTGATTTATGCTTCTTCAATGATAGTCAATTATTAAAATCAATATCAAGTCACCTATGTGAGGATAATTTTATGAAATTATTAGTAAGAACAGAGAGAGAAAGTTCAATCATATCCAAGTGTTATAGGAGGCACATTTTCTTTGAGCATTTCCCTTTCCATTTGTGCACGAATACATACCACTTTCGAGTATTATGTATATAGATGTGACATTTCACCTCACAATGCAAACATTGTCTTCCTTTCGTATATCAAGTTTGACATTCTTTTGATTTTGTCTACTTTGGAAATTGTCAAGGGAAAATTTTTCATTAGATTTGTATTGAATTAGTGATGTGGATGGATTTCACTTTGGATATGCATATTGCACATCCTTTAATTCCTAAGTTCAGTTTATTCCCACTATGATATGTTTCATAAGCTTGGTGGTTTAAGGATGTTTGAATCAATCACTTCCCTACCGAGTTCTTAAAGGTAAAATATCTCTGCGAGCTCATATGTAGGTGAGTTCAAGCTATTTAGAATTAAACACGAGATAAATTTTCAAGAATCATCATTGCATGGTTCATTCCAAGTGCACTACCAAAGACATGAGGTGACATCATTCTTGCATGCATTGAGTTTAGTTTTCCACATGGATTATTCCCCGTATGTAAGTGTCAATCATTATTATTTTAAGTTTTCTTAATGATATTCAAATATACAATTTTAGAGTTTATTAAAGTTATCGAGTCTTTTTTTCACTTAAAATATTAAGTATTTAATTTAATATCAAATTCAAATCCTAGTTGATAGTCAAAGTGAGTCATTGTCAAAAAGTCTATAAAGTAAAAATTTGGCTACATTTCAACTAGACATATTTTCACTTATACGTGACATATGATGTTGGAAGCACAAAGGACTAAGATGAGGGGGTGAATCATTACTTAAAAATTCAATTTCTATTTCAAATCACTATCATAAACAATTAATCAAATATCTATTCATTAGTGTGTGCATAACACAATAAAATATTCATTCAATAAACCATATACAAGAGAAGCAACACCGAGAAGACAAGATGTAAGCGAGAAACCATAAAAGGGAATAAAAAACACTATTTTTTTCTAATATTACACACAAAAATACTCAAGTGAATATTACAGATCACAAGAGATTTCTTTAGTGAGGCACCAACCCCACAAGGAGCACCAAACCATAAACCCTTGTTGATATTACACACAACAAGATACTTGCATGAATATGACACATCACACAATATTTTTATAAGAATATCAATGATAAAATTCTAAAATAATTCAGATGATGGTGATCACAAGATTCAGCTTGTAACTCCTTCAAACCCTTACTCAAGCTCGGGGTCTTCAAACTTGCACAATCAAGAACTTTCTTCACTTCTTCATGCATCAAACCCTTAAAAAAATGTAAATATTAGTCACACTATCACTCACTTTATATGATCTCAAAACATTCTCACACACCTATGAAATAACTTCGCCTAGGTTTCACTTCTTACACATGACTCCACTCACACTCAAATAGCTCACAAAAGCACCCAAAACTATGCTTTTGTAAGCTCCTTATCAATTAAAAATTCAATTTTTTTCCATCATTTTATATGACCAATACATCATAATAACATCCCATATACTTTTCATAACAACTACAAGTTACCCATATGGGTCGGCCTAGCAAAACCCCTTCTTCCATGCACCAAAAATCCTCAAAACCCATGTATTGGAATGCCAAAAATATCCTATCACCAATAATATTTTTAGTAATTAAATAAAAATCACCAAACTTGTTTAAAATAAAATTTAAACATCATAAATGGTCTCAATTATCACGAGCCAATCATATTATTTCATTTAATGGGCCCAATGCATGATTGCCTTAAAAAACACATGTTTCCAACACCTTGTCTTCACCTTTTGGCTTCAATATCATCAAGGAAAATCTAAGATATGGCAAGTGAAAAATTTATGTAAATTATTAAACATTTAAAAAACTTCTAAGGAAGTTATAAGTCTTGAAACAACAATCGATTTAAACTACATAAAATTTTCCCTTCACCAAATCAAGATGCCTAAAAATAAGTTTCCAAAATCCAACCGATTTGGACCCTTCCCGAAAGTTCCAAGAACTGAAAATTAATTATTTGGATGAAAAATTATACCCTATTCACTTTACATATGATAAAAAGTATCACCAAATTGATCTCATGCTCCAACCAGATCAATCTTTTAGCAAAAGTAGTTTTTCCTAGAAAGCCAAAAAAGTTCTTGTTAAAAAAATTACCTAGAAATCATATAAAAACTAATAAAAATGAAGAAAAAATTATATCACTATAAACATATCTGAATTATCTTTCCAACACAACTTGAATCACCTCCTAACTCCACATGTAGCTCTTGTTATGTCTTTTTTTACTTAAGACTTCTTCTGACGCTTTAAAACTACCCTTTGACCAAACATAAATAGGGGACAATTTTTCCATTTTTATGCATCCTCATGTCCTAAAAATATTTGGAAACCAATAAAAAACTCACATACTCAAAATAAAATCAATTTATTTTGTAACTCCTTTGGAAAACCTTGTCCCAAACAAAAATTCTTCAGAAATGGACTTGTTTGAGTGGGGCCCACTTGTAACCATAAGCTATACCATAAATTTATGGAAATATTAAGGAGTCATATACATGTTACAATCATCATCCAATAACTAGCAATCAAAACTGCCACTTAGGAAGCAAATCTCTCAAACCACTTTCAAGCTAGGGTTTTAAACTCATAACAAGTTGTTTACCTTCTTAACATTCATTCATAAACATATGACGATGAAATGACCTCATTATTTTTGTGAATTTTTTTATAATATATGTATAAAAATCCATAAAATCCACAAGGTCCCATGAAAATAAAAAAATTCAGGATGAGCATCAAAATTTCCAATTTGAGATGGAAATGCTCTTCATCTTGACCCTATTTCACCAAAACTGACATATATTACAAAATTATGATCATAGAAATTTTAAATTTTTCCCATAGTACAAGGAAAACCCTAATAACATCTCCAATAATCTTAATATCATAATTACATCTAATTTTTTCTATCCATTGAGACTTTCATAGTTACCCCTTAGGGTTTTACAATGTAGAAGCTAGGGTCAACTGAAAAAACCTCATAACACATCAAGAAAAACTCCAAAAGGTCCTAACATACCTATTACATCATGATAGACCTAAATAGATACATCCATGATATCATATAGCTCCATATATCAATCTCATACCTCCTAAGATCCATACCTACTCCAAATGAGCACCTGAAACATAGTCATCAACATGTATCTACAACATGCAACTCATGTGAGTGCCCAAGAATTCCAAAACATACTATCTAACCTGCCAACATGCTTCTAAAATCACTAATAATCTCTAACGACCTTACTGACATCACCTAGGCTAGCTAGGTCACCTAAATAGGCTTGCTAGAACAAGTCATCCTCATTGAATCAACCTTTGTGCAACCAAGAACATACCTAAATCTCCATGTCATCATCATTCTAAGCATCATATGACCTTAATAAATCATACAATTTCTCATTAATTAATTTTTTCATCAATGAAAACACCTACGCATAGCATGCCAACAATCTCCCCCTTTGTCATTGATGGAAAACCACTTGAACTTATCCCCATTTTTACATTAATGAAAAAGGCTATCTATACCTGCATTTTTTTCACATTTCTCATCTTCATAGTATCACCTCTTGGTTATAAACATCAACCAAAGGTATCAAATAAGCTCAAAATCTTGAAATTTCACTCAAAACTTACGTTTAGCCTTTTTTCAAGCATGGAAACACAAAGCTCCCCTTGGGAATAACACATACATCATTTGAGAATTTCAATAAATCATGAAGAAAGTAATATCATACCTTGTTTTTATCCAAAACACCATCATCAACCTTCTAGACATGCAAAAATTCTCATTTCTCACCTTAGCCCTATTTTAGCCTTCATGAAACCACAATAATAGACTTGTACTTGAAGAAAACTCACCATGGACATGCCAACAAGGATTCAAAAGAGAAAAAATATCCTCCATTCCTTCAATATTAGGCCAAAAACTGCTTGTATAGGTATAAAAATTGATCTAGTCATATATTTCTTTCCTTCAACATACATTGAGAACATAGGTCCTTGGACAAGACTCTTCAGTGGTTTAGAGACCAACTTTGACATGCTTTCAAACACAATTCACACCATGAAAAGACATACCACTACTCCCCTAGGATTAAGACCACCATATCTAGCCCACAAGCACAAATTAAGGAAACTTACCTTGCTTTCTTATCAAGAAATCATGTTAGACACTTTAGCACAACCCTAAACCATCTTCTCAAACTTAGACAATCATATTTGACTGAGATACACCAAATTTTGATCTTGACATGCGTAGACATGTGAAACCATACCTCATATACCTATAAGTCATGAATGCTACCTTCTATAAGATCACACGTGCAACCCCTATCATGAATATATTTTTGCATACTTGGGCATCGGATGCACTTGTAGGAGCAACTTTTCTTGTCACTTTGTGGAACTGACTATCATCAAACTAGCAACTCATCACCAAGTCTAGATTTAACTAGTTAAGAAAATGACTCTTTTTAGCTTATGAAATATCTTAAACATCTTCATGGATTAAAAACATGTACTCCCCTATCTTGATAGCCATTAATACTTCATTCACATGTAGATGCAATCATATAGAACACTTCAATATTGTGCATCTCCTTATGAAATCCATAACCATCATTTAGACTCATTCATGAGTCAAAAGACCACATTATTAACTTATCCTCTATATAATACCTTGCTCAAACTTAAGAAGGAATGGAAAACACTGTGTCCCTTCAAATGCACTATCATCATACCTTATTGATCACTTATAAGATTGTAGGGTTTAATTTTGGAGAGAAATGATCATACATAGTGAAGATGTATGCACTACCTCTTCCTTTACATCCTGCACCTTTAACATTCCATATGTAGCATGCATTTTCTTCCACATGAAATCATAAGAGGAAAAAAAGACTTACCATGTTTGAGGAAATATTCTTCATACAACTTCAGAGTTCAAAATACCTTCATTCATGCCTATAACAAAGGTGTCCTTTTATACTCATACTAAGAAAAATGGTGTAAGATTATTAGACATACCAGTAGAAGCTTGAAATTGACCTCTTAGCATAATTTGAACTTTGATACCACATAATTTCATCTACACTTCATCACTAAAAATAATCATCAAATGAAATGATGTATAAGGAAAAATAATTTCTTACACATAACACACCCTTAAGTTCATTATACCCATACACGAGCCTTGAATAAACTCAAAAGACATGAAATAGAGACTTATAGACTGTACCTAAACAAGTCACAACTCACAATGCACATGATGAATCCTTAAAGCAATTTGACCTTATTATTACAAAATATCACTTTTCAAGAGTTCCAAATTCTCATTTATGTTATAAAATATCTGAGAAGACATCGAAAAATTCACTATACCTTATTTATTTCACCAACTCTAGATACACAGTCAACTAGCCCTTGAATAAAGTTAAATCCCTCCTAACATTTTGTGAATGCACTTTCACAAGAATACCATAGCTATTTTGGACACCCATTTGGCCATATTGATTCCTACACAAGTCTTGAAATATGTTCATGAAAAGACACATCCTAAATAACAACACCACACTTCACCAATTAGGTCTTTGTGTACACTCACTATTAACTAACCAATTCTATTAGATATTTCAAAGAACATAAACATGATTATGGACTCAAACCTCTTGAATCATGTAGACCTCCTTATCTATATGATATATACAAAATTTAAGACTTATAATCCACAATTTTTTCCTTCAAAGACCACATTTCATTCATACCACTCAAATTACATTGTGAAAACCTAGTCAGGACAGAGTGACTCCAAAAATGACAAATTTTTGTCCTCAAGAGCCCAAACTAGATCATCTACTCTTGATATAACATTCCTTAACATCTTGAGTTCTTCTTTGACATGATTTGGAGATGCAATTATCATTTTCTTACATGAAACCTCCTTTTCTTACATTGATTTCCTTGAAGAACACATTCATAGACCTTGGTGTTCATAATGTTAGACTCCTAAGACCTAATTTCCTTTGAGTAGACCAAGTTTCATTCTCTTGATATAACCTAGAGATATCAAGACCACAAGACACAAAGACACTAATCACAACAAATTATCTCCTAAGACCTAAACATGTTGACAATAACTTACACACTTTTTTCAACTAGGATGCCAAACCGAGACCTTATGAAAAATTCAAACACTCATGCTCAAGATTTTGCAGTAAATTTGTACATCTGGATATTATGTCAACTTTGGAACCCTTAAATCTCAACTACTACTTTTTCATTATTCTATAGTGACCTTTAAGGCTTACGTGATGATAAATATTTCTTTTATTACTTCACTCGGACAAAATACCAACTCATGAGATATTCTCAAGGACATGACCTCAAGACCCGGATGCAGAGAAACTATTGGATATGACACAACCTTCTCTTGGAGTACACATCATGGAATAAATAATCCTCAAAGGCAAAATATCCACATTCAAATACTCTTGAAAGATAAAACACTATCTCATGAATGTAAACCAACAAACACTTCTTTCATAGACTCATAATACTAATTAGAAAAAGGCTCAAACCTTTCTTGATAAGACATACATTGTAACTTTGAAATAACAATGCATTCACTTAGTGCTAGACAAATGGCATGATGAGGAGACATAAATGAACACACACATAAACTTATAGAGTATGTACATCCTAACATGATGATGAAAAATATTACAAAGGCCTACTTCATCTTAGACCCTCAAGTACAAACTTCTCTTTCTTGATAGAACTATGATGATTCCTAGATGGTCATACAAACTTGAATTTTTTTAGAAAATACTTTTGACCCTTGCACTTGACCTTCGATAAAAACATGACCTTAAGATCATTAACATAATTCCAAGAATAAGAGAAGGCATCATGAAAATGAATCAATACTACTGGATCATTTTTCCAAACAAGGAATCGAGCTTTGAATTTCTATGATTGTACTAAACTTATAAAATAGACCTCTTCATGTTAAGAAAAAACTGCAACATTCATGAAGATTAACTTATGACCATTCTATCAACTATGACACATGATTGATGATAACAAATCAACAAAGACTCCTTGCAAGAGACAAGAACTTAAAATGAACACGAGTAGGCCATTTTTCATACCTTATTACTCTTGAAGTGTCCCAAAGACCTAATTTCTTTAGATTTTCTTGTCAAGATCTTAACAAGCATTCAAACACATACAATCTTTTTCAACAAGTGCAAACATGCTTCCTTGACCTAATTTGTGCTTGAGAAATTTTTTCTCCACATTGTTATCACTGTAATCCTTTTCACATAATTCATGCTTTACATAATGAAATGACAATCAATATTCTTGACCTTGTTTTCTTGATCAACCTCCTTCTTGACCATAGGAGTAGTCCTCACAATAAACTTCTTCTTGCTTTGGAAAAATATTGCTATGTGACCAGGTCTTTGAAAATTGAAGCAAACAACACTCCTCTTCCTTCTAGGCTCAAACACACTTAAGTTCCATCCAAAATATTTAGCTCTATGCCCATACTCACAACATGAGTGACATTTACCCTTGAAAACACCTAATTCATTTCCAAATGACCTTATTTTGCAATCTCTAGCTCTATGACCAAAACCATGATAGAAAAAATAATATCCATGAAATAATGAACGACACCTCATAACATTAGGTTGTCTAATTGAGTTAGACCTTCTCAAATCAGTCCTCTTAGTCACCTTCACATCTAATTTGGAACTTGGACTAGCTTCATCATCATGCTTTCCTTGAAACCCTAGGCTGTTTTGTCATCTGTGTCTCTTTGACCTTCTAAACACTCATCAAGAGCTTTGGAGATCTTCTCAAGCTTCTCATACATCCTCAACCTATTAGATGCACTCTCCAAATATTATTCAAGAGCTTTCAAATTGTCTTCATACCTGGAAAAAGCTTCCTCTTTCTCCTTTAGGGCATTGGAAAAACTTTCAATTTGATATTTCAAACCCTTGATGGTTTGATCATGATATTTATCCATTTCCTTGACCTAATATTGATAGGCCTCAATACATGACTGAGCTATTTCATTCCTTCTCCTCAATATAGCCTCAATATCTAAAGACTTACCCATAGCTTGTGCTTCTAGGATCTCCTTCAAGTTTCTAAACTTGCTTCACAAGGACCTACTCTGATAACAATTATTGGAAGCACAAAGTATTGAGGGGGATGAACTAGTCCTTACAAATTCAATTTAAATTTCATATCACTCACATAAACCATTAATCAAATATCTATTCATTAATGTGTGAAAAACAACATACAACATTCATTCAATAAACCATATGCAAGAGAAGCAACACCATAACACAAGATGTAAGTGGGAAACCCTCAAGGGGAAGAAAACCCACTGAAAACTTTTCTGATATTACACACAACAAAGACTCAAGTGAATATTACACATCATAAGAGATTTCTTTAGTGAGGCACCAACCCCACAAGGAACACCAACCCCTAAACCCTTGTTGATATTACACACAACAAAATACTTGCATGAATATGACACATCACACAAGATTTTGATGATAAAGTCACCGATAAATTTATGCAACAACTAAACTATTGGTGATCAAAATATATAACTCGTAACTCCTTAAAACCCTTAATCAAGCTATCGGTCTTACACTTGCACAATAAAGCACTTTCTACACTTCTTCATGCATCAAAACATTATACACACATATGAAATTATTATTAACATTGTCACACACTTTCTCTTATCTAAAAAAATTCTCACACACCTACAAAATAGCTTCACCTAGGTTTCACTTCTTGTACACACTCAACTCACACTCAACTAGCTCATAAAGCACCCTAAACTATGCTTTTATACAATTTTTAGTTAAAAAAAAAATTCTCACCTTTTTTTTGACCAATACATCATAATAACATCCCATACAATTTTCATAATAGACACAAGTGACCCATATGGGGTGACCTAATAAAAACCCTTCTTCCATGCGCTAAAAATCCTCAAAACCCATGCATTGGAATGCTAAAAATCTCCTAACTCCAAAAATATTTTTAGTTATGCACTAAATATTACCACACATGTTTAAAATAACATTTAAAAATCATAAATGGTCACAATTATCATGAACCAATCAGATTATTTCATTTAATGAGCCCAAAGGTGCATGTTTACCTTCACAAAACACACTGTTTCCAACACCCTATCTTCACCTTTTGGCTTCAAGATCATAAAAGAACACATAAAATATGGCATGTGAAAAATTTATGGAAATTAAAAAACCTGTAAAAAACTTCAAATAAATTATTAATTCTTGAAACAACCATTGGTTCAAACTACATCAAATTTTGTCTTCACCAAATCAAGCTACCTAAAAAGCGAGTTTCCAAAATCAAACTGGTTTGGAACCTTCATAACAATTTCAAAACCTTAAAATAGATTCATAGGATTAAATTTTTTCCCCTTTTCACATTAAAGGATATAACAAGCATCAACCAATCAATCTCATGCTCCAACTAGTTCAATCTTTCAACAAAAGTAGTTGTGTCCTAAAAAGCCAAAAAATATTCTTGTTTAGAAATATACCTTGAAACCATATAAAAACTAATAAAACCTTATATAACTTGAAATATATCTTAATTATATTTCCAACACAACTTTAATCACCTCTCAACTCCACTTTTAACTCTGTTATATCTATTTTATCAAGACTACTTCGACTTTCCCAAAACCGCCCTTTGACCAGTCAACCTAAATAGGGAGCAATTTTCCATTTTTATGCATCCTAATTTCCTGAAACCTATTTTGACACCAATTAAAAATCACATACTCAAAACAATTTCAATTTATTTTACAACTCCTTTGGATAACCTTGTCCCAAACAAGACTTCTTTAAAAATTGACCTGTTTGAGTGGGGCCCACTCGTCACCATAACCTATACCACAACTTTATGGAAATAATAAGGAGTCCTTTACATTTTTAAATCATCATCAAATAACTATAAATAAAAATTAGACACTTAGGAAGAAAATATCTCTAACCTCTTTCAAGCTAGGGTTTCAAACTCATAACAAACCTGTTTACCTTATTAACATTTTTCATAAACATATGATGATGAAATAACCTCATAATTTTTTTGAAACCTTATAGAATCAATGTAGAAACATCCCTAAAATACAAAATTTCCCATGAAAATCACAAAATTTAGGGTGAGCATCAGAAGTTCCAATTCAAACTAGAAATTCTCTTCATCTTGACCTTGTTTCAAAGAAAAACTGGCATATCTTGCAAAATTCTCACCATGTAAACCTAAATTTTTCCCAAATTATAATTACACACCCTTATAATATATCTAATCATCATAATTTCATAGTTACATCTCATTTTTTCCGTCAATGAGACTTGCATAGCTACCCCTTAAGGTTTTACAAACGTAGAAGCTAGGGTTAGCTAAAATAACCTCATAACACATCAAGAAAATAATCCAAAAGGTCTTAAAATACGTGGTAAATAATTATAAACCTAAATACATAAATACATGAGCTCATATAGCTCCATATCTCAATCTCATACCTCTTAGCATCCATACCTACTTTAAATGAGCACTTAGAACATAGTCATTAACCTATATTTGCACCATACGAACTCATGTGAGTGCCCAAGAATTACCAAAACATTCTATCTAATCTGAAAACATGATTCTCAAGTCACCAAGAAGCTCCAACCACCATGCAACATCACCTAGGCTAGCTAGGTCACCTGAATAGGCTTGCTAGAATAAGCCATCCTCACTGAATCAACATGTGAAACCAAGAACATACCTAAATATTCATTTCATCATCATTCGAGAATCAATGGACCCTACTCTATCATCCAATTTTTCATTAATGATGTTTTTCATCAATTACAACACCTATGCAACAACATGCCAACATATGAGTCAAAATTTAGGGGGCACATTGTAGAATTGATCCTCACAACCATATTACTGCTGAGTTAAGCAATAATATAATGGGGAAGGAGGTATAGGAGGATAAAAGATAATCAACATCTTATTTTTATTCACCAACGATGGGGCCACACAAAGCTATGGTGGTAATTTAGTTTTTAGTTGTGTGTTTCATTTTTAAGAGTGTCTGTATTTGTTCATGTTCGAGTTCTGATGTATTCTTGTTCATATTTGCAATATGTAAGTAATTATTCCTATATAATTTTGTGATGTATTAAAATAGTGAAGAGCATAAAGAACAAGTGAAAAAGCAACATCATGATACTCGAAGATGATGATTATTTGTTGAATATATTTTCATACTTTGAACAAGGGTTCATATAAGATGAACATGGGTTCATATAATATGAACAAGGGTTCATATCAGATTAAAAAGGGTTCGATCCTAGGTTGTTGGTTATCATGTGCAAAACTATCGGTGTGCCAAGATCATTAGCAAACAGGGGGAGATAAGATGCATAAGTAGTGTGAATGTTTTTCTACCATGTTCACACTAGGGGGGGATGTTAGGAAAATAATGTGTTTAGTGCTCACATTATTAATGTTTGGGTGAATATTGTAAAGTGAATAATTACATGAGTAATAATTCACTAGATACATTTTTTATTAACTTAGTATATATGTGAAGTTGTTAATATATAACTTATGTATATAGGAGTATGTGAGATATTTATGGGATGTGTAGTTGAGGAAATTTCCTAGATTATAGGGATGAAAATCCTATATCTATGGAGTTATCTCTATTGTATAATGTATCTCATAACAAATAATTTAGAGATTATTAAAAATAATTCTATTGTACAAATTTGATGCTTTGAATTCATTGTGTACACTCCACTCCTCTTAAGTTTGGTCCAAGGTATTCAACATAGAGGATGATGGGATGGTATTGGATTAGGGATACAAATAGTGCAAGGATGGTATGCGTTGAGGTGTGGGATTGAAAAAAATATAGAGGAAAATATATCTACTTGTATTCTTGGGTGAGTAAGACCTCATCGAGGGTAGAAATAATCCAAATGACTTGGTCATGGTGGATAGTACATTAAGAATAATAGAAACACAAAGCCCTAGATATATGTCTTGTTTGGTGAAGGGGAAAGGTTGAGTTGTCTTTACTCGAGTAATTTTTTTGAAAATGTCAACCCTAATCTAGAAGGTCATGTGGAAGGGAGTGATGGTGGATAGTAAATGAGATGATAATACTAAGATCTTTAATGTGAGAAATTGTCTAATGAGGTGGACGATATGATTTTTGTCTTGTAGGGATTTATCGTCATAATAATGAGATGTGCAATAATGTATGTACGAGATGGTGAGGAACAAAATCCCTCTCACATGATTTCAGATAAGCTATCATCCTAGATACTTTGTTATTCTAGTGGAATGGGAGTGCGAGGAAAGTGTCCAAACCTTCATGAGAATATATATCTATTTAGATTAATGTATGGTGGAGGGGAAACGATCAATGTGTGGTGTTTTCTATGACCAATAACAAAGAAAAATGGGATCCTATAATGAATATTGTCTCGTGATGATCCTAGAGTAGAGATGGAGGATTAGGGATGGTTTGTGGTGTTTTTACTCAAAAGTATTACTTGTTATCCTGCGAGATCAACAAGCATCCTTGTTTTGATTGTGTTGTATTCTTTCACTTGAAATGATATGAATATTTATTGTAGTTACAATTTTTAGAGTGGGTGTTTTTGAGCTTGTTTAGGTCTATAAGTTGTATTTTGTTGTGTGTTTAACTCAATTCTAATGCTGCTATCTATATTTGTTTTTTTGGGATCTTGTGTGAGTTTTTTGAAACATGTTTAAATATGATGCAATGAAATCATGTGTTTGTTACAAATAGAGATTTTAGAAGTTAAATTTTTAGATGTTTGGAAAATAACTTTTGACAACTCATTCTCTTATTACGCTACTTTGATTTGATAGGAATGAAAACACTCATTGTTTTCAGTATTTTTTGAGTTGTATAGAGTGAAATGAATGTGTAAAATAAAGTGATCTATGGAATCAAGATAAGGATGTTTTCTATAAATTAAAACATGTCAAAAAATCAAGAAATGAAAACAATAAGTGTCTCTAGAGAGCTTATTATTTTTAGGTCTAAGAATATTATGTTGTTTGAATGAGATATACTAAACTAAATATTGATTTGGTAAAAAATTTTATGTGAGATAAGATATATGATCTAAAATAAATTTTATCTACCTTAAAATTGAATTTAATTTGATTTATGAATGAAAGAAGAGCTAAATATAACAATTAAAACTAAGTTTTTTTGGTTTTCCAAATGCAGTCTTTTAAATTAAACTACTCTAGATTTAATCAACAAACTATGTTCCTATTATAAACCAAGGGCCTAATCCTAGAGATCGCAGAAGCCTAAAGAAAGAGATTTTTGAAATTTTAATCTAAAAAGAAAGAATTTAATAAAAGCAAATCTAAGATAATGTTTTAATTACCTTTTTTATGGTTTTATAATTTTTTTAATGGTAAAGGTTTCTTGGTTTGGGACCCTATCCGAGTTATAAGAGAGGACTAGAGCCTAGATATGGCATTACATAATAGAAATAAAAACAAAACTAGCTACGAGCATAGTCAACAAAAACATAGATACAATAGGATGAAAGCACAATGTTAGCACAATAACATCCCAAAGTCGCACATTGTTAGCACACTGTCAGTCAAAATCAACAAAATTACAAAAAGAGACAAGGCATAAAGAAGTGACCAGGTCATTTCATGAGCTTATTGAAGCTCTTATTAACATTTTCAAGCCATTTCTTGATGTATTTGAAGGTGATGACCTTGCTGGATTTGTTTTTATTGTTGTGAACTTCAAATTGATCTAAGAAGACAGAGAGGAAGTCTAGAGTGTTCTTTTGCATGGAAAGAATGTCACATTATTTTTCTTTGATTGATTCCACCTCCTTATCTATTTTGATGACTCTATTATGCATATCAGAAACCATCATTTTTTCAATCCTATCTTCAATTCTGAAATAATTGTTGGCTTTAATTTTTCCTTTGAGATCTCTAATATTCATCACCTAGTCCTCCAGTTCCTCGATGACAATAGTGTCCACCTTGGAGGATCCTGTAAGACCCTTGCCTCCCATAAAAAGTGGGCCCAATGTAGCCTCCCCATCCGCAATAGAGTGGGAATACAAGAAGGAAGGATATTGGTAGGAAAGGTTATCCCTTTTGCTACTAAAATATATTATGAGGAAGAGCCGATGGGGTGTTTGTTGGGGGAGAGGACAAGAGGAAATGACATGAGGTAAAGAAGAGGGAGGGGTAAAGGAGATATGAATGGAGATAGGGGCAAGAAAGAATAGATAACAAAAGACGAGGGGGAGAAAGAGGAGTAAAATAGGGGGAAGGGACAAGGAATGGAAGGGTGTGGAAAAAGGAGGAGAATGAGCGGCTGGGGAGAGGGGGAAAGGAAGTGGAAATTTATGGTTTTATAATTAATACTAAAGAGAGGAAATTAAATCTATTCTAATGATGCAAATAAACAAACTTGACTTAGATCCAACCTCTTTTTGTAATTGGAATGGGGCTGATCTAAACCTTGTATGCTTATACCCTTAATAAAATACTCCATTTGAGCTTATTAAGACAAGTTTTATAGCTGATATATTTAGTCAAGGATAAGAAGGGGCTTGATGCAATTTGGAAGAGGAAAAAATAGCCAATTTTTGGCTGATTCAAGGAGAAGAATTCTTTTCTCAAGGCCTTTGTGTTCTCTTTTGGGTAGTAATAAAAATACACAATCCTCGGGATGCTTAGCACCAAAATAAGTATATTTTGGGCTTGGTTTATTTCTCTAGATCATAATAAAGTATTAGAAAATACTCTCTAGAAAAGACATCCTCCAAAATATGGGGAAGCAAATGAGCAATTTTTTTAATAATCAACCTACAAGTGTTTTCAAGACTAACTAGAGATCAATATTAAATCTATGGCTTAGATTGAATCACAAAAAGTGAATTCAAGTGTTAGGGGTAAGAGGAGTGAACTAGGCATCAAAACAAGGTGGAACACATGCATGAGTCAAAAAGGATGAAAAATCATGCATGGTAAGTGTGAGTTGAACTCAAGTTGTAAAGGTGAAGGAACTACCATTTCTTGTAGGTGGTGGTTACAAAACCACCACGAGATGTTCTACGAAACTACTAATAAATGTGACAAAACAACCACAATGGTTGTAGAAGTGCCAAAGTGGTGGATAGTTCTACCATAGTGGTACCATTGTGAAGGAGAAAAAGGGGAAAGAAGGGGAATAAGAAAGATAATAAATTTTTGGGAGAGCCCAAAAGGGCCAAAAAGGTGTGTAAAGGAGTTTGAAGGGTCAAAAGGGAGATAAAAATTGGTTTTGAACATTTAAAACATATCGTCATATTTTTGGAGATCCTTGTCATCATCATTGGGTATTTTTCCTATAACATCGTGCGAAATGGGGTTCTTGCAAATTGAACCCTCGGGAAAACAAACCTATCATGAATTGGATAGGGTGTGATGAATAATAAGTAACCACTAAAATCAAGAAAATATTGAAAACTTACCTTACCTACCTATCTTACCTTATAGCCCAGTGAAGCCAACTATGGTCTACATACTCCTATGATAAAAATTGAATTGGAATCAACTGAATTATATGGAAATAAAGTAGAAATTAATATTTAATCAAAATCAAATGAGATGAATTACCTTTTGGCGGGGATTGGAAATACTACCTTTTTTTTCCCATGTGCCTATAACACATAAAAACGTCTAAAAACAAAACTATACAATAATAAATTGAAAAGTAAAGTGAAAATAAATATATAGGATCATTCTACATCTATTATAAAGTCCTTCACAATGCAAAAATTACTAAAAAACCAACATTTTAAAATTTTGTCAAAGTTAACCGCTATATATTCATAAACATTCCAATTTGGAAATCATTTATATGGTAGAGAGTTAATGTTTTTGAGCTTTAGAGAACTAGTGACCATTTTTTAATGGTGATAGGCTAAAAGAAGGTGAGGATGATATAATGGTATCGTTCTAGTGATAATAGGTGGAACATTCAGACAAGTATGATATTAGAATTTCTTGTGTTTTGGGGAGAAGCTTATTTTAATTTGATCTATTGTTTGAGGGCATCATTGGCTATGAAACTAGTGTAGAAATTTCAAGTAGGGAGGGTAGTTAGGAATGTGCAAATGAATTTGAATTTTGATGGTGTTTTGGGTTGTTTTTAATGAATTCTTAAATTTCACACATAATAGGAAGGAACTACCTCTTGTGAGACAATATCATCGGTTTGTGTAGACTTGAGATTGCACATTTGACAATGTCAAACACACAATTGGTGTGAAGGGGTTTGAAATACCATAATGGTTTCAAAATCATAAGTGGAAAATGCATAACTAATACCTATAAGAAGTGGAGGTTGCATAAAAGATAGCCAAAACTACAAATTTTTTCTTGGAAGTCATAAGTTTTTGGTTTAGATACTTCCTAACTTTCATTTTTAATTTTTTTGGTGTTTTCGGGGCCAAAATGTTAGATGGAATAGTGATAGAGAGCTCTATTAGTTTTAGGATGTGATAGGCCTATTGAATCCATATGAGACAATTCTATTAGATAATTTAGGGATCCTAAAGTTAGGCTGAGATCACATTGGATACATCTATGAGTAAGATTTTATGTGATGTACTTACTTAGATCCAGATTGGAACACTTTCTAGTTTCCATTAGTGGTAAGAGAGTGGACCATCACTTTAAAATACATTCATAGGATCATATGTCTCCCATTCATAGGGAGAAAGGTTTCAATAGTAGCTAACATATGTCCAACCCAGGACCTTAGAGTGGGCCAACTATTTTAGTGATGCTCGGACATCGGTAGGTGGCACAAATTAGGGGTTAGATTAGAGACGGTTCGAATGGTCACATTCTGAACTTCTCTGGTGATTATTGTCATCTTTTTCTCTTTAGTGGTCGAGGAAAAGGAAAAAACACACTTCTTTTACTGTAGGTATCTCATTTTCGGGAGATTGAGGAGCATTTGAAATTTTTAGCTAGGAACAAGACATGTTATCTCGTTCATGTGGGGATTTGTATAGAGTGGCTAAATTGGGTGGTCAAGGTTTGAGCTTCCTAACACTAGTCAAAAGATAGATTTATGAGTGATTCAGTCCATACACAAGGAAAATTCTAGTGGTATCTATTTGAGATATTAGAACATGCCTTAAGGGGAATATGGACCCCTTTAGAGATACTCCAAGAGAATAAGCAAAGTTGATAGATGTTGATATGATCAATATGCCATACCTAGTGATGTGAAAATACTAGTCCGGAGAGGGTGCTTCATTGATGGCCTACTCCCTTGTGGGGTAGGTTAAGGAAATCTTGGGATACATTGAGGTGCATCCAGGTTAGTAGAGTACCTTAGAGGTTTGGGTAGCCGTGTCATCTTACTACTAGACATACCAATCGTGTATCATGGTGCACATAAGTAATGAGACTTGTGGATGAGTACATTGGATTAAAACCCTTTGACACTATGAGTCGCTAATTTTAAAGATGCGGGTTGAGTAGTGCCAAAGCGAAGGAGATGAGGAGGAGAAGCACAAAACTACCACCGGAGCACTCACAACTACTTAGGAAACATAAAAAAAACATGGCATAGTCATCAAACAATGTCCATATAGGCCATACACTTCATTGGCTAGGGTAAGGGAGGAATTGGCGAGGTACAAAGAGAGGCTAATGAATTTTAGGGACTATTTAGAGAGGAGAAGGAGGATGATGATGATAACAAGCCTTCTAACATTAGTTTAGATCCAAAGTAGTAAGCATGAGATCCAAGTAATTACTTTTTGATTTATTTTATATCCACACTCATAATTTTATTTAGGTCACTAATTTTTATGTTAGTGTAAGTGACTCCCACACATCTAATGGTTAATTGATTTATTTTTGGAGACTATTTTGTACCTTTATGTTCTTACACATGTGTGTAGAGACTACTAGTGAGTGGTAAAAGCTCATTCAAGATACCACTGGTTGACATGTTTTCTTTAGTCTTAGAGAACACTAATGATGAGCTATAGGTAGACCATGGACTTGGATTTATAGGAGACACATGGATGTATTTTTCATGGGATATCATGGGACACAACTCTTATCCACTAAGAGGGACAATACCTCAACACTTTGGAGGTTGATATATGTACCTTGATGGAGGTGATGCAAATGTGTTTAGGTAGATATGAAGCCTCCTTGAGAAGGAGAACATAAAAATATATTGTTGGGCCCCTATCTATTATATTCTTTATTCATTGACCATTATTTGGAATAAGTATATGTGTAGAACAATCTGGGATCACGTGAGAAGTATGCGTGCAAGGGAAGAGAAAGAGCATGTGTGTAAGAGAAATATTGAGGATGCGGGAGACATATGGAACTAGAATATGAAGAAAAGGGAAAGAATACAGAGAAGGACATGCAAGGTAGAAAGGAAATAGGGATAAACATAAGTATGGAAGTGGACTTAGACTTCAGTTCTTGGTGACTGCATGGAAAGGATGGAGGGGATGAATGAGGATAAGAATATCAGTATGTTAGAAAGAGGATTGACATGAAAAACATGCTTATGGTGACATGTGATATTTTTGGTAAGCTGACTTAATGGGGTAGTTAACTAGGAGTTGTGAACTCAAGGGATATTCTTATCCTTTGTAAGACTAGTGAAGGGTAAGTCCCCATTAGTATAAATACCTATGTAAAGATCTGGATAGACATACTAGGAGATATATTTTGGGATGGATATATGGAAAGATATGTACTGAGAGAAATATACTGAGAGAGGATGGAGGCACCGAGAGATAATTATGTGTGAGTAATATGGAATGAATGTATATGGATTATGATTTGTAATGGAGCAACAAATTATATAAAAGATGAGAAATTTATTTAATGCACATGGTTTTGTGTTAACATAGTAGAAATATTAGTCTTACTTTAATGCTAGATTAATTATCCGTTAATGTCATCTTATATTCACTAACCTATGATGGGACCTAGAAACCACCCACATTTCTAGAGAGAGCTCCTTAGTTTTACAAAGTGTGAAATTCTAGCGTGGTAGTGAGGAAGTATTGTGTGTGCTAGTTAGGGAATGCTACGCACATGGAGTACATGAAAAAACTCTAACATTTTGGTTCCATAATTGGGACCTTCATTAGGATGTAAAGATGAAATGGACATAAGATGTAACAATTAACTTAGGATACTATCGAAGCTTGGTTACACACTTTGTTGAGGATGCTTTAGCAAAATGAAATCCAAGTTGAAAGGGTTTATTGCTAAGAAATTGGGTTGAAGATAATATGTATGACACACCATATGAAACATTTTTTTAATGAATTTTGGGTACAAATATATACATGGTTAACATCTTATTTCTTGGAGAAAATAGGAATATGGGTCAGAAGTATCCTTGGAATTTTGAGAACACGAAGAATCTAGAAACAATTGACACTACTTGGACATGCATGGTAGAGTTTTGGTGGAAAGGAACTATCTAAGCTATATCATTGAGGACTCAGTCTAAATGTTATCTTATGTAGACGAAGCACAATATAAATTCTTTAGGGAAACACGTGGATCATACTTAAAACATATACCACTAGATATTAAGAAAATGATGATTTTTTTTTATAGATAATACTTGGAAAAGGCTCCAAGGGCCATGTACATAAGATATTACATTAAAGCTCACATGAGACAAAAACATCTATCAAAAATATCGAGTAAAAAAATACTTGACTCAACCAGAGCCCAAAATAACGATCCAAAACAAAACCAAAAAATAAAACCATGTAAATAAACTAATAATAAAGGACCATACAACATGAATAGTCAACAAAAAACCAGTCTACGAGAAACTATAAAAATTTCCCCTTGTCCTTGAACTTGGCCTGTTGCTATCCTTCTATCACTTGACATGTTCCTCCTCGTCGAACTACTTATAATAAGCTTTATCCTTTTCCCTTTATCAGCAACAAACATACCTTAAATAGAATCAATCCTATGACTCATAACCACCATTTCAGCATTAGTGCACCGAACACCTCTAATCAGGTTCCTATTTTCATATTTTACTTGGTTGAAAATATCTTATAGAGCATCAATTTTATTAACCAAGAAATTAATCAAAGTATTACCACCCACCAAACCCTCATTATGAACATCCTCCACATTCTAACCAGCAATATTTTGAAGTGTAGATGCAACATCCATGTATTTCTTTGCTTTTTCTTTTAACTTGTTTAATTTTAGTCTATCGATCAAAGTGAGATAATCCCCCAATATTCCCCCAAACAATACTCATCGGCCCTAATTTGAGGATCAGGGTTTCCTTCCTTCGCAAGAAGTAAAATAATCCCCTGAGGAAGGGGAGCCACAATTTTCTAGATTGAAAATCCTTAATAGACACTTGAAGCGAATTGTAGAGATAAAACATGATACTCATTTTTCTACCTCTCCTAAAATGATTAAGTAACTTAAAATGTTGAGTGTGAAGCTTCCTGAACTTTCCATCTAACATAATGTATTTCATTAAATGGAAGCAAACTTTAGACCACTTACTCGGGTAAAGACTTACGTGATATTCCATCATCCATGTAGCAAATCTTTTCATTATCCTCTAAAAAGGTGTAAACCTCATCCTGAAGCCTAGTTCTATCTTTAAATACCTTAGAACCACAACAGTCCATACCTATAACACTACCAATGAGCTCCTCTGAAACTAGTAGACTGATTCCTTGAATGCTCGAACAACGTTATCCCAAGCTATGGAAAATTACTCCGACAAAATCTCATCATGAACCCTCAATATTTGAAGGAAATTAGTGATTCCCCCATCCTTGTAAATTTCCCAAATGATGGTATCCCTCTCAAAACCAATGCACGAAGAAAGTTCAAACCTAACCCTAATTCCACCCATTTTAAAAATTCTATTTGAAATATGTACCAAACCAGAGATAAAATCCACAAAAACCAAGTCTTGCTTTATAATAAATGATCTGAGCCCCCACATACCCTAAAATAATGGAAAGGATTGCTCATATCCCTCTCACACACTTGACATAGCAATTAATTTTCAGCATTGAGGATATTTTTTGTACTAACCGGTAACTCGCCCTCAATACACCATAATGATTTGGCATTGGAATGAACCCCAACATTAGCCAACATGTCCATGCAACAATTAGCTTCCCAAAACACGTGCCTAATATGAATATCTTCAAACTTAGGAAAGAGTATCTTAATATCCACAATGATAGAATTAATACTAACATGGTGTTTTGATATACCTTCATAACATTTATAATGTATAAATAATCCCCCTCTATATAAATATTCTTTATCTTATGAGAAATAACCCATCTAATACCACTTTGAGAACATCATAAGATTCTACGAGTTATTTTTATTGCCCTAGGTTCAACATATGATAAAATAAGGGAAGCCTCTTCATTCCTAATAATACCACCAAATATAGCTAAACTAGAGCTTCCTTTAGATGCACCATTAAAGTTGAGTTTCATCCATCCTTTCCATGGTTTTTCCCATTTAACATTGTTCCTAGTGTCTTTCTTCTAAAAAGGAATTTTCTTGGATGGATGGTGATTCCCAACTTCTGAATAATCTTTGTTTCATGAGTAGGGAATCCTTTAAGATCTTTAAACTTAATAATAGATAGATTATTAGCCATTACCCCAAGAATGATATTTCCCAATCTGTTTGAGATTTTTTTTTCTTAAAGATTTTATTATTTCTTTCTAGCCAAATTCCCCATAATAAATGGGGAAAAACAAACCTCCATGCCCTTGAAAGACAAAGGGAAGAGAAAGGACTAGTCCATTGCTTATACAAGTCAACAAAAGAGTCCAGAGAGACCCAATAAACTGAAAAGATCTCGAAACAAAATAAAAACTCTTTGCAAAAAAAGGACAATGTTGAAAAATATGCTTTGACAGTTTCATTGGCATTTTACATAAAATGCATCTATTCGGTATCATCATCCCTTTGGCTTGTAAATTGTCAACGGTAAGAATTTTGTTTTGAACCACATGCCACGAAACAAATTAACCTTTGGAGTACATGAATTATCACAAAAAATTTTCCAGAAAGGGCTAGGCGGAGGAGTATTACACACCACCCCATAACCAGTCCTTACAGAGTACTCCCCATCCTTGGTGAAAGCCCATATCAAAGCATCCTATTTTGGAGAAGAAGGTATATGCACACCACCTAAATTAGTATTCAACATTCTAACAACATCCTTAACTTATTCACCTTGACCTTCCCATTCAAGAGGTTTCCAAGTCCATCCCTAGTTAGACTTCACCCAATAATCCCTAAGAAGACTACCAACTGAAGATTTGAAATGAGGGGCTGAGATATTCCATTATATTTGATTAATTAAGGGCTCATCTTTAAACCACCAATCATCCCAAAATCTAATCCTTGAACCATCCCCTATCTCCCATTTACTTCCTTTCAAAAGTAAACCTCTACATTTGCATAAACCATTCCAGAAATAAGAGCCTTCAAGAAGAACATTATCAGAAAGAAAATCCCCTAATCCATATATAAGTATTTGGCCTTTAAGATCTTTACCCACAAACCTTCCTCACGTGTTAGCCTCCACCCAAATTTTGTAATTAAGGCTTGATTCATACTTTTAATATCATTCAAGCCAAGACCTCTTGCACTCTTTGGAAGCATTAATTTTCCAATGCCACCAAAGGAATCCTATCCTTAGCTTCTGTACCTAACCAAAGGAACCTCCTCTATATCTGAGTAATGATAGTTATAATCTTAGATGGAATTTAAAAATATGATATAAGATACAACTGCTTGAACTCTGTAAAGAGATCTGGAACATTTGTAATTTTCCATCTTGTGACAATAAAGCCCCTTTCTAAGATGTTAATTTTTTTGAAATCTACTGACAAGAGGATTCAACCTATTCAGAACCATTTTACCTTTAAAGAGAGGCATGCCCAAATAAGAACTTGGGAGAGATTTAATAGGGCACTCTAGAATGACAAATAATACCATAAACATGCTATGGATTCCACAGATGAGTTCACTCTCATAAAAGAATGATTTTAATAAAGAAGGCACAATGATTTAGAATGAGATCTCATAAGATTGTGTGACTCAACTCTAGGAACCACGAAAGACAACCGACGATATTGGTTAATGCGGGAGAAAGTGACAAGGAGAAGAGAGCTCTAGGAATAAATAATAGCACAACAATAATCTATGTGAAATAAAGAGGATGATGAGAGAAAGTACAATGCTAATGGTAGATCCAATATTTTACCCCTTCCCATACAACTTGGGTCTCTACAAATACAGAAAAGTTCTAATAGAAAGTGAAAGTGATGAAGGATCTACACAAGATAAGTAAAGAAAACTTTGGATAATAAGTTATCATGTGTGATACAGTCATTGCAACCCACATCAAAGAGGAAACCATTAAATTATAATATACCAAAATCACAATGGTCCGGAATGATGAACATGAATCTAACAACACCGATTACCACGGTGTGCGAGGAATATACTAATGCAACCAGCTTGCTTGGAATAACCCGTCATCAACAAGTGGAAGTGGGAACATCACACCTATGAACACTTCCCTAGTATAGGGAAGTGTTGAAAGTAACAAACAAGAAGTAATCATGCTAAATATATTTTACGATATGTCGTTACACCTGCTAGAATATCATGGGGTTGAAAATGATGTAGAGCATGTGCTCAAATGTGAGCTTATATGGTGAGAAAAGGGTATAACCTCATCTCGAACAAAAGGTAACATAGTTTACGACCACACTTCTTGGCCACACACACACACTTGGTATCAGAAACATGACCCATCATAAGTAGTAGTAGATTATGAGCAACTCAAGGTGATATTCTTAACTGAATTTGACATCCGGAGTTCGAGCAACAAAGTATTTTAGAGCTCAAGGAAATCAAGCAAGCACTTAATGAAAGTGTATGAACTTATGATACATGATTTAAAACCCTGATCTCTAAGTTATCTTATGAGATACATCCTACACAACATGTGTAATGGTTTATAGGGGATTTTATTACCCTTTTGACACATTTTGTCACACAAGACTCATGAATCCATGGGAAGAAGATTTACATGCTAAAGAGGTAAGAAGTAATGATACCAGTGTGAACCCATTCTTAGAAGTGAAAATTGCATCTATGACGACACAACTAGAAAAATTAATAGAAAATAATTCTTGTGGAATAAATAGTGGAATTTGGTGCGATAGAATGTGAGGTAGAGGGCCACACAAAAAAATGTTCCCGCATCACAATTTGAAGGCCTTGATTATAGCATTTTAAATTTGTGAAGGAAAGCATGATCCTCAAAATTTCCCCTTACTCCACCACACCAAGAAAGAAAAGGTAGCCACATATTGTAAGTTATGTGATGCACACACTCATGATAATCCAGTGTCAAATTATTGATAAAAGTCATGTAGAAAGATCCATGGGACTTCAACAAGCTACCGTAGAAGGTAAAAATGGAGAGAGAGGTAGATATGGATGTGGAGGTGGATATGGATATGGATATGGAATTGGAGGTGGCCGATAATCACCTAGGACTTGTTATAAATGTGGCTTTCAATATCATTACCAATGCAATTTACCAACCTTCCCCATCTATACACACCGTTGGAAAATGCACGAGGTAGAATATTTCCTGACTTATTTAAATTAATGCGGGAAAAAGGTAAGAAGGGGTCTGAAATGATTAAGATCACTAAAATTACAAGGAGTGAAAATAAGCCACAAGCCATACCCACAGAGCAACCAATTGCTAAGGTACGGGTAACAACATGCATTACGGTACATGCGTAAGAAGCACCTCCCAATAAAGTCTAACTTGTTGAATTCAATCCAGCAAGGTCGTATCCTGATGGTAAACAACAAAAGGAGGTTTCCAAAGAAGCAAAATATTTAATAAGATAAATCCAAGCGGAAATAGAGTTCCTCAGAGATGAGGTGAAGTTGCAAAAGGATAAGTTCACGGATCTTGAAGATGAGAGGGCTAGAAAAACAAGTTTCAGGAGGTATGTAGGTTGTTGTACATAAAATGTGTAATAACATTATTAAGAAAAAATATTACTCCAGAAACAGGTGGGTACGACACATAAATCAGATTTTAACACCGTGAAAACTAAGAATTTTGATCCACAGATTCTTGTTGACACTTGTATTAATGTATAGAAAATGAATAACATATTGGTCTATACAGGGGAAGAAGTTAATAGTATTATGGAAGATGCATGGAATAAGACGGGGCACCTGGAGTTGCACCCATCACCACACGTCTTGTTTATGGATAACAAGACACGGGTAGTGTCAGTCAGAGTCCTAAATAATGCCATAATCAGTAAATTGTGGGGGTCAAGTTCCATGGAAAATTTAAGTTCATACCAGTTACAGAAGTAGATAACTTTCTGGTACTACTTAGGTGGCCCTGGTGTTACACAAACAATGCAGAACTAATATTGAAGAAACACTATATGACTTTTGAAAGTGATGGGAAACACATCATTTTCCCAATGGATCCTAAATAGAATGCACCGTATGTAGAGCTTGTAGAGGAACATGAGGATTTAGAACATATATAACATCCAAGCTACAAGGATCAAATATTTTGAACCCACAAGTGAGGGAGAATTGAAATGGGGAGATAACCAATCAATGTCAGATACCACTAGTATGGCATATGAAAATTGGGCACACGGCTCATATGAACTACTCAGACAAGAATGTGGTATGATAAAGCGCACATCACATAACCATGTCCTTCAAGCACCTACATACATTTGTAAGGGTATATAACATATTAGTATAACTAATCCTCGGCCTCTATTGAGTTTTAGTGGAAGTGAGGATGTCCATAAATTTTGCGACATAATGAGAACCTATATGATGACCAACCAAGTGCAACTAAATAGTTTGGCTTATCTATTGACAAGTACCATGGTATGATGGTGGGGAATACATAAGCCTGTGTTATTATCATGGGAAACTGTAAAGGATACCATGATGGCTAGATTCGGGAAAAACAATGGAACATGAAAATATCCTTGTTATAATGGGATTACAAGTCCAAAAATACATGTTAATAAATGTGTGGAGATATGGAGTGTAGAGAAGATTAACACCACATCACATGGATACACTTATTCTATCATACACTCTTAAGTATGGGCCCGTGCATGGTATATTGGCTATGAGCAGGGCCGAATTAAAGGCCGGGAGTGCCCTAGGCAATAGTTTGAGTGGGCGCCCTCCTCAAAAATTTATTTAATATTTTTTCCCATAAAGTAAATAAATAAAATATGTCTATATTTTTGTATTTTTAAATTTACATCATGGTCATACTCAAATGATAAAAATATATATTATTAAATTATCCCGGAAGGATGAAAAATATTCTGTCAATGGGAAAAATTAATCATAGGAGATGCTCAAAATGCAAAAAATACAATATTTTATACAAGGCTTCTTACAAGTCTGATTTAGCCTTATCAAGTAGGTGACATGAACTCTATCCTGAAATAAAGCACCATTTTTTTGCAAAGAAACAAAAACGTTTATGTAGCTCCCATGGTTTTGTGAAGAGTCATATTTGGACTAGGCCTACGATTCCTCCATAACAAAATAATAGAAATTTTCCCCAAAAAATTAAGAATAGAAAATTAAATACTTTTTTCCTTTAATTATACTCACCTCTACTAGATACACCAACAACATTATAAAAAATACATTAACCTTTTTCTAGAACAAATTACACACCTACATAATCTAGAGCTACATCAGAGAATGGGTAACAATACCAAAAATATCATATGTGCTTATAAATATGTGATATTTTCTTTTACTTGTAAAAATATTACAAAATGTTTTTGTGTGTATGTGTGAAATTTATGTTACTATACAATAATATCTATAAATGGGTTGATCAATATTAAGTCTTCAGATAAATTATTTTAAAGTTAAGTTCTAAAATTAACCGACAAAAAGGAAATTTTTAGATTTAGGCGCCCCCTGACTGCTGGTGCCCTAGGCAACTGCCTAGTTTTCCTAAGGCTTAATCCCCCTCTGGCTGTGAGATGTGATAAGAAACATGTATCCGAGGAGGATTAACACAAGGATTTATATCTACTTTTTCCTTTTGTATCCATAGTATCTTGTTTGAATACTATCCTTCACAATATAAATGATGCGGTGTTTGTAGATAACACGATCACGAGAAGATAGAGTTTGAGTGCTACAAAACAATTAAGATTTTGTGTTGATAGATAATTTTTCCTAAGATACTCGAGGACAACATCATCAATGATGAGGAAGAAGTATCTTGAGTCAACTAGTCGAATGGTATACATAAGGGAAAAGAAAATATGGTACTCCGGTAGCGAGATGAGGAAGAAAATCACCATTTATATGTGGATATTTCCTACAAAATGAGGGGGTCATAGACACAAAGAAATATAGAGATTGGCCACATGATGCGCCTTTTAAGTCCATTCAGATTAACATTAGAAGCACGAAATAACTAAAGATAACAACAATTAATGATTATTGGAGTGAATCGAAAGTTGCTAAAATTGTCGAGTTATTACATGAATACAAAGACATATTTCCTTGCAGTTACCATGAAATGAAGGGCTTATACCCGTCCTTAGGGACTATGTAGATTAAATTAGAACTAGGGGCCAAAATGATTTGTAAGAGGCTACATCGTATGAAACCAATTTTTGTGCTAAGTTAAAATACGAGATCAATAAGATGCTAGCCACAGGGTGTTATAATACCAATCGAAGAGTCTCGCATGGGTCAACATTATGGTGATTATAATAAAGAAGTATGGGTGCATCATAATCTATGTGGATTATTACACTTTGAACACTATTTACATAATAGATCCATTCCGTACACCTTTTACAAAAGAGATTTTGGAAAGAGTCAAAAACATGGTGATCTATATATTCACGAGATGGATTTTCGGGTATCACTAGGTCAAATTGTAGAGGAATACCATTTAAAAACAAATTTTACAACTGAATGGGGATCTTATGCTTACATCGTCGGGGTGTTTGGATGACAAATGTGCCCCCTTTGTTTTTAAGCATTGTTGTGACAAGTTTTGAGGACTTTTTACTTAAGTTTCTTCAATTATCCGTAGATGATTGAACACTCTATGTTTTAGCAAAATACCATTATGACAACTTACGATTAATGTTTAAACATTGCAAGTAGTTGCATATATCTTTAAAATTGAAGAAATGTGCATTTACTACCCATTTGTCACTTTATTAGGACACATTATATATAATGATGGATTATTGGTAAATCTAACAAAGATTTACCCGATAGTAAATATTGCACAACCACAAACACAACATGATATTTGAACCTTTTTGGGACATTACGAGTGTTATCACAAATTTATTAAAGATTTTGTAAATCTTGCAACACCTTTGGAAATGCTCACAAGAAAAACAAAAGAATTTAAGTGGGGAGCAGATCAGAAAAGTTATTTTGACCATAAAGATATGGACCCAACATTATGGTTAAATTTACTAGGTCTTCCACACATCAAACCATCCTTAAATATATATATTTGGGCATTGATTTGCACAATATATTGGCCATTTTTTTTGTTAATCTAAATGGTAACACACACATCTTGCACACATCATTCCTACTATTTCATTCTATTTGAGCTTATTCATTCTATGAACTTATCACAATTTTTTTTTTTATCTATTCCTTTCAAAGCATATTCTAGCATGCTAGCTCTCATATCCTTCTAGGATACATGTTCCTAAAATTCAATCACAAATGTGTTTGGATTAAAAATATTACACATTTATTTCTCTTCAATAAACCATCCTCATCAACCTAATTTCATGCCCCTTTACATCCAATTGTTTAAATATGCATCCGAATCCCCATTGATCGATGAGGATATATCTAAATAAATATAATTATATATTTAGCTCTGTATAGTCCCAGTTAATATGCACACATACATACACCTTTACTATCTCAGATTTTGTATGGGATCTTATTTAAATTGCATGTTTTCTTCCAAGAATGGATTCTTTGATTGTGTATTTGAAGGCATCTCCCAACTACTAAAATCCTTTTTTTCCTTGCTTCTATTGATTTTGGGATATCTATTATGTATTGATGCTCCACTTTGAACCAATTTTAAATATCTTACACGTAAGGATATAATGGCTCTTCTAGAATGGTGTAGGGATTTTATTTGGTCTTGTTCATGGGTATGAAAAAAATTGAATCCTTCATACGTGCTTCCATTTTATTAGTGAATATATTAATTTTTATGTTTCCATCATAAGAACGTTTTATGATTGGAATGGGGTTATGGTTTTCATTTTTTTCATGTCACTAGCTTCAAAATATTGTTTTAGAATTACATCTCCTACAAAAATTTCCACATCTTATAATCATCTGATCAGATCCACTCTTCCATAGTTTGTGAGGCTTAATGTTATATGACTTTATGTTAAGTTTGAAACACCCATGGCTTCCTAGGTAGATAATGAAATCACATTTACAATACTTCCAGAACAAAATAATTCATATCTTATTTCATATCCTCCTAGAATTACATTCAATATTGTATCTCTACATCCCAAGGTTTTCATAGTTTTTACATACTATATGAGATTTTTAGAATGAAAAACTCCATTGGTTGAAATTTGCAATAAATTTTTCAATAAAATGTAGATATTTTGTGAAATTTCTTCATTGTATAATACATTTATTAATTTTAAAAGACCCTTAAGTGTGGAAAGAACTCCCTACATTTTCAAAATCCTCATCATTTACCCATATATGTGTGCTTGATACTTTCTTGTATTCTTACTAATTGCATCCCTATTCGGATGAAATTTCATAATCATTTAGCCTATTCTAATAGTTCTTTCCCCTTTTTTAGATCTAGATTTTTTCATCATGCACACACCATATCTGGGGATCCATAGACATATCCATATGTCCCAAGCCTTGTTCCTAATTTTATGATCTAGTAAGAACTTAGAGACTCATTGTTTCTTTGGGAAACACATTGATCCTCTTGAAATTGTGTAATTGTTTCTCTTTTTGTTATTTCTCTAAGATAGGATAATCTTCGGTGGTGTGTTGTGTCTTCACTCTATAATATGCAAAATATATTTCCCACTATAGATTTTAAGGAAAATTTCGTGCAATATTATTTGAATTTTCACAAAGATAACATGTGATTGTTTTCCTCTAAGGTTGAGGTTCCATCCTCCTTTATTGATAACCACCCTAATATCCTTCTAGATATGCATCATATGACCTCTTTTGAGCACTCCACCCTTGTTTTTGGTTATTTTATCCCGACAAGGGAATTTTTTTAAGGGGTGATTTGTAGGGGTGATTGTGTTTGTGAAGGAGGTGCATAACCTATTATATTTTACGAAGAAGGAAGATCCCAACTTGGACTTATTGTGGAGATTATAGATTCCATTGTGCATTAGTTTGAGGGGATGAAGGGGATCATCACACATTATTTTGAAGATATGGATCCATTTATACCTCTAGAATGTCTAGTTTCATTTTTTTATATAATTATGTATAGACTACAAATATATTCGTAGTTACTTCTTATTTCAAATCCATTAGCACCCTATGATCCTTGAATTCATCCATGGTGGATCTGTATAAGCCACATACTATATTATGAGGATGAAACACATAACCCTGCATTGAATGGAATTTATTTATATGATTCCCCCATACCCTACATATTTCAAAATATTCTATTATCACATTTTAAGAAAATGATCATTTATTTATCTTTTTTTTTTGTAGTAATTCTTGTGATGTCCTTCATCGTCACACTCTACATACTAGATTCTTATTCTTGGTTTTTTACCTTTATGTAATTATTCTAGTCTTTGCATTACAACATATAATTTAGATTTTTTATTTTGAATAACTCTTACACTCTGTCATCATAATCTTCAATTTTCTCCACCCTTATAATGAACTCTATTTCTTTGACCTTGGCAACAAATTTGGTTTATATAATTACAAAATTGATTTTATTACGGTCCCTATAAAAAAGTAAATTTGATGGCATCATAAAAAATTAAAATAATATTATTCATGACATCAAAAATATCAAATGATACCCCATCACCAATTCTCCATGTTTTTGTTTGATTTCCTTTGAGTCTTGGATAGTATTCCTTATATATGTTTTCCTTTAAAATTCCTAGGTACGAACATACCACACTTCCTTTAACATTTTCCCACTCTAGTTAATAGAATATATGAATTTTAGATCTCTTCCATGTAATGGTAATATGAGCTCATACTTCTTAGTATTCTCATCAATTACTCCTTTTTCACCCCATCACATTTCAAATGTTAGTAGATAATATTTTGGGTTAGTTTAGCCATCTTAAGGTTGTAGGTTTGCATATAAATTAAGAATATGAGACTTGTTTTTTTCCTACACTTGGATGACCTCTTGGGTTATTATATGCAATGGTTTATGTTGAACCACTATTGGAATTTAGATTTGGCTGCACACTTGGATGATTGTTTCATGCATTTTTACTTATACTTTCATTGCTAGATTTACACTTCACCTCTTTAGAATCTAAAGACTCACTCTTGAATTAAATTTTTGAAAAATTTTCTATATACTTAGGACTCACAAATATTTTATTAATACACTCTCCACTTCTTATTATCCTTCTATGTATACATATTATGCACAAACGATGTCTACTTAGGTTATGCTCGGATCCCTCACAAGCTCTTCCACACTTATGGCTATAGGAAATGTATGTAAGATTTATTACACTATGTACAATTGGCTCATATTTTATAATAATTCTTACAAAATTACTATCTTCTCTCAATCATTCAAATAATCACAAGATATCGATTCCCTATTTGGATTAAGGGACACATATCATATAAGAGGGTAATATCATCTTCTACTAGCTTGTGTAGATCAAGGATAATTTTAGTGGTGAATATTCGTAATATGACAAAAATGAATTTTAGGAAAATTTGAAAAGGTTATTTTTTCATAGTAGGTCGGTGTCCTATTTGCCTAAAATTTACAAAGATATTTTTTTTTAGGGGTTGACTTATCCTACATTTGAAAATATATCCTATAAAAACCTAGGTGATTCTTTGGGTAGTATACTACTAACTAACTAACTATTAGTTTAGGTATCGACATATCAAATACTTTGTGAACTTGCGTACTCTAAGCACCAAAGTGCATAGTGAAAATATTTTTTGAAGTTTGTAGTCAAGAGACAAGTGTTATTTATTAACACGCGACAAGGATATTTTATTGACACGTGGCAAGGGTTTTGTTGTTGATGCACAACATTGTTACTAGTGACACACGAAAGAGTATTTCTCTAACTTTGTGACAAGGATATTATGTTGACAGGAGATTTAAATTTTGCGCAATGCGTTGATATTATGTTTACTATCGTGCGAGAACAAGTTCACTATTGTGTGATAACAACCTTGCTGTCGGGTGATAATAAAGTATTTGTCGCATGAAAACAAGATTGTTGTCATGCAACAACAACCTTGTTGCCATGTGTCAACAAGGATATTATCGATAAAACCTTACTGACGTATGCCAAAAAGGTTGTTATTACATGACATCAACCTTATTGTCGCGTGAAAAAGACTTTATAGTCGCCGACAAAGAAGGTTGTTGTTGCATGATAGTAAACTCACTGTCGCATGAAAGTAACCTTGTTGTCGCATGTATTGAAAATGAAAGCTTCTTTCATGTGAAAATAATGCACAAAACCCCCAAAAAAATTTCCTATTTTTTAAAAGTGGTTATGGGCATATTCACCAGGGATTTTCCACCTTTGATTTCCCAGAGGTCTCTTAAAATGAACCCCGGTGTAGATCTTGAATGATCTCTTCATTATGGACTAGTTCCTCCTGTCTATGCAATACCATGGTATCCAAGATGGATTCTATGGGTTAAGTTCCCAATACCACTTAAAACTACTGCTACCTATCTCTAATCCCTTATCCTTCACTTATTCTTTCCTTTCCAAAATCAAGGTTAACACCTCCTTGCAAACCTTTACATTCACCTCTCTCATCTCTTATATTCCCTCAAGATATTTATTTCCTCCTTCATTGGTCTCTCTATATAATCTAATCCTAATTCTCGTTGTTTTTAATTCCATACTATAGCTAATGAACTTCCCCATCTATTTCTCTATGTCACTTATCTTTGTAATTATTTAGTTCTCTTCTTTTCTTGTCTCTAATCCCTCTCTAAACATTCATAGGCATGATTTGGTTTTGGACCTTTACCCTTCCCCCATTCTTTAAGGAATACATCCCTTTGATTCCTACTTGACCACTCCATATCATGTGGAATTGGCACCCTGACCCTTTCCACAACTAATATCTTTACTAAGAAAGGGATTTTTGATAAATTTACATCTTAATCCCGAAATGAAATGTTTTTATGTAGAATCAAACAAAAATTAATTTACACAACAATTTTAGTTACATAACTATCAATGGTAGTTTACATCATGTAGTCTAAAAATCGAGTCCATTTCGTATCTATTTTAAAAAATTTCTCTATAATTCCATTCATCCATTCATACTTTCCCTTGATTTTATTCCTAAAAAAATAATGTTCTAGCCAAGATAACCATGCAAATAGTTTTTTTAGGAGCTCATACTAAATTTCATGAATGTATTTTTATATGTATTCCAACTTGATTATTTTTGTGGGAATTCCCCTCATGCAATCTTCATCTTCTCAGTAAAATGGTTCATCTTCTCCTCTTTCCATATTTCCACATCTTGTTGTCCCAAAGTAGCCATATTAACATTTTTCATGTTGAGTAAATGGAACCATTGTTATCGAGAGATCCCGAAATCAATCATCAAGAAATGCCACATGTTGGAGTCTATAAAACTACAAACTATTCCATCTAATATCCTTAAAATAATGCACAAAAATCATAAGAAATATTAACATAGATATGCAGAATAATTACATAAAAAAAAATGAAGGAAACATACAAACAAGAAAAATAAATATGCAATGATAAAGTAGATTTTTATCACTAAATCATGAACATAGACATAAAATCATAAGAAAATACTAATCAGCATGTTACACAATGTTATTATATTATTGTATACATTTCAAGGAGATTGTTGGATTACTAGCCCCTTCTTCCATTCACTATCAAAAGAGGCTCTTCAAATTCTCTAATTTTACTTAGGGAGCATTATATACACTATATTTTCACCTATGCATGTTATGGATACACCTTAGGTGTTATGCAATATAAAAACTTCTAAAATACATTCAAGTCATATTTTTGACCCCTATACACTTCCAATTTTTTTAATATTTTTAGAATATTTGTGTTTTTAAAAACAAGTGCTACTCTATGATACTATCATGAGGGTGAGGAGATAATCATGTAGGTATGGGGGTATTGGACATCAAATTTTCATTATTCATACTAGAATTAGGATATATCACATCAAGTTAGGGTTGTAGGACATGCTTAAAAGAGTTTTTACTAAAGAATAAGATACCTAAGTGTAATTGTGTGATGAATAGATTATATAGATAAAACATGAATAGGTGCAGAGAAATGGATGTAGAAACTAGTGATTTCTTAGTAAAGGAATTGTTAGCATAATTTAGCATAGGCATATTTATTGCATTGTCTTTTATTTAATAATGTGCAACATGTGCACTCTAGTCTAGTGACTTGCATTCAATATTGTTATGTTGGATAACATTCAATATTGGTATTAGTAGTAATTACATGTGCATGTGAGATGGGTCTTATCATCTCGTAGTTGGTTCCTGATAGGGTGTCATGTCTATCCATATGACGCTGTATAATATCTATAAATATTACAGCTCTTGCATTGTTATGTAATCTGATTTCATGATCAATAATATTTGTGAGGCTTCCGTCCCTCTTTGGTCATTGCAATCTAATTCTATTCTATCATTTGGTATCAGAGCTATACCATTGTTATCATTTGGTATCAGAGCTATACCATTGTTATCATTTGGTATTAGAGCAGGTTCTATCCAAGCAAGGTTGAAGAGGAGCACTATTGGAGAGGATCCATTGAAGAAGAAGATCTGCATCAAAGAAGAGCCATTGAAGCATCTTGCAACCTTCATTCCTTCTAAGCATCCCTCAACTAAAATTTGACCTATCCACTTATTTGGAAGGTAATTTTTTTTTTGATTAGTCATTGGCATAGCCAATTGATCCAACATATTGGCGGAATATTTCAGATTTGGAGATCTTTAAAAAAAAGATCTTGAAAAAAAAAAGATTTGTGAAAAAAAAAAGAGATCTTAAAAAAAAAAAGGAGAAAGATCTTGAAAAAAATTACAGATCTAAAAAAGAGTGAAAAAAAAGATCAGATCTAAAAAAAAAAAAAAATCAGATCTGAAAGTGGAGGTGTGAAGAATTCAGGAGCAAAGGTTGAAGCAGTCCCATCAACAAAATTCCAGCAGATAGCTCTTAGAAAAAATGACGTAACTTTTTCATACAATGTCGATTGATGTGCCATTTTTTTGGAAAGATAAGAAGGAGGTGCACAACTTTGCAGAGCTCTACATCATCTTCGATTTGGCCTTTACATGTGACAAAAAGTTTATACATGTCGGATCATTTTTCCTAAAAAAATCAGATCTAGCTAGTAAATTGATAAGATCTCAAAAACCAAGATTCTAATTTTTTTGAAAATTTTTGGGTTTCAAGAAAATATTGTATGATACCATTGTCAAAATTTTAGAAAAACCCGGATCACGGTTTGTGAGAAAAGGTGAAAACAATATTTAGATTGTTTGTTTGGATCTTGGGAACAAACAGTCACGGGGTTCAATTCTCACTCTCTCCATATTTTTTATTAAATTATTTTTTTAGAAAATTTGAAAAAATTACTAATTTTGGGAGATTTCTAAATTTAGAATCTCACCAAACACATATAGAGCCATTGCTAAATTTAGCGGAAAAACACCTATTGGGGGTTAAAAAATATTTTTGGCCTAAATTGTGTATTTTGTGATTCTAGACCCTTTTTTCTAAAGAGGGGGACACAAACACTTCATTTTGATGTACTTTTGGAACATTTTGCACTAATCTTGGTGCATAAAGTGCAAAAAAAAAAAAAAAAGTAATTTTTTTATTTTATGTTTGGTACAATTTTTTCATTTTATGTTTGGTCCTATCACACGAGATCTTTGATCTCATAGCAGCGCTTAGTATATACGGTGCCTATGGGAAGTGCTTACGGGTGATGCCGTCACGACTACTACTGCGCGCTTAACACCTAACACAACTACTTAAACATCGTCTAGGAATTGACCCTATAAAATTGACGGGGAGTAATAAGGACACAATACACACACATTTGAGCCCTCCCATCTGTTTGTGCTTGCACAAACCCCTCTTCATAATGTCTACGTACCACGAACTAAATTCTTTCACATGCATTAACACCTCTTTCCGTCTTGACGGGTATATTGAAAGGGTGATCTTCTTCCATGTACTGACGGGTATATCGGAAGGGAGCGTATATAGAGAGGTTTGGTATATCGGCCTGACAAGATATTGAGAGGGAGACCATAAACCTGGAGTGATAAGAGCCTTACCCTTTTGTCAGAAATTTAGAGTTTCAGAAATTTAGATTACAGAAATGAGTGCACAAGCACCAAATTTCTTCTTTCCGTATTCACAATCGCTTAGAGGAGACAACTATGTTGCATGGAAACAAAAGATCAAGATGTTACTTGAGTTTGAAGATCTATGGACAAACAGTAGATGGAACAACAAGATCACTTGATGATGGAAGATAACAAGTTCAATTTGACAGGGCCAATCAAAAGGCCAAGTTGATCATCTTGTTTGGCGTAATGGATGATGTGTAACCCCACATTAGAGATGCCACATTGGCCAAGGATGCATGGGATAAGTTGAGCACAGTCTATGAGGCAAAGAACAAGAATGCCATCCTTAACCTACTATCACAACTACATACTCTCAAGTTCAAGCACAATGAGAAGGTTGAAGTTTTTTTGAGATGAGTTACTACTTTGAGGGTATCTCTATTGGCATTGGGAAAAGAGATAAGTGATGAAGACCTCGTACCAATTGTGTTACGAGCACTTCCTCCTTCCTATAGAATCTTTGTGACAACTATCAATATGAGTGAACACACAATCACCTTTGAGAAGTTAGTCAATCTACTCCAACAAGAAGAGGAAATGAACAATAAAGATCATAAAGATGAGCAAGCACTATCTTCCAATCATAAAGGAAAGGGGAAATTTCAGTCCAATCACAATAAGTCCCAACAAAATCAAAGTCAACAAAGGGACCAAAGTCAACGAGACAACACCAAGAAGTGTCCCATTTGCAATAGAGGGGGACATGACATCAAATATTATTGATAAAATTCCTACAAAAAGGCTCATCAAGCAATTCAAAACCCAATAACCAACAGGGTAACAACAATTCAAATCAAGGGAAGTCCAACAACAACAACAATCAAGGGAAAAAAAATGGTAATTGACAAAGAAAATATAAACAACAAGGGTACATTTCCAAACATGAGGATGATTAAAATGAAGGACACCACATGTATTCTACTCAATTTGATGAAAAACAAAGTCCACACAAGATATCTGGTATGTTGACTCGGGTGTAACTCAACACATGATTGGATGCAAGGATTGGTTCTACATACTACATGACTCACCTAACAAGAACCGTGTGTCATTAGGTGATGACTCATCATACAAAGTGTCAAGGGGATTGGAAACATTTCACTACCTCTTGGAAAGCATAACTACATAATCACAAATGTATTGTATGTACTTGGGTTGACAAAGAATTTTCTATCAGTTAGTCAACTCCTTGATGACAAATTGAAGTTGGATTTTGACAAAATAATGGAGAAAAAGTGTGCTTGATAAGAGATAAGTCAAGAGGTTCCAAGATTGTAGAAGAGCCTCCAATGTGGGACACATGTTCCAACTTGATTTTGTCCACAAGGATGATCAAGCTCTAGTGTCCAAAGACACACAATCTACAGAACTATGGCATCACGGATATAGTCACATCAATTTTGGCTATCTCCAAACACTTCAAAAGGGCAACATGGTGAAAGGATTGCCTACACTCAATCACAACACCGACAAGTGTCACAATTTCCTAACTGGAAAGCAACACAGAGTACCCTTCCAAAGAACACATATAGAGCTAAGGGAAAGCTTGATTTGGTGCACACCGATCTTTTGGCCCCATGTAACCAAGTCATTCTAGATGTCAATACTTCATGCTTTGTGTTGATGAATACTCAAGAAAGATGTGGATATATTGTTTAAGAAACAAGAGTCAATCCTTTGAGACATTTCAGAAGTTCAAAGCACTTGTTGAGAATGAAGTTGGTCACAAGATTAAAAATATTTGCTTAGATCGAGGGGGAAATCACAAGAAATGAGTTTAAGAATTACCTGAAGCTTATGGGATTCATCAAAAATTCCTCCTACTCACACACCACAGCAGAATGGTCTAGTTGAGAGAAGGAATCGTACTATCATGGAAATGGTGCGATGTATGATTGACGACTCATGTTTAACAAAGACATTTTGGGTAGAAGCTACAAGAACTGTAGTTTATTTGTTGAACAAAGTGCCCATAGTAGCTCTTGAAGGAGAACCTCACATGGTCAAATAAGAAACCATAAATTACACACCTAAGAGTATTTGGGTGTAAAGCTAGCATGCATATACCCAAGAAGAACATGAACAAGTTGGATATGAAAGCTAAGAAAATGATATTCATTGGACACAAGAAGAAGAACTTGGGTGCAGTTATGGGATTTGAAAGCAAAGAAAGTATACATAAGTAGGTATGTTGAGTTCTTTGAGAAGAAACAAGCAGATGCTCCACTGAACGACTCAACAAACATGCAGAATACACCTCTTGTGAAGATAGAATTTGATGTTCCCACTGAAGATGACAATGATGAATTGGATGATGGTAAAAATTGGATCCACCACAAGCCAATGGAACAGCTAATAAGTTACCTAAATGGTATACTCAATTAATAAGATATGTAAATTTGGATGAATCACCTAGCACATCATCCAATCCTAGACCTAGAACTCATAGTCAAGCTCGTGAAGAGGTCAATTATGCCCTAATGAGCAGAGTTGTTGAAACAGCTGAGCCATCTACAGTTCAGGAAGCCCTACAATTAAAATCTTGGAAAGATGCCATGGATTTAGAGTATCAGTCAGTGATGAAGAACAAAACATGGCAACTTGTCAACCTTCCACCAAGGAAGAAACCCATTGGATGTAGATGGATATTCAAGACTAAGTACAAATCAGATGGGACTATTGACAAGTATAAAGCAAGGCTTGTAGCAAAGGGGTATGCACAACAAGAAGGCATTGATTATGAGGAGACATTTTCTCCCAAAGCTAAGATCAAGACAATCAGGATGATCTTTGCTCTAGCTACATAATTTGGTTGGAAAGTCCACCAAATGGATGTGAAAAGTGCCTTTCTTAATGGAAATTTGCAAGAAGAAGTCTATATGACTCAGCCAGAGGGTTATGTAATACTAGGAAAAGAGATGATGGTATGTAGACTCATAAAATCTCTATATGGCCTAAAACAGGCACCCCGGGCATGGTACATCAAAATTGATGAGCATCTCATAAGTCATGGATTCAAAAGGAATCCTTATGACCCCAATCTCTACCTCAAAAAGCAAGGGGGAGATTGTCATTGTGGTTGTTCATGTCGATGATCTAGTCATTACGGGTAGTTCGTGAAGATGATCGATGCAACAAAGAAGGATTTTAATGAATCGCTCGACATGACAGATCTCGGGCTCATGCACTATTGTTTTGGGTTGGAAGTATGGCAAAAAGAGAATCATATCTTTGTTTTGTAGTTGAAATACACCAAGACAACGCTCGAGAAATTTAGGATGATGGACTACACTCCTATTGCTAGACCTATGGAAGCGTGACTTTAGTTATCTCGTTCCGATCCATCACCATTGGTGAATGCAACTCTCTATCGGCAGTTGATCGAGAGTCTCATTTACTTGACATATACTAGACTAGATATCAGCTTTGCAGTCAGCTATTTATCACGCTTCATGCAAGAACCAAAAATATGTCATTGGAAAGTAGCAAAGAGAATACTGAGATATCTAAAGGGTACAGTTGACCTTGGTCTAGAGTACAAGAAGAACGACAACTTCTTCTTGACATGATATTCAGATTCAGATCATGCAGGAAACATGGATGATAGGAAGTCAACATCAAGCTTCGTCTTCTTTATGGGATCTGGACCGATATCATGGGGAAGCAAGAAACAAAACTTTGTTTCTCACTCTTCTACGCCGAATACTAGAAGGAATTGGTCTACCACAACAAAAATCTACTCCAGTATATGTTGATAATGAAGGAGTTCTGAAGCTTGATCGCAATCTAGTATTTCATGAGATAACCAAGCATATTGAAGTACATGTTCATTTCATACATGAGCATGTCTTGAAGCACAACATACACCTCCGCTACGTCCTATAGCTGAACAAAAGGTAGATGTTTTCACTAAGTCACTTGCACATGACAAATTCACACTGTTCAGAGAGTTCCTCTCCACTTCATTGGAAACTATGAAAAATTAAGGTGGGGAATGTTAGCATAATTTAGCATAGGCATATTTATTGCATTTTATTGCATTTTCTTTTATTTAATAATTTGTAACATGTGCACTCTAGTCTAGTGACTTGCATTCAATATTGTTATGTTGGATAACATTCAATATTGGTATTAGTAGTAATTACATGTGCATGTGAGATGGGTCTTATCATCTTGTAGTTGGTGCCTGATAGGGTGTCATGTCTATTCATATGAGGTCAGTATAATATCTATAAATATTACAGCTCTTGCATTGTTATGTAACATGATTTCATTATCAATAATATTTGTGAGGCTTCTGTCCCTCTTTGGTCATTACAATCTAATTCTATTCTATCATTTGGTATCGAGCTATACCATTGTTATCGTGAATTAGGTAAATCAATATCATATGGGATACCCTTAACCGTAATAATAACTTGTGTGTTTTGGATATATTTATCACATTTATGTAGAATAGAAGGGATACCATTAAGTTTATGAAGCCAAGATAATCCTAGAAGAATATCACATGATCTAAGAGAAGTAGTAACAAAAGAAGGTTTAGCCATAATAACGATTCCCATAGTAAGAAGGAGAGTGATGTAACCAATAAGTTACTTAGCATTGAACTACATACATTTCTTGGTAACGTATATAGAAGAAAATAATTTTAAAGTGCATGTATTATGTTTGAAACCTCTATCAACTAAGATATTATTGATATTAATTTGATAAAAAGGATTAATTCTGAAGCATATGATAAATACCATCATCAATAATATCAATATCATCAAATTTAATAGTAGGCCTATGAGGCATATGAAAAATAATTATACCAATAGGAGAACCAAGTGTATGAATCTCAAATGTAGTAAGAGGGGTTGATCCCTATAAGTATGATGAAAATTTGAAGTAATCTTAGATTTAGAATTTTTATTATTATTAAGTACATCATTAAATATCTTAAGCTTAGGGTTTTCAATGATAGGAGGATTAGATCGCTTAGGAGGAGAGTCACATTTAATTACATAAACATCAACAAAGACTTGTATAACATGGAAAAACTTGAAGAATTTATTAGTAGTGTGTTTAGTAAATATAAGGAACTCATAATAGTCATTAGAATATATATTTTTAGTTTAAGTATTGCTTATATCAACCTCAACATAAGGATGAAGAGATACAAGGTTACACTCTAAAAAATTTTGTAAGATGACTTATGGTGAGGATTGTAATAATGTGAATTTATTTTAAGGAACAAATTATAGATGAATATTTGTAGGTTGAATTATGAAATTAAAAGTAACTTTAGCATCAATATTGTTATCATTAGGTTTACATTTATCACTATATTTTCCTTGAAATTTTGATGTAGATGTATTAGAAGCGATGAGACATAATTAAGATTGTTCAATGTAATGAGATTGGCCTCTCATTCTTTCAAAGTATGACATAGAGCATTAAAATACCAGATTTTTTCAAACATAATTTATTATTAGAAAATATATATAATACTTCAAGTAAATAAATCTTGAATTTCATTATCTATAAGTATATTTTGCATCTTAGTAAGAACGGTCTTATAGAGTAACACATAGTCACTAATTGGTTCATTGGATCCTTGTTACATTTTAGCCATTTGAGAATAAGAAATACTGTCACCAATATTGATAGAGAAATGTGAAATGAATTAATTATCTAATGAATTGAAATAATTTATAAAGTGAATAGGAAGATCATAGAACCATTGTAAAACATAGTCTTCAAGGCTTCTAGGGATAAACTTATCAAGAAATAGATAATTGAAAAACAATATAAGAAAGAAATATGAAAGGAGTGAAAATTTTGATCATTATAACCTTTACCCTCATAAATAGGAAGCTTAGGATATATAAATCATAGGGGTAAAGGATAAGATTCCACTTCAGGTGCAAGAGGATTATAAAGTAATTGAGTAGAATCCATAATATTAGAAGGTATATTCCTACCTTTCTCCAATGTAAAACCTTAGTTTGAAAATCATGTATAATATACTTAGGAAATGTATAGTAGAATATGTTGAGAGCCCCATGAGCATTTACAATATGTGTAGGAGTAGTAGTAGCCATACGAATAAACATTGTAAAATTTTAAAGGTGTTTATGACATTCCCCAGAGATATCAACATAAAATATGTAAAAGTAGTAGATGTAGCAACATGAGTAGATTAAATAATATTAGATACAAGACTCTTTTATGTAACTAAGAAATTTTTTATCCCTAGTTATGTAGAGTAGTACATCAATATGATGGGGATTTTTCTTAAGAAACATTATAATTTATTGTTCATACTCTTTGATAAAGGGGTCAATATTATGACTAGAGTCATTATGGGAAACTTCCTCTCGTAAAGGGTTAGTAGAGGTGTCCATAATAGTATTAGTAAATAGAAATGACACAAGAATATAGAAATAGGAAACTCTACGGGTGTGTAGTAGAAGGCCTAATTTGGAAAAGGGTGAACTAGGTCAACTATGCTAATGGTTGGATCAAATGCAGTTCAAAAATGATTTAACCTAAAATAAATAATGTGTGGGTCTTTATGTAGATTTTGGATCGGGTTAGAAATAAGAGATATTCGGATTAATTAATTTAATATTAATGTGTAGACTAAAAGATACCTATATTAGTGATTTTCAAGGTAGACCATAAGAGCATGCACTAAATAGAAGAAGACACAAGAGAAGAGATGCAATTAGATATTATTCCCTCTATTTGCTTATTTGGTTGTGGTAGAATAATGAAAGTATTGTGAATGATCAACAAGTACTTTTTTGAGGTGTATGATGAGAGTATATGAAATTATTGGTTAGGTATGGAACTATTTGACATTTCCGTGTGGAGATCTACTAGCATTTTGTAACTTTTTGTGTCTATATAAACTTCTTCAATGTGTCTTCATGTGAAACTATAAGTATTTAAAATGTGTGAAACCTTCTATATGGATTGAAATATTTTTAAACCCTCACCATGGTTTAAAATCCTATAAAACGGTTAGTGGTTGGGTTAAAGTGTAATGCATACACCATTATGTTGGCTCTACTCTAAAGAGGCGTCAAACCACACATAGTTCTTCACCTAGATATGTGATATTTATATGGATGTAACTATCCTTGATAACTTGTGCACTCGATAATGGTTTGTAGTGGTTTTATTACTTGTGCTTGACTTAGATTTTGTTATCTCTTACTTGTGAAGATTGAATCTATAAATTGGTTTGGAGTGATTCATACCCATGTAGGGATTCTCTTAATGTGTGGTGTTACTTTAAGGAAATTTAAGGTAGCTTTGTATTCCCTTTTAAAGGTATTTTCTTATACATGATAAGGTGATTTCTTGTTTAGTAAATGAGTGCATTTAACTTAATTATATAACATTTTTAGGTTTAATTTCATATTAAGGATGATGTATAGGAAAATTAATGACCCTTAAAATATATCAAATTGATAAAATGAGTGTTGGGTGGATTGGATTAAAATCACTAACTTTGGAACAAATTATTTGGCATTTTGATCCCTATTTGGTAGTCCCATACAAGCGGGAGTGAGGTTTTGTAACATTTTGGGAATTATACTTGGATTAATAAACTAGTGTGGATTAATGCAAGTAATTATGTGAACAAATGTGTAGTGTAATGAGAAGAACACATCATGAAATAGGGATAGGAATAAGGAAAGGAAATTGAGCTTAAAATGTGTGCACAAGTCATGATACAAGGGCAGAGATAATATTAATATTATCAAGTGATAAATTAAAAAAATTAGGTGTATACAAAATCATCTTAATGAAAACATCACGAAAAAATTCAAATTCATAACCTCATTGCAAACCTTAGGGACAAAATTTCTCACACATTTGGGATCCATTTTAACCATTTCATGTAATAATAGTTATAGTTGACTAGTCTAGTTATAAGGGTTTAAACCAACCGGGGGAGAAATAAATGCTGAAATTAATAGTTTTAGATTTTAAAAATGCTATAAGAGTAGTATAGATAGCCTAACTAAGTGATAAGCCAAAAATTTTAAAGTCAAATTACAAAACCCTAAAAGGATAAAAACGTAAGAAACCTACCAATAATAATCACATATAAATAAAAATATCATACCTAATTACTTAATAAAGGGTAATTTATAGATATTCAATGGTTACATGTGATTATAAATAAGTCTAGTTAGTGTGATGAGACAAATCTCAAAATAAATATACATGAAACCTAAGCATACCATAATTTTATAGTTTTAAATAGAATCGTAGAGCTATAAAATGTATACAAAAATGGTTGGTTTATTTTAAAATGGTTTTGTCTTTTCCAAAGAAAATTTAACTATGAAAATGTTCTCTTCATTCCTAATATTTGAAATCCTCTTTTGGTTTAACTAGTTCTATCACAAATTGATAAGAATTTGATCTCCTTTGATAAACCCTAATTAGCCTTTAGTTGCTTGTGAAATCCATTTAAAATAAAGGAAATTAATGAGGACTTATGTTATCCCTCAATGATTATCAATACTATCATGTTTTGAAAAAAAAAAAAGTTGTACTTGATATAAGTTAACAATCAAGGTTGTATATGTAATTATCCCAATCCCTTTCTTTTAAGCATACACCAACAATTAGTATAGGCTAGAAGAAATATCTAAATGCTTGAACTTTAATTTTGGAATGAGGATACTTTACAAATAGAATATATTTTTCTCTTATATTATTAATATAAATCTTTCTATATAAATGTTATATGTGATTCATCGGCCTAAATGTACTTATACATTTATGTATTTATAGACTTATTAAAATAAAATGAATACTTTATTGGTGTTTTTAAATTTATTTTAAACTTATGATAACAACAACTAAGATTAAATTTAGAATGTATGATTAATACATCTAAGTAAATTGATATGAATTTGTTTAAGAAAGTAGATGTTATGATAATATGAGCTAGCTAATTTTAGATTTTTATCACTCGTATAAGGTGGTTCAATAGCTATACATGATTTGAAATTACTTTGTCAAATATTGTGGCTGTAAATAAAGGGTTGAAAGGTGTCTAGATGCTACTGAAAAAAAAAAGGTCAAAATTTATTAGTATTTTCCTAGATCATTTTGGGGGTATGTGAATTTTGGCTATTCTTCACCACTATCTACTATGTATTTATGGATATTTAGGATCTCTTTAATTTTGTACACTAGTCCATATGTTTGATCTTCTTCATCCAAAACATAAATGTTCCTCCGATACCATGAAGGGAACCTTAAAAATGAATAGAATTTAGGGTTATAGAGGATCAATCATGTCCTCAATGATTTGTTGAGCATTTCTTGCATACCAATACTCTAAAAATGAATAAAACCACATGTATTTCCCTCCTTCGTGAGACTATGTTTAATCACGTGGTCAAAGAATTGCTCTTCCTTTAAACTTTTAAATTATGTTTCATGTAATTTTGAGCTATTTGATTTTATATTTGTCCCCATGGTCTACTCCTTGAGAGATTTTATATATTTTTATCTTTGAAAATGATCCTTAATGTAACAATATTTCCTTAAGAGACCGTGAGGTGTGTAGACACCTATAATTTAGATTGAGTAATTTAAATACTTAAATTGCACTAAGTACACCCTTTCCCACAAATTGATGACATATCGTCAATATCACACATTTTCTCTGCTATTGTCATTAATTAATTACATTAGGTTAGTTAATTAACTCTTCTATCCAATAATGGCACCAATTAACGACCTTCCATTAATCATCTCACCTTTCTATCTAGATTAATTAATTAAGCTCCCCTTTATATCTAAATTAATTAATTAGTTATTTATAATTAATTAAGCTCACCTTTCTATCTAAATTAATTAATTAATTTATTATTAATTATACCCCTTTCTATCTAGATTAATTACTTATTCTTAATTGTGACTTTTTCTACACCAATAATTCAAAGGCCCCGAACCCAATCTCGCGAAAAATTAATTTTTAGGTCTCTCTTGAAACCACCTCTATTCTCTGCTTGTCCCTGGTGTTGGCTCGGATGCCGGACCCCTCTGGTCCGGATCAGGGGTCCCTCTTGTCAGGGTCCCTCTCTCCAAAGCCGCCTGATGCTTGGACTAAAATAGTGGAGGGTTCCACATCCGCTCCTAGCTCGGAAAAGCTATCCCCTTCGCTGTCAGATGGGTCCTTCTCTCTGCGCATCCCCTCTCACATCACGGAGGCTGCTGCTGCTTCTCGTGATCTGTCCTTGGTGGGTACACTGATGGGCCCTAGACCCCCATTGGAAGATATCAAAAAATGGGCTCGGTTAAAATGGCAACCATGTGGAGCGCTTGAAATAGCGGCTATGCCTAATGGTTTCATATTATTCTCCTTCAGCATGAAAGAAGACTTTGCTAGAGCTCTGTTAGGTGGTCCATGGTTTTTTGGCAGGTGGGGCTTCTACCTCAGGAAATGGTCTCCTGGTTTCAACCCTCACACAGAATCCATGACCCAAGCCCCAATTTGGGTTCGCCTCCCGGGGCTCCCTCTGGAGTTCTGGCATCCGGTGGTTATTGAAGGTATTGCTCTCTCAATAGGATCTTTAATTGCTATAGATCAAGCAACAAAAGCTAAAACTAGATTCATCCATGCTCGATTCTGTGTAAATGCTGACGTCAGTTGTCCCCTCCCAAAAGAGATAGAGCTTCTATCGGACTTGGGGAACTGGAAACAACCCATTGACTATGAATATATTCCACAAGCTTGCTCCTTCTACAAAAACATTGGTCATCGGGCCTCTAGTTGCCCATCTAAACCTCAACCAAAACCCAAGACCCAAATCCTCTCCCCAAAAATCAAAAAAAACTTTATTCCTAAAACGTCTTCTATTGAGATCCCGATCATCCCCACATCAAATTCCTTTTCTCTCCTAGAAGATGGAGAAATCAACACTTCTTCTGATCCTGTTTCCGAGGTCGTCCCCCCCATGGCCATTCAATCTCTCATCACCCCTCTGTCTCCCTCGGCTCTCCCCACCTCTTCCTCTAAAGGAGTTAACCTCTCCTTGGCTGCCTCCTCCCCTCCCCCTTCTCCATTGTCTTCTCCTCTTCCCTTCCCACCCCTTCCCTCGGACCCCTCTTCCTTGACTCTTTCCCCCCTGCCTCCCCTCTTTCCCCCTGTTTTAGACTCTGTTTCCTCCCCCTCGGGTCATTCTTCTGATGATAGCTTCAACCATCGTTTTACTAGAAGTAGCAGCAAGAAACCCGATATAGGCACGGAAAAAGTTCGGGGAGAATTCCGAGCAATATCAAACTTCAGCAAGAAGCAGCTATTAATGTCGCGCAAGGAACTCAAAGCACAATCCCCATGGTGGTGGGGAGAAAATCCAAACCAAAGAAATGAAGATCATTTCTTGGAATATAAGAGGACTCAACTCTCTTCAAAAACAAAGAGTTATCAAAGACATCAAATTCCAGAACTCTCCTGATATCATAATGCTGCAGGAAACTAAACTAAAAAAAGAGGATCGTCTCCTAAAAATCTGGCCTGCGGCCTCTTTTGAATCTCAACCATCTACAGGGAACTCAGGGGGACTTTGTACCTTTTGGGATCCCAGAAGTCTCAAAGGGGATTGCCTGTTCAAGCACCCCAACTTTTTATGCATGCTCTTCCAAGAGATTGGAGCGGACTCCACTTGGATTGCTATCAATGTTTATGCCCCCAACTTGGAGACTCATCATGGTAAATTATGGAAAGATATCACTAACTTCATCATCACTTGTGGTAATATTCCCATTCTAATAATGGGAGATTTTAATTGTCCACTTTATCCTTCGGAAAAACAGGGAGGTATTCTGCCATGACTACTACCATGGAGGGAGGCTCGGTGACTTCATCGTGGAATTCACTTCTGGATATGGATCTCCACAGATCATCTTATACATGGTCAAACCGTAGATTGGGCAGAACCATATTCAAAGTAGATTGGATAGATCTCTAGGCTCTCTGGGCTGGATTTCTCTCTTTCCTGACTTCTACCTCAACTCCTCCCCGGCCGCCTCGACCACAACCTCTTACGTTGAGTGCAAATCACAAGCTGAATACCAAGAATCCTCCCTTCAGGTTTGAGCTTGCTTGGCTTGAAAACAACCACCTGAACCCCCTTGTTGCTAATTGGTGGAATATCAATATTGAGGGCTCTAGTATGTTTAGATTTTCCAGCAAGCTCAAAGAAATTAAAAAACAACTCAAGATATGGAAGTCGATGGTCTTTGGCAACATCAAGCTCCACAAACAGGAGCTAACTCAGAGTTTGGCTAAAGTCTCTGAACAAATAGAGATTGATGGAAGATTGGATCATCTTCACCAACAGGAAACCTCCCTCCTCAGTGATTATCACAATACACTTCAAGAAGAGGAGACCTATTGGAGGCAACGCTCTCGAGCCCTTTGGCTCGAGAAAGGGGATCGTAACACCAAATTCTTTCACATCACTACTTGCAAGCATAAAGCTAGAGATAAGATCCGAGAGCTGGTGTCGTCCTCGGGTACCTTGTTAACTGCTGAGGCTGATATCTCCAACGAGCTTGTCTCCTTCTATTCAAATCTTCTCCAGGCTGACCTGCCCCCTCTGGAGCAATCAATGACTACCATGCTCCAACATATTCCACATCTGGTGTCACCTGAGATGAACAACAATCTGACCAAGCCTTTTTCTATGGAGGAAATTCACAAAGCAGTCTTTAAAATGAAGAGGGACAAAGCTCCGGGCATGGATGGCTTTCCTGCTACCTTCTTCCAGGTGTTATGGGAAATCATCAAGCAGGATCTCTTTAAAGCAGTGAATGAGTTTCAGGTTAACAACAATCTGCTAAAGGAATGGAATACCACCTTCGTTTCCCTTGCCCCAAAAGTGCATAGTTCTAAAGACGTCTCCAATTTTAGGCCAATCAATTTATGCAACACAGCTTATAAGATTATCACTAAGATGTTGGCCTCCAGACTAAAATCTCTAATGAAGGATCTCATCTCGCAAAATCAGAACAACTTCATAAAAGGATGGCTCATCCAAGGTGGTATCATTACAGTTCATGAAGCCATTCACTCAGCCTTTCACTCGAAGTCCCCAGGAATGATCTTAAAATTGGATATGCAAAAAGCATTTGACAGAGTCAGCTGGCCTTTCTTAATTAGGGTCCTGGAAAAATTTGGTTTCGACAAAAAGTGGTGTAGCTGGGTCTTCTCTTGTATCGCGACCCCTTGCTTCTCTATTCTTATCAATGGCATTCCAGCAGGTTTCTTCAAAAGCAGCAGAGGTATCAGGCAAGGTGACCCCCTGTCACCTTTCCTTTTTGTCCTTATGGCGGACTCCCTTAGCAGAGCTCTGGAGGCGGCTAAAAGTCAATCTATCATTTCGGTCTGAAAATCACCTCAAGCTGCCCTTCTGCCACACATAGCCAGTTTGTTGATGACACTATGCTGCTAAGTTTAGCCTCTGTGATTGAGGCCCAGGCTATAATGGATATCCTTTCTCTTTACCAATCAGCTTCTCAGCAAACTGTCAATTTCAACAAGAGTAGCATCTCCTTCATCAACACGGCCCCTAGGACTCAGAGAAAGATTGCTGATATCTTTGGATGCAATATTGTGGATCTCCCCACCTCATATCTCGGCATCCCCCTCTTCCAAGGTAAGCAATCTAAAATTCTATGGAATCCTGTCATTGAAAGGTATCAAAAAAAGTTGGCCGCCTGGAAAGGGGTTCTGCTCAGTCAGGCTGGCAAGCTCCAACTGGTTAAAGCCACCCTTCAAAGCCTTCCTACTTACTTCATGTCCCTTCTCAAAGTCCCCAATTCGGTGAGGGAGGTTGTGGAAAAAATCCAAAGGAACTTTCTGTGGTCAGGGACTGATGTAAGGAAGAGGATCCATCTTGTGGCATGGAAGGAAGTGTGTAAGCCAACTTCTCATGGAGGGCTTGGTCTTCGAAAAATGGCTGACACGAATGGGGCCCTCCTGGCCAAACTTGCTTGGGAAGTGGCTAAAGGTGACTCTAATTGGGCTCATCTGCTCAGAGCTAAATATCTGGAAAATAACGAAGATCTGCTCACTTCCAATCCAATTAGAGGTTCTGCCATCTGGAATTCATTATTAGCTCCCTCCCCATTATCCAGGTTGGCACTAAATGGAGATTTGGGAATGGTCATCTTATTGACTTCTGGAGGGATTTTTGGATAGGGGACGAGCCTCTTGATCTTAATCCTGCTTGGGACCCTGTGAAAAGAAGCATCATTAATAAGCAAGGAAGATTAGCTTCGGGCTATTGGAAGATTGTGAATTCCATTCCCTCATGGGATATAAAGGTCTGGGATGATATCAGCGATCTGCAGAGTAGGCTCCTGACTTCACTCAGAGCTGTGCTCTCTTCCATATACATCCCATTCTCCCAAAATGAGGATGAGCTTATTTGGCCCCTCTCCCCGTCTGGTTCTTTCTCGGTTAAGGCTGCTTATCTTTCGATGCATAGTGCTGACTCTGGTCCCCCCCTTTCCAAATTCTGGCCAAATGAGATCATTCCCAAAATTGGTTTTTTCTCTTGGCTCTCTTCTAAGAATGCTTTCCTTTTTGGGAAAATCTGAAAAGGAGGGGTTTCTCTCTCCCCACTAGATGTGTGCTATGTGCTAAAGAGGTGGAATCCTCTGCCCATCTTTTGATCCACTGTTCTTTTTCAAGTTATATGGTAGTGGATTTTATCGAGGATGGGAGTGTTTTGGACCTTCCCTGAGTCCATTCAGGACACCCTCTCTCAATGGAGCTCTCCTTTCACTCATTTGAATCTGAATTTGGCTTGGAAACTCCTCCTCCCTCATAAATATGGGGCATCTAGAAATAAAGGAACAGAAGAATTTTCAAAGAAAAAAATTCTTGAACTTTCGTTCGTGGCTACTCGATTGCTCTTGCTTTCCAAGAAAATCTCAACTCACTCATGTGGACCAAATATCAATAAAAATCCAAATATGTAACTCCCAGGAGTGGCAGAAGTTGTTGGCCATTCAAAGTAAAGGCACTTCCACTGCTCGGGATTTAGTTCGTTGGCTTCCCCCTCCCAGGGGCTGGAAAAAACTGAACACGGATGGGGCCTCAAAAGGCAATCCTGGTAATTTTGGTGGAGGAGCCATTCTTCGATGCTCTTCGGGATATATTGTTGCTGCTTCTACTCATAACCTCAACTATGGTACCAACCATCGTGCGGAAGCCTTGGCCATCCTCAAAGGCCTTGAGCTGGCTATCAAATTTGGTGATGATCCCCTCCAAGTTGAAAGTGACTCCCTCAACATCATCAATCTCCTGTAGTCTAATGATTTTGGTCAATGGTCGATACAGAATATCATTGCTGATATCAAAATTATTCAAAGATCTTTCCAGCAAATCCAGTTCAAGCATGTCCTCCGGGAGGGTAATAAAGCGGCTGACCACCTTGCTAATATTGGTGTTCTCCTGGAGAATCAGCAAAGCTGGACAGACAACTTCCCGGATGATCTCTGCCAAATCACTCAAAATGATATATCCCATTGCTGACTGGTGGAATGGAGGGCTGATTTGGGTATCGGCAAATTCTCTATGGCCTTCTCAAAGGGTGGTGCATTCATGTCGAATTTAATTGATTTGACACTTAACGAAGAGCATTTTGATGACGGTGTTTTGTAATGATGCGGGGGATCTCCGCACGAATGGGACATATCCTCACATTAATCATTTGATGATATGGCGGGAGGGCAATGATAACTTGGCCGATGGCTCCCCCGCCCTGACTGGGCTGTTAAATGACCCTTATTGCTCTCACTTCTACATTTTTCAAACATTCATACCATGGGGGGTCAGTTGAAGCGTCTTGAGCCTGATAACTGTGATTCGGTTAAAAATGATGGGGAGGTTTGGAACATTATGCTGGAGAATGGAATTGCTACCTTCCTGGAGAGAATGGCGGGTTACTCGGCTCTTGTTTCGTATGCGGTTACGGCTTCCTGGTCGAAGGGTCGGGTTCAGATTGGCAACACTCGCTTTACCATCTCCACCAACGCAATAGCTGATGCCACTGGTCTACCTGCTGCCGAGACATCTACTTCAAGCGCTCGCTGCATGCGGAAATTCAGGATTTTAATGCTCCTGGGGACAGACCGGTTAAATACCTCTCTGGTTACACTCGGACTCCCCTGCCTCCTCCTTGGGACAGAGTCGCGGAGGTCATAATGCGTTATTTTACCATTGACGGTAGATATCGGCTTGTTTACGGCCCTCACTTTTTCATCCTCTCTCATCTTCGATGGGGGAAGAAAATAAATCTGGCGGCTTTCTGTTTCAGTCCTTAGAGCACTCGGTCCAGTTGGCTCGTGACGGGGAAGGTGCCATTCTTCACTAGGGTTTGTTATACCTACTCTTCTCTGTTGCTGCTTCTCATTCCGACCTTCTTCGCTTCCCCCAAAATTGGTCATCGCGCCGCTCCCCTCGCCTTCCCCTCACCCCTCCTCCACCTCCCTCCACTCTTCTCGGCGCCGACATCATCTGCATCTTTCATCTGATTCTGACTCTGATGTGGCAATTCTGAGTCCTCCCCTCACTGCCTCTCAGCCCCCTGCCACCCCCACTTTCCCTACGCCCCTCTCTTGCTTGTTTTTAGAAGGCACTGACGCCAGCTTTCAAGCTGCTTCCCCTGTTTCTAGCCCTGATTCCTCTCTGGCTGCTGATATTCTGGGCCTCGCTAAGCTCTACCCAGACTCCCCGGACTCGGAACAGTTAGATATCAATCAACCGGTGGAAGATCCTATCACTCAGTCTGCGGGAAACAATACTCTCTTCGATGACAAAGTTCCTCCGGCTGACACTTTTCATTCCTCGCCGATTCTAGATTCAACCCCATTGCGCTTTGAGTCTGCTGACACTCAAAGGGATGCTTGCAGAGTCGACATGGTTTCTTCTATTTTAAACAAGCTTCAGCGCGCCTTCAAGGCTTTGAAAGCATGGGAGGCTTTCACTGAATCTACCAAGACTGCCATAGCTAATGATTGCTCGGAGCTCATCAATCTTGCCGAACAACTTGCAAATGACTCAGGCTCTCCTAGAGCTAGAACTGTAGTCTCTGAGCTGAAAAAGCTCTTATGATGTTTTCTTCTTGCTTTCTGTTTGTCTTTTCGTCCTCCTTTTTTGGAATCTTCATGGGTACTTTTTTGCTTTGCTACTTTTATCGCTAAATCTGGCCTGATGGGCTCTATTGTATAAGGTTGTGGGACCTTCTAAAACCCTCCTTTTACCCTATATATTCCAAAAAAAAAAATTCTTAATTAATTAATTCTCTCTTCTATTTAATCAATAAATTGTCATTTATTTGATGAAAATCCTCTCATAACATAAATCATACTAAGTATTCCTCTAAAAAACTTCTATAAGCTTACACACCTATTAATTAATCACTTTGGTTAATTAATAAATCACTTCAAACCCCATGAGTCACTAAATGAGAAAATAAACTCTCATAAGGTTGACTCAACTCCCTTTAACCATCCTTATCCATAACTAACTCAACCTAGCTATTATCCCACATGTAAAGGGATGTAGAGATTTTTTTATATATTGGGCTATATAAGGAGCCCTTCTCCTACCTTTCTATTTACACCTTTACACACATTTCATGCTTATAGATAATCTATAGGTATTTTATCTTAGATCATATTTCATTTGAGCTAATAGCCTCATTTTTGCATTTAATTCATCCAATATTTTGGTTCATATGGAGATAATAAAATTGGTCTTGTAGCCATACTTTGATGAGCCTACATTCCCAAACCCTTGAAGATCAAACAATCAACTTTGATTGCCATGGATCTACCTAGGTTCATTTAGTATTTTTGGTGATCTAAAGAGTAGAGATTCAAATGCTTAGCATATTAGTTTGATTTCTATTTCAAGTTTTAATGCATAATGTTGGTATTTATTCTTGTTTAGCTCTTAGCATGATGATCTTTGTGTAGTTAGTTCATGTTTTGAAACTACTAAGTTGTTAGTTTCAATTCTCTTTGCATAAATAACTAATACATAGATACATTTGACATGCTTGGTGGGACTTACTCCATTGCCCTTTGCACTTAATTTCAAGTTTTTGTAGTTAAGTTTCAATTTTTGTTACTAATCCTCTTTTTGCATATATTGACATAACTTGTTTTTATTAACTTGTTTTGTTGAGTTTTCATGTGTTGAGAATTAATTATAGGTATAAAAGAGGTGAAGTGCTGTCAAAATTGGAATTGATGGGAAAATTTCAAGATTTCTCCATGTTTTCATTTTTAGAGCTTACTTTTTAAACATTCTACATGCTAGTTTTATCAATTTCTTAAAAATCTTAAATTCTTGAGCATATAGGTTAGTGTTTGATAGTGATGAGCATTTATATATATATATTAATTAATGTGATGGGTTGCTATAAAAATTGAATCTTGGTGAGAAAATTTCAAGATTTCATGTTTTCATTTTTAGAGCTTACTTTTTATCATTCTACATGCTAGTTTTGTCAATTTCTTGAAAATATTATATTCTTGAGCATGTAGGTTAAATGTTTGATAGTGTTGAGTATTCTATTCATATATTAATGTGATGGGTTGTTGTAAAAATTGAATCTTGGTTGGAAAAATTTGAGCATTTTGTAGATTAAGGGACGTTTTTTCGACATTTTTGAGTGCATGTCAAGTGCAAATCCGTGAGCATAAGAGCATATGCATAACCCATCTTCCAAAGGCCATAAATTTTGCTCCCGAACTCAAAATGACTCCATGTTTTTGCATGGGAAAGGTATTGAAGCTATTTATGAAATGAAAACATAAATTTGGGATTTATACTTACAAAAATTGTAGGTTTTCTTTTTATTTTAAAAGCTGGTCATTTTCTAACATGTCTAATGTTTTGATCAATGTTTTATTTCCATGCTTTACTTGATTAGACCAAATATTTTGTATTATATTATCTTATAAATTTTGGTGATATTGAGAATAAAAAACAACTTTGATATCTATCTTTTTAACATTTGTATTAACTTAGAAATTCGATTATTCATTTTGCTTAAGGGAATGAACCTTTTATAAAGCATTTTTCTATAGTCCTTTGATTTGAAGTTTTCTATTTCTATATAGTTGGGCTAAAGTTTGTGTATGATCTTATCTTGCACCATAGGGTGATTTTGAGAATCAAAAACAACTTTAGTATTCATTTTATAACATTTGGTAAATTGGAAACTTCATCTTTCATTTTTGGTTTAAGTGAATGAACATTTATCAAGATTTTTGTATGGTTCATTAATTGTAAAGTTTTTCTTTACTTTTTATTTAGATTATTTGTTGTATATGATCTTATCTTGCATCCTTGGATGATCTTGAGAATCAAAATCAACTCTTAATCCTCTTTTAAATAATGTGATTTTCTTGGAGAACTACTAACGCTTGAGTGCAAGACCTAAAAATGTTTGTCAAAGAAACAAGTTTGAAACAAACTTTTATAACTACACATGTGTGACAAGTTGCCAAATAGAAAATGACTAAACCACATTAAGTATAAAAGATAAAAAACACACCACATTCAAAACACTTGATTTTCAAGTTCGGATAAGGGTACACCCCATCCATTTAAAACCAGGGCATAACCCTTTGGCATAAGCCTTAAACTACAAAAATGGGGGTGATCCTAGGAACCCCAAAGTATTCCATGCAAGAGGAAACCTTGTGGATGAAATGGGAAGTCCTCCACATAACTTAATTGACTAGTATTACTATTTTTGAGATTTAGCATCAAACTTATCCGTATCGCGACCCCGGTGAGAGTACACTATAACAATCCCATTTTCAGACTTTAGAAACAAGGGATTATATATATATATATATATATATATATATATATATATATATATATAATTATAATTATAATGTTATCTATTCTAAATTAAGCATTATTTTGAACAACATTCCATGCCAATCGAATTCAAATAGATAACCATATGCAAATTTGTAAAATGACTCGGTGATCCACCGGTCTATTCATTTCATAACTTGGTAATCTACCGATCTATTTATGTCATCTTATGTATTGAATACATACTATATACTGCATATACTTGGATTTCCTACCATACACCAGGTACTGAGTGATCTATTTAAAGAACATATCTAAATATTTGTTACCAATATTCATTTGATATGATGTTGTTTTAAACTTGGTGACATAGGACAATGCAACCAAAACTTGCAATACTTTGGTGAAAGTTTTACAACCTACTTTGTTTATGTCTCTATTACTAAACGAAATACTCATCATTTTGGAATACGTCCTTCACCTCACTCCTCTATTATCATGATTGGTCTTTACTAACTATCGTCAGTCCACTTGTCCCAGGTTTAACCCTAGCCCTAGTTAGAAACATAAAATATTATAAAAATACGCTCACAATGACTTAGGGTAAATGGGCATACTCGGTTGACCTTTAGTCCACCGGGTGTGCCAAGGTACCCTGAGCCATTAAAAGATGCATCTATTCTAATATGCCACTAACTAGACCTAGAGAGAAAATAAGTTCAAGTTCTTATTGTGTGTAGATCTGGATGATCAATGCGGAAGGGTGATGCCACATGTTAACTACAACATTGTATTCTCGAGAAGACCCAAGTCTTCTCAAATTACAGCCCTACAGTTGGTGTGTGCCAACATCCTATAGAAACTACCTCATCGAGATGTACATACCCCAAGGAGATTATTAATACATTGTTAATTTAGATTAATACACTTGGTTTTAGTAACCCTGCTAAACCTTAATCCAAATCTCCTTAAGTTCTTATTGTATACTTGTATCAATCGAGTATTAAAGAACTTCGTTAAACTCATGGTTGCTTTTAATGTTCATTTTCATGGTGTAACCAACAGTTAACCAAAATAGGACAGCGATATCATAAGTTTCATTTAAATGTACTTTAACTTTCAGGAAGGTTTAACAACCGCATATATCTAATTAAAGTAGACTTCATACAAAATGAAGTCTAATAATTAGTAATCATATCTCCAAACCTTTTTGGTTTAAATTCAATTGAGAGAGAGAAAGAGTCTTCCTCTATATGATTAAGTATTAGGGTATATCATTCCCAATATCCATAGTTCTTACTTCATGTTTATTACACAACACAAGATCTATGTTTAATTGTTTAGATAAAACACATCATATTATGCAACTCAAAAGTTGCTTCATTATAAGGGAATTTTAACTAATTCCCATTATCCATCTTATCAAAGATAACAAGATAAACATAACATAATATAAAGAATATCAACAAGATAAAACTTTCATCTTCCTTATAAAAGTACGAGATAATTTACACAACCAATGCAAATAAATCACAACTCGCAATTCATCATTACAACTTATAGAATTTACAAGACTATGCACTTTAGGCAAACTGCATAACAACAGCCTTCAATCTATAAAGTATACAACTTTTATTTTACAATACGACATAAGAATGAATCAAAATTCTTTAATAAGAATTAGACATATATCAGCCAATGCATCATATAAGTTTTTGCCTTCTTTTACCACTTACGTTGCCCATATGCAAAAATAGCTATCACGGGTCAATTCAATGAACTGAGCATGGTAAGCACTAAGCATTAAAACGAAGCGCATTCCACTAATTTTTTCATTAAAGCAACAATGCTTTAATGAGATAATTAAAACATCATACAATAAACATAATTGTTCCCAAATAGAAAAGAAGTACATTAATAAATCTAGATCAACTTTTAAGAGAGAAGCAGAATATAAATAATAATATCTTCCTAAGAACTTAAAGTTCTATTAATCCTATCAATGGCTTGTAAACAACAACATATCTTACCATCCCATTGTCTCATAATTCTATGCTAATAGAATACCATGTTTATCTTTTCTAAGAGAAAAAATAAATGTATACAACATGGTTCATTCTAGTATGATTCATCTAAATCAGAAGTAAGGAATAAAAAGAACCAATGCATACGATACCAAACTTATTACATCTAAAGGACAGAACAGGTTCATTACATGAATTACCTGTTCCTTTCTGGGTAACAATCTTACACATTCAACATTAGAATATACTTTAAAATAGAATTCCATAATAATATAAGAAGGTATAGATAATCAGAAGAGACCAACTGCAATTTGATTTGCAACTCTTTATGCTCTAGGCTATCAATCAAAGATCAAAATCAATGTTCACAAACAAAGTAGTTCCATAAAGGAGTTAATCTCTACTCAAGTTCATCCCAAAAGATAAAGAGTACAAGAGACAAACCTACTCCTATCCATTTAAACTAGGCAAGGCTAGTCAACAATAGTCGAACCCATAAGTATGATTCACTTAACAGCAAGAACCCTCTTGGCTACTAAATTTCTACATTATTACAACAATAATTCGAACAAGGTAGACCAACAGGTCACAAGAAATCACCATCTCAAAATGGAGTTGAGTACAGAAAATTTCAAACAATGAGCATATCCAAGGATAGAGGAATGGTAACTCAAATAAGGAAAGAACCAATGATAAATCGTTTTGTTCAACTGAACAAGAAGTTCTAGATTCAAACCAATTCAGGATGAAAGCATACTACAGACCCGAACCAATATACTACTCACAAAATAATACACACACACACACACGAATATATAT